>CM076570.1:292062188-292684545 GCA_034641835.2 Pinus albicaulis | reverse complement strand
TGTTGGGCCTTCGTTCAAGGCGAGGGGGGAGGTGAATCAGTTTAACACATTCATGGACTTTTAAAAATTTTCCATTAACACTTGTTTACACCTTCATTTCGTGTTTAACTTAACTTGTGAGTAATCTTAAAATGTGAGCAACAAGCATTAATATAATGTAACAGTAGACTTAATATGAGAGTAGCAAGTATTAAGCAGATGATATAAACTAGATCAACACATAAACATCATGCACAGAGACACCAGATATAAGTGGAAACCCGTAAAGGGAGAAAACGACATCTTATTATTGTTGTGATGCAAGGCAAGCTCCAACTCCCTCTCACCACTGTTTTTCTGCAGGCACCAACCTATAGGAGGCTCCAACCTCAATTCTGCAAGCTACAACTTGCAAGGAAGCACCAACTCCCTTCAATTTTCTGCAGGCACCAACCTACAGGAGGCTCCAACCTCAGTCAGCTACAACTGACAGCTATCAAGCTGCAACTTGATAGGGAAGCTCCAACCTCCTCAATTTATCAAACTGAATGTTTGCTGATTTACCTCAGATATCAGCTTTGTTCTGTAGCTTATCTTTCTGCTCTTCTTTTCTTAATCTTCTCTGCCTTACACTTCCATACTCTGCCTTCTCTATATTTTCTCTCTCTAACCTCTCTTATGCATATCTAGTTAATATTATTTATAGAGTTCCTCACATGACTGTTTGTATTTCACAAAGAGTTTGGAGTGAACAGTCATGACTCTTTGGCTTCTGTCTTCTCATTCCTTTTATCTGCTCATTCAATAAATATAACTGTAGGTGATTATTTTAATATTACAGCGGGATATTTGCTCTCTTCCGGAGACTTGCCAATGCATCACAAACAATAAAAATCAATTAAAACATTTATATTCAAATTACAATGAGAACTCCAGCTCAACTCATTTAGTCTTTTGGCTCGCTACGCGTTTGTCTTTTCTTTGACTGTGTCTGTCTTTTCTGTGACTGTGTTTTATCTCTTTTCATCTCTGTTTGCTCTTCTGCCCTCTGCTGTGGTGTAACTGCTGCATACGTGTAACTGTGCTTTTTATATAAGTGTAACTGTTGACTTTAAATCTGGGCATATTCCAACCCTTTACACACAGTAAGTGTCTTGTTGATGTGGTGAGTTCCGCAAGCGAAACGGACATATATCGCAATCGTTTTGTATTAATAATTGCCCTCCACCTTAAGCCGAGGCTCGTGGGTCCACATACTACACGGCATATTTCAATACAATCGCAACCGTTACATAAAACAACGCTCGGCGTTTTATAACACCTTTTTAATAACACAGTACCCACAATCTTTATCATGAACCATCAACAATAAAACCCTTTCTAACCTTCTTAATAAACCATGGAATTTATATTAATGAACAACTCTGGAAGAAATTTGCGATTACTCTGATGCGATGCGATTAATCGCAATCGCAAACTTCTATTTGTGATAGTTGTTGTGCAGTTTCAATCAACTGCGATATTGCGATTGTTGCGATATTTGCGATGGTTGCGATGCGATGGTTCAATTCAATATGTGCGCCATACCTTGTTTATCACCTTGCGACTTCATTCATGATCCAATGGTGGATAATTCATCACTCTTTCAACCTCTGATCCTACGGACATCGTGCGGTAAACTGGCATGAGAGTTAACATTCAATAGTTGCGAGTTGGACTAGGCCCCAGCGTTAATGATCTACCACATCCAACGACGGACATCACATTGCACGGCTTCTGATGATCCGATGGATATCGCTCGGGCAACTTGCACGAACAATAACGCGCGATGGCGCGCCGTACCTTGGGTAACCTTCGCGCATCTATAGCAAGTGACCGCCGTCCGATGACCCCTTCCCAGATCAACGGTGTTCAACAATATCGCTGGGCATCCTGAGTCGAACAATAACGCGCGATGGCGCGTAGTGACAAGCGGTTTTGTGGAGTCGTACAGGGACGCGTGTCGCCCGTTCTATGGAATCGGAGCCAACCTCTTGAATACCGCTCAACCTGCAAAAGCGGTGCGATAAAAACAACTGTTCAGCTCCAAACCGTCGTTACTGTTCCTCTCGGTCACGGTTCCACTTCTTCCTCGACGCGCCAGGTTCCGCTTTATGGTACTTTGGTTCTTTGAATCTCGCGCTACATATGGCTATACATATATATATATATATATATATGCTATAGTCCTTTGTATATAAAGCACAATATATACTTTGCCGCTAGAGTATACGATTCCCGGAATGAGATTTATATATATATGCATTACATTGCCGCTCCAATCTATAGCGTATCTTCCAGTGGTGTAGGCGATTCTCGGAATTTATATATATATATATAACGCTCGGCTGGGTAATTCTCGGAATTAAGATACATATATATATATATATATATCCGCCAGCTTGGGCGATTCTCGAAATTTTATATATATCCTCCAGCTGAGGTAGCGATTCTCGGAATAACGACTGTGTCTCTGCCTCTGCTGCTTCTGTCGCTCTGCCTCTGTATTTCCTGATGTGATAACGGCTCTGCCTCTATTCTTCGCTGTGCCTTTGCTCATTATTAGTTTCTTCGACCACTTCATGGTTTCCTTACCATTTAGGCATTGCTCCAACTCATCCCCAAGCAATTCAATTACCTTCATTTGATACTAATATCCTCACTGCTCTGCAGCACCACCTCATCTGTCTCCTGCTGCCTTTGTTCCTTCTATGCTGCCTTGTTACCTATCTGCTTCTTTGCTATCTCAGCTGCTCTCTTTACTGCCTCTGCTTCTTGTCTTATGCTCTCTCTGCCTTACCTCACTGCTTGTCTGTGCTCTCTCTTTGCTGCCCTACGCTACTTATTTGTTGATGCTGCTTCTCTGCCCTCTTTTGTTGTCTCTTGCTACCTCTCTTTTTCTTCTCTGCTCCTTGGTGATGTTTGAGTTAACTACTACTTTGTCATCTACTTTGCCATCAATGACAACATTTCCAACTTAAGCTGCATGTATACCATATTTTTGCTGCAACAAAGGCTTAAAGAAATGGCAATCATCTTTGAAACAAATTTTACATAGTTTCATATTAGAACTTGGAATAAAGGTTCTCTTTAAAGTAGCATCACATGCCTTCAAGGATTTGGAGTCTTCACCATTAAACTGCACATAAACAAGAGCAAGATTCTTGGGTCATTCCTCAACTGAAATGGGATCAACCATGCCTTGTGCATGCTTGCCTAATCGTTTTCCTTCATAGCCCATTTTAATCATTAATTTGGACCCTATACCTCTCGTATTTTTTTCGAAAGAACCAACACATCTTTCTAAAGAGGGAATGGAAGACAAGCTAGAATGGATTACCTCTTCCTCATGCATTTTCTTGGTCAAAGCCTCTTGGGCTTGATGGATTTGCCTCTCCATATCATGCAATATTTCAAGAATTTCTCCCTTCTCTTCTTTCACGGCAAACAACTGTTCACGAAGTTGGATGCTTTCTCTTTTATCCTTAAACAAAATCTGCACCATGTCCTTCAATACAATAAAGTCATGCTTCATATCATCATCAAATAATATTGTGAAGGAGGAAACTTCACTTGTAGAAGTTTTCATTATGATTTCAATGAAAAAAAATAACTTTAAAAAAGTTCTCAAAGCTTTCAAAACATATGAAAAGATTTTTAACAAAATGGCTGTGCAGCCAAATAAACAAACAAACTCCAAAAGCTTCTTAACAAACAATCGTCATGACGGTTTGTTCCAAAAGTGACCTTGAGGTCCTTTGGGGTAAGGAATATGCCTTAATGCATTATATTCATTTTTTGTCCTCTCCAGGACTTAGCTAATCAGTAGCTATCCCCAAATCTCAAGCAAACTCAAACACCAATAAATCTGCAAACAGTAAAACAATTAATCTTTTACACTGTTTAAACACCTTTCAAGCTATACAATCAAGAAACCAAATGCTTTGTCAAGCAAGAAACTATGCTCCGATACCAACCTGATTTGAAAATGGTGTGGATAACTTGTATGGATTTCAAGAACCTACCACTCAGTTTTAATTAAAATGATCTATCTTGAACTTGACGTTTTGCGGAATTTTGGCTTGAAAGTAGTGTATGTTTTTTTACAGTTTATGTGTCTTAAGTTTATTTGTTCTTGCTGTAATTTAACATGTATAACAGAAACATAATTCAACAATAAAACCATTAAATACAACAACAATATAATATAGGAGTTCACCCGAAATCTCGTGGGCTATGTCTCCTTTGAGTCTTGTCAACTAGACTCGACTCTTTGGGATTAAAATAATTGTTCTTTTACAAGTTTCATGCTTAACACCAATGAATACAAAAATTATTCAAAGTGCTTAGAATACCATTTAACATCCCTCTAATGGCTGTCCAAATTCTGCAAACAGATTTAGGCTCTCGTTAACACATTTCCTTCTGTTGGTGCACTAAGCTTCTCTGAGCTTCTAAATGGTACAAACTCCCTCAGAATTCTATTTAAATAACTGAAACCACTAATTCTGTATCCAAAAAACATCAGACACCAAATTTCAACTGATAAATTTCTTAAATCAAGCACAACGTCCCCAAAATAGGCTATCCTCCACGGTTTGCCCAGGGCTGCCCAAAACTTCGCATCAACTTCTTGACCTGAAGAAGTTCTAAAAATGTTCTGAAAAAACTTCCATTGGTTCCAAAATGTCTGAAATATCCAAGTTCGACTATTTTTTCATCAGAAACGGCCTCTGGCTACTCCGGTTTCACCTCCATACACTGTCGGCACCCCCTGACACTAGGGTAAAAGAAAACCTCTCTGCTGCGTTTTCGACCTCTAGAAGTTATCCAAACTTTCTGAAACCTCTGTCATTAGATTCAAATTCAAATTTTCAATCAAGAATGACCACTGGTTCGTTGCAAATGGTCTCTAGATCCCCTGGCTAGGCCCTACACTACTGCTGGAAAAAGCAGACAAAAATGGCCTCTGGAACTTAAATGAAGCTTTTTGGATTTCTAATTCTCTCTACAAGCTCTAAAAACCATTTCATCAGATTTAGAACATATTAATTGTCCAAATTAGCCTATTAAAACTCTGGAAAATGACTCTAAATCCCCTGGTTAGGCCTCAAACTAAATTTGCCTCATGGTGGCTCTGATGGCTTCTTCATCTTCCCTGAAGAAAAAGCTGCTGAAGATCACCTCCATTCAACCCGAAACCTATCCCAAAGTTTTTAGAAGGTCGAAGAGACCCGAAATTGACTGAAATTTCATCCAATTTGGCTCATTAATGAGAGAGTTATGACCAAAACAACTTTGCCCCAATTCCCTCCACTAAATACAGTGGGGAAATTGCCAGTTAGCTCCACTAAATGTGGAAGTCCGCCTAAATTTGGGAGTGTTTCTAGAATCTAGACCATATTGAACTCCACTTAACTGAAGCTTAATTAAATATTAAACCTGATATTGGGCTCCTTAAGCGCTCTTAACATTAAGCTTCCACACTAGTCATATGATGAGGTTCCATGGGAGGACAGTTGGCCCCTCTGTGCTCCACCAGACCCAATCAGCATTCAAAGTGCAATAACTTATTCATACGGTGTCTATTTTTCAAACCGTTTGCACCGCTGGAATTAGGAAGACGAGACCTATGAAACCATCTTAGTTTCAACCCAATCCTATAAATTTGAATTTTGAGCTAATCCTTAGGTCCTTAATCTAGTTCTGATCAGTTACTTTCACTATATCAACTAATGTAGTAGCTGAGGCCATAGGGATACCCAATTAAGTTGAGAAATGATTTAAAAAACAATACCTAGACATTCAAAACTACAAGCCCTACCTCAGAACACATTATCAATAATACATGCAGAAGGTTTTTCCTGTTGGGTACCTTCTTGAGAAGTATACACCAATAATGAAAATCATCATGAAGTACGTCAAATGTGAGGGAATATTTTCTGGACTATATAGGTATCATATCATATTACTCATGCCTTTCATAGGGGTAAAGTCACTCAATTTTCCCTATTACCTCTATAGAAGTTTGGAAAATATGGCATAAAAATTTCATCATAAGCGGAGTGGTATTGAACTCAACCTCTTCCACCATGCACTTATCAAAATAATTGTTTTACACTAGCTTGAACATAAGAGAATTACTTGGGAAACCTTCATGCAAGAAGATGCATTTTTTCCTTCTATTAGCCAACCTGCTAGTCCTAGTTCACCCTCAGCACCATTAGCACCATTTAGACAGGTGAAGGTTGGCTCACCTAGAACAATTTCTGTAAGGAGGAAGATTGAGGCCACTCAGGCATAACAGAGAGGCATAAGGATTGTGCTTTCTCCTCAAATTGAGGAAGGGGTGAAGCCCACATCAATAGAGCAGGGATTACCATTACATCATGAGACATTTTTGCATGATGAGGAACTCATCCATCATGACTTTGACATAGTAGACTTGGAATCCAGTGAAGAACATGAAAACCTAGAGCAGATCATCAAGGAAAAAAATGCTTAAATCAAACAACTCAAGGACAATTTGGCAATGGATAATTTCATTATTTCCTTCCCGGAGTAAGAGAACAATCAATTGAAGGTAAAACAATTATCTTTAAAGAAAAATCATTATAAATTTAGTGTGAAAGATATGAAAGCCAAAGAAGTGGTTGATACTGAAGATTCATAAAATCATGAAGAGAAGGTGACAAGGAAGAGACCAAGGACCATGGGTCTTCAAAGAGCACTTCAGAAAGAAAGAGACCAAAATCCACCAGATGAAAAGTTGACATTTTAAGAAAGGATAGTCATGGAAATCAATGAAAATAAGGAGTTTTGGCTTGATAAAGTCAATATTCACTTGGAGAAGCTCCTTTAAAAGTCTAATAGATACAACAAGTTATAAAAACACATGGCTGACCACTACTACAAAAGGAATGAAGTTTACAAAGTCAAAGTCAAACAACTGCAAGAAAAACTGAAGGAAACCATAATTAGTCAAAAAGAGAAGGGTAACTTGGATCTACTTGTTGATGCTTCCTTAGTAGCATAACATACCTTTTCAAGTATCTTTGGACCAGTTTTGGAGAATTTTGGAGCAAATTTTTGTTTTTGTAAGATTTTGGTCAAATTTGGAAATTTTGAAAACGAGTCATATAGGCAAAAACATAGCATGAGCCATGGTGCGCTTGTGTTGGGAAGGTCCAATGACTACATTTTCTACATTGGTGGATTCCTCTTTATGTGTACTTCAATTCTATTCAGCGGTGGAGCCATGTCAGCCACTTTTGGAGGGTCAAAATTCCCAAAAACTAGCAGAACATGGCCTTTCTGCCCTCTTTTCAGAGGCCACGTTGCACTTTCTGAGTGCTCTTGAGAGAATTAATATTTGGAAGGCTAGGAGCCACCGTTTTGAGTGCATGAACATCATATAATGTAGCAAACATCCATGGATTTCCATAGAAAATTTCAAATAAGAATTTGGACACTTGGAAGGCCTTCAAATTTCCTTTTTCCCCAACATGTTGTGCTTTCTCCAGGCACACTATGCTTTCTCCAAAATTCAATGTGTTTTCTCCAGCACACAATTATCACATGAAGTTTGACCAATTTTGAATTTTTATGTGTGTAATTGATGAATGATGATGATTTTGTGATGTCATGAAGTGTAATTGAGTGCTAGATAGTGAAATAGGGTGGATACATTCTTTTTGATGTAATTTTTGGTTAAATGTATCTTGTTTCCTAATGATGAGAGACATCAAGGTTTTGTTGAGCATATCATGTAATCAGATCTGAAAATGAGGGATTCAACCCCTAAGAAAGGGGAGAGGTTTTTTTGGTCTATATCTATCATTTTAAAAGTCATTTGACTGGTTGGACATCAGAGGATTGTAACTCTTATAACTTGTACTTTTACTTTCATATTCAGAAATTAGAGGATGTAGTTGCAACTATTATCTAGGAATTCATGTGAAATTATTTTATGATCATATATTTTCTCTGTTATAGTCTTGAAGGAATGATATATAGCTCCTATTTCCATATCTTGTATCTTTAGTGACTTTCCTTATAGTTCATAGGAAGAATTCTATCAATTTAGCTCTCTTTATATGGAAATTCCATTTTGTGTTTCATGCTTCCAGATTAATGAATTCATGATTGAACATTCTCATTAAATCCCTCTACTTTTTCAAACCCTCCACTATACCTACAAAACCCTAAAGCCATCATAGATCCACTACTACCTTGACCCTTTATATCTTTGCAGTACATCCTTTGATACTTAGACCTAGCTACTTGGTTTCATCCTTGATCCAACATCAAGCCCTAAATATCCCCTGTAATGGCTCTAAAAATGAGCAACAGGGGTAATTATGAATAGGGTTCAAGTTCAAGGTTGTTAAATGCGATATTCGAGTCACGGGGTTATTCTCAGAAATATTCAGAAGGTTCATGTTATGTGATTTCAGGGCTCATGTTATTGGACACGTCTATAATTTTCCTTCGATGTATCATTGCTTTGTTCCATTATACCTCTGAAACACAGTGACGGTATTTCACTAATGAATGTGTTTGACAACAGTTATTTACCTCCTCTTCTCCATTACTACTTCATCCGTTGTTATTTCAACAAAGTATAGAAAAATATTAGAATATGTGTTTACTACTATGGTTCACATTGACTGAAATACCTTTATTATACAAGGCATTCCAATTCGTGTTCTATTAAACTTACCAAAATTTTTGTTTCCTCTCTTCATTAATCATTATTCACCAATATTTTTCCTTATTGGTTCATGCTTAATTCTTCCACCTTCAGTAGAACACATGTACCTGAACAATTACATTTAGATACCATATATACCCTAGAATTCTACCAATTTTTAATGCTTCACACTCCACCTATGTAGTATGAACATCTATTGTAAGAGAATTTTAAAGAATGTTGCATTTATTGCTTGGAAGCATACAACCATTTTGACCAAATTGTTGGTAGTTTGATTATTTTTATTGAACCAAAATGCATCGATGCAACAAAATTTTTATTGAAATTTCTTTAAAAGTGTTTCTGAGTTTCTTTACACTTGGGTTTTATAGTTTTCAAGCAATGGGCTTGCCGAAGTTTAGGGTCTAGAATTATTTGGTGTGACAATAATAAAACCGTTTTGTATTCTCCACTCAAAATCAAGGAACATAGCAGTCTCAGACGATGTATTACCACCAATTGGATCTGTTTAAGTTCCATAAATTCATGTGAATACAAATTTTTCTCTAGAAAAAAATGTCATCGTTTTATAACTGATTCATAAGAAATGAATATTCAATCACTGGAATTCCTTTTTACTGTAGTTTCCATTATGTTGATTGGACTCAAGTTAACTTATAACTATATTTATTTATATTTTTAAAATCATAATTTTCTCTGTATCAAATGTTGTGTCACTTTTATTTTGATTTCAAATTGACGATTTGGTAGAGGCAGGAGTCATGCATGGGAAAGTGGAAAAGATCCATATAAATATGTGACATATGATATCGATGCCTCAACTCTTGCTCTAGATGCAAGTGTGGTGTTCCCCTCTAGTTACTTTAACTCAAATTTTTGATTTCAAAAGTCAATATGTTCTTTAATTTAAAATTCTGAATGAACATGTTAATCTTGTGTGCAAAAGAAATATGAACAAAGTCAATGGGGGTTTTATTGAGGTTTTTATTAGTTTTAATAAATTTTATTAGTGAGGATGAGCTCCAAAATTCATATATATTAATCTATTATTCCAAGCAACATATTGGGATTCTTTTCATATTATATGCATTGAGGAGTTTATGTTTATGGTCACAAAGAATTCCCTTCATCATCAAAGTTAACTTATAGATGCTTCACTCTCTATATATGTTTTCTGAATAATTTTAATTCAATGTTTCTTATATTCCATTCATATCTACTACTCTTACCTATGTTACCTCCTCACAACATTTCCTTCGCAAAATCACGTGCAATTTCTAGTATACATATGTTTGGGAGTTTGGTTTTTTGTTTGTAAACCACACAACTACCTCATTCCCTTGTATATGAATAATTACTCATAATGAATCATACCAAATGGAAAACCTTCAATTAATTCTCAACCCTATAAAATATCATTTTAATATACTATTTATAAATTATATTCAATATATATTTTATTAGTGATTAATGAACCATCTAACTAATTTCTTTTATATTAAACAATTTATCATCACTATCAATTTTGAAATTACTTTAAAATAGACTAGTTATATGAGAAATTACTCATCAGGGATGATACCAAAGAAAAGACTTTCCATTAGTGGTTAACAGTACAAAATAACATTAATATACTATTTTTAAAATATATTCAATAGATTTTCTATTATCTATCCGTGAACCATCTAATAAATTCCTTAAAGAATTTATCGTCATTATTCATTTTGGTGTTGCATTTTCCCTACCTTAAAAATATGCTACTTATATGACAAATTAATGATATTGAAGATAAGACTTTCCATTAATGCTTAACTATACAAAGTATCATTTCTATACACAATTTATAAACTATATTTAATAGATTTTATATTAGTTATCTACAAACCATCCAACAAATTATTTTATCTTAAATTAATTTATCAACATAATTTATTCTAGTGTTACTTTTCCCTTACTTTAAAGATATATTATCTATATGAGGATATAACATCAAAGAAAATATTTCACATTGATAGTTAACCATATAAAATATAATTTTAATACACTAATCATAAACTATATTCAATAAATTTTCTATTAATTATCCAACAAATATTTTTTATTTTTAAACAATTTACCATTATGCTTTATTTTGACAATACATTTAACCTACCTTAAAGATAAACCAATTATTATTCATAAATAAAATTATCAATCACTTATTTAATGTAAAATTTGATATTCAAAATAGTTTAGATTTATAAAATAAAAATTAAAGATAAATACATCTATATTCTATATGAGCAATATATAAGTTCCCTTCTATTTATTCATTATATAAATACTAGAAGTCATTACATCTAATTTTATCATGTCATATGTAAAAATTGAATCACTTAAAATAATGGATAAATATAGGGTGTTTTAGATTAGCGGTTGATTGAGATTATTGGTCATATTTAATTTTTGGATCTTATTTATGAGAAATTTTTTCTCACTTATCAATAGATATGTAATCCTATATATGTATAAACATTTTAATTGATTGAATTGTAGTGTATTGCGCAGGCACTCTGCAGGTTGAGCTAGGCTCACCTGAGATATGCTTATTTCCTCCATATTTTGTCTCTCCTAAATTTTAGTTGGTATGAGAGCCTAGTTGGTATTGGTAGGGGCCTAATTTGCAGAGGAACGTGAATGTTTATAGTGTGGCCAAGGAGGACCTGTGGTGTGTCGTTGGACCTATGAATCATATGGTTGAGCATGGATTTAGATCTCCTTTGTAGATATGCATAGGTTGGTTAATTTTTATTTTTTTGGGGATGTGTTGTCACTTGGATGTTGGATGCGTTGTCTTTTGGATGCCGAGGCCTCTTACTGACTCACTCCTTTCTCCTTGTGAAGTCGTGCTTTGAAAAGCTGAGTGGAAGAGGAGTAAACCTCCTTGGGGTATTGAATATCACATTGTAAATTGGAGTTGAAGGTTGTGTTCTATACTAAGATTGTGTGAAACCTCACAGTTGTGTGTGTTTGAATTCCTGGTAGCAAGCATGGGATTGGTGCATAAAATTGAGATGGAACATTTCAAGGCATGAAGCCTATGCATAAACTTGTTGAGGAGGATGCAGTGAGATGGAAAGAAGAATAAAGGGAAGCAGGTCTCACGTATAGCCACTTTTGCCGAGATAAATGATATCTCTAGGAGGTTGGAGAAAGAGGACTTTGAATTGATCTCTCATTTCTTGTGGGGTACCATCGATGAGGTTGCGTGGTATGTGGAAAATGGTGAGTAGAAAAACATGATAAGGTCATAGGAAATACTCAAGACTATAGCTGAGTGGGACCTGGAGTTGCACATGATTTTAGGCGATAAGAGTGAGAAAGATATCAAAGGATTAGGGGTTGTGCCATTCAGGATGGATTTAGGTCAGCTGCTGCAAGTTTAGGATGTACTCTTTGTACCAAGAGTCAGATATAACATGACGTTTGCCTTAGAAATCAAGCAGAAGGGGTTTGATGTCTTGTTCCAATATGGGAAGGTGAGACTCAGGCCCATAGGATATATCTCTATAGTTGTTGTGATTAGAGTTAGAGAGCATGGTCTATACAGCCTGACGGGAAAGCCTATCGCTCACGGGAAGAAGAACAAAAGTTAGGTACAGGTTCCAGAGAGGTAGGTGCCGGTTTCAAAGGATCAGGTACATGTTCTAGAGAAGAAGGTCCAAGTTCTAGATGTTGAGAGGGAGTTTAGTTATAGAGGGATTTTGTAGGTTCAAAGGGAGACTGTGAAACCCAAGAAGAGAGTGTGGTTAGTGGGGAGAAAGGGTGCATCTATAGCTTCCAAGAAGGAATAATTGAAAGAATGGAAAAAATTTCAGGAGAAGAACAAGAAGTCGTAGGCTTCTAGTGATAGTGACACTTCATAGTGAGGCAAATTCCATGCTATAAGGTTTGTTGTATTTATGGGCGCCAAGAGTTGGGAGAGCATTGCGAGCAGTGATACTGATGATGACATGTTACTTCCTAGTCTTGAAGGTACCTCACTCTTTAAGAGGTAGTGGTGAGATTTGGTAGCTTGGTAGGTTTTCCAAGCTCTAGGGTTTGCGATTTGGAGGTTGAAGCACCACAAAAGTGTTTTTTGGCCTTGGAACCCAAGGTGTGGGCTTTGGACCCAAGATGGTGGGTGTGAAACCATGAGCGAATTGGGTGATTGGACACATGGAGGTCTTATAAGACCCTTAGAGGAGAATGGGGAAGTGAAAATCACTCAAATCAGACTTTAGAAGTGGAGAATATTTTTTCTATGTGGATATTTCGATTGGAGAATGAGAGATCAGGTCGGCTAAGGTTATTATAAGCCTTGTGCCATGTTGGAAGGCCAACGAGGGAAGTTTGATAAATCCCTTCAGAAAGATATAACTTAGAGTGATTTTGGAGGCAGACACTCACATACTAAATGCATAAAACAATTCATAGGAAAAACATATTTTGTGGTAGCAATATCTCTAGGAGGATAGAAGTGAGATATTGAAGAACTATTTGAGGTTCTTTTGTTGGGTTTTGACAGGTATGAGTTTCAGAAGAGGTATGATGAGACAAGTTTGAGTTGTTTTGTGCAAGGTTAGGGTGGCTTCCTCCTTGTTTTAGTAGGCTAAAATCTCTATGTAAATTACATAGGTAACAAAATGCTATTTTGGGGTAGTTGGAGGGGTCATAAGGCATATTTTCCATAGTAGAACCAAGCTACATGCAGCGTAGGAAAGCGTATTAAGGAAGGAGGAAGGATGCATTGGTATAAAGGATTTTTTAGGGATCTTAAGAGGTCTTATGTGAATTATGATCACTCCCTAACCAGGTATCGAACCTAAAATAGTTTCACCAATTCAGAATTAAAGATATGTTTATGTTTTCAAGTTGAATTTCGTTGCTAGTAAATGGTGTCCATGGTGGACATTTTTTGAAGGACACTTGTGGTATATTGGATGGAAGAAAGAGAGATTTCCTTGTGTTCCCTAAGTGCAATACATTGAAGGACTAATGTGCTGCTAGAAGAGGCAAAGAAGTTGAGGTCAAGGTTTGGAAATATAGGAGAAGTTGTTGTACTAGACCATGCTCATTAATGGAGAAGACATGTTTGACAATGATAAGTGGCAACCCTTGTGCCCTATGTTAGTATTCATTGGAGAAACATAGGGAGAATATAATTGGAAGAAGTCCCTTAGTATCGGAGGAGTAGAAATGGGCAAGAATTCTGAAAGTGTTTTGGCCTTAATGGATTAAAGAGCATCTGGTGAGCATGAAGACCCCATGTGTTGGTTGTAGATGGACTTATGATCAGCTAGAGGGAACATTGGAGAGCTGGGTTTAGTGGGATAATGGAGTTGATGTTGGTAAAAATATTTGAGGAGAGGGGGCTGACTCACTATTTAAAATATCATATAAATTATTATTTTTCTTTTATGAATTATGTACACGAATTTACTTAATCCAACTAGCATATGTACGCAATTGTCATTAAGGAAACTAGTGTATGCCCAATAAACTTATAATTCATATAAATCTCTAGTAACTTGACCTATACCAATGAATATTTGATTAATTAGACATTTAGTAAGAAGTAAACATGTGAAGTAAGAATAGATTAAACCATCATACATAAGAAACAAATATGAATACCAGCATTTAAGGTGGAAACCCAATATGGGAGAAAACCACCATTGTTTTCATCTCTGTATTCAATATGTATTATATAGAAAACTTCTTACAATTTTATATTGGCACAAAGTCATACCAGCACGCACGTACCCACCTACAGAAGGTTGCAACCTTCATTCGATCTCCATCACCCACTTAAAGGGAGCTCGAACCCCCTGATCTCATTTACTAGGATCCATTGGAAGGGAGCTACAATCCCCTGATTGCATTTACGAGAACCCACTGGAGGGGAGCTACGACCCCCTCACTGAAGGCTCTAACCATCAGCACCACCGTGGACCACGTTTCATAAATTTTCACAGTGGATCCATCACAACTTGTAGGCCTATGTTCATCATATTTTCAGAATAGACCCACTATACTCATTTAAGCCCAATACCATTCATTAGAAATGAAACATATCACTATACCAAATCATTCAACCAATCATTGAATCACCAATCAACCAAAAAATCACTGATATTTTATCATAATCAACTAGCAGCTCCATCAATACTCAAACAACCCAAATCTATATGAAGACTTCATTGATAGACAACAGAAACACAACGAAACTGACTAGACATATTCTCCAGCAAATCCCTGCATTACATACGCTCTTTCCATAAGGCTTTCTCCATGTATGTACAATTTCATCTAGAACCCAATTTGCATACATATCACAACATAATTCACAATACACTACAAGAAAAAAGGACATTGGTGAGGGGCGAAAATGGTCACCATAAGCTCATTGGTGAGGGTCAAAAGAGCCTTCGTCACCAAAAACTGAACGTCACCAAAGGTGGCGTCGCCGAAAGTATAGGTGTTGTGGTGACATTCAAATTCCGTCACCAATAATGATTTATAGTGACGGATAGTGACCGTCACCATTTCATATGAGCAATGGTGACGGACAATAGCCTCCGTCACCAAAAAATTGAACGTCACCAAAGGTGGCGTTGCCGAAAGTATAGGTGTTGTGGTGACATTCAAGGTCCGTCACCAATAATGATTTATAGTGACGGATATTGACCGTCACCATTTCATATGAGCAATGGTGACGAACAATAGCCTCCGTCACCAAAAAATTGAACGTCACCAAAGGTGGCGTCGCCGAAAGTATGTGTTGTAGTGACAGTCAAGGTCCGTCATGAATATTAATTATAATGACGGATAGTGACCGTCACCATTTCATATGAACAGCAATGATTTTTTGTGATGGACCTTTCATGGCCGTCACTATTGGTGCATATATATAGCGATGTTCATTGACCGTCACCATAAACGCATTGGTGACATCAAGGTCCGTCACGAATAATGACTATAATGACAAACAGTGACCCTCACCATTTCATATAAACAACAACGATTTATGGTGACGAACCTTTAATGGTCGTCACTATTGATGTGTATATATGGTGGCGTTCGTTGACCGTCACCATTTCATATTTTGGTGAGGGTCGAAAAATGTCACCATAAGCTCATTGGTGATGGTCAAAAGAGCATCCGTCACCAAAAACTGATCTTCGTCATTCCCTATATATGAATATCATGGCACGATGGAATCGAACCACCAACCTCCTGCTTGTAAAGCAGGTGCTCTTCCATTGAGCTAGCACCCTTTAAAGAATTAGACTTTAAACTAGCAATTGCCCCTAAAGGTGCAAAGATACACCAAAGGAATAAGAACCAGAAAAACTGAAAGAACTCAGTGTCCTTGCTCCTATTTTTATTCTATGACACTCTACAAAGTATGATCTTGATCTATGACGTATTTGTGCCGAGTGGTTCTAATTTAATAGTAAATGTTATATTAGATAAAATAAATGAATAACTGAGAGGCCTTACAGGATAATTTTTAATCCTTACACCAAAATCTCTTAATATTCAAGTCTATGGAACAACTCATTCAAAGTTCAAAATGAAGTAGATTTTAAATGGAAAGCCTAAAACCAGCTAAGTAGTTTACAAGTTAACATTTTGGATATAAATTATGTTCAATTTATATGACAAGTTATGCCATAACCTTGAAACTAGTTTCTTAGCTAAAAGACTTTCTTAAGTCAACAATGAAAAAGAAACATAGTCATGGCAAGCAAAATTCTCTTGTTTTTTCTAATGAGGGTGCATGTAACTTGATAGAGGTTGTATGAGAGTATCAAACCATAAACAATTTCACGAAAACATGGAAATGACAAAGTCTTGTTAAGCAACAAAGGTTTAGTTGAATATATGGAAAGCATCGAGCTAAATGATATAATTAAACTAAAAGTAACTGTAAAAAAATGAAATTGCCATCATATACATCGCATCAGCGTATGAATTTGCATCAATGTACCGAATTAATATGACTTCAAATTTTGAAATTTTCCTGCAAGATAACATTTATCATTAAAAAAATCTGATCAAACATGAAGTAATCTCATGAATCCTTCAGATTTATATTGCAATATCCATCTCAAATCGATAGATCTAGAATCTTAAATATTCTTATAACTAGCAATTGCACCAAAAGGTGCAAAGGAACGCCGGAACATGGATAAGAGAAGTGGGGAGATTGTATAAAGAAATAATCAAGCGAAATATACTAAAAATGAAATACAACCCATGTGAGGCTAATTTAAATTCAATTGTTGTGAATTTTCAAGTGAAAGAAAGTTTGTAACTGGTGTCTGGCAAGCAGGACTCAAAAAAATTGTTATAGAGAAAAACTTGGAAGGGAAATTGAGGTTTGAGGTTTGATGATGTTGATGAAGCACATATTCTACTTGGTGAAAGTGGCCACTGCAAGGATTATTGGGGTTCAGGCTTCTATAGGCAGGATAATACTTTTGAGCTTGAAACAACTTTGCACAATATAGCTTTCAGTTCAAATGGTGCAAATACATATAAATCAAGCAATTTGAGACCTTTAAATGTATGGTCAGAAGCAACAACTCCAGAATCTGTGCAAATGCTTCTAAACTCTATTTGAAAAGAGAAAATTAATTTGATCATTGAAGGAAACTTGTTTGGACCAGGCATTGGTGAGTTGATAAGAAGCTCAAACAATTGGGAAGAGATTATTATGTGGTGTATTTTCAAAGGGCTCAAAGAGTCATTACCTTCTAGATGGCTATATATTTTGGGAGATGGGTTTGAAAATACAGGTAAGAAGAATCAGCCAGCGTCTGAACAGTCGGGTGAATTTGAGAAAAAAACACCAAAGATCTGCCAATTTTGTTGAATGCCTCTGAGCAATGTGGTTTATTGTTTGCTGTCAATTCCTCCTCAATCATGGATTGCAGGCCTGCACAAAATAAGAATATTCTTATGATTGGTCTCTGTTCTGAAGTGAATAATTTAAAACAATATACTCATAACCTAGCACAAAATACAGATTCAACAAAAGTAAATACGAAAAACAAGAATAGTGGAAATGATGATTTTGGATTTCAAACTGAAGGAGCATATAAGGGTGAGGATGAAGTGCTTTTGAAATTTCAGTGGGCAGAGGAGACAGAAAGGATGGGCTACAGCAAGTTTTTGGAGTCTCGGGATAGAAGAGAAGGGAAAAGAGGAAAACTTCAAGTTCAAAGCACAGAGTAATGACCCCTGGAAGGAGAGATTTTGATTCTCTTGTTCAGTCTCAGCAGGAAGTAAGCAATGCCTTTGGTGAAGTCGACATTCAATTGTCGGATTCTCTATGGGATGTAGGTGATGGCATTAGCCAAGAGAAGCAACTGGACAGGGTTTCACATGAATATATCCTTTCTTCATGAATGCAATGATTATCGGAATTATGTTCAAATAAAAGAGATGAGAACAGTGTGTAAGAGGCTTTATAATGTTTGATATGCAAAGAATAGAATATTCAAAATAGTACACATCATATGAGGAGGAGACCTTTAAATCAAGAAATTTGAGACCTTTAAATGTATGGTCAGAAGAAACAACTCCAGAATCTGTGCAAATGCTTCTAAACTCTATTTTAAAAGAGGAAATTAATTTGATCCTTGAAGGAAACTTGTTTGGACTAGACATTGGTGAGTTGATAAGCAGCTCAAACAATTGGGCAGAGATTATTATGTGGTGTATTTTCAAAGGGCTCAAAGAGTCATTACCTTCTAAATGGCTATATATTTTGGAAGATGGGTTTGAAAATACAGGTAAGAAGAATCAGCCAACGTCTGAACAGTCGGGTGAATTTGAGAAAAAACACCAAAGATCTGCCAATTTTGTTGAATGCCTCTGAGAAATGTGGTTTATTGTTTGCTGTCAATTCCTCCTCAGTCATGGATTGCAGGGCTGCACAAAATAAGAATATTCTTATGATTGGTCTCTGTTCTGAAGTGAATAATTTAAAACAATATACTCATAACCTAGCACAAAATACAGATTCAACAGAAGTAAATACGGAAAACAAGAATAGTGGAAATGATGATTTTGGATTTCAAATTGAAGGAGCATATAAGGGCAAGGATGAAGTGCTTTTGAAATTTCAGTGGGCAGAGGAGACAGAAAGGATGGGCTGCAGCAAGTTTTTGGAGTCTCGAGATAGAAGAGAAGGGAAAAGAGGCAAACTTCAAGTTCAAAGCACAGAGTAATGACCCCTGGAAGGAGAGATTTTGATTCTCTTGTTCAATCTCAACAGGAAGTAAGCAATGCCTTTGGTCAAGTCGACATTCAATTGTCGGATTCTCTATGGGATGTAGGTGATGGCATTAGCCAAGAGAAGCAGCTGGACAGGGTTTCACATGAATATATCCTTTCTTCATGAATGCAATGATTATCGTAATTATGTTCAAATAAAAGAGATGAGAACAGTGTGCAAGAGGCTTTATAATGTTTGATATGCAAAGAATAGAATATTCAAAATAGTACACATCATATGAGGAGGAGACCTTTAAATCAAGCAATTTGAGACCTTTAAATGGGTGCAAATACATATAAATCAAGCAATTTGAGACCTTTAAATGTATGGTCAGAAGAAACAACTCCAGAATCTGTGCAAATGCTTCTAAACTCTCAATTTAGACTGCTCATGTGCTTACCAAATGAAAATCTCTGACCAAAATTCTAGTTAACAGACACAATGAAAATAATTAGTTGTTGAAAGATTCAGGATCTGTTTATAAAAATGTCATGGAAGAGGAGTTTGCAGTCAGAGATGTGGAAATGGTGAACGATAATGAGTGTGTTTGGAAAAAAAAAAAAACTCCTAAGTATGCCCAGGTAAGTGTTACAAAGTTGTCATCAACAACCTTGAGTTAGAGAGAAGAGGAGTCTTCTATGTTACCATGGACTAGTGAAAATATGGCACATACATGTAACCATAAACTAGCTTCTTATATGGAGAAAGCTGAGATAATTTACATGGGCAGTGTAACAACTCGATTTATGGCCTCTAAAGTTCAAGAACCAGAGGATATTTCAAGGCTACATTGTTTCCCTCAAGACAACTTCAGTGAGTACTATATTATACAATAAAGACATTACTGAGCCAAGTAAAGCTAATTGTGCACCAAAAAAAGCGTTATCTGCAATACAAGCACGTGAATTAAAAGGTGGCCATTCTTCTCCACACAAATGAAAAACATCACTTGAAAAACATTTGTCTGTTGGAAGTGCATTCTGTGTAATAACATGTACTTCTAATTACCTAGGTTATGAGGAAGTGGCAACACAGACACTGCAGGTTTTTCTTCTTGCCAACTTACAAGTTGAAAAGGCATGTGAACAAGCCACTCACTATCATAATAGTGGATCACAAATTAGGAAATCACTTGGCACTGATATTTTTACTCTTGAAAATGTCCAGGATCCGAATGTTTCATTATTGACAGATTCTAAGAAGTTTGACAAATCTGTCATTGCTAATTTGAGTGAAAGTGATGCACTGAAAAAATCAGAGACTAAAAAAGTTTCTACTTCAATAGAACCTTTACCTTTCCACAAGGTGAGCTATTACAAGTCTTAATTATTTGATCTAAATATCTAACACCCAAGCATAGTAGAACTCTGTCGGAACATGAATTTTAGCTCTACAATGTCTTTAGTTTCGTAATCTGTCATTGCTAATTTGAGTGAATGTGATGCAGTGAAAAACTCAGAAACTAAAAATCAGTGTTACACGGGGACTCGTCCCCCCCCCTAGGGGTCTAGAATCCTCGCCCCCCCGCGATTCGGGGTCTTGGGGACTTCTAGGGGACGTTTCCTGACGCTCCCAATTTTCGAAAATTTGGAGGGGACGTCAAGGGGGACGTTTCCCCATCTGGAGGGGTCGAGGGGGCGTGAGGGGATGGGAGGGGACGTGAAGGGGGCGTGAGGGGACGGGAGGGGGCGTGAGGGGACGGCTGGGGCAATAGATATTCTCATTTAATTCTCTATCAAATATTTTAATCAGTTACAATTAGCACCATATCCATTTACATTGTACTTTAATCTGTGAGTAGTAGATTGAATATTGGGAACTACTAAAGTATTTTTGGAGAGCTCGACTTACCACTAGACCTTCATTGTGATGTCAGTTGAACAGAACGATGTTTTTTTTATTGGTTTCTTTCTCCAGCTCCGTTTGCTTGCTTCTCTCCAATAACCTCTTCAGATATAACAGCCTGTGATTTCACTAAAGCTGTAATTGGAGGAGAATTTATTATATCTCACTCTTAAGATAATTTTAGGTGAGAGAAATAGTAGCGGAACCCAAACCTTATAGTGGAATGTCATACTTATGGTTGAGGCATGCTAAAGCAACAGTGTACAGAATGTTGAAAAGTGCACAGAACCCAATCAATGCTCCAATTCCAGTCCAATAAAATTTAACTTCAGCAAATAATCCATGAGATTCTAGGATAGCACGTCCAAGTGTTTCAATGGAGCTGTTACTGACAGGATGCACAAAGATGAAATATTTAGAGGAAAGGGAATATTCAATATTTCTTTCCTGAGATTATGATTATAGGACACTCTATCAGTACATGATAACACATACTTCTCCCATCTAGGAGCTAGAAATCCATTCACCACTCTGGTGTTTTGGCCATAGGACATCAGTGAGCACCAATATGCCCAAATCCACCAGCTAGGTATGTTCTCTGTTCTAGAAACATGAATAAAAGGAACCATTTTTTCAATTTTGTAACTCGAGTTCTAGTTGAAAAGCTCAATATTAGTATAAAGTATATTTCTTTGGAGTAAATAACTATCTTTGCATATACTATAATGTCAAATACCTCTTGATACCACAAACCCTCCAAGAACAAACACAATGAGCAAAGTGAATGATCCAAATGTTTGTGAGGCAATCATGTTTCGACCCAATGAGGCTATGAATTTAAAAAGTGCCAATGACATCTGATGTATCACAAAGAGGAGGAAGTATTGCCTAAAGAACCTGCAACAATCAAGGCAATCTCCTAGATTGCTCATTGAATATTTTAGTGTTCTGACAACTAAAACATTTAACAATCTTGATGTTCCTAATTTAATTTTCTTTTTCATAGAGCTAATTTGGCAAAGGAAGATGTTACATTTTGTTTCCATTCTTCTATCTATTCATACATTAATAAAACAGAGACCAAGTATATATACTATATAGGCACCATTCCACATAAAAGGGATTTGAAGTGTTGTTTTAATGCCAAGATCCTTTGGAAAATTGCAGTCTCTATAATTAAACCAGTACATCTAGTTCTATCCCATCTCTCCTACAGTCCTGTAACTTTCTTGAATTGGGAGATCGATGAAGAGATAATAGACTGTAAACTATATTTTCAAATTTCGATTCATTAGGCAGGTTGCCAACGTTGGACATCAACTTTAAATAATGAAAATGATAAGCATGGTACAAAATGAGCCCATACAGAACAAAAAAATTGGCAGATAGAGGTGTGGATGCAAATTTTCAAAATAAATTATGTGCCCAAGACAGCAGGATCTAATCCCACAATGGTTGATATGTGTCTATCACTCACGTTCCCTGATACAGAGTTACCAAAACAACATGCTATATTATCCCATGGAGACAATATTTCATGAGGGACAGAACATAACAACATTATGTACTCCCAAGTGGTAGCAAAGGATAATTTTCAAAGTTAATGAGCAATAATTATTACAGTCCTATGCAAACTTGGATGGATAGATCCTTTGAAGCTTTCAATCTTGAAGAACTTCTTGGAGAAAAAGTGCATAGCACTTTGGAACAGTTCTAACCCTGTCAGCAGAGGTGCCTCAATAAATGTGCACTACAGATCCCTGACATCCTTGGTTGCTCTGAGCAAGGATCTTATAATGAATGGTCTCAATATAAAATGACCCCTCCTCTTCATGAATTCGGTAATTTGATATATTGGTAGATATCTCTTCTCTCTAATTGAAGAAGGTCTTCCGCATTCTCTTCTTTGACCTAAAGCTTCTTAGAAGTTTGATGTTGCAATCACCTCATGTAAGTCTCATCTCTAATCTGGGTAGCTCATGATGATTACCAATGCAAGGCTTCAGAGGGATCTATGATTATTGGGCTCAGCTATCGATAACATTTGTCCAAATAAGAGGGATTTAATGGAAGACTTATATTTGTCCTTAAGCACAAAACAGAGTAGTTGTTGAACCTAGTCATAGTCAACTCTGATGTATGCCTTGATACAAAGGCTTTAAGACAATTTAAGGATAAGCCTCATACATATATATTGGATAGCTGATGTATGCCTTGATACAAAGGCTTTAAGACAATTTAAGGATAATCCTCATACATATATATTGGTAGCTACTCATTAAAGATCAAGTATGATCTGAAGTTCACTATTGGTCTAATAAAAGGAAAAGTACTATATCTCCTGCTGACCATCTTCATTTATTTGTATCACAAATCAAAGGCTGATGTCTGTTCTCTGGAAACATCATTGCAGCTGAATGTATAAAACAACAAGCATGAATTTCTATGACAATGCCAACAACTGAAGAGTTCATCTCAGACACCAATTTTACTAGTTTCTAAAGAATATAATCCCCACTAGCAGGAGATCTTTTAGGCATTGTCCAACCACTATATTATATTGACAAGAGATTCCCATTTGCAGTACAATTATACCAAAGAAATCAATGCCAAAAAAATATGCCAATGACTACTCTTCACAACTAAAGGACACATTGTATTGAAGTCATTCATTTCTTGCTATTTTGTGATCTATTTTTGCTATCTCACATTAATGGCATTCCTATACTACAATATGCATGCATTATGGTACCCATTTTCAATGATTATGCAACCACAGAAATTGGAGTTCAAATTCTCAATAGAATTTAATTGGTAAAGGGCAAACATATGTAAACAATAATAATTAGCCTCGATAGTTAAATAAAGAAAAATTTATAATATTCAACATAGTAGAACAAGGTAGACTAGTATAAAAAACTTTTAGAATGATTTATATACATCCTTTAATATATACTCTATCTATATTACTCTTGGCCTCTAGGAAGCAATATAGGGTTCATGCCAAGCTTGTAACTAATGCATTCTAGTTCACCTCCTTGTGCAAGCACCGTGACTTCCACATATGCATAGGAGACCTTGCCAATTTGACAATAAAAATATCTTGAAGGCATGACATCCTTTGAAGAAAACATTGGAATGGTTGTTTTTCTCTGCATCTATAAAGGATAAAAATGGTGACACTATAGACCTAGAGGTTGGGTTTAATATAAAACCACTACAAGTGATACTAGCATATGTTTCTGAGCATTTCTCTGAATCTAAGGGAGCAACATTTGATTCTTGAAAGTTCACTACTCATTAAGTCTTTTCTCAACCTTTATCCTAAGAATCTGTGTATGGAAAAGATCATGAGATTCGATTCCATCTTGAATTTCTATCTTGATGATTGCAAGAGGCAGGTGCTACCAATTATGTTGCATTCAAGGAATTTCAGTTTCATACAATCTAAAACAATGTCAGTATCCTAGTGAAACAATGGTTTGGAAGTTTTGAATATCCACCATTGACATATTGGATGCCATTTTCATGATCTTGGCTAGTTAAATATCTGTGCTTATAATAGACTTAGATTTGAGTAATGTCTTCAACGTGAAGGAAATTGGTTCTAAATTCTTGAAGACAAGGACAGAATTATCTACTAGAAGCAATAGCCTTGGTGTGTAGGTGTTAACTAGGAAAATTACTATTCATGACAAATTCTTTCAAAACACTTCCAGCTCTGTAAAAACAGTGAATACAGAGTCTCAACAACCATTGGGTTGGCAATTTTCTACTGGATGTTATATAATTAATGCAATAGATAATGGCAAAGCATGGATTGATAGAGGCGTGGATGCAAATTTTCAAAAGAAATGATGTGCCCAAGACAGTAGGATCTAATCCCACAATGGTTGATATGTGTTTATCACTCACGTTCCCTGATACAGAGTTACCAAAACAACATGCTATATTATCCCATGGAGACAATATTTCATGAGGGACAGAACATAACAACATTATGTACTCCCAAGTGGTAGCAAAGGATAATTTTCAAAGTTAATGAGCAATAATTATTACAGTCCTATGCAAACTTGGATGGATAGATCCTTTGAAGCTTTCAATCTTGAAGAACTGCTTGGAGAAAAAGTGCATAGCACTTTGGAACAATTCTAACCCTGTCAGCAGAGGTGCCTCAATAAATGTGCACTACAGATCCCTGACATCCTTGGTTGCTCTAAGCAAGGATCTTATAATGAATGGTCTCAATATAAAATGACCCCTCCTCTTCATGAATTCAGTAATTTGATATATTGGTAGATATCTCTTCTCTCTGATTGAAGAAGGTCTTCCGCATTCTCTTCTTTGACCTAAAGCTTCTTAGAAGTTTGATGTTGCAATTACCTCATGTAAGTCTCATCTTTAATCTGGGTAGCTCATGATGATTACCAATGCAAGGCTTCAGAGGGATCTATGATGATTAGGCTCAGCTATCGATAACATTTGTCCAAATAAGAGGGATTTAATGGAAGACCTAGATTTGTCCTTAAGCACAAAACAGAGTAGCTGTTGAACCTAGTCATAGTCAACTCTGATGTATGCCTTGATACAAAGGCTTTAAGACAATTTAAGGATAAGCCTCATACATATATATTGGCTAGCTGCTCATTAAAGATCAAGTATGATCTAAAGTTCACTATTGGTCTAATAAAAGGAAAAGTACTATATCTCCTGGTGACCATCTTCATTTCTTTGTATCACAAATCAAAGGCTGATGTCTGTTCTCTGGAAGCACCATTGTAGCTGAATGTATAAAACAGCAAGCATGAATTTCTATGAAGCCACTCTATTGTCTCATGCAATTACGTCATGTAAGTCTCATCTCTAATCTAGGTAGCTCATGATGATTACCAATGCAAGGCTTCAGAGGGAGCTATGATGATTGGGCTCAACTATCGATAACATTTGTCCAAAGGATAAGCCTCATACATATATATTGGATAGCTGATGTATGCCTTGATACAAAGGCTTTAAGACAATTTAAGGATAAGCCTCATACACATATATTGGATAGCTGCTCATTAAAGATAAAGTATGATCTGAAGTTCATTATTGGTCTAATAAAAGGAAAATTACTATATATCTTGGTGACCATCTTCATTTCTTTGTATCACAAATCAAAGACTGATGTCTGTTCTCTGGAAGCACCATTGCAGCTGAATGTATAAAACAGCAAGCATGAATTTCTATGAAGCCACTCTATTGTCCCATGCAATTACCTCATGTAAGTCTCATCTCTAATTTGGGTAGCTCATGATGATTACCAATGCAAGGCTTTAGAGGGAGCTATGATGATTGGGCTCAGCTATCGATAACATTTGTCCAAATAAGAGGGATTTAATGGAAGACCTAGATTTGTCCTTAAGCACAAAACAGAGTAGCTATTGAACCCAATCATAGTCAACTCTGATGTATGCCTTGATATAAAGGCTTTAAGACAATTTAAGGATAAGCCTCACACATATATATTGGATAGCTGATGTATGCCTTGATACAAAGGATTTAATACAATTTAAGGATAAACCTCATACATATATATTGGATAGCTTCTCATTAAAGATCAAGTATGATATGAAGTTCACTATTGGTCTAATAAAAGGAAAATTACTATATCTCCTGGTGACCATCTTCATTTCTTTGTATCACAAATCAAAGGCTGATGTCTGTTCTCTGGAAGCACCATTGCAGCTGAATGCATGAAACAACAAGCATGAATTTCTATGAAGCCACTCTATTGCAATAAGCCATTTGTGCTCACTATCATTATATATTGCAGAAGAAATATTTCACATACCACTGTATATGGTTAAGCAGAGGACACTTCTGTTTTATCGCATGTTTGAGTGGTCAGATCTCATAGATTGTCTGATGAACACTATGCACCCTGGAAAGAAAATTATAGGCTATGATCTCCCTATGTAAGATGGAGTAAGATCAGTCAAATATCTTCTCTATCTATATGTACAAGAAGCTAAGGATTCCTAAATGTTGACTAGATCTCTGCTGTAAGTCAATATGTTTGCAGGCTGCTGTATGGAGCTATGAGGCTCCCATTGATTTAGTTTTGATTTTCAGAAAGCAGCTTGGCACCATTGCCTATATGAAGGGATTCTTGGCTGAAGATTGAGCTCCAAGAGTTCCTCGGGGCTTGGGGTACTTATTGATCTATGAGCGACCATAGGGTGAGTGGTTCACCTTCCCCTAGTGGTGCGTTGTGTACAGGGTGAGTGGTTCACCTTCCCCTGTGATACCCCATGATGGTTGACATGGGTGTAGGGTGAGTGGTTCACCTTCCCCTACTGCTGGTGACATATGCATAAAATGAGTGGTTCACCTTCTCTTATGGCATATGAGAGGGATGAGTGGTTCACCTTCTCCTGTGGATAGCCCAGTGAGAGATGCATATAGGCATCTGTTGACATGTCGGTGGGACGTGGTTCATCCTTTCCCCATATGTAGGATGCTCATTCCCTACAATTGATAGTTGACATGTCGGTGGGATGTGGTTCATCCCTTCCCCACGTGTAGATTTATTCCTACTATTGTTGTTTTGCATGCACTCGGTGTTTTTGCATGCATGTAGGAGGTGGTTCGTCCTTTCCCTACACTTGGTGTTTTGCATCCGTGTAGGAGGTGGTTCATCCTTTCCCTACATATGGTTGTGATATGTGTTTGTAGGTTGTGGTTCATCATTTCCCTACATATGATTGTGATGTGTGTTTGTGGGATGTGGATTCTCCGATCCCTATGTGTGATTCCGTGTAGGATGTGATATATTCTTTCCCTGCTGGTGTTCCTGCAACATCCTACCCATGTAGTCCGGGACACATGGGAAGTACCTCTCATATGGCCAATGATTTGGGAAAAGTGGTTAGGGACCATAGCACTACCGATGGACGCATCGCATACTGTCATACTCCCTATGCTAGGATGCATGGTGTTTATCTACTTGATTTGGGATCAATTCAGGTTCTACCTTCAGACTGACTTCTGTCAATGGAGAGTGGCAAAGTCTTATGACTCACTCTCGATCAATTCTTCTTTATTATTCACATCTTTGTTTAGCAGAGCAGAGTAGAGCATAGCAGAGATGGTTCAAGATGGCATGATGACCAATGGCAGCAGATGGATTGGTAGGTGGAATTCTCCCTAGTTGAGAGGGAGTGTTAAAATTGGCAACTAGAGCCAAATTCCACTTTGGTCTGCTCAGTTGATGGAGATTATAATCCCATTGAATTCCTCTTTTCAATCTAAATATTGTCAAATTTGGATCAGGAAAATATTTGTTTATTCAAAAATAAATTCTATAAATCATGATTTTATTTAGGCAGGAAATTTGAAAATTCAAATTTTGAATTTGCCTCCAAAATATCAAAGTCTGCTTCTCTTCTAAATTGTATATAAGGATTCTCTCCCAACCCATTTGAGGCATCAAAAATCTCTCTTGCATCTCTGAGGCAGCCGAGTGGGGATAATGGCTAAACACAGAGGTTAGGTATGTTTTGAGTGAGTCTATTTGCTTGTAGTAGTGTCGAGGAAGCTATGGGTAGACTGCTACTGGTTTCAGGACAATCTCAGTAGAGATGTATTGGGGTTTCGTTACATGATTTCCCTCCTCACAATAGACCAAGCTCCTTAGACAAGACGTCGAGCAGATCTGGGTTAGATGATGCTTAATCTAGGCATTATTAACCCTCTCCCACAGACCAAGATCCATCCTCAAGTCAGTCGTAGACCTGTGGATAGCTAAGAGCTACCTATCATGCGAATCCTCTAGAGAAGGATTGTTGCAACTCCAAGGAAGTTGTTTCAATCAGGTCGCAACCCTATACAGGCTAGATATGTGGTCACAGTTATGTTGCTGCCATCAGGAAGCTGTGGAGGGCTGCATCTAGCCCTAACCAGCTGTGGAAGGTTATAACTATAGCTCTAACTAGCCTTAGATTGTGGACAGTGACTTGAAAGGGGAAGCCGCAACCTTGTAATAATGTTTAGAGGAGTGAAAAGGGTTTGTTGTCATAGGACAACAAACCCTAACCAGAACGCAATTCATATCTAAAGCAGGTCAGCACTGAGGAAAAGCTTTGACTATATTTGACCACTAATCTGGACAAAATATGATTGTTGATGTTTAAAGGCAAAATTTTGGATCATGTCTTTGGCATTTGGACAGTGATACTAGTCGTCACCTTGGCAAGTCAATAATGTTTCTATCAGCTCTCTCTCTCTCTCTCTCTCTCTCTCTCTCTGTTGTACATTTGATTTGAATAATAAGAAGAATTGTTCAAGGGTTTTCCCCATATTGGGGTTTTTCCCTGGCTTGTTCCATATCCTCTTGTTCTTTTGTCTTGGCTTGTCTTCAGCATTTCTCATTTATGTTCTTTTGTCTTGGCTTTTCTTCAGCATTTCTCATTTATGTTCTTTCGTTAGTTACTGTCATATATTGTTTAATGTAATTGATAATGGATTAATGGGCTCATGATTGAATGAAGTAACTATCCTAAGCAAAGAACATGTTTCCTGAATTAACATATTCTTTGTTTATTTAATTTCTCCCGAACACCTATGTTGAATCCAGCAAGGGTGAGCTTTAAAAGCAGAGCCATATTGCAACAATTCAGGAGAGATTTAGTCACTATGTTTTTCAAAATTCTTGTTTTTCTGGAGAATTCCAAATCAAACCCACAGACATGAAAAGAAAACCTTGAAAACAACAAAACGACCAAAAATAAATGAAATGCATGCCAAGCAAACATAATCGTTAATGAAATGTATGTGTTTTTATCATGGAAACAAGGGCATTTCTAACATGTTTTGAGTTGCAAAGCATATAGAGATGTGGATAGAAGAATTATCCAAACTTTAATAAAATATTTAATCGTAGATGTATAAATCTTATTAATAGACAAGGAATTGAATACCTAAATTTCAGAATGATAACTCTCGAGAAACAATTATCTATCCATCTCTGCACAATGATGTTTCTCATATTGAGAAAATTGGCTAACATGCAAATTTCCTTCAAATTGAAACTCTAGGAATGCATATGATTCATGAAACAGTTGATCATGCAAAGAAGGGAGTAACAAGTCCTATGACATCATGCAAAGTTAATGAGCAATAATTATTACAAAATTCTATGCAATTCCTTTTGGATCTGATTTATGCAGGAACGCAACAGAATATAGAAATAACCATGAACATAGAGATGCAATGGAAATAATGCTTCATTTCATTAATATCAAATAACAGAAATATGCTTACAGGCATAATGGAAATAAAATAGCTAGGGTGCTGGTAGCGAATCTCTGAGAAGAGATGTGATGGCTACAGACCTCTGAACTGTGTTACATTGAGGCTCGCAGGCCTATTACAGACATAATGGAAATAGATGAGCTAGGTACTGGCAGCGTATCCCTGAGAAGAGATGTGGCGGCTACCAGCCCCTGAACTGTGTTACAATGCAGACATGATGGAGATGTGGCGAGCTAGGGCACTGGTAGCGCTTATCTCTGAGAAGAGATGTATCGGCTCCCAGCCCCCTGAACTGTCTTGAAATGAGGCTCGAGGGCCTATTTATTGTTGAGAAACAATGTAGAATCCGAAACGTCCAAAACCCTAACCGTAGGAGATGAAGCGCCAAAACTGTGGGCCCCGTTTGGGTAAATTGGTGGTTCAACTTCCCGGGGACGTAACTTTGGCATCCAATCTCCGTTTGACGCGCTCAATAGCTCGTTAGAAAGATCTATCCGAGGACTTCAATTTTTGAATGAGCAACATCGGTCCATGGACCCATGTTGCTCTCCATTTTCCCAAAAAGCGTCGTTTAGGGCCTCAAAACGGCTCCGGAAGTTTAAGACCCGAAAAACTGCTAAAAATAGTAAGTTGTGCCGAAACTTACAAAATGAAATAACTGATGGTGGGGGTTCAAATGGACTCGATGGGTGGCCACCAATATCCACCTGGATTATTAATGCCCCAAAACGGCTCCGGGTGTGCAGGACCCGAAAACCTGCTATAAATAGTAAGCCGTGTTGAAGCTGAAAAACTAAAAGAATTGATGTTGCGGGTCCAAATGGAATAGGTGGGAGGCCACCTATATCCACCTGGATCATTCCTCCCTCCTTAGGAAGTAATGGTCTCCATTGCGTTAAGTTCCTCCATGCGGGGGGGGGATTTTGCTGAACTTGGTGTCAAGTGTACCAGGAATTGATGTAGATGTGCCACCGGGCAGCCATTGAAGGATCCGAAAAAAAATAAAATTTGTCCATCATCGCGTCTTCCTCGTTTCTCGAGGGCATCCTCAGCAAGATTTTCCGACAGGATCTCCTCAAGCCCTCTCGTCTTTCTTTCCTCCGCCATTGGGGCCGCCGGCTACAGGCTGAACTCTTGCTACCCCGGCCATTGTGGATGAAGAGAAAAATTGTAGAAAGAGGCACTCCGTCCTCTCGATACCATTGATCCGATTTATGGAGGAACGCAATCAATACGTATATAACCATAGATACGTAGATGCAAATAAATAATGCTTCATTTTATTAATAAAAGAATGACCGCAATAAGCTTACAAACATAATGGAAATAAGCTAGGCGCTCGGTAGCGTATCTCCTAGGAAGAGATGTACGTACGTTGTGCCTCGAACTCGTGTTACATTGAGGCTCGAGGCCTATTACAGACATAATGGAAATAAAAGAGCTATGGTACTGGCAGCGTATCCCTGAGAAGAGATGTGGCGAGCTACCAGCCCTTGAACTGTGTTACAATGCAGACATGATGGAGATGTGGCGAGCTAGGGCACTGGTAGCGCTTATCTCCGAGAAGAGATGTATCGGCTCCCAGCCCCTTGAACTATCTTACAATGAGGCTCGAGGGCCTATTTATTGTTGAGAAACAATGAATCCTAAATCAGAAACTCTAACTGAGTAGTATTAGCGCTGAAACCAACTCGCTTAGTAGAAATATGGTCTGTCCTCCGATGAACTTTGACATCTGATCTTCGTTTGACGCGCTCAATAGCTCGTTAGAAAGCTCTGTCCGAGGAGTACAATTTTTGAACGAGCAACATCGATCCATGGACCCATGTTGCTCTCCGTTTTCCCAAAAAAACGTCGTTTAGGGCCTCAAAACGGCTCCAGAAGTTTAAGACCCGAAAAACTGCTAAAAATAGTAAGTTGTGCCGAAACTTACAAACTGAAATAACTGATGGTGGCGGTTCAAATGGACTCGATGGGTGGCCACCAATATCCACCTGGATTATTAATGCCCCAAAACGGCTCCGGGTGTGCAGGACCCGAAACCCTGCTATAAATAGTCATTGCCGAGAACGGTGGATTGATGGCCGAACAAATGAACAGGGAGGCCACCGATATCCACTGATCAATCTTGGGATGGGGAGATCCCGTAGTAGCTTATGTCAACACTTACATGTGTTTGAACTTTTGAAGGTACCATCGATTTCCGTGCACTAAATTACCCGTTCAACCCATCAAGGAAAGAAACTGCCTATGAATGTTGGAATTTTAATGTTTCATTATTTTGCATGATAACTAAGCATAGCGAAAGAAAACATTCTATGGTGAAGTTTAATATTACAGACTGACTGAACACTTCAAGGAGAATTCTCATTTTGCACATGCCACAGAGGGGAGAAAGATTGAAACCCTTGAAAGCAACAATGTATAAAATAATTGCCCTTGATCACTAAATTTGATTTCATGTTGTCATAAATAGAGGACTTGTCTTTTGCTTTGTAAAAGACAAAATTGTGTGGTGCTTTTACTAGAAGGGGAGGCCATTCCCATATATACATGACAAAATTCTAAGACTCTCATGCACTCCCAAGAAGAGAACATCTATGAGTTGGAGCCTGTGTTACCCCCTATTTTGGCATAGGGTTAACACTAGGGAATTATCAAGAGTTAACCAATTTGATGTTGGGAGGTTGGATATAGAAATGTCAGCTTAGAGCTATGTTTCTCGGAGGTTGGATATAGAAATGTTAGCTATGGTGAAGGATCAACTTGTTAAGGTCTTCTCTGTTACGAAGAATATGCTCACAATGGTCTTTGTGAGGAGTCGCTCAAATTGTTGCTCAGAATGGTCTTTGTGAGGAGTCGCTCAAATTGTTCAATCAGATGCAATAGAATGGGATGAAAGTGGATAATTTCACCTTTTCCACTGCTTTTGCAGCATGCACTAGTTTAGGATGCAATTCCATATAATCATCATTAAAGTTAGGCTAGACTCAAATATTTTTGTGGAGAATGCTCTTGTTGACCTGTATGCCAAATTCTATTATTGACCCGTATGCCAAATGTGGCAGCATAGAAGAGGCATGCTTAGTCTTTGATAATATGTTTGAACAGAGGGACTTTTCCAGAAATACAATGATTACTGGATATGTTGAACATGTTGATGGTGAAGAAGCACTGCATGATCTCAGTGGGTTATGAACCTACACTGTTGATGTTGAAGGATGAATGAGATGGAGTGGAAACAAATAGGGAAGGTGCATCAACAAGCTGCAAATAGTCTGAAATTTCCTTTGGATGAGAATTTGAAACTATAGAAAGGCTCATAATTTGGACATGCATTCAGGATTGCAAAAAAAGAGCAAAAAAAAGTGCAGAAGGAGTTGAATACACAATTTATTGTTTTAGAAACAAGAAACAATAGTATCAATTTCCCAAATGCAAAACAAAAATGGCTTAGGGAGCAATGGTATCAGCTCCAGAAGTGGCAAAAGAGAGTAAACATCAAATAGTTGAGAAAGAGAATTTGATGAAAGAATATGTAGATTCCTTTGGGTCTATGGAAAATTTACTTCTTGCATTCACGTGAGATAAATGGTTTCGACAATATTCATTTAATAATCTTGAAGTTTCTTTGAAGAATCTCATAAGTGCTATACAAGCAACTCATAAGTCTCCAAAAAAAATTATTGATCGAGGCCCTGAGGGCAAGTATGTTGTTTTGGGCGAATATGACAAAGATTTGACCGAGATGGCTAGGAAAGAACCTAAGTGTGGCATCATTTTATGTCTATGGAGCATCAAAGAGTGCTCCATGGAAGGAACATCATCCTAGAATTCTCTATGGTGTGGGTACAAGCAAGTTAAGAGAATTTCAAGAATGGATTCCTAAGAACTCTCCTGTGGCGATTCTATCTCAAGCATGATCCTACGTTGGGAGAAAAAACCTTGGTGAATTCACTATTAACACAGTTTTGCATAGCTTTAATTGAATCTTGGTCAAAATATTACACTCTTGCCTGATTGCTCCACTTTCTAGGTTGAGTCTATCAACTTTTCTTTTAGCTTTTGAGATCCCATTTTCATTTGATCTATGATGCCATCTTTCAATCTATACATTTCATTCAACTTGAGATCATCAATCACAAAAACAACATCAACTATAGTCAATATAATCCTTTATCTACTTTTCCCATGCCTGAAAGGTCAAGCCACACAGGGCAAAATCCATTTTAATGTTTATTTTCCACTTGTTTCATGATAAATAAAATTCACATATGAAAAGAAAGATGTGTTTACAACATCCTAGATTAATGACACCAAAAGAAAAAATACACTCCACTAGTAACCATAAAATTTTAATAGGGCAGCAAGGAATTACAATTATGAGAAAAGGCAAAGAAAGAAGGATCGAAAACAAAGAAACGGTTAAAATAGTGAGCAAATGAGAATGCTATTAAGCCTAATTGATCAACCTAGGACACCCAAGGTAAGATTCGTTCACTAGTGAGGTCAGAAGAGTTTATCCCAACCACTAGGTTTCATTGTCACTATGGTCCGTGCCACCCAAATGGCATAACACGAAAGCCCTAGACCATTTTGGAAGAATATTTACCATTCAGACCCGTCACCTAAGCCAATAGAAGTCCCTCATGGGAATGTTTCTTGCAACGATTCCTATAATTAAACAATAAAAATAAAATTTTGTTAGCTACCTCTTGAGTGGATTTAGTAGCCTCTAGAAGCTTCTCCTCTAGAATAGAGCCTTAATCCCACTTATCTGGCCTGGCCAACTGCCTGATCCACTTCTGCTTGAGATCTTTAGAATATGGGCCTAGGCAAATCGCAGGCCCGTTTTGGGTCTCTAGAATTTTTAGGGATGACTGGATCATCACAATCCATCTGTGCTAGAGCATCTGGCTGGCAACCACCTACGATCTTAGGAGATTTGATTTCCTTGTCGTAATCAATGTATTCTTGCTCTCTTATCTACTTCTTCGCTAATTTTTGAATTGGAAAGGCACATGTCATCATCTTCTTTGGTGAAGCCATTGTTGCCCATGCCTTTAGCTTAATCTTCCTCCATGGAATCTTGAACATATAGCCTATTGAACACCTAGTTTTGCTTGTCTAGAAGTATTTTGAAGTGGAAAAGGGAGATGGAGGGTTGGGGATGGGCCATCACCCAGGAATGTAGTGAACCTTGTGCAAATTCCCTCTATAGAACGAAATCACCACGATTGGAGGAACCGAGAATCCAATCTCTTGATTCAACCAAATGTATCATATCATACCCTAACCAAAACTCAGTTCATATCTAAAGCAGGTCAGCACTGAGGAAAAGCTTTGACTACATTTGACCACTAATCTGGACAGAATAAGATTGTTGATGTTTAAAGGCAGAATTCTGAATCATGTCTTTGGAATTTGGACAATGATACTAATCATCACCTTGGCAAGTCAATAATGTTTCTATCATCTCTCTCTCTCTCTCTCTCTCTCTATTGTACATTTGATTTGAATAATAAGAAAAATTGTTCAAGGGTTTTCCCCATTTTGGGGTTTTTCCCTCACTTGTGCCATATTCTCTTGTTCTTCTGTCTTGGCTTGTCTTCAACATTTCTCATTAATTTTCTTTCTATTGAAAAGTGTAACTAGGTCGGTCTTCATGTTGGCTGTGTAATTATGTATTTATGAAAAGAAGAAGACAAAGATAATAAAGTGTATTTTTGGTGTACTTGCTTCATGGGTTTCATGAGAAAGATTTTATTAAGTAGATGGAATTCTTCTTGATGTTCATTAGGTTTGAGTTAAGTGTCAAATCTACTCTAGCTATATGCTCCAGGATCTTGTGAAAGAATCTCACAACAGTCCTCAATGCAATGATGAAAAACAAGCCTCAAAATGCAAGAAATGAAGTACCTCATCAATGCTGAGATAAACATTATCTAGTCGGCCTCACTCACAGCTATATGGTCGGCTTGCTCATATGGTATGCGGTCACAACTGAAGAAATCAATGCGGATACCTCTGAGTATACAATTCGGATATCTTCTGAAGCTTTTGGATAGGTTCCACAGTTCGGATACTTATCACAGTTTGGATTCTACTTCAGTGCATATGGAGAAAAAGGCGCGGTTAAGGTCTGTGATATGATGCGAAGAAGGAAGAATATTTAGCGAACATAAAAGAGCTTCAGTATATCTCTGTCTTGGGTCTTAAAATATTGGTTAAGTTCTACAGCGTGATAAAGGTCTCTGCAAGGAGTGCAGAGAGAAGACATTGTTACAGTGCAAGATATACACAGCGTAAAAGAAGGCCAGCTCAACCATGATACATTCATGGTGATGATTAGTACAAAGATGATGTTCAGTAGAACTCTCGGTGATGGAATATGCTACACGGTGCTACATGGTGCTACAAAGGAGGATGATTGTGTCTTGGTCTAGGAGAGGCAGTTTAGGTCAAGGTTTGTCATGGTCATTGTAGTCATCAGGTGAAGAATCTATAAGAAGAGATTTGCGGGTTTTCCCCTCGAGAGGGGTTTTAGCCCTGGCTTAGAGCCTAACTATTGTGTCACTAATGTTATTGTTTTTTATGGTTGTTTGATGTTTTAAACGTAATCATAATAATGAACGAAGATGATAAGTAAGAAGTAACTCAAACAACTATCATGTATGAGAATTTTCATTAACTCTTGCCCTACCTAATTCTCAACACTTTCATTAGTTACTGTCATATATTGTTTAATGTAATTGATAATGGATTAATGGGCTCATGATTGAATGAAGTAACTATCCTAAGAAAAGAACATGTTTCCAAAATTAACATGGAATCAGAGCACATGAGAGAACAATCCCAAGCTCAAAGAGATTGCAATCACTCAGAAGCATCTGAAGAGTTTCATTGGTACCTCTATCCCTCTGTGTTAGGGATCAAGAATGTCAAATCTGTGGTATTTTCTTAAGGCCTTCTACTAGCCCTAATCAGTGGACATGGGGTCCAATCCAAGAGAAACTCAAATATCATGAGCGAAAGTTGAAAGTCATCAAGGTATGTTCCAGTAATATATTTTCCAAGGATTATTTATCAGTCCCATTCAGACTGTATCTTCATTATATTTGAAGCAGAGTTTCTCGACCATAAAGTCATAGTCCTGGGCATAACACATGGATACCAAATCCTAGGTCTTCTGGGCATGATCACTATGATCACTGTTTGTATCAGCAGTTCAGTATTCTCTTTAGTTTGACTCTTTTAGTGTGCCTTTAAGAATACTTCGTTTTGAAGATAGAAATCCTCTGTGATAAGGTCTTGTCACTATGGTTCCATGCTTGAAGGGTTAAAGTGATTGTTCGGAAAAATCATATCATCAACAGGCCGTGTTTCTCTGTGATCCTTGAATGGATCTCATCCTCTAAGAATTATCACTATGACAGGGAAATCTCTGTCCTAGTGCAGTATCATATATGGTATCACTCAGTTAGCTTGGTTCCTCTGAAGAAGGCATTGCTCAATCTCTTATATCTTGGTTCCTACTAGTTTACTCTCAATTGAAATAGCCCCACAGTCTATGTGAACATCTTGTATGGTTCTCCCTTTGCAATCTCAAGTTCTCAACACGTGAAAAGTATGGCTGCACCATATATATATATACAAGTTATGGCAATCAGGGTATAGGTTCGGGATATTATAAACATCATCTCAGGCATGTAAGCTGATCTATATTTACTCCTGTTATGACTCTAAGTAATCATATATTCTGCAGTAAGTGTGTCCTCCTATCCCTCTTCAATATAGTTTTCAATTGGCATGACATCATATTTTCAGGCAGACCATTATTAATATACATACGTACAGTCAGCCTTGAAAGAAGAATTGAGATATGCATTGCTGTTCAAATCAGTCATGGCATTCTGTCAAAGTTTTTGGAAGTTCTAATGATAAGGCTTGCTTCCAATCTAAGTGGTGGAAAAGTCATGGCCATAGATTGTATGTTGACAATCTTCTCCATACAAAAGGAGGCTAGAAAAGGAGTCATAGGACAATGAATCATCAAGGCTCATCATTATTGTGGATAATGGCATAAAAATGCATCTATACAGAATATATGCCTCTATATGAGACCCTTGATTTGCTCAATCCACATCAGCTTATACACTTCTTAGCCAACCTGTTAAAGTTTCTTTTAGTTACAGTGGGTACACACTGAGTATAGACTTTTTTGGGTTACATTCGTAAGCAAGATAGCTTCTGGCATCAAGCTGTGGAGATGTTTTCATTTTTTTTAACAGAATTAATCTTCGTTCAGAGCAGAGGTTCAACTGGATTCATGTCAGTCACAGAAGTCCTGCATCTCTCAAAGGTAACGAACTTGGAAGTTTGAAAGATCTGAAATATAAGTCTGCACAACAGAGATGCTTGGTTATATCAGCTCCTCTATGGCACTTCTGTGCTCTCCTTTCCATCGTGCAATATGCATGATACCATGTCAGTCTAAGAAGAAGCGATAGGGATTCCACGGAAAAAGAAACTACAACACATTTGAAGCTTTCAATATTGAAGAACTGCTTGGAGAAAAAGTGCATGGCACTTTGGAACAGTTCTACCGCTATCAGCAGAGGTGCCTCAATAAATAGTAAAGATCGAAATCTTGAGTTTATATGACATTCATTAAGATTCATTTTCGAAGAGTAGCAAACAGAAATCATTGCAATTTCATATACCCTAAAAAATCGAATTATATTTTCATTCAGGAGGATTTAGAGAAAGTGTGTACATACCTGGTCAAACTTTAAGGTAACAAGAGCGATGTGTGAGGAGAGGCCAAAAGTAAAAGCAATTGAGGAACCAGATCCATGGAAGAATAAAAAACCCCCATAGAAGGAATTGCGAGCCCCCTTCAAAAAATCGTCCTGATGGGTGATTCTGAGAGCGTCATCAACAGTGGGCCACCATATCATGACCATGTAATCTGCTTGCCAAGTGATTCATCATACATTTCTTTTTCTTGTCATTTGATGTGAGGGTCGAGTTGGGTTAAGATTGTGCAGAAAAAGAGCTTGAAGCTCGTTCAATGAACTTGCACAACTGATAGATCAAAAACCCGACATGAAATCACGGTGATAAAATTGAAACAAAGTAGTTTACATTGTTTTATGAATTAAATAATTGATTTCCTACTGGCGGGAATCATAGGGCGGGACATCGGAATTAAAATGAATGAATATGCTGTGAAATTATGCAATTAAAATTTGACCAAGGGAAATAAGGGTATAATAAAATAGGATGTGTAGTAATTACTTAAATCACTATTATATATTTAAATTATTAAGGTGACACATTTTTATGAGTAAAATTATAAAATACTATGGAATAATTTAGCATAGGAATTATGGCTAAAACATTTAAGAGTTAGAATAGAGTTTTTAAGTGATCACAATAAAAATAATACATATTAGAGATATATACATAGATCATATATATCAAGTTAAAGTGATTGCTAAAGCAACATCTTCCTACACCTAGTGTCCTAGATGGCCAAGGTAAGGTGTCGTCAAACCAATTATACAATCATTCATATATTTTAATTGGAAAATTATTAATGTCACAAGAATCACAAGGGTTGATATGTCAATCAAAATTTAAAGTTATCCTCTAAAAACTCATATAGAAAGTGGGGTAACAAGTCCTATGACATCCAACCTGTGATTTGCAATGGGAAATCCTCAATAGTCTCTTTGGAGAAATAATGTCTCATTAAGGGGTTCAATAAGAGGTATGAGGCCCCACCAATTTGATAGTTGAAGAAGTTTGAATATTGGCTTGTCAATTTTGGCCCTAAGTAGGCAAGGCAACATGGAAGGAGGTGACCCCCTTGGGAAAAGTTCAAAAGGGGAAGGCCACATAAGGTCTTATATAAAGATCTAAATCCAAGGACCTCCCTCATAAAAATAGTTAGACATGTATTGAAAGAAAGTAGATAACGACCATCTAAATCTTGATAAAAGAAAATAGAACATCCCTTGAATCCATAATAAATGGAGCATCTACATATGAGGTGATCCTATAACTCAATGTTGTGTATATGGCAAAGCTAGAATATGTTATTGAGAAGAGGAATATCATGATGTCATTAGTTTCAACTAGACACTAATGTAAACCCACTTTGAAACCACCAAGGGGGATCTGAAAGGCAACATCTAGTGCTCTAGTGTGTATGAGGGTTTAAAAATAAGGCCCCCTCTTATTTGCATGAAGTGTTCCTAGTACAAATCCATCTTAGTGTCAAGGCCATGAAAAGATGAAGCTCAAGTACTAAATTTATTGTTTATAAATAACCTTTTTAACAACTTGACACAGACATATAATGATGTCATTTACATTGGAGGTGTATGTCACTTGATCATGTTACAACTTTAATCGCTCCCCCACAAAAAGGTGTTATGCTCCCTTGTGATGATGCGTCAACCCTAATGGAGAACAATCTTGTGATGTAAAAGAAATTTAAACATGATGTAACTTTAATAGTGCCTTACATTCACCCCTTGGCTCACCACTCATGGCAAATGTGAGGCTATTTCAAGCATTGATGTGGATAATATCATTTTATTTTCTCTTTTGTATAGTATTCTACATTGACACAATTGTGCTTTTTTAGCAAACAAAATATTTGTATCAAGGGTTAGCTCCTTGTGCATTAGGGTTGAAGAGGTTGTGTCATTGTGAGTGATCTATTCATTGCCAACTCCTTATGTGGGAGAGCACTACAAGCTCCATGTCAACATGAAGTGTAGATATTGTGAGCAATTCTTATTGAGGTTTTGAAAATTATCCAGTTGTTCCACATTTGGTATACATGTTAATAAGGGCATTACCCACAAACACACACCCTCGAGACCAACACCTAGTTCTCTAAAAATCAAATGGTACCAATATTCTTAGTTAGAGGTGAAGGATTCTCCTAAGAGGTTATTTTTTTGGTTTGATGTGTTGTTTTTTACCTTGGATACTAAGTGGTGAAGGGCTTCAAGGGTTAAGAGTTAAGGGCCAAGGGCTTGGGGGTAAAGGGATTTAGGGGTTAAGGGCTTAATAAGTAAGGGATTTAGGTGTTAGGGGTTAAGGGGTTAGGTTTTAAGGTGTTTAGGGATTATGGATTAAGGTTTAAGGGTCATGAGTTAAGAGAATAAGGGGTTAGTGCTTAGGGGGTTCATAGATTCTACATTAGGAGTTAATGGCTTGAGGTTTAATGCATCAAGGGGTTGATGGATTATGAGTTATGAGTGTATGGTTAAGAGATTATGGCTTCGGGGTTAAGGGATAGGGAATTTAGTGGTTATGGGTTAATGGCTTATTTGTTGTGATAATGGGGCCCCTAATCCCCTTATCACCACTATCGAGGGTTCCTCTTTCAATTCATCTTGTTACCTTCCCTCCAGGCCCCCTAGCCCCTATGAAATTAGGTCTTAATCCCCATTCTCATTCTCTAATGTGTGGATTATAGATCTTATTAAATCATGCTTGGACATCCCACTTCTACCCACCCATGCTACATGTGTGTCCCCTAGTCCTATTCAATACACCACAAAATACTCCTCCCACCTTTTCGGTCATATCATTCAACTTATCTTAATATTGTGGGTGAAATTGGTGTTTATGTTGTAAAGTGAACAAAGAAAAAAATTACTTGTTTTCTCTTTTGAGAAGATGTAGAAATTGATTGTCATGATTGGAATGTGCATGCATCAATCTACATTGGGTTGTTTTTCGAGCTTAGACATGAATAATCATTTGGTCATACTCCATACTATCGATGGAATCTAGTATCACAAATGTATCGATGGGAAGTTTGAGAGATTCTTTTGAAAGCTTGTGTGTTGTGGTGTTTAGCTCCTGGAGAATGTGTGTGAAAGATAGCTAGTCCAAATAATTGGGGGGATCTATGATATCCTATAGGATGGGATGTAGGTAGATGTTTTCTATCATGAATTATTGACCCAATTGATCATGATTTTTTAATCCCCCATGATCTATCGGGATTTGACTCTTTTGATGGATGTAATTTTCAGAAGTGTATAAAGAGCAATGGAATCAACTCAGTTGTTGGAGCCTTAACTTTGGGTATACCTTACTTTCTCGCTATAATACTGGGAGAGGAAGAGTACCACACCCACTTTGCAGCTACGTGGGATAACTTGTGCAACACCATCAAAGAAGTCACAAGGGCATCCAAGAGGGAGTGAAGAAATTACCAAAATCCATTATTTTTGTGGTTTAGGATGAATCTTGTCTTCTAAACACTATTTTTTATCAATTCAATTGTGATCTTTGTTAGAATTTCTCGTGAACATAATGTGTTGTTGTTCCAATCCCACCAGAAATTGTTGATTAGAATTCATGGGAAACCTTTATAATAATCTTCCATGACATTGAGTAACTAAGTTTTGAAATTTTCTTCCAAGTTTTAGATAGGACCACGAGCCTATCATGTTCAATTTTGCAAGGGTGGTGGTGATCATGACCTACACTGTGTTGGGAGAGGAGATAAATAAGTGTGAAGAAATATCATCAAATGACTTGCCTAAAGGATAGATGTTGGGTTGATTCGTAAACTATCATGGATATTTTTCGTGAACAAAATGTGTTGTTGTTCCAATCCCACTAGATATTGTTGATTAGAATGTATGGGAAACCTTTTTAATAATCTTCCATGATGTTGTGTAACTAAGTTTTGAAATTTTCTTCCAAGCTTAGATAGGACCATGAGCCTATCATGTTCAATTTTGCAAGGGTGGTGGTGATGACCTACATTGTGTTGGGACAAGAGATAAATAAGTGTGAAGAAATATCATCATATGACTTGCATAAAGGATAGACGTTGGGGTGACTCGTAAACTATCATGGATATTTCTTGTGAACAAATCTGTTGTTATTCCAATCCCACCAGATATTGTTGATTAGAATGCATGGGAAACCTTTTTAATAATCTTCCATGATGTTGTGTAACTAAGTTTTGAAATTTTCTTCCAAGCTTAGATAGGACAATGAGCCTATCATGTTCAATTTTGCAAGGGTGGTGGTGATGACCTGCATTGTGTTGGGACAAGAGATAAATAAGTGTGAAGAAATATCATCATATGACTTGCATAAAGGATAGATGTTGGGGTGATTAGTAAACTATCATTGATATTTCTTGGGAACAAATCTGTTGCTATTCCAATCCCACTAGATATTGTTGATTAGAATGCATGGGAAACCCTTTTAATAATCTTCCATGATGTTGTGTCACTAAGTTTTGAAATTTTCTTCCAAGCTTAGATAGGACCACAGGCCTATCATGTTCAATTTTGCAAGGGTGGTGGTGATGACCTGTACTGTGTCGGGACAAGATATAAATAAGCGTGAATAAATATCATCATATGACTTGCATAAAGGATATATGCTGGGGTGATTCGTAAGCTATCATGGATATTTATCGTGAACAAAATGTGTTGTTGTTCCAATCCCACTAGATATTATTGATTAGAAAGCATGGGAAACCTTAATAATAATAATCTTCCATCATGTTGTGTAACTAAGTTTTGAATTTTTCTTCCAAGCTTAGATAGGACCACGAGCCGATCATGTTCAATTTTGCAAGGGTGGTGGTGATGACCTGCACTGTGTTGGGACAACTAGAGATAAATAAGTGCGAAGAAATATCATCATATGACTTGCATAAAGGATATATGTTGGGGTGATTCGTAAACTATCATGGATATTCCACTAGACAGTTCATCATAATAGAATAGATAAAACTATATTTAAAAATGAATGAATAAGAGTTTGTGACAGGAAGTGTCAGTGAGTTTCAGGTGTGCTAAGGAGGGAGTGACGTCAAGGCATGCTAGGTAGTGTTAAGGCATGCTAGAGGCCAGGGAAACGTGCCAAGATGTGCCAGGTGCCAGGGTGTGCCAATGCATGCCAGGGCGGAGTGTTTGGGAGTGCCAAGGAAAAACAAGGGAGCACTAGTGTCAAATGCATGGAAATGAATGAATAAGAGTGTGTGACAGGGAGTATCAACGAGTTCTAGGTGTGCTTACGAGGGATTTTAAAGGTATGCAAGTTAGTGCCAAGGAATGCTAGAGTGCCAGGGCGACATGCTAGGATGTGCCAAATGCTAGGGTGTGTCAATGCGTGCTAGGGAGTGCCATGGAAACACAAGGGAGAACTAGTTCAAAATGCCTGGTAATGAATGAATACGAGTGTCTGATAGGGAGTGTCATGAGTTTCAGGTGTGATAAGGAGGGAGTAGCAAGGTTACATGTTAGGAAATTCCAAGGTATGCTAGAGTGCCAGGGCATGTCAAGGAGTGTTAGTGTGCAAACCCTTCTTCATTATATTACAAACTACAATACAACAGGCTAGAGCTCTTGTACCATGGATCGTGACCCTTTACAATCACACTGATACAAGGAATAAAACTAGGGATTGGTGTTAATCCTTTGACAACAAATCTATCATGAACAAGACAACACTTGACCTACTTGTTGATGGTGGCCACACACAACCCTTTCAATCCACAAGTTTAATGAGAGCACCACAAGTTTAATGTTTGGAGAACAAGGGGCCACCCCCTTGTCCAACACTTTTGATGGGTCCCATGCATCATTATGGCACTCATGGACCCCAATATGCCTCCTAGAAGGCCCTAAGACATCAGTTGACCTCTTATGAGGCTTATTATTCCATGTATGAGATAGTTTGGTGGGATTGTCACCAAAATTTAGGGTTACTTGCATAATATTTTATGTTTAGGGGCTAATGTAGGCCCATAAGCTAATCCGACCAACTCCTAATCAATGTATAAATAGGAGTTAGTTGGATTCATTTGTATCATCACTTGATTTGGGATCTTTCTATCTTTAGAGAACTTCACATTTTTCCTTGGAGGACTATTTTGGATGATGGATGCATTTTGATGTATGGATTTGGGCTATTTTTATCTTGGAGATTTTCTTTTGCAAATGTGAAGCTGGTTGGATATGCTCTCTAACATTGTGAGTGAAAATTTAACGCTATTCTTGTTGTTGTTGCATACTATTGAATTTCACTATAACTAGGGTTAATTGCTGCATGATGGAAATGTGGAATTATGTGTCTATTTATCTTATTTAATGTATGGGCCATTGTTGGATGAATGAAATATCTTAGAGATCATTTTATCTCAATAAACTTGCACCACTTGTATGAAGTATAAATGCTTGAAGGTCACTTTTCATTTTCCTCTAACATTGGATGAAGTTGACTTTCTGGGCCTCCATGATCAAGAAACTGAATTATTGTTCATTATCACCCCTGACTCCATATCCCCAAGTGAATTATTCGCTAGTACCTCAAAAAGGGTGATGATTCCCCCCCCCCCCTCTTTTTCACAATTTTCCATTTTTCCCTAGGTCTAGCCCCATTAGGTCACCTAGGGCATCAATTTCCCAAAAATATAGCCAGAGGAAAACTTTGATCTCCTAGAGGCAACGACATTGGTGGGTGCCTTCACTCTCCTCATAATTTGGGCCAATTTCGACGATGGAATCTTCAAATACCTCAAGCCCTAGCTCTAGGATCAAGTTTTGCATAGGTGTTCCCAAGGCTAGAGCCTAGTAGGATCAATTTGACCCATCGAAGTAAAAAATATTGCCTAATCCTTTCCCCTCACCTTGTCCAAGATAGGAACATCATTGGTTGCTAAATTCCATCCCCGAACCTAGGTTGGGTCCACTTGGCCCCATGTGGTCCCATTTGGTGTCAAAGGCCTCTCATCAAGGACCATTTGGGAATCCAAGTTCCCAAAGGATTTTATGGATTGGTAACTTCCTTTATAAGTCTTATTCTTCTCCCTCAACCCTTCAATCCCCCTCCTCTCTCCCTAGAAGATCAAGTCCCTTGCTTAAAAGGCAAGCATGTCCCACTCTATATTCTATCTTAGGGAAAGGGATTCTAGGGTCACTTCCCACCTATTCATTGACCTATAATATATGAGTGACTTCCTAAACTACCAGGACTCCTCCCATCGATGAAATTTCGTGAAGAGCAAGGAGCCTTAGTTATGGTGACAATGGGCTAAGCCTCCACCGTTTCCCTTGTCCTAGTTGTTTCCCTCTTAGGAACCCCTTTTAGGTCCACTACTAGTTTGAGTGGTAACAAGTTTTTCACAACTCCATTTGTGAACAACTCATTGGTATGCCCACTTTTTCCATACTACGGCTCCAAGATGAGAAGTCTAGGGCTATGGAGGTTGCCCTTCTTCTCACTGAATTGATCCTCTACAATATAGTGAAATAGGGCTAGTTGGTTGGCCCACTTGACTGCTACTTTAGTCCTTCAAATTATGCACATCCTTAGGCCCTATACACCTACCCTTCTACCAATCTTGTTGTCCTTCATAAGTACAAGAGTTAGGGTTCTTCTTTGACAGTCACCTAACAACCCTCCAACTATACTTGGACTAGCATCAATCTGCCCAACCATAGTCAATTATTTTTACTGATCTAGGGCTCACAATATTTTCTTCATCTAGGGCTCTTCAAATATTCCACATAACAATGGTTTGAGTCCTCTCAAAATCATTGTTCTTGTGTATCTACAATTTGATCTTTGTTGTCCAATCTATGAATAAATCTGAACTGCTCCTCTTATCATCCTTCTAACAATCTGTAGATGACTGAACTAGGGTCACAAATCAACCTCTAATAGTCCATTGACTAATTTTTTATAGGTTTCTTAAGATATCTGTCTAAAAATCCATGGATAGTCCACCAAATCAACTCCTCAACATGTCAATCCATTCTTCACATGGCACATTTCTTCTGCATGCTCAATCTTCTGCTCAGGTTCCACCCTCCTTTGGATCTGCTATCTCCACACATACTGAATCTGCAAGCCATCTTCCAGATCTGTGGTCTATATTTCAGAAATAAGCCTCGCTTTAAGGGTCACAACTGCTCTTATTCTACGCAATTTGTTCACAGTCTTAAGGGCATACCTTATGAACTAAACATGATAGGTAACTAGGGCACTATACTTATGTACTTCTAATTTTTGTAGAACAAACCCTATCCACCCATAGAAAAAACCACGACTCTTGCCTCCATAAGAGACTCAACCTAACTCACATGGATCCATAGATTTTGGGCATTTCTTTGACTGAATCTTGACATGAACTTCAAATCTCAATGTCAACCCTCAAACTAGGGTTAGCTTAGTCAATATTACGCCTGCGTCTACTTTTGTTTTGGCTCTAAATTACAGTGCAAGCCCTCCTCCATTTATGTTTATCTTTATAACCACCGCAATACAAGATCGTATCAATCCTCTCTTCTATTTCATGTATAAAATCTAACCAATGGGATTCAATCTGATCTTGTAATGTAATAAAACAAGATATTGAATTTTTTCTACAAACACGATCACACAATCACATATAAGTAAGAGAAAGAAATTATCAATTGCACAGCAAAAGATGTATCTGGGGAAAGAAACTGCTCAAAACCCCTCTATCTCTATTGTGTATTAAGTCAAGGAATCACGGAACAATACAATGTTTAATCTCTCTTGAGATTCTCCAACACTCTGCCAATTGTCTCCTGCTGATCTAGGCAAAATTGGTCTAATACTTAGCCAATTCTCAGTCTTCCTTCAGCCTACCTTGCTCACGCAATTCCTATGGAATTATCTCCATATTAATTAGGAAAATCAACCTTCCTTGATTGCGCAATCCATCATGGCATCCCAATGACTTTATAATTGCACATGCGAAATTTTCTATAAATACAACTGATAGTTATGTTCCTCTGAACTGTGTTACAATAAGGATGAAGGGTCTTTTTATCATTTAAAAATAAGATAAAACCCTAAACAACCAAAACCCTAACCCGAGGAGTTGTAACACCAAGAGTTTATGGGCCCCGTTGGGGTTAGTTGGGCAGCCAACTTCCCGGGGTCATAACTTGGTCATATGATCTTCGTTTGACGCACATGATACCTCGTTAGAAAGATCTCTCCGTGGACTACAACTGCTAATGCAATTTAAATGAAATCACCAAACCTTTCATGCCCAAAAAATGTTGTTTGGGGCCTCAAAACGGCTCGGGAAGTTCAGGACCCGAAAAATTGACAAAAATAGTAAATTGTGCTATAATTAAGGAAACTGAAAAACTAAAAGAGACAATGGCGAGGGCCCAAGTGGAATAGGCGGGTGGCCAAAAATATCCACCTCGATCACCTTCAATCGAATTTCTTGAGCTAACTCAATCATCATGACTTAGTGAACTGACACAAGTTGTTATGAGACGAAATTACAATTTATTGTCCAATTTATTTAAGGGAAAAATAAATAAGACGCCTCACATTCCTCACTCCTGGTACATCAAAATTCCTCACCGGTGTGGGTGCATTTTTTTGTTGTCCTTTCTAGTTGCCAATTTCACTGTTTCTTGTTGCGAATTTCAACACTCCCTCTCAACAAGAAAGGAATTCAATCAATCCCCATCTGGTACCTTTGGAATGTTCTGCATGCTACACTTCTCTAGTGTTGTTTGCACCTGCAAATCTTGAAACTGAATAGCCTCCGAACAACTGAATCAGTATAATGCATCTGTCATCAGAGTCTTCTGGCTCCTGCTAGCTACTGCACCTGTCTAGTAGTGGATTCTATGCACTGTTGCTGACATCTACATCCGTGCCCTTTGAACTGTTGCTAACTTTGATTTGTGCTCCAGTATTTGACATCTGTCACTCTGATTTATGTCTTGTTGACATCTGACTACATCAATCTAATTGATCCTTCCTACTACTGTTGTACTGTGGGCTCCTCGTAGCTAGGTTCGATCCATGAGACACGCCATCTCAATGGACCTTGCCCAAATTTCTTATCTTGGGATTATGTCTACACATCACCCCACCTTACACCTCAGGGTATAGTTGCTCCCTCTTCCTATCTGGCTCAAAATTTCCCCCTCATGGTGGTCTCTGCTTGAGTGGATGCTTCCACTCGGTCTCCTCTCTACTTCTCCAATTGTGGCAGCTACTCCACAACCTTCTGAGACTGCTTCTCATGAGAATGCATGTTGAGAGGTAATTTATGCTCCCTCTAAACCACAAAGTCTCTAACTTCTGCCTTTCTCCTCAAAGATTTGCATGCATATGGTACCTCAAGTACATATAGGTTCTTGACTCATGCACAATGTAATTGTCCCGACGTTACAAAAAGTTTCTAAAAAAGAATTGATTTTAAATCGATGATATCTCCCTCATCCGAGCTCTGATTCGACCGATTTTTTTTTTTCTCCATTTGGGTAGATTTTCACAAGGATTCCAAATATTCTATTTGTTTTTGAAAATTTTACACCAAAATCTTCAGATATTCTCTGCAAACTCGCCGTCCAAAAAATTCCTTCTCTGATACCATGTAGAAAATCTAACTAGCGTGGGTGCATTAAACCATGCCAAATCATACCAAGGCATCTCAACATATCCCATACATGCTAATACTTTCCAAGCGCCAACACGTGCTAAGCGCCAATATGTGTCAGGGACTAGTGTTATGCATGTTATGAAGTGGAAAGGAATGTTGAAGAGTGCTAAGGTGTGCTAGAGAGTGATAATGCATGTTGATTAGTGTTAAGGATTACTAGGAAAAAACATTAAGGGAGCACTAGGTAAAAATTCATGGAAGCTAATGAATATGAGGAACGTGTGCCAGAGACTAGTGTTAATGAGTGTTAGTTGTCATGCCAAGGGGGGAGTGACAAGGTATGCTAAGAATTGGTAAGGCATGCTAGGGAATATCAAGGCATGTCAAGAATTCCCAAAGTGTGCTTGGGAGTTCCAGGGTGTGCTAAATATATCATGTGCCAATTAATAGTGCCAAGATATGCCAATACATGCTAGGTGCTAAGGATATTGTGGCGCAGGGTGCCAGGGTATGTCAATATGTGTCGAGGCAACAAAAGGAAGAACCAATATTAAGAGGGTTAATAAGTCAGGACTTTATCTTTTTGAAAAGGGGCATGTTAGGCACACTAATAATAGGTCCCAATACATGCCAAGTGGCACTGTGTACCAAGTGCTAATGTATGTTAATGCATTCAACCAAGGTGTTCCAGGGCATGCTAGGGACTATATGCAGTATGCCAACACATGCTAGGAGAGTTCCATGTTGTGCTAGCGCATGCCACCATGTGCTTGGGCGTCAGTGTCATCACAATATGTTCTAGGTACAAATATGTTCCAAGACATGTGGGGTGATAAGAAATGTTAGTGTGTGCCAAAGCATTAATTTAAGGTGTGCCTAGATTGTTGAGGATTGTTAGGTCTTTCTCATTAATAGAATTGTCAAAGCTTGATTATGTATTAAATAATATATTTCCTACACACAATAGTGGAACTTTATCTAAAGGGAATTTGCTAGATAATAAACTTAATAGATATGAATCATGTGTTGACTCATAGGAAATCTCTATTCGACTAGTCATTACTTGAGGGAAATGATACACACTAATTACTTCTACAAAAATTGACTGACCCTAACCACTATGGCCTTGGACATATTATAAAAAATACTCCACAATAATTGTATTAAATCGTTATCTTTCGACAAAAAATATATTAACAGGCACATAGCGTCATCAAAAACTCATTGTAATGATCAATGATGACGGGCATTTTTTGACTGTCACCAAAAGTAACAAAAAGAGCATTGGTGAGGGTCATTAAAAGTTCGTCACTAGAAGTGTCACCAAAGAGAGAATTAGTGATGGGCCTTTAACGACCCTCACCAAAAGTGTCATTGAAAATGTATTTGGTGACGGACCATAACGGAGCATCACTATATACATTTACAGTGACGGTTTTTTAATGATTAATGATGACGGACATTTTTTGACCGTCACCAAAAGTAAGAAAAAGAGCATTGGTGAGGGTCATTAAAAGTTCGTCACTAGAAGTGTCACCAAAGAGAGAATTAGTGATGGGCCTTTAACGACCCTCACCAAAAGTGTCATTGAAAATGTCTTTGGTGACGAACCTTAAAGGACCATCACTATATACACTTACAATGACGTTTTTTTAAGGACCGTCACTATATGTGACATAGGTGATGGACCTTAAAGTTCCGTCATAAGCATGACCCTCACTACCAATGTGCTTTTTTCTCGTAGTGATATATGCAACTCTACAGAACAAAACTCATGTACACGTGATTTCCATGTATCAAACTCGAATACAGATCTACAACTAATTCATGACTATGAAAAAATTCAGAACTTCAAACATACTTAGACCATAACCTTCACTGCAACAAACATGCGCCAAACCACATATATTAACAACTCATAAACATATCATGCAAATACACAGTCATTTTAGGTCTAATAATCCTGATCCATCATTGTATTCATGATTGCATCATTATTTTAGATCTACCATTCAACTATAGTGCATACCATAAAAATATACTTCAGATTGAAGTATTCATTAATCACCCTCACTCTTTCACTCTTAGCACTTTGATATTCACCTCCTTATATAGTTTGAGCCTTATCCAACAACATGAGCCAAAACCACACTAGTGTCAATGGTAATCTTTGACGAGGTCAAATATTTGTTACATGCCCATTACTGTGGGATAATACCATGGTAAGCACCCTTGGTATTTAGTAAACCATAGTGCACCAAATGTATGTGCCTTTTATTCTTCATACCCGCATGTGTATGCGATTTTGCTTCACCAAACATGCATATAAAATACTTCGCTTCATCGAACCTACGTATATACATGACTTGGATTCATTGAACCTACATATATTTCTCAAAATTTACCTTCATCATTCCTATGTCACATATTGGTATTTATTTCTTTTCCACAATTGAACTGGCCTATGTACTCATCCTGTTACCATCATGTCAACACATACTTATCTTGCTACAAGTGGGTTGCCATTAAGGACAACAGGTACATCATAATGCCAACAATATCCCCCTTTGGACTTGATAGAAGCCACATTTGTGTTTGATCACCATAATATGTAGATACCTGTAAGACACATCAATCTAAGAATTATTCAAACACCAAGTTACTTTCCCACTTTGACATCAAGGGAAAAGGGCGAACCAAAGTTGCAACAAGGTTTTTCTCTTTCCTTGTAGATACAAGATCTATGTAGATCTGATCTGCACTACACTGACCATGCTCCCCATGAGCACATGCTGAATATTCAAAAATATTTTCAATGAAGTACATGACTCGATAAATCAACTAAGTATGACCTTTCCTATCACCAAGGACTCATACTTACATCAATCACCCAACCAAGTGGGGTTACATATTTTACTCAACCACCCAACCAAGAGGGATTATATATTTGACACAACCACCCAACAAAGTGGGATTACATGTTTGACACAACCAACCAACCAAGTGGGATTACATATTTGACATGACCTCAAACGTCCATATATGACTGAATATGAAAATTATTACATCATAGGTTTTCAAATGACCTTTACATCAATTTATAGATATGAATTTTATAACCGAGACCAAAATACCTCAATAGTAAGAGACATTGAACATAATTGAGCATCCACTATAAACATAATTCCAACAGTGAATTATACTCATCAAGGCTAATGCTCCCCCTAAACCTATTCTGCCTATTCACTTTCAAGACTAACCACATCAAATCATTCATCAAATAGTCTTCACAAATCAAATAATCATAGATGTCAATCATCATAACTCAATACCATATCAACAGACTATACACATTGACATTAGATCAAGAAAAAAAATCATAACTATCAGAAACATATCTGATTTTGTCCTTGATTCCGTCCCATTTTTTTCTGTCAGAGAAAAAAATATGTGATTTTATGTAAATGAAATATTGTATATACACTACTATAGTTCATGCAACTCGTGAACATAAAGTGAAATACTGAAAATTTCACAGCTTCAGATCCCCCTAAGCTTGTACAATCTGTACTTGTCTTCCACTATCACATCAGATGAACTGTCAAAAATATAAACAACCAGAATTACCAAACCAACAATGAGAATCATCACATATTTCTCCCCATGTGATGATACATTAATGATCTCGATAATGTGTCTCACATCACTCCTACACTCACTAAGAGAAATAGTCTTTTGAAACTAGTGACTACAGTAGGGTCAACATTCCCTACGTTTCTTACCAGTGTTTCTTCTTTCTCCAACTTTGCTTGAAATTTCTTTTTATGTGCTGGAACTTATCCAATCTCTTGGTTTTGTTCAACATACTTAACATGCAATCAGTGGCCTTATGCCCAAAAGAGTTACAAGAGAAACAACATCCACAAAACCATCCTTTCTGCCTTGATCTAGGAGATTCTTCAATAAAATTAGTATTCTCTTCTAAGGCATATATGAAATTTTCATCAGATTCATTAATACTAAGTAGCATAAGTACTTGCAGATCTTTATCAAACTCTCCCTCTTCTCTAATTGATAAACCATCATTATCTTCATTTGTATAAAAGCTTCTCCTATTTTCAAATTGCTTCTCTTTTTCATGATTTTCTTTATAAGGACACTTAGTAGCACAATGAACAACTCTACCACAAGAAAAACACTTAAAGGGAAGCTTACCTCTAAACCTTTCAGTGCCTGGTTGGAGTTTCCTCACAAAATTTTCCTCATCTTATTCTGATATATAACATGATTCCTTGAGAACTTCCTTTTCTTTTCCTTTGCAGATGCTTTAAATTTAGCTTCTTTGATATCTGAAGGACCTTCTTTTCTTGTTTCAAAGGTCGTTAGAATCTCGTACAGTTGTACAATAGTTAGGGTCTGTAGATCCTTATTTTCTTCAATGGACGTCACTTTTGAATCGAATTTTGGAGTTAGATATATCAAGATTTTCTCTACTAAAGTTCAATATTTTATATCTTTACCCATATTTCTCATAGAATTCACAATATCATCTATTCTTAGGAAGAAAATTGCAATAATTTCATCATTATGCATTCTGAGAGTTTCATATTGAATTCTAAGAGTTTGAAGTTTAACACTCTTTACCTTGGCATCACCTTCATAGCTCTGGATGATCTTGTCCCATATTTCCTTTGCTGAATTTAGCTGGACGACTTTGAAAAATCATGATTATGTGAGGCTTCCCAACAAGGCATTCAAACATTTTGCATTGGTTTCATATCTCTTCTTTCCTATTGCATCTATAGGAATGACTGCTGGATATTGATAACCTCCTCCCACGATTCCCCATACATCTGCTCCAAGACATTGCATATATGCTCTTATTCATATCTTCTAGAAGATTAGATTACTTCCACTTAATAGTGGTGGATTGATAGAAAATACTCCTTCATGACTCCCCACTGCGACGAATCTCCTTCAAGTGATTAAGCTTCTTCAGAAGGACCTGCTTCAATACCAATTGTTGGGAAAAATACTGAGCGGGGGGGGTGAATCAGTATTTAAAAACTATTATTATACTTATAAATATAAGTGAAATCTATTTCAATATTTTTTTGATTTAATTTTAAATATAACTCAATTCATTTCATTATGATTATATTAATATTATATATTATTATATATAATATTATGAAAAATAATCTAAATGATATAAAATATATATTATATTCCTTTTTATATTATATATTATTTCTTCTTATGTTACAAATCAAATCAATTTAATATGTAATATAAAATTCATAAATAAAATAATTTATGAAGTTACATTTATATTTTATTTTAATTTATTTAAGTACAAAGGAAAAATGCATTAGATGTTCAATGACAATGAATTTTTCTTGAAAAAATCATTCTTATTTATAGTCACATCAATACAATGTTTTTATTAATTTTATTTTGGTACAAATTTTGAATTTAATTTAACCATGGTTACATCGATTGTGGTGCAAAAAGTGAATTGAAAATTCATAAATATTATTTTATTGGTTTAGCGATTATTTTATTATTTTCTTAGGAGGCCCATTTTAGACCTCAAAGTTCCCATAATTCGACCCACTATACATACTTAAGCTGAATACCATTCATCAAAAATGAAACATGTCACTATACCAAATATTTCAAACAATCATTGAAATACCAATAAACCAACCAATCATGAACAACAATCAACTAGCAGCATTATCGATAATCAAATGTCCCAAATCTATATGAAGACTTCATTGAAAAACAACAGAAACACAATAAAACTGATCAGACATATTCTTTAGTAAAACCCTGGATTACATACATGCTTTTCATAAGGATTTTCTGCGTACTATGTACATGCTCATCCAAAACCCAAGTCGCATATAAGTCATAACATACTTCAAAATATATACGCAACTCTGCAGAACAAAACCTACGTGTACACAAGGTTTCCATGTGTCTAAATCACGTACATATCTGCAACTAATTCATGACTGCCCAACACTTAGAAACTTCAAACATACTCAGATCATAACCGTCATTGCAACAAACATGCTCCAGGCCACAGATCTAAACAACTCATAAAAAAATCATGCAAATACATAGTCATTTCAGGTCTAATGATCTTGATACATCATTTTATGCACATATGCATCATTATTGTAGATCTACCAATCAAATATAACCCATACCATGACAATTTACTTCAGATTGAAGTATTCATTAATCAAACTCACTCTTTCACTCTTAGCACTTTGATCTTCACCTCCTTATAGAGTTTGAGCCTTCTCCAATACTATGAGCTTAAACCACATAGCTATTGGTGGTAATATTTGATGGGATCAAATAGTCATTACATGCTCATTACTGTGGGCTAATATATGCCAAATGTACATGCCTTTTATTATTCATACCCACGTGTGTATGCAACTTTTCTTCACCAAAGATGCGTATACATTACTTCACTTCATTGAACCTACATACATACACAACTTGGCTTCATTGACCTACATATATTTCTCAAACTTTACCTTCATCATTCCTCTATCATAGATTGGTATTTATTTCTTAGTCAAAACTGAACTAGCCTTTGTACTCATAATGTTACCATCATGTCAACACATACTTATCTTGCTACAAGTGGGTTTTCATCAAGGACAACCCATACATCATAATGCCAAAAGTTGTTGCATTGATAAAGGTAGGTCTTGTATAATGGAAGTGAAGGACCCACATTGTACAGGATACAATAAAGCAACTACGATCATGCACTACATCAACTAGATCATTCATTTTTCTTGTACCTTGTATTACTGTACTAGTGGATGTATGAGGGCCACTATCCTTGGTATGGTAGCCCTAGACTATTTTTCTATAAATTTGTAAAAAATTGTGTATATTTTGTGCACTAGTAAATTTAGTATTGTATAGTGTTCAGTTGTGCAAAATAATCTTGTTGTTATACTTGGATTGGTAGCCTGAGTGATTTAATATTCATCCTAGACTCTAGTATCATGGGAAAACAACACATCTTTCCCATCTACAACAAAAAATGTCTACCACACCAAAAACATAAAACAATTACCCCGCGTTCATCAAATGAAACAACTAGACAAAAATTTATCTCCATTTCATTTGGTTTGATGAAGAAAATAAACCAAACAAGTACCTCATGGTGTCAGTGGATATGAAGACGTTGATTTTTGTTTGAAAACAACACGATTATGTGTAATAGTTGGTTTTTTTCAAGATTAATTAAGTAGATAAATTACCCCTTGGGAATCTAATCAACCTTTCCAACTTCCAGATCTTTATTGATCAATTTCTGGTTGTGTAACCACCCAATTCTTGACCAAGGGAGAGTTGGGGTCCATCTCGATACGACTAAGTTTGTTATTTTGTGCAATGGATATGGAGTTCTTGAATTCCTCTTCCTAAAGAATGGAATTACTCTGATATGGCCCATAAATTTTGATATTTACCATAATATATAAACATAATAATAGAGTGAATATATTATAGAAATATGGACTTCAATATATACATTTCCCTTCGAAGCATAGTTGTAGTTATATTGAAATAAATCTATGAGCTATAACACAATATTAAGTCTAGTTGTTAGAATTTCTTATGGTTGATCCAAATTTCAAATATTATGGAATATGTTCCAACACGCCTCATGGAGAAAACAAAAGGTTGGGTTTGATGGTGGACTGGTGTGTTCATCTGGTGGAGGTGTTGCCTCATTCGTTAGTAGCTACATTCATGAGCCATTATGGGTGTAACTCCACTTTGAATTCCATGAGATTGGGGTTTCCAGTCAAACCACTAATTCCAAAAGCTATAACACTTTGAAATTAGTAAAAGTATGATTTTCTATGAACCAAGATTAAAGCACAAGAAAAATCTAGCAAGGACTCGTGAAACGTTTTGCAAAAATTATTATTTTATGCTAAAAATCAATCCCTAAAATGAAAGTCATTCCACATTAAGAGATGGTTTAACAATATTTTCATATCGATTGATCTGACAGGTTAATGAAGGGAAAGATATGCAAACTTGAATAATATATACATGCCCAAATATTTTACTTCCCGCCTCTCACTTTTCGTGCTTACTTGGATGTGGGTAGACATAGGTAGATGAATCAAAGGACATTCACTTATAGTATCCAAGGAAAGTTAATTGGATCATCCTACTAGGGTTCTAAGCCTCCACAACCATAAAGGCCTACATTGGTTTGATTTGCTAAAGTAGAGAATCTCTCATAAAAATATTTTGAAGAAATATGTTTCCCCCAACAAATCTAAGAGCTTGAATATTCCCGAAATGAGAGGAGAAACTTGAACCAGTACATGAATATAATAGGAATTAGGGCATTAAAATATATGGAACTATAATCATGGCCATGTCTTCGTACTACACAGATCTCATAAAATAGTTTTTACCATAACTTGTTATTCCATTTCCTTAAAATCATATCATGACCTAGTTTCTTTTCCATCAATATCCCATAAATAAAATCATATATGAGAGACCATTTTCATGGTTGGAGCTATTCCCACTATGTTCAGATATTAATAGAGAATAAAAAATGGTTGAAGTGGCTCACTGCACGATACTAGCTGAAACCATCTTAAGAAAGCTAAAACTGACCTGTGTTGGGTTCGTTAGGTAGAAATTGATCTATACGAAGAGCCTGCAAGGAATGAGCCAGGATTCCGTTTATTTTCCAAAGAATTGCAATGCGAGAGGACTGTGCACTACAAGAAAATGAACAAATGCTTCTTTATCCTTTTTCTGCTCCTAAACCTATTATGTCCCGAGAAAGACGAAACAAAAATAAATAAGAAAAAGTAGGAAAAGGGAAAATTTGAGACAAAATTGTAATTTCATCTCAAACTAATGTATTAAAACACCCTATCATGTTGTAGTGATTTCTGAGAAAATAAAAAATAAACAGTACTAACAAAATATTTGAGAAAACTTATAACCAAGCCTTTTAATTTTGAAAATGATAAAAAAAACTATTTGATATCTTAGATTGTGTTCCATACCTATTACCTCTCCATTCAGGAAAAAATTAAAACTTATTTCCCAAAGTAAAAAGTTAGGAATTGGAGATATCCAATTAACTAAGCAACATTCATCTCTTAAAATTTTACACTTTCTAATATACTAGAAAGTATACCCAAAAGATGTTCATCTAACTACAATGTTATCTAGTTATGAATAAACATCAAGATATATGTTTCTATTTTGTACCATGTAGGAAACATTTTTGAAGCATATAATTCAATTGTTAACACAATGAGCTCAAATTGTTAATTTGTATAGGAAAATGAGAAATGGACTTCTTGAGACTCATGAATAGAGTGGAATGTTGACAACTATCAAAATCTTACATGAAATTCAGATTGTGTTAGCAATGAGCACTACTTAAGGTTATAAGTTCAGACAAGAAACCTTACTTCCACATATTCAAACCCGTTGAGACATGGAGCATCTGCAAACATGAAAGAAATACCAGAAAAATGTACACAAAGAGAAAAAAAAGGAACAAAAAAAGGAAACAAGAAAAGGACCATGGGTGGAAAAAATGACAAGAAAGAAAGGGGTCATTGAAAGAATTTTTTTATAATTGATTCATTAGTAATATTCTTTCTACATTTATGAATCAATTAGACTCATTGGGGCCAACATCCCTCTTTCCACTTCATCTCCTAGTGTTAGGGTTTTGGATCTTTTGGGTTTTTTTGCCTCTTACAGTTTATTACTTTATGTTAAAAAGGTCATTTCAAACTCTTGTAATTATTTTCTTGCAAATGAGTATTGTTGACACCTCTCTCTTTTAAAGATAAACCACCACCATTCTAACTAATTTGTCTTGATGTTATTTTTAGAATCAATTCATATTCATTTATTAATAGAATTTCGATTTTATTGTATTATTGTACTCTTTGCAATATCTATATATGAGTGTTTTCATTCATATTCCTACTTTCCATTTAATTCTCTATATAGTCCATATGAGAATGAAAAGGTGTCTCATACTTGTGGCAAGTAAGCCACACAAGAACAATTGAAAAGTAATCCCTATCATGTTGTGATCCAAATAATAACCAGGTAACTTCTAGAACACAAATTTCCAATCAATTAACAATTTGATCCTTATTGTGCAATACCTACAAAAGGAAAACCACTGAAAATGTAGAATTTTCATATTTTATTCAGGAAAAATTATAGTCACAAATAACCTAATATTAGACATCATTGAAAACTGTAGCAACATAGTTTAACTTGTAGATATCAAAATGTATTGTTTTCTAGAGATAATGCACAAATATTTACCACACCATACAAGCATATATAATTATATTCAGATTCAGTTTGACATATACATATTTGAACATCATAGATCAAGAAATTTATTGTTAATGGAACAGCTACATAAAAATGTATCGTGTTAATTTAAAATACACCCTTTATTTGCATCTAGTGGTAAGTACAACGTAGTTTTGATCCAATAAATTTTACATCAAAGTAGGTGAAAATAAATATATAGTTTTGTGTTGATATTCATTATAATTGATATCTTACTTCATGAATTATAAGTTGTATGGGGACTGTCAATTTTAGTCTATGTTTATACTAGAATTAGTTTTTAACTTATTTAGAGGGTTCAAGCTATCGGCATTTGAACAACAGGAGGTTAAATTCATAAAGTTCCATAACACTACCTTTTATCATAGCAATCATATAAAACATAAAATCATGATGACAAAATTATTTAACAAAGAACCCAACTACCAATAAAAATACCATAATCATTAAGTAAAAAATGCACAAACTAACTATCATTTTGACGATGGAAACGTCACACATAACCAAGTACATGATCTAAGCCTAATCCACTAAAAAAATAAGGCTGATTGTTTCAAGTGATATTTTGAACATCGAATTTCCTTAGAATCTAAAACACATATCACTACATTTGGAATGAAAAATATAGTAGGCTGCGATATCTTTGTTGTCTTATCTCAATTTCACATAGACTAATATGTTAGAGAACATCAGAAAATTAAATAGAATAAGGGAAAATAAGTTGCTTAGAGTGATTCAGGAGAAAATTTAAAAGAGTGTTGAAATTTGCCAAATTTTGCTTTACATGAACTTATTCCCAATTGACAACATTAATCGAATGCTATACAATATATGTATTATCGTAGAGAAGCCTATTTGGATAAAGAGAAACAAGGTGCATTCGACAACCCGAGGGAGTGTGGTGATACACATGTCAACAAATCTTTGTGTACTTATGTAATGGTTTATTTAATTTTGATTGTACTTTGGGAAACACTGAATATGCACACAAACTGAGACATCTAAACGAAGATTCAATAAGCACATTCTAAAGCTTGATGTTGCATATCACAAATTCGAATAAACCAATGGACCTTCAGCTCATACAAAAAAATCATTGATATATCAAATATTGTAACTCAGGTATGCAACCTAAAGGTAAATATTAGATCCAACATTAGATGGGTCTAGGCTAGATTAGTTCCTTGCCCTAATTTAGATTGTAGATTCCTAAAGTGAAATAGTAATTCCTTCACAAAGCTCTTTCTTTTCTATTTTTTTGAGTTGACTAAACTCAGGGTTCAAACAAAACCTATGGTTATTAGCTATCCACATTATTACCATAGCTTGAGAGGTCCACATTTTTTTTTAATAAGAGATCCTAAAACATGAATGAAAGTATAGATCTCAAATTGGTCAATAGAAATAGAGGTGTAGACTTTAAAACTCCAATTAGGTTATCCAAGGTTTACATTGAGCACGAGACTTGTTTAAAAATTGGATCACAAATTATGATTAATCGAGGTTCATATTTTGAAAGCATGGTATGTGAAGGAATCCAAATCCATATTAAAGGATTACAAATCGAAAAATAAACATATTGGAAGAAAACCAATGGCATGAAGTAAATGTTGTGAGGGATTAAAAAGCCCAAAATGAACATATTGGGAATAAAACTAATGGCATGTTGTTAAATTTGCAAGCACGTTCACATTTTGGGGATTAAAGGGTGATATTCAAATCCATATTAAAGGATTAGAAAGACAAACAAAATTAATAAACATACTGGGGGAAAACAACTTCCAAAATGATGTTACATGCATAAAGGCATTCATCATTCATGGATTCAAGGATGAAATTCAAATATATACATTCACGCTTTGGGGATTAAAGGGTGAAATTCAAATCCATATTAGAGGATTATAAGGAAAAACAAAATTAATAAACATATTGGAGGAAAAAAACTTCCAAAATGATGTTACATGTATAAAGGCATTCATCATTCATGGATTCAAGGATGAAATTCAGATCTATATTAAGATATTTAAAAGCCCAAAATGAATAAACATCTTGGAAGAAAACAAACATGAGATAACTTCTATAAAATTCACAAGCCCATGTGACACTTCAGGGATTCAAGGGTGAAATTCAAAAAAATATTAAGGGATTAAAAACTCCAAAGTCAATAAACATATCGGCATATAATAAATGTACATAAATTCATAAGGCCATTCACCCTCATCATGAAAAAGTACACTAAAATAGCAGAATATATTGGAGGAAAACAATTGGCATATAATAAATGTCGTTAAATTCATAAGGGCATTCACCCTTAGCATGGGAAAGTGCACTAAAATAGCAGAATCATAGAGGAATAAAAGCACGCCATTAAAACAAATCTTGATTTGGATCCTTTTCATCAAATGCACCAAACAAAAATATATAACAAACCTATACAAAGGTGAATCATCCCAGTTGATGAACATTGAATACAATATTATATTTGTTTAAACAACCATTGACCTATTAAAGGATTATAAATACAAACAAAACTAATAAACATATTGGAGGAAAACAACTTCCAAAATGATGTTACATGCATAAAGACATGATAAAATTAGCTAAGTATATACAGCTCTCTGGTGTGAGAAACAGGAGAAACCCTGGAGAGGTACCACTAAGCTCCAGAACACACTCTATTCCATTGAATGAGATGAACTCTTAACTATATAGGTTTCACACCAACGGATGGTTCTAACCACCTCTACACAGGATATGAGATCTTATGATTAGAAACTCAATCCCATTCTATGATAACAACAACCTAACTAACATGATTTCTCCATTAATTCCAACACTCCCCCCTTAATGGAGAAAGGGTACCCAACAATAACATATGCTTGCCTAATTATCTTGGCCTAGGTTTATAATAAACACAAAATTGGGTAAATGTGAGTTTTCATCTTAGTCTTCTTTGCGTGAGATCCATGCTTGTTCATTTGTGGATGAGGCTTCATCTTCACTTTCTTTGCCCTGAGATAGTGATGTATCTTTGCCTCATTTCTTCCCCAGTGATGGAAAGCTTGAACGCTTATCCTCGCCCTTTTGAAAATTATGACAGGCTTAATAGAAAACGGTTTTCTCTCACCATTTCTGGTGGCATGCGTGTAAATTTCAGCAATTTTGTTATCTGCACACACATAAATATTGATGAGATTATCACATTTTAAGTTCTCTCCAGCTCTGTCTTCTTCTACCACGTCTTCGCCATTAGTTTCATGTGGCTCGTCGAATTGATCTTCAACACTTTGTTCATCTTTACATCCCTCCTGAAGATCAACTTGTGACTCTTCAATATCACGATCTTGCACAACGGATTGTGCCTCTTGTTTTTCGTGGTCATCAACAGAACCACATTGTTTTTCTGAAAAAATTCCAGACTTTAACGCTAAGAACTATTCCAATGATACCCTGTGTGAGGGGTTCACTAATAAAGAAACGGAACAGAGGCACTCACAGCAATTTCACACCACAATAAGAAAACACAATTTTCTCTTCAAGAACATTAATCTGACTCCACGGTTCAATCCTCCTGCTATAAGCCAAAGATTCAATTCTTGGAAACATAAATGTCACTTCTGTTAAAGATCAAGGCTAGTTATCGTCTGCCATGTCGCCCTGTGCTCGCCACTTTTCATCACAATCTACTCCCCTGGTCACACCAAGCACACACAACTGCAATCATCAATGCAGCTCCAACCACTACCCTTTGATGCCATTTTCATTGTTATGTCATCATCGTATCTGGTAGTAGAACGTTTCTGCAAATAAAATTGTTGGAATGGGAAATTCCGACAAAAAACTCGCACTTGTGACAATAGTTGCCCAAACTAAATGTCACAACATTTAATTTAACCAGATTTACATGTCCACTCTTAAAAAAAAACATGACATCACACCAAATTTCGACAACAAAATTGAGCATTAGTGCTTGACGATGCTACTATCCCAACATACAAATATAGAATGCTTCAACACCACAATTAAGTACCTCTACCACTGGAACCAGTCAATTCTGACCTGTGAGCTTGTATGAAGCATGGAAAGTCTGCCTTCAACAAACATCTTCCAAATCTTTTGCAATAGAACTATGAGTAAAAAAAATTCATGAATTGTTGGATTGTGTGTATGTATAACGCTGGTAGCGGGTCTTCTTGGAGTGGAGTCGGGACAGGACGCAGTGATCCGTGGGCTATTGTATGAACGAGCGTTTGAGAAAGTGGCACCATATCCATACACGGTAGCAGAATTCACTAACAGAATCTCTAACCTTCGGAATTCTCTGGGACATTCTGGAATAGCTGACGAAGGACTGGTAGTTCCCCTCGCAATGGGAGCAGAGAGAAAGCTTAATGGGAACATTCTTGCAGGCGATTCTTCTTACCGGGAACTGCAAACCAGCCTTCTGCGACTTGGACACTGACTTTGTAGACTCACACGCACTCATTCAACAGCAGTCACAGCGGCCCTCTAATACACACGATGGACCAACAAAATTTAATAAAAAACTATATAAATACAATAGTCGAGCAGCTAGCTATCATCGCCATAGGCAGAATCCCTGCATGCCACTGACATAAAGTTCAAACTGCAGACAAACGCATCACTTGATCCATCTATTCAAGCTGCAGCAGGCGAAGCAGGTTTTTTTTTTTTTTGCAAATGCATCTACTCCAATTTGATGGGTATTATCCACATGAGATTGTTTAACATCCAACGGGTCTGTTTCTTAATATCCTGTTGTTCTTCTGTGTGTAATGATGTACTTCATTGTTCTGGCATTCATCTCCTCCCAATCCATTCGAATCCATGATGTTAGACTCACCTTGTGTCGCATAAAACAGTGCACACACAGCTGTATGGTGCATCCTAAGACCCAGGTATTTTTTCACTAACACATCGACCGCCGATATAATGCATCCCACCTCTTCACACGTAGCGTTCCACTCAGCATCGTGCACCCACCGAACCAGACCAATCGATTTAGTGTGTTCAGTGTTGCACCTCGTCGTTAAAGACTAGAACTGGGAATCTCAACAAACAGAATTTAATAAAGTTGTATAAACGAAAATTATTTCTACGTTTGTGAAGGCTTTGTAGGCTCCCGCTGCTCAAGCTCTCATACCAAGATAGTAACTGGCTATTGATCAAATAGCTCTCCACGTGAGAACCTGGAGAGTGTACATACATACACACACTCTATTACATTGAATGAGATGAACCTTAATTATATAGGCTCTCACACTAACGAGATGGTTTCAACCACTCCCTCAATATCAGGATATGAGATCTATGATTAGAAACTCAATCCTATCTCTATGATAACAACAACCTAACTATGGATTTATCCATTAATTCCAATCCAACAAGACATTCATCATTACAGACATTCATCATTAATGGATTCAAGGATGAAATTCAAATCTATATTAAGATATTTAAAAGCCCAAAATGAATAAACATCTTGAAAGAAAACAAATAGCATGAGATAACTTCTATTAAATTCACAAGGGCATGTGACACTTCAGGGATTCAAGGGTGAAATTCAAAAAAATATTAAGAGATTAAAAATCCCAAAATCAATAAACATATTGGCATATAATAAATGTCCTTAAATTCATAAGGCCATTGACCCTTATCATGAGAAAGTACACTAAAATAGCAAAATATATTGGAAGAAAACAATTGACATATAATAAATGTTGGCATTCACCCTTAGCATGAGAAAGTGCCCTAAAATAGCAGAATCATAGAAGAATAAAAGCATACCATTAAAACAAATAAATCTTGATTTGGATCGTTTTCATCAAATGCACCTAACAAAAATATATAACAAACCTATACAAAGACGAATCATCCAAGTTGATTAACATTGAATAGAACATTATATTTGTTTAAACAACCATTGAACTTTAGCCGCAACACTAATGATAAATTATATTCTTGTTTTATAAAAAGTAAATTTTCCTCTTCGCATAGGGAAAGTACAGGAGGGTTTGTGGTCGAGATAGAAAATATCATCTCTCGTGAGAAGAACATATTTCAAGATTTCAGTTAGAGCACTGGTAAAATTCAATTGTGGTAGTGGTATCTCCCGGCCTCTAAACGTAGAAGCAAGTTTAGGGTTCAAACCATCCCACTTAAGCTGAAGCTTCAAATCGACCTTTCTGTAAACGTAGTACATCTCGTCCATGCAGGATTTCAACTTGAATATACCCCATCCAGTTATCTATCAATGCCTTGTTCAACCTCACATCCAAATACCCAAACCCCCTCTCTCCCCTTCCTAGAATTTGAGTGAGAATTAGAATAAGCATTACAATGGGAAAGTGGGAGGCTAACGTTTTAGACTCTGAAGAAACCTCCGCTCAATTTTGTGAAGTTGTAGAGTTTTTGAAGTTGTGCATCCGGGATATGAGGAAAGGGTAGAGAAATGTATTCATGGGTTGCGATGCCCATGCCGGGCCAAGAATATGCAAGGCGACCATTGAAAAAATTTGTTAGTTGCAGACGAGAGTCCATATTGTGTGCCCTAATGTCCATAGAGAGGCGAGGCTGGCCCTGTCACAATAATTCAAGCGAGAAAACAATGCAACCATGTTTTCGTCAGACTCGACCAATCTACCTATCGGTCCTTTTTTTCGACCCTCTGTAACATTTTCCTTAGCATGCAAGCTTTTTTCCCTTAACCCTCGAATTCATTGTGTTTGTTTACTTGCTGCTACTCTTTGGATCTGAGTTGTCTTAATATTTTGGACCCAAATTGTCTTAATCTGTAACTTAGGACGATTAAAATAGTTTTAATTTTAAATTAAAATAATCAAAATAATAATTTAATGCTTTCACACGAAATATTATCTTCATCTTTAAAAAAGTTTCAAAACATCCTTTTGTGTAATTACCGTAGTGTGGACAAATAAAATTCATCTAACCGAGCCATTGAAATAAATAACCATTGAAATAACTAAAATTTGTTGCTAATGCATAAATCATGATTTTACTTCAAGGGATGTCACAATTGAGAACACTTAGAAAAACCTCGAGGTTAAAGATAGGAACACTTAGAAAAACCTCTATGTTAAAGATAAGAAATTTGTAAACTAATTAAAAGTATATAATTTGTAAAATATTTGCACTTAAATTTATATTTTATGTTTTAAATATAGTTCTATGTTAGCAATGAAAAATTAATTAATTTATATATAAATTTTAATGATATATTATACTTTAAGTGTTTAAAATTTTTTATTTAAAATATGTATTATATAGTTATAATGTATGGTAATATATCTCTATAAAAGGTTAATAAAATATAATATTGAATGTTTTTTAAATAATTTATTTTAAATTTATTCAAACTAATGAAAATTTATTTTTTTAATATATTTTAATCTTTTTATATATAAAATTATTGTATTTAATCAATAGTTTGAAGAAAATGTACCATACTACTAAAAAAATTGGAATTGATTTATTCATTTAGTAACGTTATTAAATGAATAAATCAATTCCAATTATATATATATATTACTTTTTTAATATATCTAACTCCATCTTTGACCTTTTTCAAAATCAGTTTTTCTTAGCAACATTTTTTCATTTCTTCAAGAGACTATATAAATCTCAAACTACAAGTGATCTCTACAACAAGGATGGTATTATACTTTTGTTTATGTATTTCATTCACCAAACATTTGAATTAAAATCAAATGCTAACTAAAATCTATTGTGAGAATTGAAGGAAAAAGAAAACTAATTAAAAAAGAAGGTGTTAAGAATAATATTAGAAAAATTGTAGTGTAAATTGTCAATATACATATTTTCTAAGTAATCTAGTATCACAAGTAATAATCTCTCTTCACTCCTACCCCATCACATGTTTATGAAATGAAAAAACTAAACCATTTGGGCATAGGATTGAAGGGTGTGTAATAAAGGTGATCTACTATTAAGCATAACCCCAAAATTTTACTAGTAAATCTAGGTTTCAATCTTTGTTTGGTTTCATGACAAGTCATATTTACCAAGTGAAGCATTTGACCTTTTCCAAAATTATTTCTTCTTAGCAACATTTTTTCATTATATAAATCCCAAATTAAAAGTGATCCCTAGTGTAACAAGGATGGTATTATATATTTTTTCATATGTCTCATTTACCAAACATTTCAATTAAAATCCAATGCCAAGTAAAAGGGATTGTGAGAAGAGAATGAAATAGATTTAACTGATTAAAAAAGAATAGGTGTTAAGAATAAAATTAGAAAAATTGGAGAGTTTACTAAAGAATCCAAAGAGAGTGGCTCAAAAATGAGAAGATGATGAATATCTAGCAAAGTTAATGAAGAAGATATTGATAATAATTTGCAAGGTTGTTGAACTAAAGAATAATATAAATTAAAGTTTAAATTCTTATATAAAAAGTATAAATACACATTTTAGAGGGAATTTGTGTACTAAATTAATGATATGGAGAATTTTTTGAATTTGAGAGAATGGGGGACTCTTTAAAAATCAAGCTAGTGATCATCAAATTGAAGGGCCAACTTTATTTCATGAGAGGAAAAAAAAATCCATCTCTATAAATTTATTCAATATTAATTATATAAAATAATGGTGACTAGAAAACCATACAATACATAAATACACACTCCATGATACAAGAAAGAACATATTCAACTAGTTTTTAAGTATATTAATATTTGAAAGACTACTACATAAGATCAAATTAGATGGAAAAAAATTTCTTCGTTAGAAGCACTATATCATTTAGAATTTTAAAATGTGTAACTAAAATTATCATAAAACAATAGTAAGAATAATTTTATTAAAGGAAGAACGTATCATAACTACAAAGAATTTCACAATTCCAGACAAGATGTGGAAGAAATGTGGGATGATAAGTATGATAAGACCAATGAAATTGTTGATAAGGAAAATAAATAAATAAATCAAGAGATAGAGGTTTTAGTGGATTCAGAGAACAAGGAAGATGTTTCAAGGTCTTATCAAGCATGGATGTACATTATTATCATTTGTGGTGAAGAGGGGCACAAGTGATTTGAGCCTTTTTTTTGGGAGAATGGACATGGAACTTTTATCACAACAATCAAGTAGGGCACAAGGAGGGGTAAGAGGATTTTAAAATATACATATTTCTACAAGGTACCTTTTTATGCACATGCAAAGAAGAATATCCAATGTATTTTAGGTTTTCAATTATTTTGATCAATTATTGAGAAAATTTTAAATAAGGTTCCTCTTTTTTACTTTTGAACCATACTTTGAAATATATCTCATGATTAGATGTTGAGAAACAACTAGATAAATTTAATCGACATTGGATTTCCATAGTCTAAGAAGATTAAAATTTTAATATTTCTAGCATATCATCAATAAATGCATGCTAATTTATTTCTTTTTATTTTATTATTTATGAATTTAATATTGATTAATCACATGAGCCTTATGTGGAGCATTATAGTGATATGCAATAATGCACTCCTTTTGTGCAAGCATGAATCTAAACTACAATTTATGTGTTTAAAAAATATGTTCTCTTTAACAAATTCTCATAACCTACATGTGAGGATTGAAAGAAGAAATTTGTGAGGTTTTCAAAGGTATGGATCATCATTTAGGATTCAGGGAATGATTAAATGTCATATATGATGATGGATATCACGAAAATTTAATGTTGTTATTTTTTTAGCAAATAATGTATTCTCAACATGCACATTGGAAGGAGGGATATACTCTCGCTCTTTCTGGATCTTGACACATTTTCTCCTTTTTAACTCCTACAAGGATATAAAGAATCAATCAAACTAATGTTTATATGTTTTGGAGCACCTATTTGACAACCATTTTTGCTAATCCCTCTTGTGAGTAAATTTCCATGAATTTTAATTCATGTAAATAATATATGGACATGTAATTGTTTTCTTTGTTTAAATAACATCCTTAGTTTTTATGGTTTATCCTAAACCATTACAATTAGAAGGTGGTTCATAATTTGCATGAATTCGAGTGGCTTCAAAAAATTCCAATAAACTATTAATCGCACAAAGTGATTTTTCTTTAGTTGTTGTTACATCTCAATTTTTAACTACATGGTATTAATTTCAATATTTATTTTATCTTAGTTCAATCATTTCATTCTCCATTTTTTTCTTGTTTTCAATCATATTTCGTAATGCATAATATATGTAGTAGGTAATATAAGAAGTGAGATAACTTGGATTACCTGTATTCACATGAATTTTTTAAATTGCATGATATGGTTGTTCTCGCAATGTCTGTCATTTTTTTGTCATCATTTCTTTACATTTTTCTCCCACTTCCTCTTTTCTTGGTACTTTGTCTCCTTTTTTAGATTGAAATCTCTAATTTCCCATGTTTTTTGTGAATTCTTGTATAATTTCCACATTCTAATATTTTTCTATGAATGAATGTTTACTATTATATTTTCATGCATTTGAATTGTATTGTTTTATTTTTTGGGGGTGTCAGCATGAGCTCGATCGAGCTCCTAGTCCATAGCATTTAGCATCCATGCCACAAATAAAATTTGGTGTGAGGTCAATTTATCACTCGCTCGATCGATCCATAGTTAACCACATGAATGGCTCAATCGAGGGTCTCTTCAACCCTTGATCAAGTTATTTTAATTTGTAACTTAACACTTGATTGAGCTTCCAAGGTCCTAAAAATGACAGTTTCATCACCCCTTCTGCAATTTTCTCTACAAAACCATTTTGTACCCTCGCGGATTTAGGGTAGAATTTGTCCCTAAGTGGTGGAGTTGATAATGTTTGATTCATCAAATAGTCCTCTATCCAATGGAATATTTGTTTGACACTTTCAAGTTCATATGATATTTTTCATATAATTTATTTTAAACATATTTTTTGAATTTTTTTTGGACAGTTTCAAAGGGGTTGAATAAAAAATCAATAACATAAAATATGTAAAATGAAAAAAATTCAAAAAATACCACTATCTTCGTTTATGAGTACTCTTAAAAAGGGTACACTTTGTTTTTCAATTTATTTAAATAATTGAAAAAATTATTACGTGAACATGTGTCTTTAAAATGTAATTTAAATATTACTTCACCAACTTCGAAAAATAATAAATAATTTTAATAAAAATAAAAATAATTTTTTTCTCTCCATGTAGATTTGTATTACATATTTATATTTATATAGATATAGATATAATTGCACATTTTACACTAAGTTATGCTACATGAATACATGCATATCTCTTAATATTTGCAAAAAATAGCAAGGAAAAGCATTTCATTTAATGGAAAATTGAGATATTATACGACACTATTTTTTTTTCCAAAAAATATCGCTATGAAAACAACATAATTTTCCACAAATTATATCTTCACTCTGAATAAAAAGTCACAACGCTTATCTGAATCTTGAAGGTGTTGTCATTGCTTCAACACCCTCCAAATTTTCACTACATTCAAATTATTGAGCCTACCCAACTGTCGCATCAAGTGCCGCTTTGGTTGTCAAGTGTTGTTTCAAGTTTTTCTACATGTTTCAAGTGTTCTTGATCATTCCCAACTGTTTTTGTGTTGTTTAGAACATATCTAGTGCACTCCATAGTTATAACAACTTTGTTTATTGTAAAATGACACTAGTCGCACACACTTTGTTTATTATACTTGGGGATTGTTTCTAAGTTGGTATTTTGATGTGTATTTATCATTGTTCAAGTCTGTATAAGTTTTATTTATGAGTTGGTATGTGTCACACTTGATTTCATGTCTATATGCATTGTGTTCACCCCTTGTTCTATCTTCTAGATTTAGACAAATTTGGTTGCACAAGCTAACCCATTAAGGCTAGGAGCACAAAACTACACTCCTAAGCATTGATTGGGAATCCTTAATTTTTTTGAAGTGCTTCATGTTCCCTTCAAGAGCGCATAACACACTCCCAAGCATCACTTCCTTTACCTATTGTAAACCACGCTTATAAAAATCAAGTCTTCCCTTGAGTGCATTCCTTTGACTCGAAGAATTGTGCCCTCCTTGAGTACATGAGTGCACCTTGAAGCCTTGAAGCTCCATCCCTTCATCCTTCAGCACTACACCCTATGCCCTCCTTAGCTCTCCTGAGTGCATGATTGTACCGAAAGGGCCTAAAGCTTCATCCATTCATCCTTTGACAATGCACCTTGCGCCCTTCATGTCTCCCTTGAGTGCACAATGCACTTGTGAAGCTCAAATTCTCTTGCTTAATCCTTCAGACCTACACCCTATGCCACCACTTAATATTTATCTCTCCTATTGAGCACATGAGTGAATCTTAAAGCCTTAATGCCTAATCCCTTTAACCTTTCACAATTTTCTCTTGCGTCCAAAAGTTCATTGTCATTTTTGAGTGCACTGTTAAGCCATGAAAATAAAATATGCATGAAACATGTTAGAATATGATATTTTCTTGGCCAATTTTTTCTTGCCATGAGTGATTGAAGTTGCACACATATCAAGAAAAATTTGGAAAGGATGCATGAAGAAGATCAGGAAAAGAGGGAAGGCAAAGGAAGCATTCAAGAACAAAGAACACATTGAAATCTTGATGATTCAAGTAGCCCAAAATACTCCATTCGATGAAAGACCCTTTGGAGGGTGAAGACATCAACAACATGGAAGATGCATGAAAGATCAAAGACATACATGGTAGCCTTTTTACCTATCAAATAAAGTCCATGTCATTAGTCACTATGAGTTCGAGTCATCAATGTTAGTGACTTTTCATGTTCACACCACATGATTATGTGTAAATCATGATGTAATTATGTAATCATTGTAAAGCCAAAGAAGTAGAATTCCAAGAGTAATGTATGGAAAAAAGAGGCATGTGTAGAATTCCAAAAGACATGTAATTCCAAGCTCCATATGTAATTCCAAAATTCATTTAAAAGTTCAAGAGTTTCAAAATTCCAAAGGTCATTAATAGTTCAAAATTCATATGTGAAACTCAAGGGTCATGAGGATATGAAAGGTCATGACTCAAGCCGTAAAATGAGCCTCATTGCTCAAGAAAAATAATTTTAACCTTGGCTTCCCCCACACAACATTATAGATAAAGAGATAATACTTTTGGGGAGAAAGTATTGATTCTAATGCTCCACTATTGGAGCTAGTTATGTTCCTTTTACTTATGTATCTTAGAACTTTTGCTTAATACTTGAAGCCTTTTGGACAACACATTTTCATGCATAGATCGTGGATATTTTAAGAGTACTCTTCTAATGTTTGCGAATTGTTTTGGATTTCACATGTATTGAAGTATTTTAAATATTTTGGTGAATTTGGTGGTTAAATTGTTGGAAATGTGTTGTAATTATTTTAATGATCGTTTCATCTATGGGAACTATTTTTCTTGATTTTTAATGATTCTTCCTCATTTATGTGTGTGTGTCTCCACTAGATTAGCTCTATTACTTTTTTTTAGAGTCTCACTTTCTCTCCCTTTTATTGAAAGAACCTTGATACATCTACAATCAAACATTTCACAAGGCACACTTTCTTTCTCCTTCAAAATCACATGAACAATTCTCTCTCATGCCAATTTCTTAATCCAATGAAAATCACTATGTTAACAGCATTCGAGCCATATTTCTGGACGAGACTCCTATAATAAATGGTCTAAGGTATAATTGGGACCTCATATTATGGATATCCCCTGTATGTTGGTAGGTCTAGCACTGTTAATATTCTAGCGCTAGAAGGAGGGAAGGCAGTTTTTATGGATGATAAATCTTCACATCCCAATCATTCAACTTCTCAACAAGGAAGTAATATTCCGAGTAACATCCCTACACCTTTTCTTGAGGTAGGAGGGTGTTCCCAACCTAGTATGAAGTTGGCCTATGAAGTTATCTATGAATAAATCTATGTGATTCGACCTATTACCAATTAGTTTGTGAAATATATTGGTTTAGTCCTTGTTTCTCATAATCTTCCTCATCATCCTAAGAAGAAAGAAACAATTTGTACTAGTGTACTAGTTGCATCGATGGAAGATTTCATGTTCACAATTCTTGATGAACTAATAGAGTCTTAAAAAGACACAGTCAAACAAGAGCCACTTCCGCCCATTCACAAAGGGTACAAGGAAGATATTTTTCTTTCTGACGGAGAACAACTGACAGTAAATTTGGAGTTTAATGACAGTTTAAATGGTGAAGGAGAAGTCTCATTAGATTCAGAAAAGGAGGAGGACTAAGGAGACAAAGACATGGTTAATAAAGTCTTGGATTGAATGTCCCAAGGGCCACTTTCTCTTCCAAAAATTTTATAGAATTCCTATACATTTTGAGAATTTTCTATCTAAGTTTCATCATGAAAAGAAGACAAAGGCATAAAATCATATCGATGATTTTTGCATGCATCTGCAAATGTAAGAGGTATGGTATAATGATGTTTCTTGTAGACGTTTTCTTTTCACAATAGAAGGTAGAGAAACAACATGGTACTATAGTATTCCTATTAATTTAATCCATGGTTTGAGGGGGTTTAAGAAATTATTTGTGGATAGATTTTCCGATGACAAGACTCTCGCCATTTTGTTAAAAGAACTCAGAAATATTAAGATGGGGGAGAAGGATAAGGTCAGATAATTCAATCAAACATTGAACCACATATTGAAATAGTTGCCCCCAAACATGTAGCCTCACGATTCTATCACTATATATTATTATACAGCTCCCTTGCCGACAAACTTTTATGCTTTTGTTCAAAGAGGTGCAAAGGAGACACTAGCTTTAAACATTGTAGAAGCAATCACCATAGCGAAATAATTGTGTGTCATTGGAGTTATTATTGATGATAATGAATCTAAATACTCCAAGGAGAGTAGTAATAAGTCTCAAAATTCTTCAATTAAGGCTAAATAAAATGATTTTGTTGATATTGAAAGCTTGACTAGATCTGTAAAGGCACTCACTAATGAAGTCTCATAATTAAATAGAAATTAATGCAATACGTCTACTAGTAGCAAGCCCCCTAATTCATTCCCACCAAAAGGAATAACAATAACAACAATCATTCAACTAAATATGCGAGAGTTCAAATGTTGTGTTGAGAACTGAAATTATAGGCATGGATACCTATTGTTCCTTCCATCATGAATGGAATTCAGAAAAAAATTTCCCACAATGGAACCATGGCATGAATGTACTGGAAACATATATTTTTGATACTTTACTTGCATATGAGCAGTCTGAGCATATAGAAGAAATAAATGAACCTGTTGTGATTGAGGAAAGAAAAACTATTTGACATACAATTAATAATTTTGATTTTATTCTCAATACTGACAAGAATATTATTAAAGCACCACCTAAAATTGAAGTCCCTCCTTAGGAACAAACTGGTCGTTATAATTTGATGAGAAAAGGGCCCCTTTCTGAACAAGAAGTGACGAGACAAGATTTAAACAAGACATTTTTAAGAAGGCTCACACCACAAACTAATATTTCTCAAAATACACAAAACACATTTGAAAATGATGTCCTTCTAAGAAAACTTCAAATAGCAGCAAAAAAAATCTATCACTCTAGGAGCTTCAAACAAATCTACACCTTTAGACACTTTAGCACTGCTCGTTAAAAATGAAAATATTGATTACAATATATTAGAATAGTTGAACAGATCTCATGCCAATATTTCCATCTTTGATCTCACAAATATAGCAGCCCATCGTGAATTTCTTGTCGAAGCCTTCTCACAACCTTCATCGGGTGAAACATATTCTAGCTCTGAAAAGGTGCTTGGTAAGTATTTTGAAACTCTCAAATCTGTGGTCAATGTTTTAAATTAAGATGCTAACATTATCCCCCCCCCCCCCCATTTTTTTTTTACTCTCAAAATATTTAACTGCAATGTCCATAACTTTTTGGTTGATTTGGGTGCATCTGTGAATGTAATTCCATTATATGTTTCTAATAAAATTAATCCTAAATGGGATAAGACTGATAAAAAATTCATTCATCTAGATAGATCTCTTTCCAAGCAATTGGTGAACTTAAGAATGTTATTATCATCAAATCAATGGGCACACCAATGCATAAATATTGTGATTGTGGACATCCCTGAAGCCAATGGCCTACTCTTGAGTCAAGAATGGTCTATTAAATTACAAGGGTATTTTGCAACATATTGGTCACACTTATGGCTTCCATATAAGGGAAGAAACCACCATATTCGATTAGAGAGGGAACCCTACATGAAATATCATGTGACACCACTTGAGGGTCATAATGATATTTTTTCCTTTACAGACTTAATATTTGAAAATTATTTCCTGGAAATTGATCATGGGTGTTATCAAGCATAGCCATCGCTTGTCCCATCATATACACAATTATATCTCCTTCCTTGTACTCCAACCGATTCTAATTAATCTTGTAATATATATGTACATAGTAATAATAGTATTTGAACCAATTAAGTAGCTAATAATATTTGGACTTTGTACTTTGATGGTTCAAAAATGTAGGATAGTTCTAGAGCTGGTTGAATTCTCATAGACCCACAAAAAAATAAGTACATCATGTTGTGTCATTTGGAGTTTGAATTCACAAATAATACTGCCAAAAATGAAGCACTCATCCTTGGACTGAAGAAATCCATCAACCTAAAGGTAGAGCTCCTCAAGGTAATTGGTGACTCATAAGTGGTTACTCGCCAGGTCTAGAACACTATCCACTGTGTTTCACCAAATCTTAAAAACTGCCAACAAGAGGTATGGTAACTAATTAGTTATTTTAAATATTTTAGTATTATTTACATTCCTATAATTAGAAATGTTGCAACAGACACAATAACTAATGCAGTCGCTAGAATGTCTCCTTTGAAAAATGATTTTTCTATAGAGATGATATATAAACCATCTGTACTAGATAATGTAACTAATGTCTAAATTTTCAATGATGACCAATAGATACTGTATTTTATGGCTAATGTGATGTGTTCAAAGATGCGGCCATAGAAGAGGATGAGCACCAAACATATTTTCAAGAAGAAACTGATGCAATGAAAGGAAATATTATTCCTAAGGTTTAGTGTGCTTCGAAAAGTTATATGACTTACAAAACTGGTTCAAAGGACCAATTAATACCCAGTTTTAGAGCTCAGAGTCTTCATTTCAAAATTGCAACCTGGGAACTCAAGACGATCTAAAATATGTAAACCTCCGTATGTGTTTATCTTGACAAGAATGAAAATAATTCATTTTCCTATTTAAACAGTACCATGATGTGTTTGCACAGAATTATGATTATTTGAATACATATGATAGTCGTATTATCTAGCATTCCATTCCCATTAAAACAAGGGGTCAAACCTTTTCGGAAAAAATTAAGGAAATTTCATCCAACGTTGGAACCCATAATCCAAAATGAATTGAGGAAACTATTGGATTGTCAAATCATTTTTAAAGTTAGTCATTCTACTTGGTTTTCTAATTTGTTCCCTATCAGGAAAAATTCTAGTGAGATAAGGCTATGTTTTGACTTTCGCAATATCAAATGGGAATTAGATAAAGACAATGGCCTTGTTCCATCCATGGAATCGATCCTCAAAATAGTATGTGTGTCTGAAATGTTCTCACTGCTAGATGGCTTTTTTGGCTATAATCAAGTCCTAGTGGTAGAACCAGACTGCCTCAATACCACTTTTAGGAACAAGTGGGGAAAATTCACCTTTAAGTGCATGTCATTCAGGCTTAGCAATGTTGGTGCCACATTCCAAAGAGAAATGGAAGTTTCTTTCTATGTCTTGGATGACCAAAGTGTAGTAGTTTATGTGGATGATGTTACTATGTTCTCTAAAAGAAGATCAAACCATGTGCATCATTTAAAATAAATATTTCAGAAGTGTCGTAAACATGGGATTTCTCTCAATCCAAAGAAAATAATCTTCAATGTGTCAAAAGGAACTCTCTTAGGACACATCATTTCCAAGAGAGAAATCAAAGTTGATCCGGAAAGGGTCAAAGCTATAACTCAAATATCGTTATGAGTAAATAAGAAGGCTATGCAATATTTCTTAGGGAAGATTGGTTTCCTATGAAATTTCATCTCTAAGTATGCTCAAATAGTTAAACCATTGCAAGGGATGATAAATAAACATGCAATATATAAATGAGACAAAATGGAAAAGGATGTTTTTTGCTCATATTGAACAAGTTATCGCTAATTCTGTTGCATTATTTAGTCCTGATTATGGCAAGGATTTCTTTCTTTATACTTTCGCCCCAGATTTATCAATTGTGTCTGTATTGACATAGAAGGATGTTGAAGGAAATGAACAGCCTATTTATTTCATGAGTGATGGCTTACCAGGGTCACAGCTAAACTACCCTTCCATTGATAAAAAAAACTTATGTTATATATAAGCCATCAAAAAATTTCACGCCCTAGCTACTTAAAGCTCACACAATCATATATGTGCCTCACCCAATAATAAAAACACTCTTCATGCAATAGAAGATGGGTGGGAACAAGGAAAATTGGATTACCAATTTACAAGAATATGACATGGATTTTAAGCCAGTTTATACTATAAAAAGTCATGGCCACTGTCAATTAGCAACAAAAGCGAGCGAAGAAGACATTTTACGATGGGAGTAGGAAATAGAGATGTACAATTTTAAAAAAGTTCCCTAGTAAAGAACAATAGTTGCATGGTACTCAGATATACGAAAATTCCTAGAGAACAACACCTTGCCCATGCATTTACCAAACAAACAAAAGAGTGTAATCCTCCTTAAATCTCTGTCCTATCATCTTGTTCATGGAATATTATTTAGAAAGCACAACAATGGTGTCTTTTTAATATGAATTTACCCTCAAGATACAGAAAAGGTATTAAGAGATATACACGACAAACTCACAGGTGGACATTATGGAGGTGATACGACTGCACAGAAAATAATGAGGGTTGGTTATTATTTCCCACCTTATTCAAGGATTCTCATGCTTATGCCCATAAATTCCCAGCTTGTCATAGCTGTTTTGACCAAGAACAAAAGTAAGTTGCCCCACTGCTACCCATAGTAGTTGAGGAATCGTTCCAAAAATGGGGACTAGATGTTTTTATAGAAATATTCCCACATTCATCAAAGCAACACTAATATATATTGACACCGCTATATCTTGACACCAATAAATTATTTTACTCAGTGGATAGAATAAGTTCCTTTAAGACAAGTTAATGACTAGGATGTCATCCAATTCATCAAGAAAAAAATTATAACCAGATTTGAAGTTCAAAATTTTCTTGTATTTAATAATGCAACTTATTTTTATTCATTGAAGCTTTATGAATTCACATTAGAAACAAGTATTTTATTAAATCATGCATCTAACTATTACCTGTAGGGAAATCTTTTAGAAGAATCAATAAATAAAAATATCATTCACGTAATAAAGAAAAAAAAAATCTATGAGAAAAAGAACTAGAACAATGCTTTGATAAATGTATTATGGGTTGAAAATGAAACTCCTAAGCCTTCCCTCACAACATCACCATACTTTTTTTTTACGGTAAATAAGTTATCTTTCATCCTAACCTATATCTCCCAGCCTTGCAACTCTCCCAAGAGTCCCAAGGTACACCCTTCCTTTTGGTTCAAAGAAGGATATATAATTTTCTTAAACTTGAGGTAGAAAGGCTCAAAGCAAAAGAAATAATTTCCATACATCAAAATTGTATTAAGCACTGGTTTGATAACTGCATGGACTAAGAGTTTTGATGTGGGTGACTTAGTATTGAAGTGGGATAAAAACCACGAAGACAAAGGAAAACACATAAAGTTACAATATTTTTGGATAGGCCCTTATATCATCGAAGAGAAACTTATTCATAAAATTTTCAAGCTAAAATCGTTAGATGGGAGGATTGACCCTCTTCCCGTCAATGGACGATATTTGAAACTCTATCTTTAGTAGCAACTCTAAACTACATTTCATGTATCATTTCCTTATTGTTTTTTTCTTTACCATTTGGAGTATTTTGTTTCTTGTTTCAAGTCACGTCCTGTATTATTTTGTGTCCTAGTCAATATACATAAATAACACCTTGTGTGGAAAGAGTGCATGGTTCAGAAAGGCTTTCTGGTGCAATAAAGAGGAAATGTGACAACCACAATGCTTGGTTATCTGTCAATTATATTCTTTGTTTTGGGAAGATGTTATATGTTGATCTAAGCCAATATGGAAAATATGATACATACAAAAAGAAACATTTGAGGGAACTTATTAGATATGCATCTATTATAGTAACCCGACTCAACTTGGTGTGAAATCTACTTGGTGTTTTAAATGCTTATCCAGTCTAGTAAATAAAGGATAAGCGGAAAATATATAATGAACAAACCAATATTAGAGGTTATATACATACTTATCTAAAAGGGAAACATCCTCTACTCTCAATAAGACAAGGTCCATCTTCCACCTATTGAAAATAAATTGTCAAAGCACGATCCTATTAAATAAATAAATAAATGGCTAAATAAGAGAAAGGCTTCCTACACAGGGAGGTGAAGCAAGTGACATGGCCGAGGTAATTTTTAGGATTTCGATGAGTGGAGCAACACTTGTGCTTCTATAATGACTCTTCTGGGGTATTTTTTAGTCCTATTAGAAACAAATCAACACTAGAGATGAAACTCATACTCTGACTATCTTTAACTCACCACACATATTACCCTTTCCTACATTCAAAAAATTGTGATTGACATATATTGTATGATTTTGAACCAAGTAAATGGAATTAAGGTGGTATGTTTACAAGCAAGTCAAAAGGGAATGTCAAGGAAATAATATTGGTGAATCGATCTTCCTAAAGGGCTAACCCTCTAACTAAAAAACTATTCCTAGACAGAGAACCCAAAGTTCATGTAGTGTGTCACCAAGTGTTCTCACTGTTACAACACCCTACAAAATTTCATTACATTCAAATCTTCGAGCCTACCCAATTGTTGCATCAAGTGTCACTTTTGTCATCAAGTGTCACTTTTGTCATCAAGTGTTGTTTCAATTTGTTCTACATTTTTCAAGTTTTCTTGATCATTCCTAAGTGTTGTCATTTTTTTTATAACATCTCTAGTGCACTCGATGATTATAATACCTTTGTTTGTTGTAAAATGACACTTTTGGTCAGAGTCACAAATTTTTTTATATTATACTTGGAGAGTGTTTTGAAGCTGGGGTTTTGATGTGTGTTTATCATTGTTCAAGATTTTCTAAGTTTTATAAATTATTTGGTATGTGTCACACTTGATTACATTTCTAAACTCGTTGTATTCACCCCTTATTCTATCTTCTAGACTTAGACAAATTTTGTTTCACAAGTTAACCCATTAAGGCCAGGAGCACAAAAGAGCACTCTTAAGCCTTGATCGGAAATCCTTCGTTGTTTTGAATTATTCCCTATTCCCTTCAATAATTCATAGCGCATTCCCAATCACCATTCCTCTTCACTGTTCCAAACTACATGTAGAAAAATTGAGTCTTCCCTTGAGTGCGCTCCTTCAACTCGAAGAACTACACCCTCCTTGAGCACATGAGCATACCCTAAAGCCCTGAAGCTTCATCCCTTCATCCTTCAACAATGCACTCAGTACTCTCGTTGGTTCTCTTAAGTGCATGAGTGTACCCCTAAGCCTCGAAGCTTCATCCCTTCACTGTTGGAGAGTACGCCCTTCTCCCTTCATTTATCCCTCGAGCACATAACACACTTGGGAAGCCCAAATGCTCATCCTTATTCCTTCATACCTCCACCCTGCGCCCTCCCTTAATCTCTCTCTAATATTGATTGCATGAGCATATCCCTAATCCTTCAAGCATCTTCCATTTAGCCTTTTGCAGTGCACCCTTTTTCCAAAAAGTTCCTTTTCCATTCTGTGTCCATTACTAAGTCATGAAAAAAAAAATGCATGAAACGTGTTAAAATAGGATATTTTTTAGGTCGATTTTTACATTCGATGAGTGATTGCAGTTACACATGTTTCAAGAACAACATGGAAATGATGCAGGAATAAAATTGGGCAAAGAGGGTAGTCAAAGGAAGCATTCAATAACAAAAAATACATTGAATTGTGACAATCGAAGCAACCCAAAATAATCCATGTGATAAAAGACCCTTTGGATGTTGAAGACATAAAAAACATGGAAGTTGAATGCAAGATCAAAGACATACGTGGTAGAATTGTAACCTATAAAATAAAGTTCATGTCATCAGTCACTATGAGTCCAATTCATCAATGTTAGTGATTCATCATGTTCACACCACATGATGATGTGGAAATCATGATGTAATTATTTAATCATTGTAAAGACAAAGAAGTAGAGGTCCAAGAGTCATGTTTAGAGAAAATATCCATGTGTAGAACTCCAAAGGACATGTAATTCCAAGATTCATATGTAATTCCAAATTCATTTGTAAGTTCAATATTTTCAGAAGTCCAAAGGTCATTGAGAGTTGAAAAGTAATATATGAAACCTAAGATTCATGAGGACGTGAAAGGACATGCTTCAAGTTATAAAAGGAGCCTCATCACTCGAGAAAGGTAATTTTAACCTTGGCTCCTCCCATTGGCATTAAAGAGATAGAGATAGTACTTTTAGGGAGCAAGTAGTGGATGTACCTCTCAACTATTGGAGCTAGTGATTTTCATTGTACTTATGTATCTTGGAACACTTTCTTAATACTTGAAGCTATTTAGCGCACACATTTTCATGCATAGATCATGCATGTTTGAAGATTATTCTTCTAATGTTTTCATTTTATGTTGGCCTTCACATGTGTTTTTTTATCACTTATAACTTTGTGAAACATTACTTGACATGGTCATATAATTCATTTATCAAAGGTACCAAGTTGGTATAGGAAAATTTCATTTTTTTCATATTTAACCTATCATAAGGTTCAAGACCACCTCCATTCAGGTCATGCCATGTCCCATCAATCATCATCTACTATCATTTTTCATTTCGTAAGCATTTAAATTTGAAAAAGGACACTTTAGCCAATTTTACCTCTTTTTATAGCATTTTACACTGTAAAATAGAAGTTTTCGCTACAAAATTGCCTAATAGTTTCGTCGTAAAACTGTCAGAAAATGAACTAACTACATTATGAAAAACATTTTTCCTATCTATCTTGTCAAAAATGATGCAAAGTGTCAGTTCATGATTAGAGGAGTTAGGGTGGAGGTCATTCGAGTCAGTTAGGGTTAATTTAAAGGTACAAGGGTCATGCTTGAGGTCATCATTACCATTTTTAGCATGCATGAGTCATGATTAGGGCACGAGTTGTCATCGAAACCATAAAAAATTACCCAATTGAGTCTTTTTTTCATTATCTGCTTTATCCTTGCATGTTATTGAGTTTCTGGAGAGCTGTTTCACCGAGCCAAGTAGGTTCCCGGAATTTTCGAAGGTCACAAGTGCCATTAATGAAGAGAGGCTAAGAAGATATAAATTCACCGTGGCTACAAGAAATAAGACTAAAAAAGGTGGTCACTGCCTCAAGTATGAGCCCATGGACATGAATTTGTTAAATGAACACCCAACTTCCTTGGAAGTGTTCAGAAGAACAGGTTGTTGGCAATTCTGCCAAAGGATACAAGGGTGCCATTTGCAGGGTCAAAGGAGTTTGATAAAAAATTTACTGTAACAGCTTCAAAGGTGGGAATGCTAAACCTCACAGTGACACCAGACATCATTTCAGCAGCAACAAGAATCCCTAGAGGAGGGGAACAATGGTTTAAAGGCATAAAATTCACAAGCAAGACTGAAAATAATTCATCAAGCCAGAGCATTGTGAAATTGATCTCACAAATGCTATCCCAAGGAGTTACATGCAGGAAAAATTTTCAACGTTGCTAATTATCATTCAGAAGTATTTCACATTTGAAGGAAGATTTCACATGGTCTACTCCTACCACCTTAGGCTTCTGCTACATTTTGTGGGTAAGAGGTCTCTTGACTTTCCCTTTTACTTATACACAAGTTTAGGTAAAATGTCAGATAAGGTTCAAGTTAAAAAAAAAAAGGAAATGAAACTAATCTCTTTCATCATGGTTTGATTAAGTTGTTGGTGTTAAAGGAGTTGAAGAGATTAGGTAGATATTGGAAATCCTTTCTATTCATAATTTGTTTTGAAGTAGATTCTGTCACTCCTAAAAGAGTTCCCAAACCTAGAGATATTCCATCACTAACAGTGGCAGAGCAGTTAGAACCAGTGAGCATGGAGACAGAGCTTTTGCAGAAGATTCAAGCACCTAAAACTACACCTGCAAAACATGGCAGCAAGAGAGTTACAAGGAGCCAAATAGTGGTTAAGGGTAACTTAGAAGACATCTTGCATGAAATTGATATTGAACAAAATCTCATTGTCCAAGCTGAAGATGTTGAAGCTAAAAAATTGGAGTTTGCAGGTGGTGATGTTGGATTCATGTTTCAACCTAGAAAACCAATGACCAAGAATGCAAGAAATGTCATGGAAATGAGCAAAGAGATTCAGAAGTTCAGTGAAACTTCTCATCCACCACCAAGCATCATATACCTCTCCTCACCTGCAAAAGAAGATCTGGTCATCAAAAAAAGGAAGGGCAAAGAGAAAATCATTGAAAAATCAGAATTCGAAACTCTTAAAGAGAAGTTTAAATAGGCAAGGGAAGAGATAACAGTATTGAAGAAAGAGGAAAAGAAGCATAGAGCTTAAAGGGTCCAATTTCAAAAAATGAGGAAGATTTCGAAGGATCAAGTCACAAGTGTCTCAAAGACCTTGGACAATTCATAAAAATTGATAAAGTGGACTCAGCTGCTAAGAGGAGAGGTCAAGCACATCAAAAAGGTAAATCTACACTTGTGATTCAAGAATAGGGCACTGAAAGATCAAGCAAAAGACCTAAAGTAGCAATTGGAGTTGATTCATGAAGAGCTAGAAAAGAAAGGTTTGAAAATGATTGTGGTAGAAGAGCCTATAAGTCCACTGATAATAAATGAGGAGGAAACACCACAAGAGGAATAAGTTGAGATTAAATATGCCTTAGAAAGTTCATTACATGCAGAGAATAAATATTTTGTAGCTGGAGGTAAATTTTTGATGACTATTTTGAAAGGGGAAATTTCTGGGCTTTTACACAGTTTCGTAGCATTCCTTGGGCTTAAAGCCAGGAATACACTACGAAAAAACCTGTAGCAGGATTTTTTCTTCTAAAGTCAATTTTTTCTTGATGCAAGGAGGGAGATTCATGGTGGTGATGTGTCATGACTTGATTAACATCATGGAACCAAAAAGGAGAGAAGTAAATAGATGGAGAAGTCACTTTTTCCATGCTACCAAAACTCGCTACAAAACTGTCCTATTGTTGTAGCGAGAAATTGTTGGAGGTTTTGAGCATCCTAAAAGTTGTTTTTGGCTAGCTGAAGTCCTTCATCATGTCAAGGGAGCTTATCATCAGATGCTTATGAGTCGAAGGGACTGTTATGAAGACAGGTCATCAACCAAAACAACTTTTAAGATAAGGGTCATGCATTCCTAAAAAGTAGGGTTATGTTCCATAGATATAGGAGGGTTTTAAATATGTAAAGTGGTGATGAACTCTGTAATGGGTTTTTAGAGCATGCGATACTTAATTTGTAACCATTATGTAACTGTTTCATAGATAGGATAAGAGCAATGTAATAAATAAGAGTTAGAGTCCTAATAGGAGATGGTTTCTTTAAGGTGTAGTTGTTAGTTTTATGTTAGAAGTTATGTATTTCAGTTATGAAAAGTCTTATAGGAGAATTCGATGATCTAGCAACTAGGGAGATCATCCTTGTTGTAAAGAATTTCTATGTAAAGACAAACCATCGAATTAGTAAAGTGTTGGAGGACATTTGCACCAAACTGTTGCTTTTATGTTTTTGACCTATATCAGTAGTACAAAGTGACATTCTTCTTGAAATACCTGAGATTCTCATGAGGTTTTAAATGTGTTATTGATCTATATCTTAATGCTTTACCACTTGCAGTAGATTTCATCTCTATTACTCAAAATTCATAACTTTATGCTCTGACTTCCTTTAGTGATGAAATGACTATATTTTCCTATGTTTTATTTGTGAGTTACTTTTGTTAAAGACCTCTATCTGCCTCAACTTCCATGTTGAAGAACCTTTGTCACTAAAAATACTGATTGCTGACTCCATAAGCCCAATGTTAGCAAGCCTACATTATTTTCAACCTGTAATCATAAAAAACAAGTTACAATTTCCATAGTGTTAGCCATCTAGTACTATCATTATTCAATATCATAAAATGTCCTTTGAGAGAGCCCTCTCAAACTGAAGAGGCTAATCTTCAGTTAGAAGTGGTCTGAAATAGTTACATTGATTTGTTTGATAAACAACCAATCAAGTACAATTTTTTGATAACATTCTGAAATAATTGAATTATTTCAATGACTTTGGTGTTTAACTTGTTGGAAACATGTTGTAATGATTTTAATGATCATTTCATCTATGTGAACTATTTCACTTGATTTTTTATGATTCTCCCTCGTTTATGTGTGTGTGTGTGTCCACTAGATTAATACAATTACTTTTCTTTTGGAGTCTCATATTCTGTCCCTTGGAGTGAAAGAACCATGATACATTACAATCAAACATTTCACAAGGCACATTTTCTTTCTTATTCAAAATAACATGTGTGCTTCTCTCTCATGCTAATTGCTTAAGACAATGAAAATATCTATGTTAATGGAAGTCGGGCCATATTTCTGGATGGGATTCCTATACCAAAAGTAGAGAGGTCTAATTGGGACCTCATACTGGGGAGATACCCTATAGGTTGGTGGGTCCAACACCATCAAAAAAAGTATTAAATTTGATAAAAGAGTAAAATTTTGAATTTGATCACCATATTTGGCCAAAAAGTGTAACCCATCTTCATGCATTCACCATATTCCTATTTAAAAAAATTTCATAACCTAAGAGATTCCAACTATAGAACTGTACACACCTTCGCTTAATAGTTTGAGGAAAACAAATCCACTTCCTTGGAATTGGAAAATAATAACATTAATAAAATTTATTTATGGCATTTGATACTATTAGCATTCTGTAATTTACTAGAGATTGTGAGAACTAATCACATAGGCCAACATCAAACCAACTTTGGAAACTAGGATCTAGCCCTGCCAGTTCTAGAGACGGTTCTCTACTTACGATTTAACTTTGTTTGGATAAGTTTTAGGCTAGTTATGATTGTACTTGGGTTTTGAGTTTTGTTTTGGATTTTGGAAAATTGATTATATTCAATTGATTAATGTCTATTGGGCAATGGAGTCAAAATATAACTGGATATTTGGATCAAATTTTTAGAGAGTAAAAACAGGGAACGCTAGGAGTATTTACTGGATATTTCGAATTTATAAATGGATTTATGAGAGAAATATGAAAATCATTCAGCAGAACTAAAGAGAAATTAACAATTCTTTAGTTTGGCCTTTAGTGGAAAACATTATGATTGTAAACAGAGCTAGAATAAGGTACTCAAAAGTAAATCCTATTCATCACGCTTTCTTCTTTGCAATTGGAATTCAGATGATTACAATGAAATATAACGAAGACAAATAATAACAAAAGAAAAGATCACCAATATTTAAACCACAAGAATCCTGTGAATAGTCTGATTATTATTGATGCTCCAGTGCTTTGAAAAATCTTATAGTACTTCAAAAGACAAAAATAATCTTGATCTCAATCAATCAACCTTTGATACTTAAAAAACTATAGTATTTATACAAAACGTTACAAAAAAAATTACTATAATACAATCTCTAACAGACATAGTATTTTTATACTTAAACTTGAACTTAAAACTCTAACTGTTACAAAATTATATCCTCGATAGAATGCATTGTGCAAATTTAAGTGCTAATGTAGTGGGAACAGTTATAACGTGGATCACATTTTACTGGTTTGCTGGCATATGAACTGATAGATGCTATTATGTATCATATTTACTCTTCTAATCTAGTAAGTTAGTCAATTGTTCTCAATGTTCTTCATCCGACATAGATAGTTTTATTACCCTATGATAGAATTCATCCATTTATGTATATTTAGTAAAAGTAGTTTTGACTAAAAAGATATGTTTTACTTCATGCAGGATAAGGAATGTATCATGGAGTGCGTTTAGCACGAGCGTTGTTGTTTCTACACCCTGAATATTTGAAACTTTAGTTGTATTAGTAGCAACGTCTTTCAGTTTGTGGATGTAGTCTTCAAGGGGCATTAACTTGTAATTTATCACTAACATCAAGGGAAAAAAATTGCTGGTCAAGGGTTTCAGCCTGTTGAAAAAACGTTGAACTATGATATTGACACTGCTACATTTTTCTTTCAACTAAAGAATCAGGTTCTTCTTTGTAAGAATATTCTTTACTTCTAAAATGGTTTTTGTCCTATCATCTATACCCAAATATTCAAGTTCACTGTTGTCCTTGGAATTCAGAAGTTTAATTATCTCAGTAGCTGTAGCAGGATTTTCCTCAAGTTGTTCTGTAATAGTTACAATAGTTTCTTGAGCCTTCTCTAGTAAATATTCTTGATAAAAAATATTCTTGATGCTAGGCCAGATCTCTTTCACATATTCAATCATTTCTCCCCATATAATCTCTTTGACTAACCCGAGTGTGTTTCCAAGGTAGGAATCTTTGACTTCCTTCTTCAATCTTTCAATTTTTTCTCTTGCTCTCTGTAGCTCTACTACATGTGCACTCTCTCCAATTTATTTCTCATTTTGTAGTGTTTTTAACTGATCTTACAATTTCTTAGTCTCTTCTATCTCAATGGATAAGTTTTGAACAGCTTCTAGAAGTTGCTCAACTCCTTTTCTTGTACCTATGGTGGAAGTAGTAGTGATGGGGACAGTAGCAATATGGATTACATTCACGAAAGTTTCAACATTTTTTATAGCTTCCTCTTTTTCTTTGATGAGTTTCTCCATTTTTGATTCCATCTGCTTTGTCTGTCGATTCTATTCCATGATGAGTTTCATCATGTCAACTTTCTGGGACTCAATTTCCTCAATTTCTTTGGTCATTGGATCTCCAGTGGCTGGAATTTTGAGTTTCTTTCTTAATGATGCTATACCAGCATTCTTCTTCTTGATTATTTCCTCTGCATCATTAATGTTAGAGGGGTCATATCCAATCTTTATTAACATATCTTCTAGAGCTTTGATCTTGGTATCTTTAGCCATTAAAGATACCCTTTCAATCTTGAGTTGTGACCGAGTGTTGGCCAAGGTGACCTGCAATTTGGATAAGCTTATAATAGTGTTAGTTAAAGTATAGGAAATCATTTGGCCAGTATGTTTGTGCAGTTCAATTTAATCAATTGGATTCATATATTTTGCATTAAAATCAAAAAAAAATTTCTTGTAACCTGAGGTAGTCCTAGGCCGTGTCATCTGAGCTTGCAAAAAATCCAACTGTATCTTTCCTTTCTCGGAGTCAAATGCTGAGAGAAATCAGGCCTGATAACTAGAAGAATGTTTCTAGAATTGATTGTAAGTGTCTAAGTTCAGCACCTGGTTTTTCTTCTTAATTTCTTTGAAAATATGAAAGATATCCTCTCTTTTATCCTTCTGATTGTCTTTACTAGTCTGAATCATTTTTTGGTCATGAGAAGTGGTGAATGAGTGGGATACTGAGTAGTATTTCCACCAGGCTATATAAAAATGGATGTATCTCAAACTTTTCCAAATGTTTCTTTCTCTGATTCATTGGTTGTACTAGCTTTTGAAAAGAGTGTAGGTCTCTTTATATATACCATCATGAAAAATTTACTTGATACTTCAGTCATTGGGGATGATTTTTCTTCTCTGCCTCTTTTCCCTATCTTTCCTTGTGTAACTAGAGTGTGTATGTTTGAAGTATATATTTCCTGTTTTTCTACTTCTTGGAGAGTGTTTTCTTTCCATTCTACTAGATTTTTATATTTTTCAATCTCGAGTCTTGTTGTGTGATGATATGCAGTGAACTTATTTTCCAAACTAAGCCTTGAAATCACTCCCAATGGGTCATATAACCAAGTAAAGTTTAGACTAAACTTCATTTCTTTTAATAACTTGCTTGCTTCTTCCCATGTTTCTCTAGTGTTACAAATGAATGAACCAATCTGATTTTTGAGCTTGAACTGTGATTTCTTCTTTGTAGCAACAAAATGGACTTCATTTTCCCTAAGTATTTGTTTGATATATTCCAATGCAAAAATCCTCATGGGGAGGATATTATTAAATTTATAAGGTGGAAGCTCACAACCATAAACTCTAATTTATGTATAGTTCTCGTAAATGCACCATTCCCCTATTGTGGCTTCATCTGATAGATGCAAAACCTTCACAATCTCCTCACTAATCCTTGGTTATACACTACTACTTAAAAGATTCATTATTGGATATACAAACATTTCAATGAACTGCTTATATGAATACTCTTCTTTGAATTTCATTCCCATGGAAGTCCAAAAAATAACTGATTGTTGGTTCCCTTCTTCATCTAGCTTCTACAATGTGAATGGAAACTTCTTTCCCTAAAAATAGATAAAAAGATAGACTAGTACTAATGCATAATTGAATTTTTTTTTAGTAGGGAACTTGGAAAATTGGTCATGGATAACATAAGCTAGAAATTGAATGAAATTGAAGAGGACTGAAGTTTTAGAATCAGCTGTAAAAATAGAGAGGAAAGAAATAATAGCTTCATCTACATTTTGCTGAGAATAGTAACCAATAAAATAGGAAAGGATTGAGATAATGTGCTTGGTTCTATGAGGGAACATGGAGGAAGGATAAGGAGGATTCCTTTTGGGAAAAGGAGTATCTATAGCTAGAAATGATTCTAGTGTTTTATCTCTTTTGGAAAATTCCAATTTTGAATAGGTTTCTATGAGGGTTTCATGGGAGAAATGAGTGGTGTGGTGTTTTCAATAACACGGGCCTGCAACATTTTATTAATTTTATAGGCAGTGATAGCAAACAGGATTCTCCTGTAGGGAAAATGATAGCCTTTGACTAGGATCGTAGCATGAATGACACTTTCTAATAAATTCAGGTACTGTGTGGGTTTGAGGGAAAATGTAGTAAGGTAGACTTGAGTTCCACGATCCGATTTCATCCATTTGATTGATGAATTGGCCCTCCAACTAGAAATAAAACTCAAATAAGTCAATGTCAGACAATGATTCATGTATTTTGAAGTCCATGTCGACTAATGGGTTATGGTAAAGATCAATTAATGAGAGGATGAGATGGTTTTGAATTTCTTCAACCTCGTTTCCTTTGGGAGGCATCCTGGTGATTTGTTGTCAGATAGAAATGGAAGAAAAGGAAGAAATTCTCAGCCGAGAAACATTTGGATGGAAAATAGTGATTTTTCGGATCATTGTGATGAGGTAAAATAAATTAAATCATGTAGAAATATATGTCTCAACAGTAGTTGCAACCTGCATAGTAAAGAAACATTATTGCAGCGAATTGAGTCTGTGATGGGTTATTGTGGAATTATGGGCTTTATTAAGAAAATTATGGAGCGGGGTCGTTAATCAATGGGTCTAACTCAGCATTAAATCCTCAATGAGACTAACCAACAGGAGAGAAAAAATTAAATGCCAAACGAGTAGAAAGGTGGGTTGTACAATTCCACATATGCGTGATGGGTCAGGGAAAGCGTGACTTGGACGTGATGTTTTTTTTTACAGAAGTGAAACCACAATCGGGGGTGAGCTCGACTAGTAGGTGGTTTTAGGCAGAGGGGTCTCGAATAACTAAAGTGCAAAGGCAGTGGTTTAATCCGACAGCTTTTAAAACCTTTGATTTCGAACCGCCTCCTACTGGTAAACATCATATGGCAAATGGGGGTAGAGGAGGAATATTAGTCGTTCGATGTAATATGAATGGGTGGGATTAGTTGAAAGCTGAAATGATATTTAATGGGGTTGGGTGAAAAGGTGAATGGTGGGGTCTGCAGTGGTTTGGAATGGCTACTAACCATTTAAAATTTGATTAATTTATTTTATCACATTTTCATATGTCCAAAGTTAGAATATTAGGATAAAATACTATTTTCATATTTAATTTCATTTTTTATTCTCTACCTACCCTTGACTTTCTATTTCTTTTTCTACCCTAACATTTTAACAATTTATCTTTCATCGGAGTGCATTTAGACTAGGAACTCAACATTTTTATTTTTAACAACTAATATACTTCTATGACTTATTCTTTCTTTGGTTTAGATTAAACTATTGAACCAATTTTTAGTTTCTACCTAACTATTGATCTATCAAGATTAAACACTTTGAAAAATCATTTTTCACTACCTATTAACAAGCAATTTAAACCTAATTCAATCATGCTTAAACTGTATGATTGAATTTTATTGAACTATTGTGGCACTTTAAACAAGCTGCACATAATTTATTTTCAGAAATAACCTATATATATATATATATATATATATATATATATATATGTATGTATGTATGTATGTATGTATGTATGTATGTATGTATGTATGTATGTATGTATGTATGTATGTATATATATATATATATATATATATATATATATATGTTAACATATACCCTCTTTTGATTTTTTATGTTATCTTTTATTTTTAGTTGAAAATTATTTGCAGATTGGAAATCATTTTACAAAATAAATTTGACAGATAGAATTAACTCTGTCACCTTCAGATGCTATAAAATATAGGACCCTAACAGATACAATAAAATTAAGGGTAAAATAAGAAAAATAGTGGTTTAACCTTTGCGCGTGCACAGTAATATGAGACAATAGTCATGGAAAAAATTAAAATTGAACATATAACAAGTGCTTATACATGGTAGCTAGTCCTTGTTGCTTATTTTAAATATAGTAAATACATTTAAAATAATGGAAAACCATGTAGTGCAATTTTGATTTGATAATGTCTTAAAGACACCTATAATTTTACGTAGCTTTAGCATCTAATAGCAAATAGAAAAAAAAATTATTTGTATTTTAATTTTTAGATTTGTCCTTTTTTCGTATTAAAGGAATATAGGTGTTGAAAAAAAATATGTAAGTGTTAGAGAAAATTTTAATACGTAATAGGGCATATAAAGAATCATGTGAAGTAAAATTTAAAATTTTCATTTGTCTCGTATAAATAATTTATATGTATGAACAAAGGGAAGAATGCCTAATTTGTATACATATGGTTTGAAAATGTATGAGTTAAACTTATATTTCATTAATAAATATATCATCATTTAAAATAAACTTTAGGTATATATTATTTAAATTTATTGATTTTAAACATAAGTTATTATTTATGTTTATTTTACCAAATATGTTATTTTGCAATAATCTAGTAGAAATTTATATGTACATTATTCATGTTGGTATTTGGTCATATTGAAATGAAAAGGAATAGAAAGTGATAATGAGAATGTATAATGTTTGGGTTATAAAGAAAAGATTTTTGTTACGTTTTAAAAACTAATATTTATTTTATATAATAATGTTAAAACTTAAATTTAACTATAAAGATAAAACAAGTCATTTATGTAGTTGATATCAGAATTTAATTGATTTATTTTTTTCATATAAGTATTCTTTGTAGGTTTGGAAGTTTATTTTTTAAGTATGTTAACGTAAATAACTAGAAAAATAAAGATCACATATGCATTAAGTAAAGTTGGAATTTGTTTTTTTTTAATTAATATTAGTATTGTTATACCATGTTCTCATAAAATTAAGATAGAATTAAAATGATTATATAACTACCACCACAATCATAAGATATGTAAACTTTACAAAATAAGATATGGACAAATTATTCTTGCTATTTTTACAAAATAAGACTCCAAAATAAATTAAATTATTGCTAAAATAAATAAATTTGAATTTCAATGATTGCAACTTTTTTTAAGTCAAATTACTATTGTTATTATTACAAAATAAGACTCCAAAATAAATTAAATTATGGTTAAAAAAAAATCAATTTCAATGATTGCAATTTTTAAAGTCTATTTAACCAAATAATCCAATTGGTTATCTACATTAGTGCAGGGATAATAATGGAAATATCTAAGAATAACAGTAATCCCAATCAAATTCAAATGTTCTATGTAAGAATGGAAATAGGTATACGAGTGCTTTTTTTTGTAAGTTTGGTAGTGCCTCTCTATTCATTCACTTTAAACAAAACAACAGGTTACATCATATAGAATTCTTGGTGACCTCAACCTACCTAAAGGAAAATAGGTATATTTTCCACCTCTATGAGTTATAAGCCAACCATAATTGAAATTGTTTGATTCCGTCTTTCCAAGCCTTATATACTATGATATATATTATCACTGTAATGTTCCCAAATCGGGATAGCTAGGAAGGCATGATTGGAAAACGCATTTTCCAGTATTGGCTGCTACAGGATTTGAAACCAAGACTTGGATCCCTTAGAACAATGTATCTAAGTGCTAAATCCAAGAGTAGGCTCCAAAGAAATCCTTCTAGAGACGTTAAACAAAACTCCCACTACTGGATGTCCTCAGAAAGTGTCCAGTAGGGACTGCAACAATCCTTGAGAAAGAAATGGAAAGACAACATTATTTTACTGAGCCATGGCATATGAATAAGTAAATAGATAATCAATGAATAATATAGTAGAAAAAGAGTACAAGGCTTTGAGGATTCAATCACTCAAGCTTGGAAATGAAAGCCTCAACAAGACAAGTACATGAAACGTGACAAAAAACTGCTATGTAATTATGACCTAGCTATGACTGCACAGTTTATGAATGGAGACTGCAACATAAAAAGTGTAAATACAATGATATATCAATATTAGCTAAAATAAATAGGGGTAGCAAGCTGTCAACCCCTGAAAACAGTAATACAACACTAATACACAATCCTTAGATGGATTGGCTGCAATAAATGTACAAATGGAAAATCTGCAGAAATGTCGGAGTTGCTGGGCAACAGCTGCAATTCAGAAATAGAACTGGATGGAGAAGACTAAATATGCTGCAAAAAATGACAAGATATCCTCTAATGGATCGCTAGGATGAAAGGTTGATCCTCTCACTTAAGACCTCACACTCCAAAGATATCTGTAAAGCCCCACTGCAATTGCTCCACTAAAATAACGCAGTCACTAGATGAAATTGCGCTGTAGGGCTAGGGAATGAGTTGGCCTTGATGCCAAAGTCTACAATAAGCTTCGGGATGCCTCCAATCTGATCTTCCAAAGAGAAGAGAGTTTCCTCCTCTAAAAAATAGCTGATGGAGGTGGTGTAGTGAACCCTCACTGCAACACCCAACAACACAATATTATTCTGCTGCAAAAATAATGTTGTCTTGATGGAGGATGATTGGCCTCAAGCCTGGATGTGAGGAAAATGAAGAAAAATCCCTCAAGAGACCTCTCAAGAAGGAGAAGGAATCCTCAACAGGAATTCCCCCAGCAACTCTTGCTAAACAACAAAGGATGCACAATTGTCTGAATAGACAATGAGATGAATAATACAAGCATGAGAAACAATGGTTGCCTTGCCCTCCTTTTAAACTATTGAAAGCTCTTTCTCCATGGGCCCCATACATTAGGGTTTCCTCCACCAAATATCCTCTTCCTCATTCAAACTGCGTTGGCTTCCTAAGTAAGCCACCCCTCCTATGGCAGCGTTATTGACATGGTCAAACTTGACCTTGTCCATTTGCAAACAACCCTGTTCATACATGAGGGTGTGAAAACTAGCTCCAATGGTGATCCCCTTTCATACTATGAGGGATTTTATTGAGAATATCACTATGCATGGGCCTCCTTACTCATTTGTTCTCCTCCTAAGTGAAATGAGAAAAAATTAATGTTCCAATTTTCTGCATGAAAATTTTGGAACATTACAGTCCTCCCCTCTCAAAGATTTCTTGTGCTCAAGCAAGTGCAAGGATAGACTGAGTTATTTTCTCCTCATCTCCCTGTAGCATCTGTGTATGATGATCTCCTCCAAGGAAAGTGATGCTATCTCATCAAACAAGCCTCCACATTGCCCCTCCTTAGCATGTTAGTTAACTATCAAGCCATCATCATGTAAAGTTGAAATGCTCAAGAGGATAGAAAAGTGATGTCTAGAGGTCCCCTTGAAGAATGGGATCTGAAATAGAATGGGAACCATCTTTCCCATATGGATCCTCCATCTCCAAGCTATGATCCATGCAAAATGAGTCACCTTCCAATTAGGAAACTCTTGGTAACTGTCCTCCACCTTCGGCTCTGGCAAAGTAGGTGGGATGAAAATATTCTCATGGTATACAATGTAGCCTACCCCACGATGTCCATCTCTCCACTTATGATAAGTGTAGACTCGCTGCCGATCCTAGGTTGTAATAAGATTTCCCTCGAGGGGCAAGATGAGTACTAGACCTCCAAATATCTCTCCTCCAACCCTGTAAATCATGCTGGCCCAAGTATCTCCATATATGATGATTTGGAGGTCATCAACATATGGCATGTCATCTATCATATGGCTCACCTCATATGGAAACAATTGAGTTAATCTTGTGGCCATATCATCCTCCATGTTCCCCTTAGAACATGTAGTGCAAACAGTGTGAGGAATTCCTCCCTCAAAGGACACATTCACCTCATGTGTCTCTCTCCCAAGCATGATCCTCATAAAGAAAGCAACAATAGAACCATAGGGAGAAAAAATGAGAATCATACTTGCTGCCATATGCAAAAAATGAGAAGGACAATGGTCCCTCAAGTGCAACCAGTGTAGCTTGACCCTAAATTGCAATAGAGACTGATAAAATGAGTGGCTTCTCAACCACTTGCCTGCGGCTCCAATATCCTCACAATTATGGAGGAAGTGAATAATGTAAGGTGTAAAATGAGCATGTCCTCCATAATACATCTCTTCCCCAAGTCCTCCTAGGGTAGGCCCATCAATCATGCTTATGGCCTCAACTAGACCATGAAGCTCTAAGGAAAGAATGCTCCTCCTTAGAGCAACATCCTGCACATTTATGGTTAAGGGACACATACATACATCATCTAAATAATCATGTAAACAATAATGAATACCCTTACCATACCTCTTGCTCATACAAGTGGAGTGGCTCATAAGTGAGTCTCCTCTCATCTCCAAAGGGAAAAGAGGTGGTTGTGCTAACTCTCTCAAAGAGTTATGTCTCTCCTCCATCTCTATATGGTCTATGCATATCCTAATATGCTGATATATCTCCTCCTCAAAGCCCATCCAAGAATACCCCTCCATGATGGTGAAGTATGCACTAACATAACAAGTCGGACTGAAAAGGAAATCCTCATGAGCTGCTTGTAGCAACTTCTCCTTGAACTTGGAGGCTCTAGGAAAGAATATCCTACCATGATAGTAGATGATGTCATCTCTGATTGAGTATCCCTCCTCATGCAACTAGCCATCCAAGATCATGCAAGTAAAAATATCCTTGGAATACTCCACCAACAGCTGGGAGCTCCAATATGGATCTATCCTCCATAGTGGTAGTGCTCATGATCTCTCATGAAGAGCATCTATCATATGGTCATCCTCATCTCTGACATCTCCTATGCCAAAGATGCAAGTTGGAAGGTTGCTATCCTTCCCTGCTGTTTCTTCCACAACGAAGAATCTGAAATGGAGTTGGGTACTGATGATGTTGAGGGAATGCCCCCTCTCTCCTTGTGTCTACCCAAGACTCCTAGCGCTGTATCAAGCTCTACCAATGTCTCCACCCTCCCGAAATCCATGAGTGTTGCCCCAACATGTGAAGCATCCATCCTCCTTTGCTAATCCAGTGGTCTCCCCAGAAAAAATGTCTCCATGCAATGAGACATCATCATCAAGAGGTGACTGCATATATGAATGAAAAACTCTATCCATGCTTCCATTGTGCAATCCAATCACCCTCTTAGGTGCATCAACCTCTAGAAATGAATAGGGATGTGTACTCCTCATCTCATGATGTTGGGTCTTCTCCCTACCTCCTCCTTGTGTCTCCATGGTTCCACACCTCCTCAACAATGGCACAAGTAAAACATGAGTTGTGCCTTGATCTCGACACATGAGATCCTGGGGACTCCCTTGCAAAGATACAAACATCCCTCTATTTGGAGCAAGAGCTCCTCCTTCCTCTGCATGACGCACTAGATCAGCTCGATATCTAACAGCATTTTTTCCCTCAATCTCTACAACATAAATGGGAAACTCTCCAATGATTAGATCCCTTATTGGAAAAGAGATCTCCATGCTTTCTTTCTCAAAGGTGTGAGAAGAAGGTTTCTCCTATGGAAAAGTATGGTGTAAGTTTTCATGCAAGGGTTTTGTGTGAGCATTCTTGTTTACTTCCACCATGTGTGTCTCATGAATCCTTCCCTCAAATATTTTCACTAATTCCTTAGTGAAACTAGAAATAAGATGCAATGTTTACATTTCTTATAGAAAACGATTCAAAAATCCACCAGGAAAAAGCCTTACCTCTCAAATGCAACGCTGCAACTTTGATGGCTTCATCCTTCAGCATATGGTGCTACTGCAAAAATGTCTCTAACTCCTCCACACAATCTTTGGCTGAACCTACACGTGAACCTTCAAAGGTAGATAGATGAAATCTATCCTGCTGATCTTTTTCCTTCACCTTCTTCTTGCAAAACTCTGAAAAACTGAGATGATCTCTGAATTTCTGAGTCTGAGACTCATACTCCTTCAAGAAATCACTAAGGGTTTCCTTCCTAGCAACCTATTCTTCTCTTTCCATCTCTCTTCTGGCAATACTGGGCATGTGACTACATTGTACAAGATGGTGTGTAGCTTCTTGCTCACACTCCTTATGTGCAAATATAGGGTTTGCTTTAGAATCAAACCCTCTAGGAGATTCTTCATACATCCTCCTCCGGATCTCCTTGAACTCTTCATGAATCATATGTATAGATTTAGGAAGAATATTGGTAAGCTTATCCCTTTTTTCTATTTCTTCTCCAAAAGATGGAGTTTTTCTTCTGCTTATTTCTTTGTCTCCTTGATGAGAATAGGAAGTGCAGGGTTCTTCCTCTTCTTTCTGCTTATCCTCCTTGGGAAGGTTATTAATCTGAAATATGATGATATAAATCCCATCCTCTTTAATCTTCTGATCTTCTTGGGCTTAGACTCACAGGCTGAGCCAAGAAAGAAGCTTTGATGCCACTGTAATGTTCCCAAATCTGGACAGCTAGCAAGGCATGACTGGAAAACGCATTTTCCAGTAATGGCTACTATAGGATTTGAAACCAGGACCTGCATCCCTTAGAAAAATGTATCTAAGTGCTAAATCCAAGAGGAGGCTCCAAAGAAATCCTTCTAGAGTGGTTAAACAGATCTCCCACTACTAGATGTCCTCAGAAAGTGTCCGGTGGGGGACTGCAACAATCCTTGAGCAAGAAATGGAAAGACAGCGTTATTTTACTGAGCCATGGCACATGAAGAAGTAAATTTCTGATCAATGAATAATATAGCAGCAAAAGAGTACAATTCTTTGAGGCTTCAATCACTCAAGCTTGGCAATGAAAGCCTCAATAAGACAAGTACATGAAATGTGACAAAACACTGCTATGTAATTATGCCCTAGCTATGATTGCACAGTTTATGAATGGAGACTACGAAATAAAAAGTGTAAATACAATGATATATCAACATCAGCTCAAATCAAGAGGGTAAGAAAGCTCTCAACCCCTGAAAACACTAATACAACACTAATACACAATCCTTAGAAGGATTGGCTGCAATACATGTACAAATGGAAAATCTGCATAAATGTCGGAGTTGTTGGGCGGCAGCTACAACTCAGAAATAGAACTGGATGGAGAATACTGAAGATGTTGAAAAAAATGACAAGATCTCCTCCAATGGATCTCTAGGATGAAATAATGATCCTTTCACCTAAGATCTCACCCTCCAAAGATATCTGCAAAGCCCCACTGCAAATGCTCCACTAGAATATTGCAGTCACTGGATGAAACTGCGCTATAGGGCTAGGGAATGAGTTGGCCTTGATTCCAAAGTCTACAATAAGCTTCAGGATGCCTCCAATCTGATCTCCCAAAGAGAAGAGAGTTTCCTCCTCTGAAAAATAGCTGATGGAGGTGGTGTAGTGAACCCTCACTGCAACACCCAGCTTGAGGCCTTTCCCTCATTTTAAACTAGTGAAAGCTCTTTCTCCATAGGCCCCATCCATTAGGGTTTCCTCCACCAAATATCCTCTTCCTCATTCACACTGCGCTGGCTTCCTAAGTAAGCCGCTCCTCTTATGGCAGCGCTGTTGACTTGGTCAAACTTGACCTTTTCCATTTGCAAATAACCCTGTTCACACATGAGGGTGTGAAAACTAGCTCCAATGGTGATCCCCTTTCATACTATGAGTGATTTTGTTGAGAATATCACTATGCATGGGCCTCCTTACCCATTATTTTCCTCCTAGGTGAAATAAGCAAAAATTAATGTTCCAATTTTCTGCATGAAAATTTTGGAATATTAAAATCACCTTAAAAATACTACTATGAAAATAAATGCTAGCCAACCATGTGCAGAACTTCCTATAATTATTCATAAATTATTTAATCGGTGTCAAGTCTTTAGCAATTGACCCATGAATATCCACTTGATACAATTCTAGAGCTACCTTTCAATTCGAATGAGACATACATTTTGATGGTGAAATTGTAGCTGGATGGCTTGAATGTCTCAGTGGATCTCTGCAAGACTCGGTTCTTCCTTTGGGTTTCCTCCCACTTCATGTTCTGCCATAATGGCCTTTTCCATAAAATATTTCTTGGCCTAGCAAAGGCGAATCGATTGTTTCAACAAAGCTAGCCAACCTCTAGTATTTCCCGGGTCTATCACCATGGGTTCCATTTCATCATCCAGAAGGTCTGTCTCCAATTTGGTATTCAAATATTTCTCCCATACAAAGATCATTGACTTAAATTGATTCAGAGAACTGACCCCATATGCATGCAGTAAATTTTGCATGTTTTTTGGGTTCTTTTCCTTCCCCTTTTGTGCTGAGTGTTGCTTGATGAAGCTCCCTTCGCCTTTCCTTTCCGTCTCGATAGATTTTATGACTTTTCACACCGTCCTCCATTTCCTTTATCCGATTGTTCCTAAATCATTTTCCACTTTCTCGTACCACCCAACAAATATGAATGCACTCAAGTTCGCACCAGAGTTAGCACCCTTCGTGCATGAGCCAAAGAGATATACAATCTAGGCAGACATGTAATTTAAAAAAAACAGGGTTGTTAATTGATTTTGGCCATTTCCACATTTTCTTCTAGATTTTCACCCAATTGGGCTCACATTCAGCCCCCACCTTCATGCATCCACTCATTTAGGTTACAACTATTTGCATCTCTCCAAACCCCTTTGCATGAGTGTTCCAACCCCTATTTGGTATTAAGTGATCTACATAACCACCTGTCAAGCCATATGGAGCCACCAATACCACATTATTCACCTACGGTTGATCTTAGGAAGCCATAGAAACTGCCCTTCACATGACAAGCGATATGAAATAAAATTTTGAAAAATTGGTAATTTTCTCTACTTGAATTATAGAGAATGATGGGATTATAAGGCCAATTCATGCTCATTTGGGTCAAAAAATTACTCTACAACAAGTAATTTAACACATCGATCCATATGTAACCACAAAAAGCATTCAAACCGCCCCTAATTGGGTTCAAGAGACCACAGACACCATCGTTCACACAAAGAGCCATATGAAGTAGCGTTTTAACAATTTACAAACTCCACTACTCAAATTGCAGGTTGTAATGGGAGTGTAGGACGATGACCTACCCATTTGGACCAACAACTTACCATGCAACAAGGGAGTTACCTTGTCGAGATATATGTCACCACATCAAGCATAAAAACCACCCCTAGTTGGTCTTAATACACCATGGACACATCGCTTCAGGCAACGAGCCATGTAAAGCAACAGTTTAAACATTTGAAAGACTCCACTAACCAAATTATAGACTCTAATTGGATTGTAGGACTATACCATACCCATTTGGGTCGATTGATTATCATGCAACATGGGAATTGACACGACAAGGCTAAGGAAATCCAAACTAGACTTAGTTTCAGGAATCCAATGGCTCAATTTCAGTGCCCTATTCAAATCATTCTCCCTACACTAAGACAGAACCTCCATATTTTCCATCATATTAACCTGAGATACACACTTGGGTCGTCATTTCTCTGTTGCGTGGTGTTCTTCCTCTGCCACACCTTCGCACCAACATTCAGGATACTATTTCAGCCCTCTCTGCAATCCCAATTGCAATGGAATAACACTTAACCAACCTCTTCATGCAACCTTTCATGCTTACCACTTGTCTTGACGTGTGAGACGCATCCCAAAAAAATCTAACATTCCATTGTTTTCCGTCATACCTTCATTCACTCCTTGTGTGTGGTGGCATGGAGCGGGCTACCCACTAGCCTTGTCCCATGTCAAATTATTCATTTCTTGTATCCACATGCAGATCTTCGCTTACCTCATGTTAGTACTCCCTAATTTCGAGATTGAAGATAGAATCTCGAAGGCAACATCAAAACTACTTCGAGTCAAGGATCTAGCCTTGCAAGACTCAGAGAGGGACCTCTTTATATATTTTATCTTTTTTTTTATATTTATGATACTAGGCTATTTATGAGGGCAGAAATGTTTGTTCGAAATTTTAGTTGAGACAAAAGAAGAGGGCCATTGGGCTAATGTAGTCAAAGGGTCAAAGATTATTTGAATGAATAAATAGCCAAGATCATGTGTGACCAGGAAAGATATTCATATCAGTGGATCTTTACAATTTGTGAGATGGAATAGAAGAACATGTTAGGATTCAATCTAAATGCAGAGCAAACCTTATTTTAATTATACATTCAAACTTCAGAAGAAAACATAAATATTATTTTAAGCCTTAGTAGGGTTTCCAATGACAAATCCTGAACAAAATTTTCTTATAAACAATAATGACAGAAAACAATGCGTGAAACAAAATAATAGCAGATTACATCAAGAAGAACTTCACCATATAAACATGACACAAGAATCTGGAAACAGAAGGTCATTTCATTCATTCAAGAAAAAGTCACTTACAAGAAACTGAACATCTTTACAAGATCCTTGCCTTTAGTTCTAACCTTTATCCCATATGAAATCCTATATTTGATAATTTTCCCATCACATTAAGATCCTACAGATTAATATAATCAAATCTCTTCCTTAACTATTTTCAGATATTTCTGGAAAATATCTATCTATGTTCTACCTAAAATAAAGATTTGATCTCTTTTACAATCATGCCCTATCCCTTAAATATATTACAAAATATTTTATCTTTAACCCTAAAAAAGTAAAGACAACCAAAATTGTTTGCTGGTTATAACCCTTGAACTGGAAAATGTAACAAAATTCCAACAAAAATAGATTTTCTTTCATATTCTTTAAAAATGAATCTGATTAAATATGAGGTTGACAACAACATGTTGAGGACAAGTTACAATTAGAATATCACTGAAGGAATCAATTTTCCTTGATTTGAGGAGATATGTTGCATTCTATCCATAACATAACTTTTGACAGCTAATGAGGTCAAACAGAGTGTGCTTAGGTGCCGATTTTCTGGGCATGATTTTCGGCAGACAGCTAGAGATTTTGAAATGGTCCTCATCTGGAAAAGAATGTAATTGCTCCTTAATTTAATAAAAAATGGTTGAGTTGCCTTTCGACCCTGCCTCATTTATTGTAACCACTTCAACTGAGATCAAGGGAATCTTGAGCTAGGGTATCAAGTGTGAGGTGAGCTTGAGGTTTTAGCTTCTTGTGAATAATATTGAACCTCAAAATCTTGTTCATGTTTTGCAACTTGATATTATGCTTGTGAAGCCTCTTGTTCTTTTGTTTTACTTTTTCATACTTGATGTCTAACTGATCCAGTGCAAAACTATTTTTTCTAGATGAATTATTAAGGGTTTCATTTTCCTTCTTTAGAAGTCTCTCCAACACTTTTAACTCATCATTTTCCTCCTACAGTTTCTGTACCTTAGGTTTTCTTCTAAGCTTCTTCTGTGATGATGTTGCAGCTTCTATACTGTTGATGGCTCTGGTTCCCTTTCTGCAGCTAATGGTTCTACCTTTGTTTCTGTAGCTAATGGATCTAAGTATGAATCTGAATATGGTAGCTTTAGAAAATTTGTTGCTACATTTTTATCTTACTCCTCTGCCTTCTTTCCAAACTCTATCCTTTTCATTGTATTCTTTGATTTTGAGGGAGAAGCCTTGGTGAGAGTTTGCACAGGAGATAGTGCCCTTCTCTTCGTATTGCTGATTTTTGGGGAAGTCAACTCCTATGAGGGAGTTCCTCCTTTCTTTAGCTGAATTTCTTGCTCAAATTCTCCCCAAATAGGAGATAGTTCCAAGTTTTTCTTCTTTTGTTGAGCTCTTCTGAAACTATCAAATTGATTAGCCCATGGTGGAAAAGGTTGGCTCTAGCTATCTAAGGTTTGGCCTGAAATTTGGAAGCCATCTTGGTGAGACTCTTGAGAAGATAAAATGACATGTTTAAAGGTTTCTTACCTGTGAAGTGGAGGAGCAACCTGAAGTGGTATAGCATGGTCCTTCCATATCTCCCCTCACAAGTGATGTAAAACTGCATCATATTCAACAATTTTTTCCATTTCTCCTCCAAATAACTCCTGGGGATATCCTTTTTCCACTTCATGTTTTGATATTCTTCTTTGAGGAAAAACTTGAAATCAAATTGTTTGATGGAGGTAGTTTTAAACCACCTCTCTCCTTCACCTGGCATCTTTGTGGCTGCTGCAACACTGGCCTCATCTATATGCATTGTCATGGGTCCAAGTTGCACCTTACAGCCATCAAAACTCTTTGCAAATGATTTTTTGATACCCTGATGGTGTCCCTGGAACTTCTGGCAAAACCTGTAACATCCCACCTATTTGAACAATTCACATGGCTGAGGGTGTGCATCAAGATATGACATGTCTTGTAATTCCTTCCTAAATAGAGCACCTCTGGTTGACATATTCTTCACAAGGACCTGGAAATTCTCTTAAATAAATAGTGTAGATTACAGAGTGGCGAGGATATGCGAAGGTGGATGATGAATTTGACTGAGCGTAAAAGTGAGGGCAGAATAGAAAGAAGCCGAGGAAATAGAAAAACAAGAGACAAAAGTAAGAATGAAGCACAAAGGTTTCGAGCACCTATGAGTGACTTTTAAAACAAACAGAAACTGATTGTCAACGAATTCAAAACGTGGGAAGGCATCATGACCGATTTTTGGGGATTTAATTGAGATGGGTTGGCATGAATTGGGTTATGATTGCATGATGTGGAGATAAAAGGGTCATAATATTTTTCTAAATTGAATGAATGATAGCTTGGGGTGGTTTTGGCAGCTTAATTTCACATTATTACTTGTGTACCACCATTGATATGGATGTGACACCACTCTCAAATCCCTAGAGATATTCGATAATTTTGGTAGCTAGCAATAGGTGCAGGTAAGATGTTTTAGCTATTGAAGATTTATCTTTTGAGAGCTAACAGTTATAGGATTTCAATTCTTTAGCTACCGAAAGTCAAAATTCCTACAATAATTAAAACATTACCATATTCGTAAAAAAAAACTAATTCAACCACTTTAGGGACTACACAAATACATGTGAATGTATCATAATTCCAACCTTTTAGGTGACAATACTAGAGATAAATGACTATCTGATTTGAGGCATTGGGCATACCATTAGATCCTTACTCCTAAGCACCTTATCATGAAAAAAATTTCAACCTAATCAGAACAATTCCCAAATTGATAACAGGAGAACAGATACCTATATTATAGGGTCCTAACACAGGCTCCAATTGGGGATGGAAGCTCTGGAGGTGTCAAGAATCCCAGATGTATGATTTCGTAACTCAGTGCGTTACCCATTGGGCTGATCCCACAACCTATTTCTTGATATATCCTACAACTCAGTGACTGAAAACCACATGCTTGCCCAACAAGTTTATTTGCATACTATAAATCTGAACTAAAACTACAATTTCACTATGCACTGCAAACTATCTGAAAATCACAACTTCATCTTGAAAATCTGAATGCTGAAATGAAATTTGAAATAAAAAAAATCCTTTCCCAAGAAGCTTATTAGCACCATCTACCTACTATAATATGATATAATAATTACCATATCAAGTAATAATCAGACTTCCAATGCAACCAGTCAAGAAAATGAGTACTTAATTGAAATTGACATTCCATTTCTGTAGGTAGAAAAATGGATTTAAAACATGGCAACTTAGCTCTTCCACTGGATTCAATAGCTCTATTGATCAACTTGGAAAATTACTCCTTCACTGATGACTGTAATACATTGACCAAAGGATCGAGGTAAACATGCAACATGAGATCTTCAAGATGCTTCGTAACATAAAAACAAACCTCATCCTAGAATACTGCTTTTCTTCTGTATTGGGACTGATTGCCTTTAAACAACACATAAGCAAATTGTTTTTCCTCATCATCCACTGTAATCAAGTGCTATGAGTGCTCTTCATCATTCCCTTTGTCACATAGAATATTTTTAGGGAGATGCAAACTCTCAATCGTTTTGGGCGAAGGATCATGACTTATAACAATATGCTGCGCAGCTTCATTAACATCCCAAGAAGAACTTGATGGTGGAAACATTTTATGTTTTTCTTCAAGGTCTGTAAAATTAGAAAGAGAATTTTATTGGTCTTCATTTGGAAAACCTGATTGGTCTTTAATCTCTAAAGAAAACATTTCTTGCTGAAGATGCTCTTGTGAATCAAGGCAATTAAGCTCTTATGCCTTTTTAGTGTTGTCCTCTACTTGATCAGGTTCAGGAAGCTAAAGTTCTTCCTTAACATTTTGCTGATCAGTTTTTCTTCCTGTTGCAAGAATTGTCTCCTATGGTGAACCTTCATGAACCTCTATACAAAATACATCATTTCTCTTTGCTTGATGGGAAGGAAATTCAAGTAATAATTATACTTTTTGAAAAGGTATTTCTTAATGCTTCTAGTCTTTCTTCATTCATAAACTGATCATCGTCATAATAATCTTCTAAGTATTCAACAAAACTTTCAAAATTATCACAGCAATTTTGAACTAGCAAGAAAGATGGATAATCTTCTTTGTACTTGTCAAAAAATACAGTATGAAAATGCTTTAAAGAATATATACAGGAAGTTGGTAAATCTTCATACCAAGATCTAGCCTTCTCCTCCAAACTTTCCATAAACATTTTCATAAGAAAATATTCAGGAGATTGGATTTTAAACCTATGAATATGCATAACAAACCTTAATATATGTATAATGACATCATCTCCCTTTTTATCTTTAAACACTGGAATATATTTTAACCAATCAATGTTGGGCAAAGGGCTTGGAAAACCTGGAATATTTGTGTCCAAAGGAGAATACCTGCGTTGTATTCTTGAATTCATTTTGAAAACCAATCAACAATAGAATGGAGTCACCATAAGTTCACAACAATTCTTGATTCTTTTACTAGAGGATTCTTTCGATGAACTTAAATCTTTGAGGTCGCCATGTGGATGATTTCAAACTCTTTGTGTCTGGTTGTTTTTCCACTATCACCAACCATATCTGAACTTGATAATTATTACTGAGGAACCTAAAACTATGTTTGAGTTTCCCAATATTGTCACCACTATGTTAGTGCTTCGTAATTCTGAGGTTGAAGACAGAATCCTGGAGGCAACATCAAAACCGCTTCGAGTCAAGGATCTAGCCCTCGAAGACTTAGAGAGGGATATCTCTGTATGTTTTAACTTTGTTTTATATTTATGGTATTAGGCTAGTTATGAGGGTAGAAAGATTTGTTGAGATTTTTTGTTGAGAAAACAGAAGAGGGCCATTGGGCTAATGGAGTGAAATGATCAAAGCTAATTTAAATGAATGAATAGACAAGATCATGTGTGACCAGGCAAGACAATCATTTCATCAAATGTTCACAATTTGTGAGATGGAAGATAAAAATATATTAGGATTCAATCTAAATGCAGAGCAGACCTTATCTGAATTCTACATTCAAACTTCAAAAGAAACATAAATATTTTCTTAAGCCCGAGCAGGGTGTCCAATGACAAATCCTGAACAAAATTTTATTATAAAAAATAATGAAAGAAAACAATTTGTGAAACAAAATAATAGAAGATTACATCAGGAAGAACTTCACCATATAAACATGACACAAGAATCTAGAAACAGAGGGTCATTTCATTCATTCAAGAAAAAGTCACTTACAACCAGCTGAACATATTTACAAGATATTTTCCTTCAGGTATAACCTTTATCCCATATGAAATCCTATCTTTCGTAATCTCCCCATTACATTCAGATCCTACAGATTAGGATAATCAAATCTCTTCCTTAACTATTTTCAGATATTTTTGGGAAATATCTATCTATGTTATACACAAAATAGAGATTTGATCTCTTTTACAATCATGCCCTATCTCCTAAATCTATTACAAAATATTCAATCTTTAACCCTGGAAAAAGTAAAAATGGCCAAAATTGTTTGTTGGTTACAACCCTCGAACTGGAAAATATAACAAAATTCCAACAAAAATAGATTTTCTTTGATATTCTTTAAAACCTAATCTGATTGAATCTGAGGTTGACATCAACATGTTGAGGACAAGTTGCAATTAAAATATCGCTATAGAGGCTTTGGAGATCACTAAAGGAATCAATTTGCCCTGATTTGAGGAGATTTGTTGCTTTCTGTCCATAACAAAGCCTTCAACATCTAATAAGGTCAAACAGAGCATGTTTGGCTGCCGATTTTATGGGCATGATTTTTGGTAGATAATTAGCGATTTTGAAACGGTCCTTAGCTTGAAAAAATGTAATTTCTCTTGAATTTAATAAAAAATGGTTAAGTTTCCTTTTGACCCTACCTCATTTATTGTAACCACTTCAACTGAGATCAAGGGCATCTTGAGCTAGGGTATCAAGTGTGAGGTGAGCTTCAGGTTTTAGCTTCTTGTGAATAATCTTGGACCTGAAAACCTTGTTCATGTTTTGCAACTTGATATTTTTCTTGCTTAGCCTCATGTTATTCTGTCTTACTATTTCATACTTGATTGCTAAATGATCCAGTGAAAAATAATTTTTCTAGATGGCTGCTTAAGGGTTTCATTTTCCTTCTTTAGAAGTCTCTCCAACACTTTTAACTCATCATTTTCCTCCTACAGTTTCTATACCTTAATTTTTCTGCTAACCTTATTTTGTAATGATGTTGCAACTTCTTGAGGGGGTTCCGTCTCTACATCTGATGGCTCTGCTTCCCTTTCTACAGCTAATGGCTTTGAGTTTGAATCTGAATATGATAGGTTTAGAACATTTGTTGATGCAATTTTCTCTTGCTCCTTTGCCTCGTTTCCAAAATCTAACCTTTTATTTTCTTTATTTGATTTTTAGGGAGAAGACTTGGTGAAAGTTTTCACAGGAGATATTGCCCTTCTCTTCCTCTTGCTGGTTTGTTGGGAAGTCAACTCCTATGAGGGATTTCCTCCTTTCTTTGTCTGAATTTATTTCTCAAATTCTCCCCAAAACAAGGGATAGTTCCAAGTTTTTCTTCTTTTGTTGAGCTCTTCTAAAAGTATCAACTTGATTTTCCCATGGTGGAAAAGGCTACTGCTACCTATCTGAGGTTTGGCCTGAAATTTGGAAGCCATCTTGGTGAGACTCTTGAGAAGATAAAATGGCATGTTTAGAGGTTGCTTACCTGTGAAGTGGAGGAGCAACCTGAAGTGGTAGAGCATGGTCCTTCCATATCTCCCCTCACAAGTGATGTAAACCTGGATCATCTTCAACAATGTTTTCCATTTCTACTCCAAATAACTCTTGGGGATATCCTTTTTCCACTTTATGTTTTGATATTCTTATTTTAGGAGAAACATGAAATCAACTTCTTTGATGGAGGCAGTCTTAAACCTCCTCTCCCCTTCACCTGGCATCTATGTGGTTGTTGTAACACTCGCCTCCTCTATATGCATTTTCATGGGTCCAAGAAGCACCTTACAACCATCAAAACACTTTGAAAATTCTTCTGTGATACCCTGATGGTGTCCCTAGAACTTCTGGCAAAACTTGTAACATCCCACCTACTTGAAAAATTCACAAGCCTGAGGGTGTGCATCAAGATACAACATGCCTTGTAATTCCTTCCTCAATAGAGCACATTCAATTGAAATCTTCTTCACCAAGACCTGAAAATGCTCTAAATAGACATTGCATATTACATAGTGGCTAGGGTATGCGGAGGTGGATGATGAATTTGACTGGGTATAAAAGTGAGGGAAAAAAAGAAAGAATTCGGGGACATCGAACAATAAGAAAATAAGGTAAGAATGAAGCACAAAGGTTTTGGGCACCTGTGGGTGAGTTTTAAAACAAACAGAAAATGACTATCGACCAATTCAAAATGTGGGAAGGCATCGTGACTGTTTTTCTAGGATTTAATTGAAATGGGTTGGAACGACTTGGGTTATGATTGTGTGATTTGGAAATAAACAAGTCATAATATTTTCGAAAATCGGATGAATGATAGCTTGGCACAGTTCTGGAAGCTTAATTTCACATGATGACCTGTCTACCACCACTGATATGGAGGTGACATAACTCTCAAAATCCTAGAGATATTCCGTACTTTTGGCAGCTAGCAGTAGGTGCAGGTAAGTTGTTTTAGCGACCGAAAACTTTATCTTTTGCTAGCTAACAGTTATAAGATTTCGTCTCTTTAGCTAGTAAAATTCAAAATTCTTTCCATAATGAAAACATAACAATATTCATAAAAAACACCTATTTCAGCCACTTTAGGGACTACACAAATACATTTGAATGTATCATAATTCCAACCTTTCAGGTGACAATACTAGAAATACATGAATGTCTTATTTGAGGCATTAAGCATACCATTAGATCCTTACGCCTGAGCACCTTATCATGAAAAAAAAATCAACTTAATCAGAACAACTCCCAAATTGATAACCAAAGAATAGATACCTATATTATAGAATCCTAACACCTCACACCCCAATCGTGGGAAGGTATACGAGTGTTACAACAAAAGTAAAGATTTTTAAAAAAGAAAAAAGTTAGTTATATCATCCTTTACATTGGACACTACCATGTGAAATATGGTGGATAACATAATAGACAAGTGAGAAATATTGGATGATATAAAATATACAAAGAGTAGTCAATCTAGCACCACAAATAGAGGGGTAAATATCTCACTGTTGAAATTTGTTGTACTTGCAAATTAAGCAGGAGTAGGAGTTAAAGGTGGAGAGAGATATATAGAGTATAAGCTACAGTACGTATGTATGACATTCATGGCAAGAAACAAGAACATAATGGTATGAAGTAGAAATATTCATCTCTATAAGTAGTCAAAATGTCCACAAAGCATCCTTTTGATTTTGTTTTTGTGATCATTTTTCCAGAGCACAACAAAAATTCCTCTACTAAGGTCATTGGAATTAGGTCCCAAGTGATCAGTGAAGAAGGTTTGACACAAATTATTCCACATATTGGTTATTCATTCATCTATTAACATGTTTGTATGGGTGACACGACGATTCATTATCATTCTAACATATGTGTTGCTACAAATGACACCACAATCCCTTAGCATGCGAACATCTGCAGGAGTCTGGATGAGGTAGTTCATCACACTAATGTAACTCATCACAGTGTTTCCAAGATCATTTAACTCCATTACAACCATGTTCCTAAACAACACTTCCATGTGGACCTCCCATATATTTATCTTTGGAAGGTACAATGTACTTGAGTATTCATCGAAACCTATATTGTTACACCACCGACATAATGGCTTGAATTTAATATTTCCCTTTGCTAAATTATTTGCGTTCAGTATGATTTCATACCTATGGTCAAAGGTTCTAGTGGGTAGAAAAGAAATGACCGCTATAATAGGGAAATCGAGAATGAACTTTAATATTTACTATATAGTCACTTTGTTCAACATGTCCTCTTTAAATGGAATTTATAAGATTGGCACAACGAATGCATGCATGCAACAGAATAAATATTGTTCATGATTAAAAATAAATGGTTTTTTACCATCATTATAAACCTGTGTCGAGAAAATAGAAAGCTCTCTCTCACCTCCTCTAACATTTGTTTGAATCTTGATGGTACAAACTTCCTTTGATGTTCTCAAAAACTGCTTTGAGAGCCAGTGGGATTTGATATCCAACTTCAAAATATCACACTTGATACACTCATGAAGTGGACCTAACTATTTGAAGACCTACCATTCTCTATTTCGTTAGTTGGTGCAGGCAGGAGGACCTATAGAGTTCCTGTTCAGATATTAGTTGATATACAATCCCTTGAGTAACCCATTTCAATTTATATAATCCATCTCAGGGGTGACACTTGCAAGTGAGTTTGGTTGTAGCTATCTATGGTTGGGTGGAGATTCACAGTCTCGATCTTAGTTCCTATAATATTCATAAGTGTTTCTAATGTATTCTCTATGTTAAAGAATGAGCCTTGTATTTCTATTTTGAATTTCTTTCATTAGTACATGAGAAATGGTTGTGTAACTTTTATTTAGAAAATTGACTCGTTTGTTGTGATATTATAATAAAGGAACTGTGAGTGTGTGAGAATAATATCTAAGCATGAAATTATTTAGCATGATATTTATTCTTCCTTATTGCAATATGTTTACTAATTTAACTTCAAGCTTGCATTGCATGGTAGTGGTGCAATGTGGAATATGGAGGCTTTCCTCTCCTTTTATTATTATTAACATTGTATTTTATTTGAGGGTCCTCTTCAAGCATACATTAATGCATTCCTTACTGTTGAATTCTAATTGGATTTTTAAGTTGATGCTTCACTTGTGTGTCATTCACTTATGGTTTCCTTTAAGAGAGAGGAAATTATTTTTTGAGGCATGTTACCCTTAGTTGTGATTTTACATCGATGATTGCAAGAAGGGGGTCTAAATATAAATTTTCATCTTGATAACGTTTGTAAGAAAAATATTTGATCTTCTTGTGCTTGAAATCTTTAATGTACTGAAGCATATTTGTTCAGTTTTGGGGTTTCACAATCAATGCCTCCTTACATGAATTTTAAATGGAAATTCCTTACTTAATGTTGTTGCATGAAGGATGGCTGGTTTTCTCGAGCTTGAAGTTTTAAAATTTTTTATGTGTGGTCATGATTTTATGCCTTGGTACTTAGGTTCTTCAGTAGAGTTACATATGTAAAAACATCCCTGTGAGAAGATGGAGAATTTGTTAAGATGATTGTGTGTTTTGGACACTTAGATCCTTGTACCCTTACTTAAAGGAATTGTTGAAGCTTTGTTTATTCTTGGTTTATTTGTCTAACTGGTGACTAATATTCAATTTTCTCAACACTATGTGTATGATGTGGTGGGAGAATCTCTTATAAAACCACTAGGTTCAACACTGAGTGGTGAATTCACACTTAGACAAACTATGCAGTATGTATAGGGAAAGGAGGAAATCATTCTAAAAACCACTATATTTAAGAGTTGTTGATTCAATATTACCTAAGCTTTTGGAAGAATCATCATGGCTAAACCATTCTTTATTTTCTGTGTAAATGGAACATAGTGTAGGAATGGAAACAACCCTTATTAAAACCACTATATGCATGGAATGGTGTGTATTGGATGATATTCCCCAGATGTATGAAGTAGTGTGTACTGAATGATATTCCCCATATGTATGAAGTCGTGTGTATCGAATGATATTTCCCAAATGTATGAATCGAGTGCACCAAAGGCTCCATACCATAAGATATATCTCGAACACTATTCCCTCGAGGGAAAGAAAAGGAACAATGGGGTTTTGGGAAAATAGTGCACCAAAATTTTTAGCCAGGTAGCGAACCGAAAGTTTTAGTAAGATAGCACTTTAGGATTTTCAACTGGGATGGCATGCTGGTAGTGGAATCAGGGTGATGTGTTCTGGTATTTCCATCCCAAAGTTTAAATGAGATTTTTGCATCGGAAAAATCTATGGAACTTAACTGGGGTGACGTGGAAAGTGCAGTCCCAAGAGATATTTTTCATGGCTTGTTATTAGAGGGCATGAGAAACAAGGTGTAGAGAGGGAACTGTGACCTAATGTGATGAGTTAGTAGTGCAAATGCATGTACATGTCGGAACACGTAAGGCTAGAGGCCAGCGCAGGAAATTCAAAAGTGGGAGTAAATGAGTTAGTGCAGGGTGACACATGTTGTGAAATGGTGGTAACCTCGTGATGTTGACAAAGAATTTATTAGCATAGAAAGGGACCCATGAGATAATTTAGCCCGGGAGATCTTTCTAGGAGAATTTTTCAAAGGAATAAATTGGAATGGGTTGGGGTAATAGACAAGAGAGACAAAGAAGGTTTCCATCAGATGATGACCATTGAACACACACATACACACACACACACTCACACACATATATGTTCATATGATATGTAGTCGCGGGGAACCTAAACCATGAAGAAGTCAGTAACCACTAGCAATCTTCCATGTGGCATTGGGAGATTAGCCAGGGTAGAGCCACATGTTTTCCACATGGCTGAGATAATGATGTGGTGCCACCTAATTCAATGGGATTGTAATGGGAACATATCTTGATCCGAATATTGTATTGAGGAAACTTTTTATACCATTGGATTCATCTTGATGAGACAAATGAAATGGTGGTTATTATATCTAGTTATGAAGGGAAAAAAAAATGCAAAAGAAATTAGTATCCCATCTCTCTAACTATTTATAAGGGATATTGGATTAACAAGTGAACACTCATAACTAAGGTTGGTGGGGGTGGTTATAGTGTCTCTTAGGGGCTACTATCTTCCATCTAGAATAGAAAAATTCTCTCCTGGGCATCACTGTTGGTGGGTAAAAATGGTGATAGGAGGGGGTAGAAAGAAGATAAAGGCTTCCAAGCTGACAGATCCCAGTCTATTGAACGATAACATTAAAATATTGGCTACATAGATAAAATAAGTAACTAAGAAAGGGACTACACCCATTGTCACTAGTGTCAAATAAGTGGTAAAAGAACAAAAGGAGAAATCAAAATAAACATTGAGGTAATAGGAACAAATAAGAGTGATGATAGGATTTTCAAGAATGATGACACCTATGCTAAGTGAAATAGATCCAATAGTGGTTACAAAGGTAACCATTGTACCATGTGTATAAGATGTTCAATCAAAGTTTTCACAACCTAATCTAGAATCCTCGGAACCACGTGTGCTCACATTTCCACTACTCACAATGCATTTTATAGCAGTGAAGTGTAGAAATGAGTGAAATCATTATCACATCTAGAAATTGTCATTTCCTAATTACCTTTATGTTTTTTAACTCTTTACAGAATTCTCTTTCCCAATAAATACAAGTGAGAGTAAATTCCATAGCTACGTACTTCTGCTAGTTAACCAGAGAGAATCAATATTCGCAAGAGGCTCATATTCAAATAGAAGGGGCTAAGCATGAAGTGAAAACCAAAGAAGAAATTCTTCACCATGTTATCAAAGCAATGTATAGAAAAATGATTGAAATGACCAAGGAAGGAGATATCACATGAGACGAGAAGTTAAGTGAACTTGAACTAGTGGTTTATGACATAGAATAATTGATAGAAAAGATGCAACTGTGAAAAATCAACATACTACATGTTAAAGGAGCTTGAGAGAAAAGAAAAAGAGAAGCAAGCAGTGAAGTATCTCGACAATTCTCACCAAATAGAAAAATAATGCGCCCAATTGTATGAATCAGAGGTTGAGCTATGGAAATATCTATGTGACAATGCTAAAATGAGGGACCTGAACATCAATATCTTATATCCATAAAGGGAAATTTTAAGTAAAAATGAGCCTCAAGAAAAAAAAGTGCACTAGAAAAATTAATTTTACAAGAACCAATAGGATTCAAGATTATGATGTCATCCCCAAGGGAAAATATTTTGGAGAGAAAAGAAGAAAATAGTTTTTTTAATTGTATTTTTACCTTACCTCTTTGTAGGTTTACTAAAATTTCAAGTGTATACACTTGTTCGATGTGGAATTAAATTTCATATCCAATGAGTACCTACTATGCATTCTTTTGAGTAGGCACACATCAAAAAAAATAAAATGAAAATACATGAAAAATGTGTATCGAACATACTTTATTCAAAATAAAATAAAATGATAATACATGAAAGAAGTGTATTGAACACATTATTTTCATGTATTTTTAATCTTTCATTATGTGGGCCTACTCAAAATTATTCAAATTGGGTACTCATTGGATGTGGAATTTGATTCTCCATCCAATTGGTATCTACACTTCACATTTGAGCAAACCTAGAAGGAGATAAGCCAAAAATACAATAGTAATAATAATAATAAAGTTCCTTTCTTTTTATTTACAATATAATATATATATATATTTTATTAATTTAACTATTATTCTGTTATTTTCTTTAGAAGACCCATTTTAGAACTCAAAATTCCCCTAATCCTAAGCAACATAATGCAACCATATGGTGTGGCTTGTTCTCATTGTCCATGTCACAATGTCACGTTTCTATGTTGGAAAGTACCACCTTGAGCCAATATATTAATAAATGGAAGGTAGAACAACAATGGTTGACACAAAAAGTAGAGGAACTGCAAGGTGAAACCATATATATTACTGATAACATAGTTTCCACCCAGATCCTAGCACACAATATATTATCTAGGTGTGAGATAATTTTCCAAAATCCTCTAGTACAATTGAATGGATCCAATAATATTATTACTATGGTGACTAAGCTTCAAAAATGGTGCCAAAGCCAAAATCTCCTTTAAATAATTCAATGCCAAAACTGCAAAATACTTTCCTTCTTTTTCCATCCAATAACAGTCAACTAGCTCCAGTGTGATTCACGACTACTGCTATGAGATTGTTGAGGCCTAAGTGCAAGGATTAGAGGATGAATTTTGAGAAGGAAGGGGACCTAGGGGAACTTATTTATAATTTTTGTCAAATCTATATAACACTACATAGAATATAGGATACACCACAAGCATACGACCGTGCAAAGTCTTGCAACGTACATGATTGACATACTATGCATAGGCTTAAAAATGGGATGCTCGATGGGAGAAAGTGTAGAATTTTTTTTGCACTACAATCGATGGAGTATCTGCCATCACTTCAGGGCAGTTACACATGGGATTAGGTGGCAAATTTGACCCAAAATGGAGCAACAAATAGTTGAGGAGGGAACATAAAATAATGATATAGTGGGTGAGAAAGCAGTTTGAGCTAACAAAATATTCCCAATGTAAAATCTAAGCAACCTCCATGATCAAAATTTACATCATTGTGAATTAAGAGTTATTAAGTCTTCCTTCAACTCTAATTCTAGTGATTTGGTTTGAAATATGTTTTGTTTTGTTTTCTTTTGTCTGGTTACTCTGTTTTTCGTATTTTGTATACCTTGATTATGTTGAGGAATATTGTGGAGAATTTTGAGCTAATGTTTTATATTAAAACTTGTTTGGATATGAATCATATGGCATTAGAAAACAATATTAATTGAGCACATGTAGTCTAAGTTCTCCTCCCATATTGTGTATTATAACTATTTTCTTGTTATTGATAACGATGAATATAAAGGTGTGATAAGATTTTTTGGCTTCTCATGTGTGTTCCATGTGCAATATTGATTTTAATGATGATTATCATGAGTGGAATTTATGTTTGGATTGAATTCTTATAATTGTGGATGTGTTGGTTACTGTGTATTATTATCTTAACATATATGAATATGTATTTTAATGTTTCTTGTTAAAGTTATTTTAATGCGTCACTAGACCTCCAAGCTATTTTTAAGGATTGAAACATTATATGTGACTATTTTGGTTTTAAAATTCATGCATATAGAATGTAGGTGAATATTCAATAAAAAAAACATGTAATTTACTATTAAAATTGGTAATTTTTGGCGAATTTATACATTTAATCTTATAAATGTAAAAAACAGGTAAATTTTTAACCAAATGGGCGAATATTTTTTTAAAATGTCTAAAAAATAGCTAATTAGTGAAATTTCACCCATAAAATTTTCCCTGGTGACCTCAACGATTAGTTGAGTCAAATTTCTCTAAACCAAGCTGGTGTTCCATATCCCTAATTCCTTACATAAGCTACAAAAATTCTATAATACCATCATATGCCTCGAGTGTAACTTGACCTGTCTATGGGTGTTGCTAATGTCAGTATCCTTGGGGGATTTTTTGGTAAACTCTTGAACCCTAGGTATTTCCTAGCCCCTGCCCCCCAATTTTGTGTCAACACATGGCATTTAGCTCTTTTACCATGGATTTCAAGCCATAGGATAATCTTTGTTTCCAAAATAATTCCATACGACTTGGTTAAAATGTGACTTATCACAATAGTTTTGTAATTGGAGGGAATTATTTTAAATCAACTTTTGAAAATAGGCATAATAAGGAAATGCATCCAAGTTTTAGGAAATCCTTGCTTCGCTACCAAGTTGAATAGCTTGTGTATGTGAGGGATGAGGAAAGACCCTCCCATTTGAAAAAAATCATCTTCATAGCCTTCAATATACTTAGGTTTACCATTAGTGAGGTGCTTAATCCAAAATTCAATGTCTTCTAAAGAAAATATATATTCCTCTATAAGAACATTCAAAATGGTGCCCCTTGAATTAGGGGACTCATAAGGGTTTTTGAGGTAGATATTCCAATTCTTAAAAGGAATCACATTATTTTATTCAGATTTACAAATTACAATTTTTCTCCAAAATATTTTAGGATTAACTTTAGAAAGGTAAAGTAGCATCTCTTGATTCGCATTTATATAGCATCTTTTATTTCTTTTAATAATATCGTTGTAAAAATTTATCTTATAAAGTTTTAAGGTTTCATAATTAGGGGCATCCCTAATCTAATTTCTAGAAATTTTACAATCATTATCATAAGAAGGGTTGGTAGTTCTATTAATTGTTTTGTATGTCACCTTAGTAGAGAACTTACCAATGGCAGTGGAAAGTTTTGTGGTAAAATTATGATATATGTTCTCAATGTTATCCTTCTATGTTAAAAGGTATAATTCCTTTTTAAATCATGTTTTAAGAAGATATACATTTTACTTTTTTGAAATAATAGGTTCCTTTGGATATCATAATTCTCTTACATGAGGCTAGTATGCATGCCAAATTTTTAGAGGTAAGGATAAAGGTCTCTGATTAAAATAAATATTAGTTTCATTTAAGAGGTCAAAATTTGTAGAAAATTCACGTAGATTCAAACACATAATTGTAATTTTCTAAAACAATAGACTTGAATCTACCCTACCAATTGCGGAAACTAATAAATGATCGTGAAATCAAAAAGCATACAAGACAGATAATTCAATCAACACATTACACAATGATTTCTTGGGGAAATCCACAACTAAAATATCCACTATTTGTATATAGCATTAGTCAGAAAATGTGATAATATTACAATGCGTTTCTCCAATCTGAGAAACCTCTGCACTATCTCTATCTATCCCATTGCTTCCTAGACAAGCCTAGGCCAAAACATAGCCAATTTTATACCTGATATGATCCCTATTTCCTTGTGTTGTTTCCTTGGGTATGTATCCCCTATTAATTAGGGAAATTAACATCCAATACTTCGCAACCCATCTAGGCCTTTCCTCTAACTGCATGCACCACCTGTACAATTTGGATGATTATACAATTGATAGTGTGCTGCCCTTCAAATCCAATCTCAACTGGGTAACTCTCAGTTCTGACATGCATGAGTTATTTATGGTCAAATCATTAGTTAACTTATTTATCATAGAGTGCATAACTCACTACTAAACCTCTCACTAGTTCCTCCAACATTTGGAACTAGTTAAATTGACTTTAAGTCAGATAAATTGAATTAATTAATTACAACTCAAAATAAACTCAACTAGGGCTCGTAAGAAGTAGGAACCACTCTACATGACTCAAGTTAGACCCTCAAATCAAATTAACTGAAACAACTAAGTAAAACTAACTTAGTTAACTCCTATAGGTTGTCATCTGATGTGGAATTACAACTTTCTTCTATTTCAATTCAAGTGAAAATTAAATCAGAACCTTTCTTTGCATCATTTTCAACACAAAATCTCAGCAAGAAAGGGATTATCTGATACCCTGACCCTTCCTGTATGGAACTCAAAATTTCCTCTTGATAATGCCTTTGTAAAGATGTATGTATCTTGTTCATCTGTAGGAATGTACTCTAGAATTATGATCCACCTCTACACACAATCTCTGAGATGGTGATACTAGAATTCAATATTCTTGGACCTATCATGAAAAACTAGATTCATGGAGAATTCGATGCAACTCTGGTTGTCACAGTAAATCATTGTAGGATCCATCTATTGACCAAACAACCCAACAAGGATATTCCTCATCCAGATAGCCTCACAAGTTGCTTGAATATAAGCCATGTACTTTTCTAATGCTAAAATGAGTGAAACTGATCACTATTTCCTACTATATCAAGAAACTATTGCTAACCCAATACTGAAGATTCCTCATAATGTGATCTTCTTGTCAGATAGAATCCCTTCCCAACCTACATTTTTGAAGCCTTGCAACTCCTCTCCCTATGTCTGTATGTACCAAATACAAAACTCAATGGTTCCTCTGAGGTATTTTTGGGTGATTTAATTGTGAGTTAAATCCTTGTAGAGCCTCGAGACTGCCTCAATTTTGACACTCCCTTTCACTTATCTTTCCTCCTTTTTGTCAACACCATTAGCTCAAACAAGTTTTAAACTGAAAATTTTTACTTGGTAAGGTATTATAATGATATTTTTCATATTTTTAGTTGTTCCTTATTATTAGAGTAAAATTTTCATTAGCTATAGATATAACGCAATTCTTTAGCCAATCTTTGTTTATGTAGCCACAACCATGGTTCGATGGGTTCTGAGGTATTAATGGAGCAAAAAAATATATGGTCAGGTGAAAAATGATCCTATCATTGATCTCATCCTATTCATCTAGCCCAAATCAAGCAAGAACAGTCAACAAGGAGTTGAAACAAGTGAGTGAGGAGTCTAAAGCCATCACCCTTCACGATTTTCTCTGCCATGTAGAAAATCATGAATCAATGAAATTCTAATTTCTATTTGGAAGTTTAAGATTGAATTTGAAAGTCCAAATAGGCATAAAAGCCTCAAAATTATTAATGACATCCTTTTATAATTACAGAGACAAAAAATGAATAAACAATGCAAATCATTATGCAATTGTAATCTCATTAAAAATTTGTTTATTTCATACTTGAATGAAGAAGTGTTTCGGAGCCTCAATGCAGATTTAGTAAATATTAGACTTTAAACCGTCTGTGTTGGAGGGCCCCTGCAACAGAACATGTTATATTTAATTTAAGCTATTGTATTTAGATGTTTTTTCCATAACTTCAGTTTTATCCTCAAGTTATGCTTTCACTGTATTTCATAGAATAGATGTATGATTTTATTTTATGTCCATTCTTATGTTAGAAGTAAGTTGAAATTAAATAAATCAAAGATATACAAAATAAAAATAGTTTTAAAAACAAACCTTGACAAAAACATATTAAACTAAGTAAGAAAGCCTTCTACCATATATAGTGCATTTGAAATTCACAAGATTACCAACTCCGGTCGATAATATATGAAGTGTAAATAGAAGCATTTTCTCTCTTCAAAAAATCATAAAAAAGAAAAATAACATGCGTAGAGAAAGAGATTCTAGGGGTATATTTGTAGCTAGAGGTAGAAGCTTAAATCCAACAACACCAATCACCCCACCAAGACCTCGTAGTTCCAGACCATCCACCCAAACTCGCATTCCATTTTTAGCAAGTATACATAGACTTACTGAGGTATTAAGATCGGAAATTGAACCTAGGGATTCACCACCTTCATCAACTGAAGCAGTTGTGGAAGAAAAAGATCCTATGTCCCCAAAAAAAGGAGTACTTTTCATAACTTTTACTGGAGAACAAATTTACGCTCAAGAACTAGAAATACATAGTGAGGAGGAGGAAGAAGTAATATTATCTGATATACCATAGATATAAGAACTGAAAGAATTAGAAGAATAACATACAATCCCAATCTCGGAATGTTATATCAGTTGAGAATAATCTACAATGGTTGGGGATTGGGAAGGAGAAGTACATGACAATGATGAAAATTTAATAATTGGAGGAGGTGGACCTATGATTGGAGGTGCAGGTAGAGGTATCAGAAGAGATGAAGGAAGAGGAAGAGGTGAAGGTAGAGGAGATAAAGGAGAAGACATAATAGATCGATATCCCGTTAGATTTGCTATACTTGATGAAGATACTACTACCACAATGAAAATACCTCACCCTCTTTCCTTCATAACTTCCACGGATTAAGAAGTGATGATCCTAAAACATTTATTTTTTAATTCAAATTTTTGTGTAGATAATATGACTACCTACTCAATTCTCAAAAATTGAAATTATTTCCAACTACCCTTAAGGATGCAGCATTGAAATGGTTTATGGGCTTAATAACACACTCTATTAGAAAATGGGAAGAAATGAAAAATGCGTTCTTATTAAAATACACGGATTTTTGCATTCCTCATCACTAAAAATATGAATTCTTTAAGATGATGCAAAGAGAAGATGAGAATCTGGAGGATTTAATTGAAAGATTTAGTTAGAATCTAAAATGGGATAAAATGAAAATTTTGGATCAAGATACTTTGAAATCTCTCATACTAAAATCTATTAGAGATGAAAGGATAGATATCCTTAACATTATTGGAAAAGGATACATTTTGTAGCTATAGTTACCAGGATTTTCTAAATTATGCATCTTTCAAGTGGTAAATCAAGAGTTGGAAATAATTCAATAGATCTTGTTCTCTCTAGAATTAATAAATATGTAGCAGGAACAGTAAGTAGGGTTGAAATAGGAAATTGTCTTGATGAATTTAAAACAGATATTTTATGGAGACTTAGTGAAAAAAAATAGACACCTTGAAAATAAAAAACAAGCAAATATTTGAAAGTGGTGCCTTATCTATCTTTTGTTCTAATTGAAGAAAGAAAAATGCCTTAAGATAATGCCCTCTTGATTTTAAAAGTTTATAAACATGTGCTATATGTACTGAAAATCATGAAACAAATAAGTTTCCTTCCATCCTAGGTCTAAAAGTTCTCTACCAAGAGGAAATAGTTCCAAACTAGGTAGATCCTCTTTGCTTTGTTGCTAGAAGACCATGGAAAGGATAAAAAACTCAAGGTTTCAACACTCATATGTATACTCAACCCCCTCAAAATAACTGGACTGCACCATGCCATGGAAACAACCTTGGTCTCAATCCCAACCTTAGAAACAATGATGACAAAATAATTATGGTAGATACTCTCAATATCACTAGTATCCACAACCTTATCTAAAGTTTTAGCCACGATATTTTCCTCAATCTAGTCAACAAATTCAACCTCAATTTCAAAATTAGAATCCACAACTCTCATTTCCATTTCCACAAAGACCAAATCAATTTCCTGCTCAACCACTTCCAAACCCAAAAAATAAAAATGCACAACCTTTTTACAGTAAAGAGGGAAAACATTTTCAGACCTATATGATAAATCCACTAGATCTTAATAATGTCCAACTCAGATCTGGTAGAATATTAGAAAAGAAATTTCCATTTGTTGTTATTCAAGAGAAAAAAAAGGATGATCATTCTGATGAAGAGACATTTGTTCATCAAAATGAATATCCTCAAAACAGAAATAGTTATTATGAAGAAGAGACATCTCTCCATCAGAAAGAAAAACTTCAAAAACAAACACATGATAGTCCATTAAACTCAACTTTGATTGTATCACAACCTTCAGTATCCATCTCAAAACCACCTTTCCCTAAAATATTACAAACTAATAAAGGGGTGTAAAAACAAATCATGATGCCTAATTATGATATGTTAGACGAGATGAAAAATGTTTACATAAAAATCCTTTTTCTACAAGCTATCAAAGAAATTCCAATCCTTGCAAAGACGATAATGGAGTTGAGTATAAAGAAACCTAGAATAAAAAGAAAATAAGTAAAAATAACACTTTTAGTTGGAAAAATCATAGACATCGTGATGGGAGAAACAACAATACAAAAATATTTGGATCTAGGAAGTCCCATTATGAAGACACACATCCATGGTATTGAAATCCAAAACACATTGATCGACTTAGGAGCAGCCATAAACATCATGAGTAGACAAACTATGGATCAACTAAGACTTCCAAATCTCCAATATACACCAACATTCCTACAACTAGTAGATAGATATGTAACTAAACATGATGGTGTGTTAGAGGAAATTTATGTATCGTTAGATTCTTGGGAATATCCAGTCGATTTTATGATCTTAACACCCAATAATAACTTAGGAGAACATCCATTAATCTTAGGAAGACCTTGATTAGCTACAAAAAAATTCACATTATATCCACCTGCAAAACAAATGATAAAGGTAGAAATGAAGAATGGATGGATGATGATAATGATATGTTGAGATTTCTTAGATTAATTTTGGAGAAAATCTCACGAATGTGAAAACAATAGGATTTGTTGCTAGATTGACTCCATCTAATCTTGATGTGGAGTTATTGCATCCTATTTTGTTGTGAGTGAATTTATGATTCATTTTCTACTCCCAGCTATAAAATGTAAGCCCGTAGAGGCAAATGAGCATGAGGGATGTGAGGTGAGTTGAAGAGAAGTGTAGATGAGAAATTTTGTTGTTGTATTCTTCTATTGATAAATGAGATTTCCGATGCCTCTTTTTGGGGGACGTAGCCCATATTGGTTGGGTGAACCACGTTATATCTCTGTTGTTTCATGTTTTTTTATGCTGTGTGTTTGATTTTCTATTTAGTTTCCACTGTGTTTTGCTCAACAATTGTTATTAGAGCTTGAGTCGCTGATGAGAGTGTTGCACAGTGAGCCATGGACTTGCTGTCTACCATGAGGCTGTGAGCCGTGAGCCATGGACTTGTCGTAAGCGTTGAAAGCTGTGAGCTACCATCCGAGTGTCGTGAGATGGTTGAAGCTGCCAAGAGCTATGCGTGACAGCCGAGTATACTACGTGCGTGCTGCCAAGATGCCAAGATCTATTGCGGCCATGGAAGACTGCGCTGTTAATTTAGAGCTGTGATCAATCAGAATTGAGGAAGTTCGGGTTCGCTCTGGAGAAAGCCATGATTGATTTTCTACATGGAAAGTGGTCGTATATGCATTGACGGCGGTTTTAATGTTATGTGCTAATGCTCATGCTGAAGTGACTTGCTAAGTGCATATGCTAAGCTGTGTGAACTGTTATGTGCATCGAACCGGAGTTGTTGGACCACTGCTAGTATGTGCATTGGTCTGTGACTGTAGAACATTTGTTGTTTAAGCTGCAGTGGAATGGGTAAATCCTGGTAGCTGGAGTTTCAAATGCGCAGAGGGAGCTTGTTTTTTAATATTCGGCCTCTAAAGCTAAGCCGTGAGCTCGAGCTAGTGGTGACTCTGTGTGGGCTACAGAGCCGTTGACCGGGACATTGAATGGTGGTTGTGTGGACCGTGGTTGTTTGCGCAGAGAGTCGTTCTTGAGCGTTGAACACATGGATTTTTTAAATCAGAACGTATGCCATTTTTTTTTAAATCGATTTGCATTGAAGTATTAATGCAATGTTTAACTTCGATACATAACTTCTTTTTCTAACTTGCACGGCTTGAAATAATATTCAATTTTATAAAAATATGGTATGGTTACGTTGGTAGCGACATAGGTTTTCTTTTTTAATTTCAGAACCATGTTTGGAATTCCATTGATGCCATAAAAACGAGATGCATAGAGGATATATGGTACCAGAGTGGCACTAAGAGGATTATGGAAGGTTTTGTATCTCTTCATTCAAATGATAGGGCAGAGGATATATGGTCCAAGAGTGGCAATAAGACGATAATGGAAGGGTTTGTATTAAATCATTCAAATAATATAACTCTTGCTCAATTTTAGTTTTATTCAAATGCCTTTGTATTCATTTGGCATATGTATTTAAATCGATGGATTGTAATATGATTTATTATATATCAAATTTATTGTAATATGTCATGATATTAGGTGAAAGGCATTTTTTTTTTTTTAGGCGAAGGGAATTTTTATTAAAATAAAAATCTTCATTTTTGAAATTGGAAATTTTTTGACACAAGCTACTCAAAAATGGTAAAAACGCAAAGTGCTCGGTTTGAGATCGACAAGTTAAATGAGAAAAAAAACTTCGAGATCTGGAAAGTTAAGATGCATGATCTACTCGTGCAACAAGGCATGGCGAAGGCACTTTTGGGCAAAGCCAAAAAACCTTTCGCCATGACAGATGATGAATGGAGTGACATGGATGATAGAGCACTGAGTGGCATTCGTTTGTGTTTGGCGGATGATCTCTTGTTTAACATCGTGTCAGAGAAAACTGCTGCTGGTCTGTGGACAAAGCTTGAAAAGTTGTACATGACAATATCCTTAACAAATAGGATTCTTCTTAAGCGATAGTTGTACAAATTCCTCATGAAGGAAGGTACATCAATTAATAATCATTTGAATACCTTTAAACTCTCTTGGTGCAGTTAGAAAGTATAGAAGTAAAATTTGAATCAGAAGATAAAGCTGTAACTTTATTATGCTCGTTGCCCGAGTCATGGGATCATTTTGTTACTTCTATAAGTCTTAGTTCATCAGAAACCCTTGAGTTTGATGATGTTGTTGGAGCTTTGCTGTCTGAAGAAACCAGAAAGAGGTCAAATTCAGAAACCTCTACATCAGAAGCAATGATGGTCAGAGGTCGTTCTAAATAAAGACGCTTCAGTAAGCAGAACAACTCGCGATAAAAATAGAAAGGAAAGAAGAGTAAGGTAAAGTGCTGGTTTTGTGGAAAATCGGGACATTTGAAGAAGGACTGTTGAAAGAGACAACAAAAATCCAAAGGAGACTCTTAGACAGAGAAGAAAGAAGAAAACATGACAGATACAGGTTCGACATCCGTTTCAGGTATGAGTGATGAAGTGTTATCAATTAGTTTGTCTAATCATGATCAACATTGGTTGTTAGATTCTGGTGCATAAAATCACATGTGCATTCATAGAGAGTGGTTTAAATCTTATAAATCAATAAATGATGGACTTGTTTACATGGGAAATGATGTCTCATGTAATATTGTGGGAATTGGAAGCATCCAGATTAAAACGTTTGATGGGATAAATAAAATTTTAACTGATGTAAGACACGTACCTGAACTCAGAAAAAATCTCATTTCTCTAGGAGTGCTATACACAAATGGATATAAAACCTTTATTCAAGGTGGAGTAATGAAAGTTTATAAAGGAATTTTACTAGTAATGAAAGAAAAGAAGGCTGGAAATATTTTATAGTTAGAAGGAAGAATAGAGTCAGATCATGCTTCTACAGTATCTGAAAACGACAGTAATTCTATTCGTCTATGGCATCAACGGTTGGACCATATGAGCGAAAGAGGATTAAAAATTTTATCTGGTCGTAAGTTACTTCCTAGTTTAAAATATTCTAAGTTAGATTTCTGCAAACATTGTCTATATGGGAAACAAAGCAAGCAAAAGTTTAAAACTGGAAAACATACTAGTCAGGGAATCCTTGATTATATCCATTCTGATGTTTGGGGTCCATCTCCTACAACCTCATATGGAGGATCGTCATATTTTGTATCTTTTATTGATGATTTCTCTAGAAACGTGTGGGTCTATATGTTAAAGAAAAAGTCTGATGTATTCACATTTTTCAAACATTTTAGAGAATTAGTTGAAAACATCACTAAAAGAACCATTAGATGTTTAAGAACTGAAAATGGTGGGGAGTTTAATTCAAAGGAATTTGATAATTATTGGAAGGAAGCTGGGATCGAAAGACATAAAACTATTGTATATACTCCTCAACAAAATGGAGTTGTTGAACGCATGAACATGACTCTCTTAGAGAGAGAGCAAGAAGTATGCTTAGTAATGCCAATTTGCAGAAGGAATTGTGGACATAATCGGTTTCTACGGCTTGTTACTTGATAAATCGATCACCATCAACTGAAATAGGATGCAAAATTCCTTAAGAGGTATGGAAAGGCCATCCTTGTGATTATTCTAAACTGAAAGTTTTTTGTTGTGATGCATATGCTCTAGTTCCGAAACATCAACGTTCTAAATTAGATCCTAAATCAAAAAGATATATCTTTGTTGGATATGGTGATGGGACTAAGGGATACAGGTTGTGGGATCCTACTACTCACAAGATCATCATTAACAGAGATGTTAAATTCAATGAATCTTCACTCGATAATCTAGATGTAGATGATAAATTGAAATAGGGTAATGTACCTAAATTTCAACATATTCAATTTGAAACCAGTTCAAATACTGATGATAGTCCAGATGAACAAGTTTCAGATGCAGATCATGAACAAGTTTCAGATGCAGATCATGAACATGTTTCAGATGCATATCATGAAGAAGTTCCTACAGATAATAATCAACAAATTGTGGAAGAACCAGAAACATATTTAAGGAGGTCCACGAGAATCAGACGTCCTCCTAAAAGGTATGATGATTATGTTACTTCAGTTGCTTTAACCGCTAATGATGATGAACCTTTATGCTATCAGGAAGCTGTAGAAGGTTCTAACAGTAATAAGTGGAAAGAAGCTATGAAGGATGAGATGAAGGCATTAGACAAGAATGCCACATGGGATCTGGTGGAACTTCCTAAAGATAGAAAAATTGTGGGATGTAAATGGGTTTACAAATTGAAAAGGGGTGTTGATGATAAAGAAGACAGGTACAAAGCGAGGTTGGTCGCAAAAGGTTTTTCTCAGAAAGCAGGAATTGAATTTCATGAGATATTTTCACCAGTCGTTAAAATTGTTTCAATTCGGATTGTGTTAGCATTAGTTGCTTTACTTGATTTAGAATTACAACAACTAGATGTTAAAACTGCATTTTTACATGGAGATTTAGATGAGGAGATTTACATGGAACAACCGGAAGGGTTTGTTCAAAATCGCAACAAGAAATTTGTTTGCAGGCTCAAGAAATCATTGTATGGTCTGAAGCAGTCGCCTCGACAATGGTACAAGAAATTTGATTCTTTCATGATGAGTCTGTTATCACTCAGGTTTTCCTTGAAGTTGTAAGAAAAGGAAAGTATACCCGAGGTAACTACAGAGAGAGAGCTCTCTCTTTATGATTTATCTTTGTTCTTAGAAAGTTTTAGGCTAGTTATAGATCCAAGAGTTTGTTTGAAAATGGTGGAATTCACCAACTAAGGGCAAGGTTGAATATTTTCAGGCCATTGGGCTATGGAGTCAAAGGATGGCTTTACTGGATTTCTATTCTACACACAAGATGGCTTTGCAGGGCAAGATAGCCAAACAGAGAACAATCCTTAAAATTTAAAGTGGATGGAATGGGTTTGAAAGGATGAAAGGCAGTTAAGAATCTTTCACCATGTTCAAAAGAAAGAAATGAAATGATTACAAATAAAGAGCAGTGAAGAATTATTTATTATAGTAACCAAAATGTTTAAATTAGCGAAGCAAGAGAAATTAAGAATTCATTGCTTATAACTAATTTAGAGGAAAACATTTAGAATAATCACAATTGAAATCAGAGTACAATTAAGTAAATTCTGATTTATTCTTTTATGTCAATTATTCAAAAATGGACACGATGATAATATAAACAGATATAAAACTTAAGACATAAGATAGAAAGACTTATTGAACTGCAGTCCGACACATGAATCCTGCAAAAAGTCCTGAGCTTCAAATTGTCATCCAACAAGCCACAAATAAATTTCTCCAAAACACTTTTATTCCAAAAACATCAATGTCACAGCGAAGTAGTAGAATCCACCCTCAATACTTTCTCTGAGGGTTTATTTATACAAAAAATGATTCAAAATATCGCACACTAACCTAGCCACTAATCTAGGGTGACTAATGAATAAGTTACAATAAAAAGGAGACAAATGGTCTCGTAGATAGAACAAAAAGTAATTGCTGGTGTGTTGTTCCATTATTTTGTGGACGTGCTGGAGGCAGGTGCTATAATAGGGCTTGATGCTGTCCCTTTGAGTAATTCTTTTGCTTGTCTGATACTCTTCGTTTCTACTTATACTCTTTCAACTTCCCAACTAATACTCTTTAATCTGTGCTCATTATTTATCCTTTACATGATAGTAAAAAGATAAAATTCTCAACCTGAAGGTAAATTTCATAAAATGTCCAATAAGTCTTCCCACCATTGATCTTCTGCTATTATGGTTCTTTTAAGTTTTCTCAATGTCTCATCAGCCTCTGTGTATCTATAAAAAGTGGGCTGACTAGGGAACAAATACTTTATTTCATGCTCCAGATGAAACAAATTCTTCAACCTGTCGTAGAGATTCCTCCCTGTTGGCAATGTTGCTTGTGACGAACTGATAGAAAGAACAATTGTGTTATGAGCATGTATATCTATTTTAGTAACATAGGTTTCCAGGTCCATTATCTTGTCCTCTGCGAGCATAGGACTGGGTAACCCATTGTCTAATAAAACCTGAAATTTCCCTTTAAAAGCATTGATTTCTTCTAGAATATCTGAGCACTTCCTTTCCAAATTCTGCATAAGAGTTCTTTTGGTAAAAACTCTTTTTATTTCTAAAATAGTGCCTGTCCTGTCATCAATTCCTAATTCTGAAAGCTGTTGCTTAGTCCGGGTGTTCAGAAACTGTATAAGTTGATTGGCTTGCTCAGGTCTGCTCTTTAATTCACCTCTTGTTTTGGCTATTTCTTCCTGAGCTACTTTGATCAAGTCATTTTGTTCAAAGATTGTTTGAACAAAAGACCAAATACTTTTTATTGACTCAATTATATTATCCCAAAGAATTTCATTTATTTCTCTCAAAGGCTTTTCTAACGAAAGATCTTTTTCTAAAGCCTTAACCAATTTTTCCAATCTTTTAATTTCCCTGGTATTATCTGCAACAGTCCTTTTAGACATATCATATTTCTGCTCCAAATTTTCTAACTGCAATTTTGTGGTTTTAAGTTCTGTGACTCTAAGTTTTAAACTTTCCATTTGTTTTACCAATTCATCAGAACTTAAACGAGAAGTGTCTCCCTGTGCTGACTCTGTTTGTTGATCTGCTGTTGTGGTACCTGTAGTGATCCCTGTTGTAGATGTTTGCATGATATCCTGCTTTTCTTTTAATTCCTATTCCAATTCTTTCTCTGTTTCATCATCATTTTGCCTTGTTGAATATCAAATGCTGACATCAATCTCTCCTGATTCTGTGGAGCCATTTTTAGATACTGATCATATACCTTCATTCTCAATGGATCATTCTTTGCTTTTATATTAATGAAAGTTCTCCTGATATCACCTGCATCTGTTTTTGGTGGCTTAAAAGAAGATACTTCAATACTCAACTGTTTTTGCAATTCTTTTCCTTTGTGGCCTGTATGAGTTTCACTAATTGTGCCAGTTAGTTGACTATCTTCTCTTTCATCATCAAACATCTCATCAATGATTTCCACATCTGGAAGTGGATCGGGTTTCTGCTTTTTAGCTTGATGTAGCTCTGAGGATTCTTTGGGAGGAGTAGGATCTGGAGCCTGTCTTTTCTTCCCTATTTCCATATTAGATGGAGTTTTCAATTCTGAAACTTCAGGATGATTTACTTGAGTAGGAGAAGCCTGTGTCTGATCTGGTGCCCTGGAGGTTTGAGGCTTCTCTGCCATGACGAAAGTTTCAATGACCTGTATTTCAGGTTCTTTCCCTTTACCTTTAGACTCTACTGCAATTTATAGACTCTCTTCCTGTAACCCCTGTTGGAGATTTCCTGCTGAAGAGGTGCCAATGTGAGGTACCTGCACTTGACCAAAAGATTCTAGGTCAAACTCTTTCTCAAGATCTTTCATAATTTTGTTTCTATTGTCTTCTTCATTATCTTGCTCAACTAGTGTTCCTTCCACCCATTCATCTTGGTTGGCATATTGTTCTATTTCAGGGACCCTGTGGTGAATATATGGGGATGATTTGTTCTTCATTCTTTTATCACAGATAAAACCAAATGGATCATAAGGAACCCAACAGAAACTCCTTTGGAACCTGCAACGGTTTTGTAGTATATCTTCTGCTTCTCGCTCAGCATCCCTAGAGTTGCATATGAAGGGACCTAATTGACTTTTGATCCTAAGTTGGGCTTTCTTTTTTACACTACAAAAATGAATCATATCAGAATTATTCATTTGCCTGAAATATTCCAAGGCAAAAAGTCTCATAGGCACATATTTTTGCAACTTGAATGGATGCAATTCACATCCATATATTCTGATGACTGAATGATTTTGGTATAAATACCAGTCCCCAAATTTATATGTTCTTGAAAGCTGCAAAGTCTTCTTAATCTCATTACTGAGCCTTGGAGGGGGAATTCCTGTCAACAAGGTAGTTGCAGGATATACAAAAAGATCGATGAACTCAGCATAAGAATAGGGAGAATCATAGGAAGAATGAGTTATGGCAGACCAGAAAATAACAGATCTAGGGTTTCCCTTGGCATCAAGCTTTTTAACAGGAAAAGGGAACTTCTCTGATTGATAATAGATGAGGAGATGGTAAATGACTGAGGAATATTTAAACACTTTCTCATTATCTAGCCTCATGAACTGGTCATGGATTTTATTGGAAATGAAGGATGCAAAATCATATTTTACTGCAGGAGGTTGCCCAGGAGTAAAGATAGACATCAACACCAGGGTTATTTCATCAACATATTCACTTGTATTGAAACCCATGACAAAAGATATCATATTCAGGATGAGTCTGCCTAAATTATTAAAGTAAGAAAAACCATAGGGAGGAGGCCCCTTAGGTTGATGTTCGGGCAACATAAAAGTCTGGCAAATGCATTTTAATTTTTCTGGGGACAGTTGGGTAGACTTTTCAAGTAGTTCTTCCATGGACAAAGGAGTAAGATCTTGATCAGGTTGAAAATGGAGCATTTTATTGATAGCTTGAGGAGTGATGGGGAAAAGGATACTCTGATCATGAGACAGCACTGCCCTTTGAGTCGAATCATAGTTGGAGTGACAGTAGTGGATAATTTCTGGGAAAACATAGACTGAGGGGATAAGATATCTAGGGAAATTGGATTCCCACAATCGAATGACATCGAGACCCTTCGAATAATCGTCTCTGCAGCGACAATAACTTCGAAGTGGACTTTCATCGAAACCTAAGTCTTTAATTTGAAAGTCTTTATCCACTAATGGTAAGTATTCTAATTCTCTGTGAGGGGCATTCAATGGGGTTACATTCAGAGCTGCCGGAGCTTCCATTTTGGTTCTTGTGTATTCAAAATGGAAGTTTATGGGTTTTCTTCACAGACCGGGTGCAATTTTAATTCTAGGAGCTTTGATTTTACTTGTAGGAACTCGAATAAACTGACATTAACCCTTTTTCAGACTCTGGCATGAATTTTAACACAAGAAAGTGGATTTTTCAAAGAGTTTCAGCAGGAATCTGAATAAATACCTGTTCAATGGAGAAATTCAAATTTTACAGACACTGGTTGATGGCGGATGGACACTTGGGCACTGGCGTAGCAATTGCGTTCAGCAATTTGGTAGGCGGTGTCTCAAACAGCGGAATTTTCAAATTTTTCAGAGGAGGACGCAGTCGTTTTCAACAGTGAAAATGACAGAAAAACGCAATTTTTTGTTTTATTTACAAGTCAACGGGGATTTTGATTTTTTCGAGGATGACGTCATCCGGTACGGGAAGACGCGTCACCGGGACCGGGCGGTAAGCGGTAATTCCTGCACCGCTGTTTGGGAGATGGTGGTATTGAGCGCGGAGGGAGCGATTCCATTGATCAATGGACACGTGGTCGGAGTACTATTCCAAAACCACTACGCCCCCGCTCGTTATCTTCCGAACGCGAAACGGCCAGCGGAATGATCCTGGGCCGTTGATCATCGGGGAGGCGATCTGACGGCAGACGGGATGAGGATTTGGAAAAGTTTTTACGTGCGGGCCCGACGGGGTTTTAAAACACGATTAAGTTAATTAAATATCCCGGGGGGCGTTTTATTGGCGGAGGGATGTGATTATTAATTAATCCAAATGATTTAATTAATCTCACAGGTTAATGAATGGTCGGGTATGGAAACTTTGATTTTTTATTTATGTTTTTCGTTGAAAACATATATTTAATATATGTTTAAAACTCTTTTCTTCGTTTATTTTTATTATATGGTAATAAATTAATGTCATTTATTCACCATAAGGGTAGGGAAATATTCTATATGGGTATATTTTAGCCAAAAGGTTTTTATTGGGGGATTTTTATTCAACAAAAGGGATTAATTAACTTTGGCCAAAACTTATAATGAAAGGGGTTTTTGGGATATTTAGATAAGAAGGAGTTATGTACTATAGGATAAGGTCTTTCCACTAGGGATTTAATAAATAAATTAGAAGTTAACATGACAAAGGACAAGGCAAACTCAAAATACTTTAACTATAACTAAGAAAGTGAAGAGATCTGAAGCAAATTGTATCATCTCTATTTCAACACTTAAACATAGAATAGTAAATAACTTTGAGGGTTTATTATGGAAATTTACATGATTTCAGTGAATGATCATAACGATAAATAATCTTCAAGTACTAAGGTCTTTTTGATCATTAGGCCGAGGGTCCGGTCCCTCCAAAAGTCAAGGAAATGCCTTGAGCCCCTTTAATCTCCAAATACCTTAGCACTTTGGGGAAATTAGTAAAAATCTTAGGGAGAAAGTGATGTGGGAAGTTAATGATTTTGACTTTGCTTTCTGTGAATTTTCCAGTGCATTTTCTGCTTCAGTAGTTGTGGTGAAGGTAAAATATTAAACATATTTAGCACCATCATTCATTACATAGATCTTTGCAACACCATCTACCTACCCTATCTACTTGACACTACCATTTTCTCTTCTTTATTAGGGTGCATTTGGACTTGCAAACCCTTATCAACTTTTTTCTTTTTACATGGAAAATCTATCTAATTCTACCCTTATTACATCCAAGGGCTCAGATTAAACTGTTGAGCACCTTTTATTAACTCTACCCATCTACTTATCTACCAAGATTAAACTGTTTGGCTAGATATTTATTCTCTATTCTACAACATGAAATTGAAACATGAATGAGTCAAGTTTAAACAGTTTGACTCTTCATAAATTGTGGCAAAATTTTGACAAGCTGCACACAATTGCTTTATTACAAAAAATGAAATAGTAGTGGCATTTGGATTTGCACACTTTCCTTGGTATATTTTTGTTTGGGGTTCATTTCTTTCACTTTTTTGACCATTTTATTTTTCTTACCCTTTGATTTTTCTTTTAGGGTATACCCTCTTTACATTTTTTAAATTTTTTTGATTTTTTGGTTTTTCAAGAATATGCAACACCTTTGCTCAAGAAAAAGGTTTGAACATATTATAGAGTTCATTCAAGACAATCATGAAAAATGACACCTATTGGTATAGGAGTCTAACACTGGCTCCACTTGGGGATTACTTTTCCTTGTGGAAAGTCAAGAACAACAGGTCAGATGCCCCAAAATGTCTTCAAACTGAACCATGTAATCTCCTTCTTCTGGTAGCTTTATTGTACATATGATAGTGGAACTTTTGAAGCTTAGGGCCTTCTCTTCGGGCTTCAACTCCAATAAGTCATCATCCAATAAAAACTGATGCATTAGAAAAGGATATATTATATACAAGTTAGAAAAATCAGAATATCCTAGTAAATAGGATCAAAATAATCCTTTAGAATTCGACCATTGACTGGTCCTTCTTCAGCTTCTGAATTGTCCAAATTCTTCAAAAAGTATGTGTTGTTTCCCTGTAAGGCATGAATGATGTAAGGCCCTTTCCATAAGAAATCAAATTTCCCATGTTTCCCTTTTTCTTCTCTTCTGGAATCCCATCTTAGGACTTTATCTCCTAGTTGAAAATCTTCTGCTTTAGTTCTTTTGTCAAACATTTTCTTTAACTTTTCCTGCAAGACTTGGGATCGTTGATACACTTCTTCTCTAGTTTGCTGCAAGTGAATTGTTTGGTTGATTCTTCTCTGAATGTCATTTGGTTCCACTTGAGCCTCCTGAAGTAATTTCATAACAGGAATTCCTAAAGATGATGGGAATCTTGCCTCAATGCCATAAACTAATTCATATGGACTGGTCCCAATTGATTTCTTAGTTGTAAGTCTGTCTGCCCACAATGCATTGGTAAGTTTCTTATGCCAATTCTTCTTATTTTCTTCCAATAACTTTTTGATGATATTAATAAGGCTTTTATTGGAGGATTCTGCCAGTCTATGACCCTGGGGGTAATAGGTTGTTGAATGGCCTAACGTAATATGATATTTATTGCAGAAACTAATCATTTTCTTTGACTTAAATGCAACAGCATTATCTGTGATAATTTTTTCTGGACAGCCAAATCTTGAAAGTATATTGGTTTCTAAAAACCCTATAATTACAGAATCATTGGCCTGTCTGCATGGGATAGCTTCAATCCATTTGGTAAAGTAATATGTGGCAGTTAAAATCCATCTGTGTTGCCCAGAGGAAGAGGGATGAATTTCTCCAATAAAATCTAATCCCCATTGTTGAAAGGGTCTTTCTATGGAAATTGGTCTTAATGGTAAAGGTAACAACTTTCTTTTACCCTCAAAGATCTGACACTTATGACAAGTTGTTACAAATTTCTTAACATCTGAAAACAAGGTTGGCCAGTAAAAACCAGCCCTTAAGATTTTATCTGCAGTTGACTTCCAGTAGAGGTGTCCACCACAATCCCCTGCATGAAATTCATTAAGTGCCTTGTCAGCTTCATCTTTTAATAAACCATTTAATAAGATTCCATCATGATTCTTCCAAAAAAGAGCACTATCTAAAATACAATATTTTAAAGATGTCATTTTCAAAAATATTTGTTTTGTTTTGGACAACCCTGGAGGAGCTTGCAGGTTTAGCAAAACATGAATGATATCAGTGTACCAGGGAGAATCTAAGAAAGCTTGACTGATCTGTGGAGTCGCCATCTCCTGTTCGTTATCCAGTTCGTTGATGTCCAAAGCTTGGCAATTAGTTTCAGTCATGAGTTGAGCCAAACCTTGACCTTTTATGAGTTTTGTTGGTTTAATTTCAATATCATATTCTAAAATGGTAGCTATCCACTTACCTCATTTTCCTTCAATACCATCTTGATTCAATATGTCTTTAACTACAGCATTAGGCACATAAGCTATCACATGAGAATATAATATATAAACTCTGAAATCTTTAATTGCTTTTATAAGTGCAAAATCCTATTTCTCCATGACATTGTATATCAAAGATGCATCTCTGAGTGCTTTACTGAAAAAGGCAATTGGTTTTTCACATCCCTGATCATCCTTTTGTAGTAAAACAACCGCAATTGTATGTTCAGAAGCAAATGAAAAAATAATGAAATCTCTATCAAACTTTGGACTGGTAAGAACTGGTGTTCTTGTTAAAGCCATTTTGATTTCTTCAAATGATTGCTTGGCTTCTACAGTCCAGTCAATGCTTGAATATTTTTTGAGCATGTTAGTAAGCAATCTAAGTAATTCAACTAAACTGGAAATAAATCTTCTCAAGAAATTAATCTTTCCTATGAAAGCTTGAAGTTCTTTAATATTTCTGGGATGAGGTATTTGTAAAATTGCTTGTATTCTTTCAGGGTCAATTCGAATGCCATCTTTAGAAATAATGTGACCTAAGAGCTTTCCTTCTTCCAAAACAAACAATGACTTTTTAGGATTTAAGGAAATGCCATATTTTCTGCACTTTATAAACACTTGCCTTAGATGATCTAAATGTTGCTGATCTGTTTTGGAAAAAACTGTTAAATCATCTAGATAAATTACCAGAAAATAATGTATTTCTTTAGCAAAAGCAATGTCCATTGCTCTCTGAAATGTAGCTCCTTCATTCTTGAGTCCAAATGGCATCTTGACATATTTAAAAGTACCCCATGGTGTTGTAAATGTTGTTTTATCTTGGTCATCAGGATGAACCAGAATCTGGTTATACCCTGAAAATCCATCCAGAAGAGATATTCTTGAAGATCCTACTACCCTTTGTAAGATATGGTCCATTTTATGCAAAGGATAGTTATCTTTTAAAGAAACTTTATTCAAATTTCTTAAATCAACACACAGTCTAATTTCTCCATTTTTCTTTCTTGTTGGTACTAGATTAGAAACCCATTCAGAGAACCTAATAGGAGCTATAATCCCTGCTTCAAACATCCTTTTAATTTCTTTTTCAATTGAAGGTAGTAAAATAGGATTGATCCTTCTAAGTTTTTGCTTAAAAGGTTTCTGATCTGGTTTCAAAGGTATTGTATGCTGAATGATTGATGTATCATATGATTTAAGATCTTCATAACTCCAGGCAAAAACATCCTGGAATTCTTTAAAAAGTTCAACATATTTAACCTTTTGATCTTCTGGCAGAGATTTAGACAGTTTAACCATTTTGGGATTTTCTTGGGTTCCTAAGTTGCATTCTTCAATATCAGCCTTAACAGGTTCCATTTTAGGTCTAAATGGAATGTCATTTGAATCAAAAAGATCTTCCAAAGGAGTTAATCCTTTGGGAAAATGATTGTCTTCCAGATTAATGATTTCATTTTCATCTTCTATGATCTCATCGAATTCCATTCGTATCACATCCTGCATATCTTTTTCTGTGAATGTGGTTGGGTGAAGCATATGAATTGCAGTCTCTCTTGAAATATCTATTTTTTGTTCTTTTTCTTGATCAGATTCACTAATTGTTATGTCCTCATCTATATTACTATTAGAAAACTCATTTTCTAGTGTCAAAAAACTATTGATTTGATTATTATTTACAAATACTTGCCAATTCATTAGATTGTCCAGTATAACAGGTCTATGTCTAATCTCAGCTGTGAACTGATGATTAGGTCCAAAAGGCAATTTACATGTGCTAGCGAACATTGCAAGACTGTGAGCATGCAAATTTTGTTTCCTGGGAATCTTGGCAAGTTGAGCTTGTAGAAAGGTATTGAGAATTTCCACAACTGTTTCTTTGTATTTTTTCAATCTGGGATCTTTGGTTGAACATTCACCATTAATCTGTTGGATAATTAATTTAGAGTCTCCTATGATTGATACCCTAATTGCTCCTAACTTTTTGACATGTTTAAGCCCTAGCAAAAGGGCTTCGTACTCAGCCATGTTGTTAGTGCATTTAAAATTCAATCTATAAGAATGACCTTAAGCATGATCGTTTTCAACATTATGTAACCAAATTCCAGCTCCTGCTCCTAACTTGTTTACTGAGCCATCAAATTCTAAATGCCACAGAATTTCATGTTCATAATCTTCATCAACTGTTTTAACATATTCCTTAACAGGAGCTAGTTGTTTAACTTTTTCTGGTATTTCTTAGTTATCTGGTATTTCTTGGTTTTCTAAAATCTCTTCAATCTGAACAATGGATGTAGTTGTAGTTTCCTTTTCAGGTGCTTCTAGTTCAGTTGGAAGGTCCTTTTCAGCATTATAAAGGATGAAAGAATCCATATCAGAATGTACTAAATAGACAGGGAAGTTTTCAGGCTTCTCATGACTACTGACTAAGTATTTCATCAAGGTTTCTCTATATAATCTCTTAGGTTGACCAAATACTGAAATAGTGGCATATGACATGTCTAGTTGAATAGATCCTCCAAGTTTAGCACCCCAGGATCTGGACAACAACATACCATATTTAGGAGGGATATCAGCCACTACTATATCCATCAAAACAGACTTCGTAGGGTATTGTACCAAAGTAACACACAAATCCTTAATCAAACCTAAACATCTTACCTGACTAGAATCAAAAGAAAACAAATCTTTATACAGTCTGGTAATGTCTAAATTTAATCTTTCCATCACAGATTTTGGCATCAAATTGTGGGATGCTCCAGAATCCAGCATAGCATTGTGGAGTATCTTGTCATGAACGTTCAGGCTTACATAAAATGGAGGAGTTCCTCCACTTTCTGGTTTGCCATTTACCTCGGGGCCAAAAAGGAGTTTGGGTTGATCATCAAGAATATTTACTGAATCATCCATTCCAGTAATGTTAATGTTTAGGGATTTGCTGATTTGACTTCTATAGACATCATGTTTAGCCAATTCTGATAAAGGAACAGCTATCTTCAGTTTGCCTATTTCAGCCTCTAGATTGAAAGGTTTTTCTATTTGAGCTTTAGTGTTTTGCACAGTTGGGTTTTCTCTATTTTTTGGGTCATCAACATTTTTCTCTTTCTCATGAGTGAAATTTTGATTTGAAGGTGTTTCTGAACTAACTTCTACTGTTTCTTCTACATTTCCTACAGGAGGAAAAGTGTTAGATTGTTGTTTATTATTTGGTTGGTTGTCAGACAAATCTTCAATTATTGGATCTGAAGGGTTAGGAGTCGTTCTAGACAGAATTTGTACAGGGGGAATGTTTTGTACAGGAGGGGTGTTAACTTTACCTTTGACATTTTGTTTTGTAGTTTTCTGTTTGCTATTCTCTGGCAGATCAATCCGTCTGCTTCTCAAATTGTACTGTTTATGAACTTCAACAATTGATGTGTCATAGCCTTCCTTAAAATCAAAATTTTCTCCTGAATGAGTTTGGAATGTTTCAAGGATGTGATTCTCCTGATCATCCTGAGATAGGAAAACTTCTGGTTCATTTTGTTTTTCAGTCACATTATTTATTTCAACATCCTCAGTAGGTTCTTCAGAAGTTGAACCTTCAACAAAGTTTTCCTGGAAAGGTGGCCTGATATTTTGGTCAGGGACATTCTTCCCAATATTTTGGTTCTGATTTCTTCTAAAGTTTGGATTTCTCACAACATTTTGATTATCACCAGTAGACTTTCTTTTGATTGTCTCCACTCTGTCTCCTAACCTTTCCATACCTTTAATGATTGCATCGAGCTTTCTTTCAAAAGCTGAAGGTTCTTCATTCATAGGCATTCTTCTTTCGGCCCTAGCTCTGGCTCGTTTTTCTATAAGATTTTCTTCTACACTAACCACTATGCTCTGCATTTCCTCTAGGGTTTGAGGAGCTCTTTCCCTGAGTGAATAGGCTATGTCAGAGTCAAAACCATCTGGGAATTTGACCAATACAGAGTCAGGAGGGGGTCTAAGGTTCTGGGGAACATCGTTATATGCTTCGTTGAATCTTATTATGTAATCTTGCACGGTTTCATTAGGTTTTCTCCTTAATTTTTCAAATTATGATAGGATCTGAAGAGGGTCTTTCTTTTTCTCCCATCTATTCAGAAATGCCCTATACAAAGCTGGTAAATTAGAAATATTGTTTGGAGCAAGGGCCCTAAACCATGTCCTAACTTCCCCAGTAAGACTCTGAACAAAAATTCTCATTCGGACATCATCAGTGTCAATTTCATAGAATTCGAAGTAATCAGTCATCCTTTTGGTATGTTGTTGAGCTGTGTAAGTACCTGATCCATCAAAAGGTGTGATCTTACTCTGATAATCTTGAGGCAAGGTAGCAGGGTTGGCTGGCAACTGTAACGGAGCATATATATTGGCCATTGAAAGGTGTAATGGAATAATAGGTGAGGGTGGTCTAGGCGGAGGAGTAGAGGGGATGACTGGTGTTTGAAAAGCTTGAGAAAAAGTAACTGAACTTGGGGAAACTTCAGTAATTACAGAGATGTTTGAACTTTCTTCAAAGGTTTGTTCAAATTGAATGGAGTTTTGTAATTGTCTGTCAAGGTGATATGAAACAAATCTGAATTGCAAATCTTTAAAAAACAATGGATTTGGAACTAATCTTGATAATTCGGTTTCAGAAAAATTCACAAATAAGGACGTTTCAAATCGCTCATCAAAATGAATTTCGTCAAAATATATAATCTTCACAGGACAGGAATGTGATCTAGCAAGAGGTATGGAACTTCCAGAACTCTCTTGACTTCCTCTTTCAGAACTTTCTTGGCTTCCTTGTCTTCTAAGAATCCTAGGAATCAGATTTGGATTTTCGAATATTGGTGGTGGATTAGGGTCAGAATTTGACCTAGTATGACGAATCCTTTCTGAAGCCAGTTTTCGCAGATGATATATTTTTTTGGATTTTTTAATTTTAATTGAAATGAAAGTACAAATTCTACAAATTCTTCAAAAAATAATGATTTATGATTAAAATTTTCTCAAAGATTTTATTGAACTAGAGAGTCTGATTAAACATTTGAAACTAAGGTTCAAAGTATAAGCTAAATCAGAGATAGACTGAAGCAGCATTTATTTACTATGCAGTTGCAGGGAAAAAGCATTTCAAAGGCTACCTGGCTGATCTTCAGACTCTGTCTATAGCTTATAAGTGAACAATATTAACAATAAAAATGATTCAGGCTCCCCAGTATGGTCGCCACTATGTTATCACTCAGGTTTTCCTTGAAGTTGTAAGAAAAGGAAAGTATACCCGAGGTAACCACAAACCAACCTTCAGATGCAGAATCTAGCCAATCTGCATCCAGAGAGGGCTCTCTCTTTATAATTTATCTTTGTTCTTAGAAAGTTTTAGGTTAGTTATAGATCCAAGAATTTTGTTTGATTTTGAATGGTGGAATCTGCCAACTAAGGACAAGGTTGAATATTTTCAGGTCATTGGGCTATGGATTCAAAGGATGGCTTTACTGGATTTCTATTCTAAACACAAGATGGCTTTGTAGGGCAAGATAGCCAAACAGAGATCAATCCTTAAAATTTAAAGTGGATGGAATGGGTTGAAGGGATGAAAGGCAGTTAAGAATCTTTCACCGTGTTCAAAAGAAAGAAATGAAATGATTACAAATAAAGAGCAGTGAATATTTCTTTACTACAGTAACCAAAATGTTTAAATTAGCGAAGCAAGAGCAATTAAGAATTCGTTGCTTATAACTAATTTAGAGGAAAACATTTAGAATAATCACAACTGAACTCAGAGTACAATTAAGTAAATTCTGAGTTATTCTTTTATGTCAATTATTCAGAAATGGACACAATGATATTATAAACAGATATAAAACTTAATACATAGGATAGAAAGACTTATTGAACTGCAGTCAGACACATGAATCCTGCAAAAAGTCCTAAGCTTCAAATTGTCATCCAACAAGCCACAAATAAATTTCTCCAAAACGATTTTATTCCAAAAACATCAATGTCACAGCGAAGTATTAGAATCCACCCTCAATACTCTCTTTGAGGGTTTATTTATACAAAAAATGACTGAAAATATCTCACACTAACCTAGCCACTAATCTAGGGTGACTAATGAATAAGTTACAATAAAAAGGAGACAAATGGTCTCGTAGATAGAACAAAATGTAATTGCTGGTGTGATGTTCCCTTATTTTGTGGACGTGCTGGAGGCAGGTGCTATAATAGGGCTCGATGCTGTCCCTTTGAGTAACTCTTTTGCTTGTTTGATACTCTTTGTTTCTACTGATACTCTTTCAACTGCCCAACTGATACTCTTTAATCTGTGCTCATTATTTATCCTTTACATGATAGTAAAAAGATAAAATTCTGAACCTGAAGATAAATTTCATAAAATGTCCAATAAGTCTTCCCACCATTGATCTTCTGCTATTATGGTTCTTTTAAGTTTTCTTAATGTTTCATCAGCCTCTGTGTATCTGTAAAAAGTGGGCTGATTAGGGAACAAATACTTTATTTCCTGCTCAAGATGAAACAAATTTTTTAACCTGTCGTAGAGATTCCTCCCTGTTGGCAATGTTGCTTGTGACGAACTGATAGAAAGAACAGTTGTGTTATGAGCATGTATATCTATTTTATTAACATAGGTTTCCAGGTCCATTATCTTGTCCTCTGCGAGCATAGGACTGGGTAACCCATTGTCTAATAAAACCTGAAATTTCCCTTTAAAAGCATTGATTTCTTCTAGAATATCTGAGCACTTCCTTTCCAAATTTTGCATAAGAGTTCTTTTGGTAAAAACTCTTTTTATTTTTAAAATAGTGCCTGTCCTGTCATCAATTCCTAATTCTGAAAGTTGTTGCTTAGTCCGGGTGTTCAGAAACTGTATAAGTTGATTGGCTTGCTCAGGTCTGCCCTTTAATTCATCTCTTGTTTTGGCTATTTCTTCCTGAGCTACTTTGATCAAGTCATTTTGTTCAAAGATTGTTTGAACAAAGGACCAAATACTTTTTATTGACTCAATTATATTATCCCAAAGAATTTCATTTATTTCTCTCAAAGGATTTTCTAACGAAAGATATTTTTCTAAAGCCTTTACCAATTTTTCCAATCTTTTAATTTCCCTGGTATTATCAGCAACAGTCCTTTTAGACATATCATATTTCTGCTCCAAATTTTCTAACTGTAATTTTATGGTTTTAAGTTATGTAACTCTGAGTTTTAAACTTTCCATTTGTTTTACCAATTCATCAGAACTTAAACCAGAAGTGTTTCCCTGTGCTAACTCTGTTTGTTGATCTGCTGTTGTGGTACCTGTAGTGATCTCTGTTGTAGATGTTTGCATGATATCCTGCTTTTCTTTTAATGCCTGTTCCAATTCTTTCTCTGTTTCACTCAGTTGCTCAGTCATTTTTAAGAGAAACTCCATCATCTCTTCCTGTGAATTTTCCTTCAAAACTTCTTGGGTCTGGGGATGCCTTGAGGCTGGCAATTTCAGCTGCTTTCTCAGTGCAGCTATATCATCATCTTTCTTTTTAATTAGTGCCTCAATGCTTTTGATATCTTTGGGATTGTGACCCAAACTGATGATTATATCTTCCAGAGACTTTATTCTGTTATCTTTTTCCTGAGAAGAAGCCTTCTCAATTTGTAATTGGGTGTTTGTATTATTTAAAGAATCTCGTAGCCTAAGGGCTACCATGGCCTTATCAGTAAGGGTGGAGTATATCATTTCCCCAGTTTTTCTATGCAACTCTATCTGGTCCAGGGGATGAATGTCTTTTGCCAGGACCTCAAAATTGGTCCTAATATAATCAGATGCTGTCATGGGCTTTGGTACTTTGGATTTGAAATGGCTCATCATCATTTTGCCTTGTTGAATGTCAAATGCTGACATCAATCTTTCCTGATTGTGTGGAGCCATTTTTAGATACTGATCATATACCTTCATTCTCAATGGATCATTCTTTGCTTTTATATTAATGAAAGTTCTCTTGATATCACCTGCATCTATTTTTGGTGGCTTAAAAGAAGATACTTCAGTACTCAACTGTTTTTGCAATTCTTTTCCTTTGTGGCCTGTATGTGTTTCACTAACTGTGCCAGTTAGTTGACTATCTTCTCTTTCATCATCAAACATCTCATCAATGATTTCCACATCTGGAAGTGGATCGGGTTTCTACTTTTTAGCTTGATGTAGCTCTGAGGATTCTTTGGGAGGAGTAGGATCTGGAGCTTGTCTTTTCTTGCCTATTTCCATATTAGATGGAGTTTGCAATTCTGAAACTTCAGGATGATTTACTTGAGTAGGAGAAACCTGTGTTTGATCTGGTGCCCTGGAGGTTTGAGGTTTCTCTGCCATGATGAAAGTTTCAATGACCTATATTTCAGGTTCTTTCCCTTTTCCTTTAGACTCTACTACAATTGATGGACTCTGTTCTTGTAATCCCTGTTGGAGATTTCCTGCTAAAGAAGTGCCAATGTGAGGTACCTGCACTTGACCAAAGATTCTAGGTCAAACTTTTTCTCAAGATCTTTCATAATTTTATTCATATTGTCTTCTTCACTATCTTGCTCAACTAGTGTTCCTTCCACCCACTCATCTTGGTTAGCATATTGTTCTATTTCAGGAATCCTGTGGTGAATGTATGGGGATGATTTGTTCTTCATTCTTTTATCACAAATAAAACCGAATGGATCATAAGGAATCCAACGAAAACTCCTTGGTAACTTGCAATGGTTTTGCAGTATATCTTCTGCTTCTCGCTCAGTGTCCCTAGAATTGCATATGAAGGGACCTAATTGACTTTTGATCCTGAGTTGGGCTTTCTTTTTTACACTACAAAAATGAATCATATCAGAATTATTCATTTGCCTGAAATATTCTAAGGCAAAAAGCCTCATAGGCACATATTTTGGCAACCTGAATGGATATAATTCACATCCATATATTCTGATGACTAAATGATTTTGATATAAATACCAGTCCCCAACTTTATATGTCCTTGAAAGCTGCAAAGTATTCTTAATCTCATTACTGAGCCTTGGAGGGGGAATTCCTGTCAACAAGGTAGTTGCAGGATATACAAAAAGATCGATGAACTCAGCATAAGAATAGGGAGAATCATAAGAAGAATGAGTTATGGAAGACCAAAAAATAACTGATCTAGGGTTTCCCTTGGCATCAAGCTTTTTAACAGGGAACGGGAACTTCTCTGATTGGTAATAGATGAGGAGATGGTAAATAACTGAGGAATATTTGAACACTTTCTCATTATCTAGCCTCATGAGCTGGTCATGGATTTTATTGGAAATGAAGGATGCAAAATCATATTTTACTGCAGGAGGTTGCCCAGGAGTAAAGATAGACAGCAATACCAAGGTTATTTCATCAACATATTCACTTGTATTGAAACCCATGACAAAGGATATCATATTCAGGATGAGTCTGCCTAAATTATTAAAGTAAGCAAAACCATAGGGAGGAGGCCCCTTAGGTTGATGTTCAGGTAACATAAAAGTCTGGCAAATGCATTTCAATTTTTCTGGGGACAGTTGGGTAGACTTTTCAAGTAGTTCTTCCATGGACAAAGGAGTAAGATCTTGATCAGGTTCAAAATGGAGCATTGTATTGATGGCTTGAGGAGTGATGGGGAAAAGGATACTCTGGTCCGGAGACAACACTGCCCTTTGAGTTGAATCATAATTGGAGTGACAGTAGTGGATAATTTCTGGGAAAACATAGACTGAGGGGATAAGATATCTCGGGAAATTGGATTCCCACAATCCAATGACATCAAGTCCCTTCGAATAATTGTCTCTACAGCGACAATAACTTCGAAGAGGACTTTCATCGAAACCTATGTCTTTAATTTGGAAGTCTTTATCCACTAATGGTAAGTATTCTAACTCTCTATGAGGGGCATTCAACGGGGTTACATTCAGGGCTGCCAGAGCTTCCATTTTGGTTCTTGTGTATTCAAAATGGAAGTTTCTAGTTTTTTTTTCACAGACCGGGCGCAATTTTTGATTCTGGGAGCTTTGATTTTACTTGCAGGGACTAGAATAGACTGAAATTAACCCTTTTTCAGACTCTGGCGAGAATTTTAACACATGAAAGTGGATTTTTCAGAAAGTTTCGGCAAGAAAATTGAATAAATACCTGTTTAATGGAGAATTTTGAACTTTGCAGGTACTGGTCAATGGCGGATGGATGCTTGGGCACTGGTTTAACAATGGCGTTTGGCAATTTGGTTGGTGGCATCTCAATCAGTGGAATTTTCAAATTCTTCAGAGGAGGACGCAGTCGTTTTCAGCAGTGAAAATGACAGAAAAACACGGGATTTTGTTTTATTTACAAAGTCAATGGGGATTTTGATTTTTTCGAGGATGACGTCATCCGGTATGGGAGGATGCGTCACCAGGACCGGGCGGTAAGCGGTAATTTCCGCACCGCTCTTTGGGAGATGGTGGTATTCAGCGCAGAGGGAGCGATTCCATTAATCATTTGACACGTGGTCAGAGGACTTATTCCAAAACCACCGTGCCCCCGCTCATTATCTTCTGGACGCGAGACGGCCAGCGGAATGATCCTGGGTTGTTGATCATCGGGGAGGTGATCTGACGGTGGACGGGATGCGGAATTGGCAGAGTTTTATCGTGCGGACCCGACGGGGTTTTAAAATATGATTAACTTAATTAAATATCCTGGGGGGCGTTTGATTGGCGGAGGGATGTGATTATTAATTAATCCAAATGATTTAATTAATCTCACGGGTTAATGAATGGTCGGGTTATGGAAACTTTGATTTTTATTTATGTTTTTTCGTTGAAAACATATATTTAATATATGTTTAAAACTCTTTTCTTCGTTTAATTTTATTATATGGTAATAAATTAATGTCATTTATTCACCATAGGGGTAGGGAAATATTCTATATGGGTATATTTTAGCCAAAGGGTTTTTATTGGGGGATTTTTATTCAACAAAAGGGATTAATTAACTTTGGCCAAAACTTATAATAAAAGGGGTTTTGGGGATATTTAGGTAAGGAGGAGTTATGTACTATAGGATAAGGTCTTTTCACTAGGGATTTAATAAATAAATCAGAAGTTAACATGACAAAGGACAAGGTAAACTCAAAATACTTTAACTATAACTAAGAAAGTGAAGATTTCTGAAGCAAATTGTATCATCTCAATTTCAACACTTAAACATAGAATAGTAAGTAATTTTTAGGGTTTATTATGGAAATTTACATGATTTCCCCAAGTAAAATAGGATTTTACTTAGGAAAAGGATAAAAGTGAATGATCATAATGATAAATAATCTTCAAGTACTAAGGTCTTTTTGATCATTAGGCCGAGGGTCCGGTCCCTCCAAAAGTCAAGGAAATGCCTTGAGCCCCTTTAATCTCCAAATACCTTAGCACTTTGGGGAAATTAGTAAAAATCTTAGGGAGAAAGTGACGTGGGAAGTTAATGATTTTGACTTTGCTTTGTGTGAATTTTCCAGTGCATTTTCTGCTTCAGTACTTGTGATGAAGGTAAAAGATTAAACATATTTAGCACCATCATTCATCACATAAAACTTTGCAACACCATCTACCTACCCTATCTACTTGACACTACCATTTTCTCTTCTTTATTAGGGTGCATTTAGACTTGCAAACCCTTATCAACCTTTTTTCTTTTTACATGATAAATCTATCTATTTCTACCCTTATTACATCCAAGGGCTTAGATTAAACTGTTGAGCACCTTTTATTAACTCTACCTATCTACTTATCTGCCAAGATTAAACTGTTTGGTCAGATATTTATTCTCTATTCTATAACATGAAATTGAAATATGAATAAGTCAAGTTTAAACAGTTTGACCCTTCATAAATTGTGGCAAAGTTTGACAAGCTGCACACAATTGCTTATTTACAAAAATGAAATAGTAGTGGTATTTGGATTTGCACACTTTCCTTGGTCTATTTTTTGTTTGGGGTTCATTTCTTTCACTTTTTTGACCATTTTATTTTTCTTACCCTTTGATTTTTCTTTTAGGGTATACCCTCTTTACATTTTTTAAATTTTTTGATTTTTTGGTTTTTCAAGAATATGGAACACCTTTGCTCAAGAAAAAGGTTTGAACATATTATAGAGTTCATTCAAGACAATCATGAAAAATGACACCTATTTGTATAGGAGTCTAACAGAGTCAAAATTATATAAGAAGTGAATATGATCATTGTGTTTACTTTAAGAGATTGAGTAATGGCATGTTCATTAGCTTAGTGTTGTATGTTGATGATATGCTTTTAGCAAGAAAAAGCATAACAAAGATCAACAGGTTAAAGGCTCATACGGCTAGGACATTTGATATGAAATATTTAGGAGCAAAAAGACATATTTTCGGCATGGATATTTTCAGAGATAGGAGCAATGGTAAGCTATGGCTATCACAAAAGAAGTATATTGAGAAAATACTCATGAGGTTTGGTATGAACAATGTGAAGCCTGTTTCAGTCCCTTTAGCTTCCCATTTTAAGCTTTCTTCAAGTTTATGTCCTAACACAAATGAATAAAAGGAATATATGTCTCGAATTCCATATGCCAATGTAGTAGGTTTTTTTATGTATGCGATGGTTTGTACAACCCATTTTCATTATTTCACAAAGTAATGAAGAAGATCAAATTTTAAATTCAATAGAAAATAATGAATTGTCTTCACACCATGAGAGTAGTAAAATTTTTCAAGAAAAATGAAATATCAAATATCTATCATCCACACCAATTTCTTTATATTATATGGAAGAATTGGGAAATTCTTCAATAGAAATATTTCCTGGTAAAACTTTAAATGCATACAAAAATATGGAAGAATTTCAAAAGAAGAAATTAATGGAAACATTATGGAAACACTCTTCTGCATATGCATGGGAATACACATAGATGAAAGGAATCAATCCCGAAACCTGCATGCATCACATATATATTTAAGAAAATGTGAGATGAATCTAACAACCTCAACGAAGAACAGATCCAAACTTGAGGGAAATTGTTAAGGAGGAACTACATAAATTGTTGAATGTAAATTTTATTATCCAATATTAGAAAATCAGTGGGTTTCAACTTTGGTAATTGTCCCTAAAAATAATGGAAAACAGAGAGTATGTATTGATTATAGGGATCTAAATAAGGCTACTTTGAAATTTCATTTTCCACTCCCTTTCATAGATGAATATTTAGACACATTATCATGGAAGAAATATTTTTCATTTTCGGATGTTTTTAGTGGATATAACCAAATTCAAGTAGCACCAGAAGATCAAGAAAAAACCAATTTTACCTGTCCATGGAGAGTTTATGCTTACCAAGTGCTTCCCTTTGGATTATTCAATGAACTGACAACATTCCAAGGAGCAATATTGTGTGGAAGTGTACATGGATGATTTTACGGTGTATGGAAATTATTTTGAAGAAGCCCTTGAAATTTTGGAAAAATTTCTTATAAGATGTAAAGAATAAAACCTCTCATTAAGTCATGAAAAATTTTTTATGATGTTTACTGAGGGGAATGTTTTAGGACACCGTATTTCAGGAAATGGAATTAAGATAGACTCATGTAAATTAGAATCTATTTCCAAATTAGTAGTTCCAACTTCTCAAAGAGATGTTAGGAGTTTTCTTGGTTTCACTGGATACTACAGAATATTTATAGAAAATTTTACAAAGTTTCATCTCCACTCTTCAAATTTCTTGCAGAATATTGTGAATTCAGCTGGAATTGTGATTGCCAAAAGGCCTTTGAAACATTGAAAGAAAATATATTTGAAGCACCCATCTTAGGAGGACCAAAATGGAATTTTCCTTTCCATATTTCAACTGATGCTTCAAAAATAGCTTTGGGAGTTGTATTGGGACAAAAATACTTGACTCCTTATGCCATTTACTATACAAGTAAAATTTTTTACTCCAGTAGAGTTAAATTACACTATTAATGAAAAGGAGTTTTTAGATGGTGTCCATGCCATTAACAAATTTAGACAGTACATTACTAGCTATGAAAATTTCATTCACATGGATCATTCTGCAATTAGATATCTCATGAATAAATCAATCACTAATGGAAGAGTCAGAAGATGGTTATTATTATTGCAAGAATTCAATATCACCATTTTAGATCGACGTAGTAAAAAACCACAGTTTTTGAGTTTTTGTCTAGAATTTAAAATGGTAACAATGGTACACCAATAGAAGATATTTTTCCTGATTAATATATTTTTGCAATATCTACTAAATCTCCATGGTTTGCTACATTGCTAACTATTTGGCCATAGGGAAGCTATCATCATATGTGTTTCCTAGAGAAAAGAGGAATATAATTCAAATGAGTGCATCTTATTCATGAATAAATGAATAATTGTACAACACAAGTCCAAATCTCATCATCTCAAGGTGTTTAAGAGAAGCCAAAATATCGGAGATACTAAAAGTATGTCATGATGAACCATGTGGAGGACACTTCGTTGACAAAATAATTTCTTACAAAGTCCTTCTCATAGGATATTATTGGCCTTCCCTTTTTAACGATGCCAAGGAATATATTAAGAGATTTGATAGTTGTCAGAGAATGGGGAAATTTGTTCCTTCAAATGGAATTCCTTTACAACCTTAAGTACTTATTAAACCTTTTGAAAAATGGGCTTTGGATCTTGTCAAACCAATCAATCCACCATCAAGACAAAGGAGGTATATTATTGAGTGCACTGATTATGTCACTAAATGGGTAGAAGCTAAAGAACTTTCTTTTGCTACTGAAAATGTTGTAGTTTCATTTCTTTTCAAGGATATTTTTACTCATTTTTTTGTCCCATGGGAAATTGTGATAGATCAAGGAACTCAATTCACATCCACAATGATGTAGAAGATAGAAGAAGAATAAAAAATCAAGCATAGAAATTCTACTCCATATCATCCATAGGAAAATGGACAAGTATTATCCATTAATAATTGAAGCAATCCTTACAAATATTGTACATTTGCATCGAAGGGATTGGGCAGAAAAGCTTCCAGAAGATTTATGGGCCTACCACACCACATGGAGAAACACAATAGGACATACTCCCTATGAACTTGGTTATGGGAAGAAAGTCCTATTTCCAATAGAGATCCAAATAAAAAATTTCAAGATAGTAGTTAAGCTGGGACTTGACTTGTCAGAAGCACAAAAGCATAGAATGGAACAACTCAATGAGCTTAATGAAATAAGACAAGATGAAATTCAAAAGACCAGCCTAGTTCAGCAACAAAGTTCTAGATGGCATGATAAATATATGAAAGAAAGAAAATTTCAAGCAGGAGATTTGGCACTACTCTTTAATTCAAAGTTCAAGGATTTTCAAGGGAAATTTCAGACTCACTGGCTTCGGCCTAAAGAAATTGAAAGTATTTGATAATGGATTAGTCAGGATCATAACCATTGATGAATAAAACGTTCCTCTCCTTGTAAATGCACATTGACTGAGATTCTATAACAAGCCATTGACAAAGGAGGAATTTTTAAGATTTTTCAAGACAACTCTAATATAAAGTTGGTTAATAAGAATCCTTCTTCTTCTCCGACTTAGAAATATTCTTTTATTTAAAAAAATTAAAATTACTATATATATATATATATATATATATATATATATATATATATATATATATATATATATATATATATATATATATATGAAATCCAATCATTTATTGGCATACTTCTACAGAAAATATAAGGTGAAAAAAAAAATTGGCACCTTACATTTTCTTTATTCCTCTTTTAAAATCCCAATTTCTTTACATCTTTTTTTCTTTATTTAAAAAAATAAAAAGTATATAGCTACAGAATTGTTGAGATTCTACAGCCCTGATGGATTTCTGCAGCTCATATATGACAATACCTTTTCGAGTGAAGCAATTGAAGAATACATTAAAGAGCACCTGAAGACAAGACAGAGAGAAACAATGGAAGGTTAGAAACATCAATTTCAGTTATTATTTACCTGAATCACGCTCTCGATAATTGTGAAGTCTCACTCATTCATTTATTCTGAAGCATAATTCACTCATGATTTTAATCATATTGAAAACTTTAATTTACCCTGTCAAAGAGGCTGTCGTGAGGTAAAGCTTCTCAAATCCATGGGAGTAATGGTGAGAACAAAACTGAAAGGGAGAAATTTTATGGAAGGTTACCCATAGATAAAGGAGATGCTATAGAAAGCACAATCGGTCAATTTCGTGGAAAAATTTAAAGGTTTTCATAAGCATTTAACTAAGTCATTTTCCAGTGATTTCGACGGAATGGAGGTTGAAATCAAAGATGTTAATTTTTCAATAAAATATTGTTTCATAGCTGAAGCCACCATACTGTCAAGAACTGGAGAAAGGTGGTTCAAATATAAAGGAATTGAAGGTGAAGAATGGAAAATCTTTCTAAAAAACCAAGGTATGGATATGACGATCTTTAAAAAGGGAATCCATAGCACAAAACTTAAAGGAAAATGGATTAATTTACTGTTGATAATCAAAAAATTTATCACTTGTGATGGAAGAATTGGATGCATGTTCTTTTATCATGTTAGGCTATTGATGAATTTTCTTGAAGGGACTAATATAAATCTTCCATATATTTTGTTGCATAGTTTGAGAGGTTGTTCAAAAGAGAATTCAATTTATAGAAAACACAATGTATCATCATGGGTTCATAAAAATTCTTATTGAATTCCACCTTAAAAGTATATGAGATATTTTGGAAAATTTCATAATTCGGAATCATTTCCATGAGGGAAATCAAGAACACCCTAGTTGTAGCAAAGAAAAAAGGGAAAGGAAAATAAAAATTGAAAAATTCGTTGAAAATGAACAATAACCATATCAGGAAGAGTCAGAAGAGGAAGTTCGCATTGAAAAAAAATTGGGGAAACTTAAGAAGCAAACTGTTAAAAAGGAGGAGGATAACATAAAAGGAAAGGATAGGTCCATAAATAAAGAGGAGTCTAAGATAATGAAGAATAGGGAAACAGTTCAACATCTTGCTGAATCAGCAAGAACAACTGCTAGACTCAGTCAGACAGTAAAATAACCACTTCCAAAAGAAACTGAATTTGTTTATTTAGAGGGAGAACTTAGGGTTCCATCTCCCACTGCTATTTCACCTACTCAGAGTCCAGGTTGGACCCCAAAAATTGACCCATTGCAACAAAAAATATATGACTATATTAAATCCTTGGAAAAAATAGATACAGGAAAGACATCAGTTTTATAACAGAGGGAAGAAGCCCAGCCTCATAGTCCACAAGAAACTTTAATTGTGAATTCTCTAAGATAGTAAATTTTTGAGTTGGAGATACTAAATAGGCACATTAAACAGGAGCATGAAGCCTTGAAGTTGTAGAACAAGATTGAGAAAACCATAAATTACAATACTCTTTTGCATCTGGGTCTATGGTTTAACAAGAAAAAAAAGTTAAAGAAGAAGAATAAAAATCTCAAAAGGGAAGTTATAAACGTGAAATATAAACTCTTGATGAGAAAACCAAGGATCAATGTGACTAGAAGGAAGGAAAAGACGTTAAAAATGGATGTTTTAGCAGAAGTCTCAGGGCAGATGTAGTAGCATGACAAGGACCACCAATTTTGGGTTTTTTCATGAGGGCATGCAATGGCCTCCTCGTGGGGGAATGTAGACCCTCAAGACTGCCTCAATTTTGAGACCCGCTTTCACTTATCTTTCCTCCTTTTTGTCAACGTCATTAGATCAAACAAGTGTTAAACTAAAATTTTTGAATTGGTAAGGTATTCTAATGATATATTTTTCATATTTTTTATTGTTCCTTATTATTAGAGTAAAATTTTTATTAGCTACGGAACTAACACAATCTTGCAGCCAATCTTTATTCCTGTAGCCACCACCACAGTTCGATAGGTTCTGAGGTGTTAACAGAGAAGAGAAATATTTGGGCATGTGAAAAATTATCCTATCATGGATCTCATCCTATTCATCTGGCCCAAATCAAGCATGAAATCGCCCAGATGCGCGGTCAAAGGAACATTCAACTAGGTGCTGAAGAAAGCGAGCGAGGAATCTGAAGCCATCATGCTTCATGATTTTCTTTGCCACGTAGAAAATAATGAAGCAACGAACTTCTAATTTCTATTTAGAAGTTTAAAATTGAATTTTATAGTCCAAATAGGCATAAAAGCCTCAAAACAATTCATGACAGGATTTTATAAATACATGGCCAGCAAATGCATAAACAATGTGAATTATTATGCGGTTGTAATCTCATTAAAACTCTATTTTATTGCTTACTTTAATGAAGAATCATTTCAGAGCCTCAATGCACAATTAGTAAATATTAGACTTGAAACCGTCTATTGTGGAGCACCCTTGCAACATAAGATATTCTATTTAATTTATGTTCTTGTATTTAGATGTTTTTTCCATAGCTTCATTTGTATCCTAAGGTTATTGTTTGACTGTATTTCGTAGCATAAATGTATGGTTTTATTTTATTTCCATTAGAATTATGTTAGAAGCTGTAATAATTTCCATAATTTTGTAGTGTTTAAAATAGATGCATGAGTTTTTTTATCATTTGATGTAGTTTCAATTATTATCTTTACTCTCTTGTAGTCATTTCCATAATTTCATTTTGTTAGAATAGAATTTTTTTTTTCATTTGATGTAGATTCATATTTCTTTTTAATTGTTAAATTGCAGAAGTAAACTTAGTTTTCTTGCCTTATAGCAGTGATTTCTGGTACATTAGTAAATTTTCCCGTGTCATCAATTTCAAAGAACATTGAAATATTTCATTTCCAATTTGAGTGAGTTACTTTCAAGCAGTTGTGATTTAATGATTTACATTTTCGTACAAGGATGATAACACTTTATAGTTTTATAGGTATTTTTGGGCACAACAGTAAGTGATTTTCTCATTTCTTTGCTTATTTTCAGTTACATAATATTTCATTTCTAAAAACATAAAAAAAATATCAGAGTTATTTTAAAGTTTTATTTTCTTATACTATATTCTCATAATTCTTAGATACTAATAGCCAGTCAGGACTTGTCTTCGAGGGGTCATTGTAGATTTGGAAAATTAGTTAAATTAGAATTTAGTTGAAATTAAACCCATCAAATATATAAAAAATAAAAACACTTTTAAAAACAAACCTTAACAAACACACAATAAACTAAGTAAGGAAGTTTTATATAGAATATATAGTTCACTTGAACTTCACAGGATTACCAACGCAGGTCGATAATTTATGATAGAAATTTAAGACAATTAAATTGAGTAAACAATCCCTATCATAAATTTTAAACCTGCAGTTTGTGAACTCATGAGTTATATGTGTACTATATGTACTAGGTTATTAATGATGAGCACCATCATTAGGTATATTTTAAGGGGTTACTTGTCACCTTTTTAGCCTAATTATTCTCTCTTTCTCACATTTAATTGCATTATGGTCATATGTTGCTTAGTGTATATGGTGTGTTAAGGGTTGTCATACTTTGAAGGCTTAATGTGTTTAAAATGCAGAAAAATCAAGGGAATATTCCATATTTTAGGAAGAGTTCACATTCAGGGCTCGGGGTAGACATCAAGGAGTGATTGTGGGAGGGTTTACCACCTCCTTAACTCCTAAAGGTAGCCAATATATCCTCGACATTCTCCTCCAATAGCTCAAAATCAGAGGCAACCAAGCAAGTGGAATATTAGGGGGAGGCAAGCTCCTCTTCTCTCGAGTTCTAAGGGGACAAACCACCTACTTTTTAGGGAGTTGTTGGTAGCTATGTATTGTTTAAATCAACAACCCCGATTATTTTAAGCCATAATTATTTTAGAAAATAATGGGGACCCTTTTAATTTTTATATTTTAAGCAAATAAACCCTTAGAGTATTTCTTTTGATAGGAATGGGGGTCAAAAGGGGATGAAAAGTTTAAAAATTGGCTTATCAAATGCTTAAGCAAAGATAAATTGCATTTTTCAAATCGCAAAATCGTTTACATGACAAAAATAATGATTTGAAACATCTTTGCGATCCAATGAATATAACCAAAATGATTTTATATGAGGAAAAAGGAATTTTTTTAAGTAAATCTGATAAAGAATACCGAGGGACCGAATTCTGCCATGTCAGCCTATCGCATTTCGCAAATTGCAGTTTCTTCTGACACTCTTATATGGTCCTGCTCATAGTCGTCGATGCGATAAAGCATATCACATCGCATTATCAGAAAAAACTCAACCATGCTATTTTGTTACCCCTCATAATCGTCGATTTGATAAAGTGGTCACATCGTAGATCACATATCGCACACTCATTACACAAACAAATATTGCATGTTATTAACTTCACTAATATTGCGATTGTGATGTCGCGATCGGCATAAAATCTAGCTCGTCGGTATTTAATGAAGAGATTACACAGGAGTCATGATGTAATGCGTTATATCGGGTTTTAATTGAGAAATTATTATAATGGCATGATAATTCATATCATTTATCAATATCATAAATTAACGGTTTAATTTCCCATACCACGATAATCATTTCCCTACAACGAGAATTCAATTCATATCCCATCAGCATGTGAAATCTCATCCATTTGCAATGTTTCTATTTACTACAATATTTGTGCATATTGTAAAACTCAAAGGTCCCTACTTCCCACTTACTCTTTCTTACTTATTTACAGGAAAGTTAGAGTAATCAAAGTTCTTCTGAAATGTATAAGGATTTGAAGAAAAAAAAGAAGCATATGGCATCTGTTAATCCTACACTACCTCAGAGAAACATGGATGTTTCATTTGTTCACAGATATGACTTGCGGAACTGAAAGTGGATCCTCTCTATGGGAATCAATGTATAAGTTGTTTTAGGATGAGAAACCGCGCAAAATCCAGAGAAAAGCAACAACGGATGCCCCAAATTATTTTGAAGCTACAATTGGAGATGTAAGAAATTCATTTCTTCAACAAATTGCAACAAGGCCCAAGATAGTACCATATACTGATATGGTGAGATGGATTATTGAAAATCTTAACATTAGGGATAGAAATTTCCCTAGCAATAGAGGAGCAATGATTGGTTCCTTTTAAGGTGGAAGACCTGAAGAAAATGTATCATCTTTCGAACCCTAATAATATTTAAAATAAGGAATTCCTTGCAAAATTTTCTAAGGAAAATGAACTCAAATCGGTGCCAATAAAGAAGTAGAGGAGAAATCCTAACAAGCACAAGAACAATGAAAAGGGTATGTATTCTACTGATTCTTTCGCAAGTCCCCATTTCTATATCTCAGCTATGATGTTTGTACTTTTTGGTCAGTCAGACATGACTAGATTTTCAGTAGAATGGATTCACCTTATGGAAGAAGCAGCTAATGCTTATGTTATGGATTTGGGCAATATTCTGTCAAATAAAATTGCCACCGAAATTTTAGAATACAGAAATAACCTCTTTGTCTCTTCTAAAATCTTTCTTCCATTTTATATGAGTGGCTATACTATGGATGCATTATGTTTTACATCATATTTTCCAGCCATTGGCTGGAAATGGACCACCTAAGATCCCCTTCACATTCATGTATTTCATAGTATTCTCTGGGATTCCAAATATGAAAGTCATTTTTACAAAATTTGTCATGCATTTATACTATGTTGGGAAACCAAATCCAAAAAGAGAAGAAAAGAGATATCAACGCCTTAGAAATAAACCACTTCGAGGGGGCAACCTCCAATACATTACATGAATGAACAATTCTTGGATGATTCAAATTACAAAACCTCCTTTCTATATATAGGAGTCCATGGGGCCACAATGTAATCCTAGCCGACCTAAAAATAATAATTCAAGGGCACAATAATAACAATATGGGGGTTACAAGGGTACAATAATAACAATAAGGCTGTTACACTGACAACAATAAAGGACTATACTAGTAATATCGGGACCTAAAATGCCCCTCTCCTTCAATAAAGTGTTGTCCTCAATGCTTGAGTAGCTCTGGGTGCTTCTGTATCAAATTCTCATCCTCCCATGTAGAATATTCAGTGGGTAAGTTCTTCCACTTGATGAGATACTCTGAAATTTACCGATTTCGTGGCTGTCGAGTTTTTATTTCCGCGACCGCTTCAGGTTCCAATATGATTTTTCCTTCCTCATCAAGTTTTGGCAATATTGTTTGAACTAGAAGATTTTCACATATAACCTTCTTTAAGCATGAAACATGGAAAATTGGATGCACTCGTGAAGAAGCAAGAAGCTCCAATTTGTATGCCATGGTACCAATCTTTTGCAACACCTTGTAAGGACCATAGTACTTTGGAAATAATTTATTATCCTTCTTAGCCTGCTTGAGGGACATTTGTATGTATTGTTGTAGCCGTAAAAATACCCAGTCTCCTACATCAAAACTTCTCTCGCTGTGATGTTGATATGCCTATTGTTTCATTCGATTTTGTGCCAAATTCAGGTTTCCCTTTAAGAGTTGGAGAACTTCTTGTTGATGCTTGTTGTGATCTTCCACTGCTTGAACCTTCGAATTTTCTCTTAAAGATGATGTGATGGATGGTGGATGATATCCATAAAGTGCCATAAATGGGGTATTTTTTGCTATAGTATGGAAGGAAGTGTTATACCACCATTCAGCTAGAGGTAACCACTTGACCCATTGTGTTTGTTTATCAGATACAAAACAAAGATGATATCCTTCCAGAAATTTATTTACTATCTAAGTTTGACCATCAGAATGAGGATGATAAGATGAGCTATGAGCTAATTGAGTACCCAAACAAGAAAATAACTCCATCCAAAAATTTCCACTAAAAATGGGATCTCTGTCGCTCACAATAACCCATTGGTTTCCATGTAGCTTTTGAATTGTGTCCATAGACGTAGTAGCAACTTGTTGATGGGAAAATATGTCTGGACAATAGCAAGGGATCTCCTCGGTAAAAAATCCCAACTATACTCTAAACCTTTTGGAGTAGTGATCTCGTCCGAGGTGTGGGTCTGGCTACCGCTTAAGTCTCCTTTCCTTGGGTCTCGATAGAACTCAATGAACCTGCGGACACAAGCTTATTCGGATGATACAAGATACATGATTGATGAGTTTAAATGAATATATAACACTATGCGTAGCAAGATGAATAATAAAACATGAAGCCAAAAAAATATTGTCAACAACATATCATTAGGGTCATGCTTGCACATTGTTCTGGCCAGAGAAGAAACAATTCTTTATGGTAGAAACAACCCTCACTTCCTTAAATGTTTATGATGAAAATATAAATGTCAGTAAAAAAAGTTATTAACATTCATTGAGGAAGCATAAATAAACCTAACACCATTAACACGAGTATAGATTACTATAATGCATAAATGATTCCATCAGGAACTCAGTTTCATTAATCAAAAGATGTTGGAAACTGAAAAAGAAATACTCATAGTGTTCGCACAAAAAAACACATCAGATCCAAAAGGAGTTTAACAAATATCTATATTCATATTCAAAAGAGTGTAGTCCTTCTATAAAATGCTCTCTCACTCTTTGAGTCCGAAAAAAAGATCCTTTACAATATTTCCGAAGGAAGTTTTATAGACCAAAACTTGCCCTTTGGGCTTCCTGACTTTTCGCCTCCCCAACTGTTGAGCTGCCCTGTGAGCTAAATGAAGGCTGTGACTTGCGACCCAACTGCAAAGTGTGACCTGCAACCTATTACCAAGTGTGACCTGTGACATATTTCCACCCGATCATGAGAATGTGCAAGCGATCGTGAGGTCAAGGGCATCAACTTGTTGCTCTCTGAGAAAGTTCTGCCACGCACGATAATCTGCCGCTATGGGGGAAATCAAGGGAACTTCTTCTCTTAATTGATGCAGACACTCCAAGGCATTTGGAATTAAATTCTCTCTTTTCTGCATGACCAAGTTGGCTATAGAGGCTAGTTTGGTGTATATCCAGACTTGTGTGACAATGAATTTACCCATGTTCTCCTGTGATGCTGCAAGATCATAAGTGGCAGCGGCTTGTCTAATAGGTTGCAAAAATGTCTGAATCTCCTGGTCCACCTATCCCCATGTTTTTTCCTCGTTCAATGCACCCAGCGATGGAATGTGGTATAGGGCATGCATTGAGTCGATGCCGCTGATAAAATTCTTGTATGAGGCCATTACCTTATTTAGGTCCTTGGATAGCTTATCTTTGGACTGCAATTTTAATCTGGATCTGGACCTTGGCATCTTGGGTGTGGATCCAGTCTTTCTTAGGCAAGTTTTCCAGATCCTCGGGGTATCGACCCATCCGTTCTATCATTCTATCCATAGAAGCTGAGGCCTCCTTCAATTTCTCGCTCCTCTGATTAGTCTCTGCTTGGGCTCTTAGTAAGGGGGCAACTGTTTGCTTTATAGTGAACATTTCCCCATAGACCTGCCTCATTGTGACCTCTAATACATCCAACTCTCTTCAGACGGTGAGCAGTACTTCGTTAACAGGAGCAGTTTTGTCTTGGAGTTGTTGAATCTCCTCCTTTAACGCTGCCTTTTCCTGCTCTACCCTTGCCTCCCTCTGCTCTGCTTCTTGTAACTTATTTTGTAGAGATAGGATCTCTCTACTCATTTGGTTTACATTTTCCTCCGTGGTTGCGGTGAAAGCCATGCCAGCCGATGCTATCATTACCAGGTTAGTACTAGTGTCTAGGACTATATCTTTCTCCATAGCGGCTGTGGATGGGGCGGAAGGGTTTCGTGCCAGGCATCTCCTTTTCTCCTGTCGTATCTTGAAGGAGAAATGATCATATGTGAGCCTAGTAAGGTTAAATACTTGTTCTTCTTTCCCTTCGTAAGAGATCACATCAGAGAGTGTAGAACATGTATTTACTATAGGCACTTCGATGGGCTCTAGCTCAGTTTGTGATTCTGTGACTTGGGGAGTTGTCTCGATGTTCTTTAATATTCTATCCTCCTCCTCTTTTCTTTTATTTTCTTCCCCCTCTTTCTGCAGCCGCTCTGCTTCTGCCTCTTCCTGTTCTTCTTTCTGCCTGCGTTCCACTTCTTCCGCTACTTCCTGTTTGGCTTTCCTCTTGCATTCGGCTTCTGTTGCTGCTTCCTATTCTGCTTTCCTCTTGCGTTCGTCCTCCACTTGATCTAATTCTCTTTTGAGCTGCAGTTTCGCCTCAGCCTTAGCCTCCTGCTCCTCCTTTCTTCTCCTGGCCTCTTCTACCTACTTATTCTTTTTCTCTAACCTCAGGCTCTTTTTACTGTTTTCTTCATCCTCTTTTGTCTTTTTTTTCATTTTTGTGCTGATCTTTGGCCTCATGCTCTTTCTGCTGGGCAGCGGTGTTGTAGCCTGTACTGGTTCGAGGCTTCTTATCCTGAGAAGAAGAAGCGCCTCCTAATTCACGGATTCTTTCCTCCAATGTGTGATCATCTATATCTTCTTGATCGTACCATGCCCACAGGGCGAGTTGCCTATCCGCGTTATACTAGTTTCTTTTTTCATCCTCGCCCTGGCACTCAGTGTGTTGGTAGTTCCATTTGAACTTAGCCTGCTTACAGTGATCAGGGATTATCCTCTCTGGGTCATACATCTGGTGGTCCAACGGCCCTAGGCGATAACCTCTCATTTCTTCTGCTTCTGCCTCTACCTCCCTAAAATATTTGACCATGTAGGTACCAATAGTGATAGGTAGTGTAGGCCACGACTTCTTCTTGCCTTTAGTCAGGACCTTAGAGAAACCAGAAGTCATCTGGAAATAGACCTCTTGAATGAGAATTTTATCTGTAACATATCGGGGCATCGCATGGGGATCCATGTATGAACCAAAGACTCGAATTAACATGTATTCGGCAAGTGGGAACCAATGCGCCACCTTGTCTAACGTCTCCATGGCTCGCCAAGACAGGTAAAGAGTGTCTTGGCCGAAATTTTTTTTGTAGAGGGCAGGGATGAAGACTTGAGAGATTGGCTCTATGTCCTGCGTATACCTGGAATCCAAAAATAACTTCATCTCTAAGTGGATTGGGCGTGCCTACTTTGGATCCCAATTGTGAGCCCATCCCTCGAAGTGGCACCTCAAAAAAACAACATCTAACAAGTAGGAAGCCATGTAGAATTCAAAGCAATATCCATCATCTGGTGCCAGTGCCAAGGATATGTTTTTTCCGAAGAGAGGCCATCAGCCTACTGGCCCAGTTGAATCAGGTGTTGTGAAGAGTGACATACTCCATCTGGGATACCCACGTACCGCTGAAAGTGGTGGCATAGAGACGACTGTATATCCTGCAAAGCATAATGGCCACTAGTTTATACACCTTCGTAAGACCTACCACTGGATATTCTTGATCTTTCTTAGCTTTGAATTTTTCGAGCTCCTCCCACCACCCTTTCAAAGTATCTGTTATGGCGACTGTGTGGGTGGTGGCCCATTCTTCTGTAAAGACCTCCTCTCATTCAAGCAATGCATAGTAAACTTGAGCATCCAAGCCTTTGAGAGTCGCAATTGCTTTGCCTTCATAATCCCTGATCACCCACTTTTTGGGGTCGGTGTTTTGTATAACCCACTCAATGACCTCCGCGCATGGGAATATAGCAGGGTGGGCACCTACATCGTGGAGCCTTGACCTTTTAACTTGTATGTATGCTTTCTGGTCAGGGAGGTCCTCTGGGAATTCTGGCTGAGCAAATTCCCGGTACACTTGATACCAACGCATGCTGTCCCCTTTGGAAAATGTACAAAAAGTGTCCCTGTAGATTGGGGGTGGGGACATCGGTATATCCATCTCTATGTCTTCTGCTTCCGGGCTTTGTTCTTTTTGCGAGCCACTGGAGGTCCCATGTCGCTTGAATCTGAAGAGATCGGTAGCAGTGAGAATATACCAGTGTTGCTTGGAGGAGTGTGGTAGGATTTCACCAATCACGTCTAAACCCCAATGTTGAAAAGGTTCCTCTGCTACCACTGACTGTAGGGGAGCGGTTGGCCGCGCTTCCTGGTTCGAAAAATTCTAACATTGGGTACAATTCTGGACATATGCATGAGCATCTTTGAAAAGGTTTGGCTAATAGTACCCTGCGCGCATTATTTTGTGGGCAATGGTATCGCCTGCAAAATGCCCTCTGGCTGGTCCGTCGTGTATTTCAATCAGGATGCTCTCTGCTTGCGGCCTCCGCAGCCATTTGGCAGAGTCCTTGTCCTTTGACAGTTTGTGCTGGTTTGAACTCTAGGTCATACTCTTGAAGACATGCCATCCATTTCCCTCATCTCTCACCCAGCTCTTGCTGCACGAAAAGTGAGCGGACAGCTGGGTGGGGGACGAAAATTGTGGCATGGTTTTTCAAGATGTATGGCCTGAAATGCTTGACTGATTTGTATACTGCATAAGCCTGCTTGTCAGTCTCAGGGTAATTCAGTTCAGCTCCCTGCAACCCAGTACTCATGAAGGATATAGGCCATTCATCATTGTTGGCGTCTTTCTATGTGATGACATCTGCAAGTGATGAATCCGAGACGAAGGTATACAAGATGAAGCTTTTACTAAAATCTAGACTTTGGAGAGATGGTACTTCTACTATGGCCTACTTGATTTTATTGAAAGCCTCCTTCTCAGGTGGATTCCATTTGAAAATCACATTCTTCTTGATCATCCCCTGCAAAGGCCTGACTATTTGGACAAAATCTGATATGAATTTTCGTACAAAATTGATTTTCCCAAAGAAAGACTGCATGTCATTTTTGCCACTAGGAGGTGGAATCTGGGCAATGGCCTTTGCCCGCTCGGGATCTAAAATAATTCCCTTCTTGGTTATGATGTGGCCTAGAAAATTTCCCTTTGACACGGCGAAAACACTTTTATTTGGGTTAAGTGAGATCCCATATTTTCTGCATCTTTCGAAAATTTTCTTGAGGTGGTGTAAGTGATCGTCCCGGTGTTTCGAAAACACAGTGACGTCATCCAAATATAATACCACTCTCCATCCTATTAGACCACAAAAATATATATCCATGGCCCGTTAGAAATTTTCCCCAGTGTTTATTAATCCGAAGGGCATGCGCCTGAAAGCGAAAGTTCCCCATTTGGTCCAGAAAGTAGTTTTCAATCTGTCGAGCTCAGCTACCAGCACTTGGTTGTAACCGAAGAAACCATCCAATAAAGAGAAAATTTCGGATCTGGATACAGCTCGCAATATTTTTTCCATAGGGGGCAGCGGGTAATTGTCTTTGTCTGAGGCCCGATTTAGATTTTGAAAGTCCACGCACAAACGGATCTTGCCAGATTTTTTTCCATACCGGGACCAGATTTGATACCCAAGTGGAGTGCAAAACTTTGAAGTTGATACATGCATCCAAAAGCTTCTTAAGTTCTTTCTGAATCATTGGTTCTAGTGTAGGATGCACTTTTCTTAGCTTTTTCTAGAAAGGCTTCACTCCTTCCTTCATAGGTATCACGTGCTGAATAATCCGAGTATCATGCGTATGTAGATCATCATACGTCCAAGCAAAGACATTTCGATACTTCCGAAATAGCTGGGTGAAAGCTTGCCTCTCTTGGTCGGAACAATATTTCCCAAGGTTGATGAACTTCGGATCCTCATCTGATCCTAATTTCACCTGCCGATGTGCCAAGGTGGAACTTTGTAGTTTGTTATTTGGGGGCCCGCGAAAACAGATCTGCGGATCAAAAAATTTTTCAAGTGACACTATCCCCTTGGGCATAGGGTTTTCTTTGTGTTTATCATGTTCTTCTTGCAAAGCTTGATCATGATCTGCTTCTTCTATCACCGCGTCTTTGAACACCTCGGTGCTGAGCATGAATTCCAGTATCTGTTGGTCATCATCAAAGACGCGTAAATTAGTAATATTATCTGGAACAGAGGGTTTATAAATTATTTCAATAGAAAAGCCATCCCTTAGAGGGGTGAACCTAGCAGCAGCATTAGCCAGAGTATCAGCTACTATTGCGTACCTTAAGTGTGATGACAAGAAATGGATGGTATTGCGTACCTGACAAGTGATGATCTCAGAGTCTCCAATAACCTGTAAGCATCTTACCTTTTATTCCAATGCCTTCTTAAGTCCTAGGAATAAGGCTTCATATTCGGCAGTATTGTTGCTGTACTGTAACTCTAGCCGACACAAAATCAAGAACTTGTTCTTCTAGGGGTCTAGCAGGATGCAGCCCGCGCTAGCTCGATCATGTGTCTTGGAATCGTCATAATACAAGGTCCACACATCGTTTTCTGGTTCCTCCGGAGTGGTGGGCTGGGGAGGGATTTCGGCTTGGTGTATGACGGGGACAGCTTGGTTTTCTGTGACGAGTGTTAGTTATGACTTGACCTCTAGACTCAATGGGGACTGAGGGGGATGGTAACATCCGAAGATGGCCTCTAAGAAACACATGTCGAGTTCCTCTTGGGCAAAGCTGACAGGTTCAGTAGTAGCATCCAAATTAGTCACAATATGTTTCATATAAGGTTCACTTTCAACCCTAATTTGGTTGTTCTGGCCCTTGTAGGGAAGCCACAGATGGGACCAGTCAGTAGTAAAGTACCCTTGCAGCTTGCTGGACCAGTCCCTGCTAAGCAATAGGCCGTAGGCTTCCGGGATGTCTATGAATACAATTTCTATACATTGGTGGACCCTAGAGTTAGAAGATATGTGGATGATGACATTATTCAGTTCTCCTACAGCGGGCACTTACGATCTGTCAAGCTGAATTATCTTAGCATCAGTTTTCTATAGGCGAATGTTCAAATTATTACAAACAGAGAGGGGCATGACATTTTTGGATGCACTAGAGTCAACCAGGAAGTTATGGACATTGAAGTTGAAAATTTTAAATGACAAGAGGAATGGAGGAGTGGATCCCCTGGAATTTTCATTTACGGCGTTTACAATAGACTAGAAACTTGGACTAGCTTGCGCAGATGTATTGCTCACAGGTTTAGTAGTTGAGGCGTTGGCGAAGGCTTTGAGAATTAGTTCTCGTTGGTTGGTGATGCGGGCAAGCTCGTAAAGGGAGATGTTGGCTCTAGTTTTCTTCATGTCCTCAACAATGTTGTAACTAGAATCAGAATGAAGATCAGGCTCGGTGGTGGATTTGGGAAACCCCATCGGCAGCTTGCTCTTTTGGTTTACTCGGGTGGTTTTGGGAGTTAACTTCTTAGGAATAACGACTTGTTGTTCATTCCCTGGGGGTAAGATTTTCCTTAAGAAGGCCCTCTTCTTCTCTTCGAAGGACTTTTCGAGAACTAGTCCTTTTCTTCTAAGGCCATAATTTCATACGGGCTTGACCTTAGGATCATCGGCCATGTTGATATCAGTGATGGTATGAGTGCTTTCCCCGCGGATTACATCGAACACAAGGATGGAGGACCCTGGTTCTTCATCAGGGGGTAGATCTTCTTCATTGTCAAAGACATCATCCTCTCCCACGTCCCCTGGGATTTGATCGTTCGGAAGTTGGTTTACTACTGTAGTCATGCTGCCAATCCATTGGGGGCACGTCTTTTCAGAATGGGCGGCCAGGTGGAATGAACAAAATTTGTCTTTTCCGATTTCCTCCACGTTGAGCACAGTGTTTGGATTAGATGGAGGTCGGCTTGTGGTGGGGTTATTCTTCTTGAAAAAGGGCTTTTGTGTCTTAGTGCCAGTAGTGGATGCTATGCCCTTTCTCTTTAGGTCAGAGACTTCATTGGTCAATAGCTTAAGGGTCTTCGCTATACTCTCGAAGTCAAAAGTATCCTTGTCCTTATCCGCAGTCTTGGGTGTGAAGGACTGATTCTTCTTCGAGGTGGGTTTGTGGTCGTCTCTCCCTTCATGATCGATGGCCCCTATAGAAAGCATGTCCTTTCCTACGGCAAGGGCAGTCACGTAATTTTCCACAAGGGTAGCCCTAGCTTCGCGTTTTACGAAGATGGAAATATCCCTGGGGAGAGCCTTTGTATAGTAGTCTATGGTAATGGAGTCATCCAACGCCAAGTTGGGGGGGAATTTTTTCAATATGGGATCAAAGCATTGATTAAAATCCCTAACCTTCTCTTTCTTTTGGAATTTAATGGTACTTAACTCTGTGAGGAGCATGGAAGGGGTTTTTTCCTCCGAAAAATTTTGTAAGAAAATGCAACGGAATTGGTCCCATGACGTTATGGAGGCACTTGGGAGAGAGCGGTACTAGCTGGCCGCTTTGTTCTCAAGAGTGTGTGGAAAAAGGTGACAAGAAACGTCATCTGTTTGAATTATCATGATTTGTAGTGAAATATATAAGTTTCTAATGTGATCCTCAGCCAACGTGCCTTTCTCAGGGTCAAACTTGGGGACATTCTTTTCAGGGTGCCTAGGCATGTCATGGAGGGAGCCCAAAAGATCTAATGGGGACTGGGCCATCCAAGCAAAAGGTTCCACCTGCCTGGCATGCTCGTGGTGCCTAATCTCATATTCATATTCACTCCCCATGCCTGACGCGGATGCTTCACCTTCATGGTGAGAGTGCTCTTCTTGATGTCCCTCGCGGTTGGCCATATTTCTGAGATATCCCCAATTGTAGATAGGGGGCCTATTTTGGTTTTTACGGTGGTGTGCGGCATGGTTTCCTTGGCCATGGCCTCTATCTCCCATACCTCTATTCCCTTGAACTCTATTTCCCTCGCCTCCATTTCCTCGGCCTCTATTTCCCTCGCCTTCATTTCTCCAGCTTCTATTTCCCTCGCCTTCATTTCCTCAGCCTCTATTTCCTTCACCTCCTCCTGGTGGGCGGCGGACTTGATTATTGTTATGTTTGGTTTGGTTAGGCTGAGGGTCACGATGGGGTTCATTCATGTCGGGTTCCTCTTCTTCGGCCCCTTGGACCTCTGGAATTGGTTCATTATTCTAAACAGCGGTGGCGAGGACTTCAACCATCAAATTTATCAACTGAGGTAGGGAATTTACAAGGGCACCATTTTGAGTGATGTTAGTATTAGGGGTCCTAGTATGGGTCAAGAAACTCATGACTAGAGTGAATTGAAAATCCCTGATGAGATTGAGAGCAACTGGGTGCAGGGTTCTCAACTGCTCCCTGGTGACCTTGTAATAAGGAGCTTCCTCCCTTTGAATATCTTCCAAAGGGGGAGGAATAGTGTCATCATTTATGACCTCCCCTTGGGGAGTTTGTGATGGAATATTTCTTGTGTGCTGGGAGGCTTCAATCGATCGTCCTTCTAGCGCCAATTCCATTGACGGGAAAATATGTTCGGCCAACAGAAAGGGATCTCCTCGGTAAAAAGTCCCAACTAGACTCTAAACCCTTTGGAGTAGGGATCCCATATGGGGTGTGGGTCCAGTTACCACTTAAGTCTCCTTTCCTTGAGTCTCAATAGAACTCAATGAACCTCCTGTGGACACACGCTTATTCAGACGATACAAGATACATGATTGATGATTTTAAACGAGTATACAACACTATGCATAGCAAGATGAATAATAAAACATGAAGCCAAAGAAATATTGTCAACAAAATATCATTAGGGTCATGCTTGCATGTTTTTCTGACCATAGAAGAAACAATTCTTTATGGTAGAAACAACCCTCACTTCCTTAAATGTTTATGATGAAAATATAAATGTCAGTAAACAAAGTTATTAACATTCATTGAGGAAGCATAAATAAACTTAACACCATTAACACGAGTACAAATAACTATAATGCATAAATGATTCCATCAGGAACTCAGTTTCATTAATCAAAAGATGTTGGAAACTGAAAAAGAAATACTCATAGTGTTTGCACAACAAAACACATCAGATCCAAAAGAATTTTAACAAATATCTGTATTTGTATTCAAAAGAGTGTATTCCTTCTATACAATGCTCTCTCACTCTTTGAGTCCCAAAAGAATATCCTTTATAATATTCCCGAAGGAAGTTTTATAGACCAAAACTTGCCCTTTGGGCTTCTTGACTTTTTGCCTCCCCAACTGTTGAGCTGCCCTGTGACCTAAATGAAGACTGCAACCTGCAACCCGGTTGCAAAGTACGACCTGTGACCTATTTCCAAGTGTGACCTATGACCTACTACCACCCGATCATGAGAATGTGCGTGCGATCATGAGGTCAGGGGCATCAACTTGTTGCTCTCTGAGAAAGTTCTGCCACGCACGATAATCTGCCGCCATGGGGGAAATCAAGGGAACTTCTTCTCTTAACTGATGCAGACACTCCAAGGCATTTGGAATTAAAGTCTCTCTTTTCTACGTGACCAGCTTGGCTAGAGAGGCTAGTTTGGTGTAGATCCAGACTGGTGTGACAATGAAATTACCCAATTTCTCCTGTGATGCTGCGATATCGAAAGTGGCAGCGACCTGTCTAATAGGTTGCAAAAATCTCTGAATCTCTTGGTCCACCTTTCCCCATGTCTTTTCCTCATTTAATGCACCCAATTATGGAATGTGGTGTATGGCATGCATTGAGTCGATGACGTTGATCAAATGCTCGTATGCGGCCATTACCTTATCTAGGTCCTTGGATAGCCTATCTTTGGACTGCTTTTTAATCCAGATCTGGACATTGGCATCTAGGGTGTGGATCTAGTCTTTCTTAGGCAAGTTTTCTGGAGCCTGGGTGTATTGACCCGTCCATTCTATCATTCTATCCAAAGCAGTTGAGGCCTCCTTTAGTTTCTCTCTCCTCTGCTTAGTCTCTTCTTGGGCTCTTAGCAAGGGGGCAACTGTTTGTTTTATAGTGAACATTTCCCCATAGACCTGCCTCATTGTGACCTCCAATACATCCAGCTCTCTTCGAACGATGAGCGGTACTTCGTTAAGAGGAGAAGTTTTGTCTTGGAGCTATTGAATCCTTTAACGTTGCCTTTTCCTGCTCTACCCTTGCCTCCCTATGCTCTGCTTCTTGTAACTTGTTTTGTAGAGAGAGGATCTCTCTACTCATTCGGTTTACATTTTCCTCCGTGGCCGCGGTGAAATCCATGCCGGTCAATGCTATCATTATCAGGTTATTCCTAGTGTCTAGGACTATATCTTTCTCCATCGCGACTGCGGATGGGGTGTAAGGGTTTCGTGATAGGCATCTCCTTTTCTCCTATCGGATATTGAAGGAGAACTAATCATATGTGAGCCTAGTAAGGTTAAATACTTCTTCTTCTTGCCTTTCATAAGAGCTCACATCGGAGAGTGTAGAATGTGTATTGACTATAGGCACTTTGATGGACTGTAGCTTAGTTTGTGATTCTGTGACTTGGGGAGATGTCTCGATGTTATTTAACATTCTATCCTCCTCCTCTTTTCTTTTATTTTCTTCCTCCTCTTTCTACAGCCACTCTGCTTCTACCTCTTCCTATTCTGCTTTCCGCCTGCATTCTACTTCTGCCACTGCTTCCTGTTCATCTTTCCTCTTGCGTTCGGCTTCTGCTGCTACTTTCTGTTCTGATTTCCTCTTGCGTTCGGCCTGCACTTGAACTAATTCTCTTTTGAGATGTTGTTCTGCCTCATCCTCTGCCTCCTGATCCTCCTTTCTTCTCCTGGCCTCTTCTGCCTACTTCTCCTTTTGATTTGACCTTAGGCTCTTTTTACACTTTTCTTCATCCTCTTTTTTCTTCTTTTCAGTTTCGTGCTGAGCTTTGGCCTCCTGCTCTTTTTTTTGGGCAGCAGTGTTGTGGCGTGTACTGGTTCAAGGCTTCTTAGCTTGAGAAGAAGAAGTGCCTCCTAATTCACGGATTCTTTCCTCCAATGTGTGATCATCTGGATCTTCTTGATCAGACCATGCCACCAGGGCGAGTTGCCTATCTGCATTATACCAGTTTCCTTTTTCATTCTCACCCTAGCACTCAGTGTGCTGGTAGTTCCATTTGAGCTTAGCCCACTTACAGTGATCAGGGACTATCCTCTCTGGGTCATACGTCCAGTGATCCAATGGCCCTAGGTGATAACCTCTAATTTCTTCTACTTCTGCCTCTACCTCCCTGAAATATTTGACTGTGTAGGTGCCGATAGTGAGAGGTAGTGTAGGCCACGACTTCTTCTTGCCTTTAGTTAGGACCTTAGAGAAACCGGAAGTCATCTGGAAATGGACCTCTTGAATGAGCATTTTATCTGTAACATATCGAGGCATAGCATGGGGAGCCTTGTATGAACCAAATACTCGAATGATCGTGTATTTGGCAAGTGGGAACCAATGCGCCACCTTACCTAATGTCTCCATGGCTCGCCAAGATAGGCGAGTGTCCTGGACAAACAATTTTCTGTAGAGGGCCGGGATGAAGACTTGAGAGATTGGCTCTATGTCCTGCTTATACCTGGAATTAAAAAATACCTTCATCTCTAAGTGGACTGGGCGTGCCTACTTTGGATCCATTTGTGAGCCCATCCCTCAAAGTGGCACCTCAAACAAACATCATCCAAAAAGTAGGAAGCGATGTAGAATTGAGAGGGATATCCATCATCTAGTGCCAGTGCCGAGGATATTTTTTTCTAAAGAGAGGCCATCAGCATGCTAGCCCGGTTGAACCGGGTGTCGTGCACAGTGACATAATCCATCAGGGATACCCATGTACCGCTAAAATTGGATGGCATCGGGACGAAAATATATCCTGCAAAGCATAGAGGCCACTAGTTTATACACCTTCCTAAGACCTGCCACTGGATATTCTTGATCTTTCTTGGCTTTGAATTTTTCGGGCTCCTCCCACCACCCTTTCAGAGTATTTGTTATGTAGACTGCGTGGGTGGTGGCCCATTCTTTTGTAAAGACCTCCTCTCGTTCAAGCAATGCATAGTAAACTTGAGCATCCGAACCTTTGAGAGTCGCAAATGCTTTGCTTTCATAGTCCCTGATCACCCACTTTTTGGGGTCAATGTTTTGTATAATCCACTCAATGACCTTCGCGCATGGGAATATAGTACGGTGGGCACCTGCATGGTGGAGCCTTGACCTTTTAACTTGTATGTATGCTTCTCGGTCAGGGAGGTCCTCTGGGAATTTTGGCTGAGCAAATTCCTGGTACACTTGATACCAACGCATGTTGTCCCCTTTCGAATTTGTACACAAAGTGTCCCTGTAGATCGAGGGCAGGGACATCACTATATCCATCTCTATGTCTTCTACTTCTGGTCTCTTGTTCTTTTTGCGGGCCACTGGAGGTCCCATGTCACTTGAATCTGAAGAGACGGGGACACACTCTAAGTCCGCTTTGAATTCACCTATCATGTTCATGAAAGAGTCCTAGGATAAGAAAGATGCCATTAGTTTTTTCCAACTGAAGACACAAGAAGGGCTGAGTTAGCGACCTGTGACTGGGTCACAGGGTCGCAAAGGTCACAATGTTAAAACTCTCAAGGGGAAGCGACTTTGTGACCTTGCAACCAAGTCGCGAGGTTTTTGGGTCACAAATTCTTAGAAGACCGAAGGAAGTGCGACTCTGTGACCTGTGACTGGGTCGCAGGGTCGCTAGGTTGCTAGGTCGCGAGCAATCAACATGGAGGGCAGATGCGGCCTAGCGACTCAGCAACCGGGGTTGCAGGGTCTCAGGGTCGCAAGTCGTGCTAGGGCTAGCTGGGGGTTTTAGCATGCACCGTGTTAAATATATTTCCCTCTAAATTCAAAAATGCATGGCTAGGTGGGCCAAAATAGAGGAAGGGCGCAGTTTCAGGGGAAGAATACACATCATAGGAGTCTGGATGGGAAGTAGTGGCAAGATTATGCAAGGAGGGAAATGTTAGGGCAAATGAGGCACCTCAAGTCTTAAATGATCCATAGGAGCAAAGAAGATGGATAATTTAAAGGCTAAGATGGGTGTACAGGGAAAGAAAGCGAAGAAAATGAAAAAACAGGAGGAAACGAAAACTTACCTGAGAGAAACACACTCCAGTCGGCCTGTCAGAGGCATTTTTCTCTCTCTATCACATGAACAGAATGTGACCTAGGGACCCTTATATTTATAAAAGGGTTTCGCATGTGAGCCATTAATGAGGTTGCTAGGTCACACTATTCGGTGGTGTGAAGGAGGTGTGACCTTGCGACCTCGAGGGTCACAGGGTCGCAAGTTCACGGGGTCGCTATTTTTCGAAATCCAAGAAATCTGCGACTTAGCAACTTAGCGACTCGATGGGTCGTGGGGTTGCTAGGTCGTAGATCTGGGAAAAAGAACCATTTTGCGACTCGGTGACTCTTAGCCTTTCCAGATTTTAACTTATCTTTTCTATGCTCAAGGGGCTCCAAAAAATTTTAAAGGGTGGATTTTTTGGAGGGTCTTGTAGAGGCTACAACACAACTGTACTTGCTTTAAATGGATGAGATAATGCACAAAAGTTTGCATACTTGGTAAGTCTATCAACTACCACCATGATGACACTCTTTCCTTCGAACTTAGGTAAACCTGTGATAAAATCCATTGAAATATCCTCCCAACATTGACTTGGAATGGATAAAGGTTGTAGAAGACCCGGGGTCTTAATTGTCTCGACTTTATTCTGCTAGCAAACTAAACATTCCACCAAAAAATTTTGAATATTAGATTTAAGGCCATCCCAAAAAAATTATTTCTTCACCCTATGGTAAGCTTTTAAAAATCCTGAGTGTCCTCCTAAAGGAGAAGTGTGTAATTCCAAAAGAATATTTTGTTTTAGTTGGGAATTCTTACAAAGATATAAGCGATCTTTGTACCATAAGGAATCATTTCTCCAACTAAATGTATCAGATGTACTAGTATCTTGCTGCAACTTTTGAATGAGTGTCCACACTTCTTCATCCTTCTTCCATTCACCTCTTGCTTCAGTTATCCAATATGGTTGGATAATAGAAATGGCACAAACAATGCTTCCACCTCTTCATTATTTCTTGAGAGTGCATCTACAACAACATTTATCTTCCCTTTTTTGTATATTGTTTCAAAGTCATAACCCAACATCTTTGTGACCCATTTTTGTTGCTCTTCTGAAGATAGTATTTGTTCCAAAAAGTGTTTAAGACTATCATGATCAGTTTTTACCTTGAAATGTCTTCCCATTAGGTAAGTTCTCCATTTCTTTAGTGCATGCAGTATTGCTAACATTTCCTTCTCATAAATAGGTTTCTGTAAATGCTTTCCTTTGATTGGACGACTTTCAAAAGAAATAGGTCTTCATTCTTGCATTAAAACAACACTAATTCCATTTCCCGAGGCATCACATTCCACAATAAAGGTTTTTGTGAAGTTTGGCGTAGCTAAGACTGGTGCTAGGCACATTGCCTCTTTAAGATGTTAAAAGGCCTTAGTTGCTTCAGGAGTCCATGAAAATGCATCTTTCTTCAATAATGTTGTTAGAGGTGTTTCTATTATCCCATAATTATTAACAAAATTTTGATAATACCCTATTAACTCGATAAATCCTTGCAACTGCTTTATGGTTGTGGGGACTTTCCATTCCTTAATGGATTTAATTTTGTTAGGGTCTACCTTCACACCCTCATGAGATACAATATGACCCAGATATTCCACCTCTTGTTCTCCAATGAAACATTTGGATGTTTTTTCATATAATTATTTCTCCTGCAATAGTTTGAGCACCCTGTCAACGTGTTGAACATGATCCTTCCAAGACCTGCTGTAGATTAGTATATCATCCAAAAATACTAGCACAAATTTTCTAAGGAAGGGTTTGAAAATGGAATTCATCAACCCTTGAAATGTAGAAGGTGCATTGGTAAGGCCAAAAGGAATTACCAAAAATTCATAATGACCCTCATGAGTTCAAAATGATGTTTTTAGAATATCTTCAGTCTTCATTCTAATTTGATGATACCCTGAACGAAGATCCAATTTGGTAAAATAAATTTCTCCATGTAATTCATCCAATAATTCATCAATCAGAGGAATGGGAAATTTATCTTTAATGGTGAGCTTATTGAGCTCCCTATAATCCGAACACATGTGCCATGATCCATCCTTCTTGTGTACCAATACTACAGGAGCAGAGAAAGAACTTTGACTAGGTTTAATTATACCCGCCTCTAACATTTCTGCAATCATACGTTCAATTTCGCTCTTTTGGAAGTAAGGATATCTATAAGGCCTGATGTTTGGAGGAACACTTCCTGAATCAAATGAATAGCATGATCATGATCACGAATAGGTGGGAGTCCTTTGGGAGTTTCAAACACCTTGGAATGATTGTCCAAGACTTGTTGGAGATCTGCAGAAATAGATGATTTTGATGTTGGAACTTCTAGTGAGCATAATTGTGCAATTACGCCTCGTTGTTCTTTCTTTAGAAGATTTTTCATGCCATTAGAGCTTATTATCCTTCCCGGCTTCCCTTCAATACCCCGTAATTCGACTTCCTTTCCTTCTGAAAAAAATTTCAAGAAAAGTTCTTGAAAATTAAAAGCTACCGTCCCCAAAGATTGTAACCATTGTACTCCTAGTACAACATCAGCACCTCCCATAGGAATGGAATGCATTGGACTATTCAATACATATTCCCCCATGGTTAGCTTGATATTATGGCATTTTCCAGAGCAATTTATAGTTCCTCCATTTGCAACCATCACTTGACATTCGGGTGCTGGGTATAGGAAACAATTTAATTCCTTGGCTACCTTACAATGAATAAAATTATGGGTGCTACCTGAATCAATCAACACTATTACCTTTTCTTCTTGATTTGTCCTTGTATCTTGAGAGTTTGAGGAGTGGTAATTCCTGCCAGTGCATTACACGATATGGTCGGATTCATTTCTTCCTCTTCTAGGGTTGGTTCCTGGTGTATATCCTCTTCTTGTTCATTTTCTTCTTCCTTTTCACAATCTATGTAAAATAATTTCTTCTCAGCACACTTATGACCTTTAGTGTATTTTCTATCACAACTGTAGCAAAGCCCTTTTGCTCTTTTTTCTTCCAATTGTTGTGGTGCCAACCTTGTAGGTTGTGGAAATCTAGGAGTAGCAACACTTCCCTCTTTATAGAAGTGAGTGGTAGGCTTCCTTGTCGCCATAATTTTACATTCAATTTTCTTGCCAACCTGAATGCCTTCTCCAATGAATCAGGTTCCAAAACGCGAACTTCATGTTGGATGTTATCCTTTAAAGTACCTATGAAGAGATCAATCCTGTGTTCCTCTGGAATATCAGTTACCCTTATATTCAATTTTTGAAGTCCTCAATGTGCTCCCCCACTAAACCCTTTTGTTTGAGATTTATCAATTGGCTAAAGAAGGTGTTGCTCTTTGTATCCTCATAATGTGCTATCATTTCCTCCGTAAAAATTGAACAAGTGACAATTTTTTTACGGGAGCAAAGCCATCGATACCATACAAATGTATTTTGTTCTAAATGTAAAGTTGCAATGCATACCTTTTGTGTGTTTTGCACATTATTGAGATCAAAATATTGCTCCATCCGTAGTATCCATGTTACAGGATCCTTTCCATCAAAATTCCTCATATCCATTTTTGGAATATGGTGGTTCTTCCCTCCAACATTAGAGTTTATGAAATCATGATTAACATTTATTTTGTTCTCATCATGAGTTTCCTCTACTATCTTTTCACCATTAGGAAACATTTCTTGTATCAAATTTTTCAAACCTTCCATGTCTTCTTTTAGATCATTCTTCATGTTTTCCATTTTCTCATCGATCTTAGCTTCCATGTCATCCATCTTAGATTCCATGCCAGCTTCCATGCCATCTATATTAGATTCCATGCCATTCTTCAAACCATCCATCTTAGATTCCACGCCTTTCTTCAAACCATCCATCTTAGTTTCCACGCCTTTCTTCAAAACTTCCATGTCATTTTTTGTTTCTCTTTGCGAGAGCGAAATTTTTTGCACTTGCTCTGGTAATTTTGATATGTCATGTTGCCATTCTTCATCTTCATGAGTCATAGTAGATATTTCTAAAGGCTTAATGGGTGTTGAATTCTTTTTAGGGGCCATTTTAGAATCCAATATTGATATCTATTCTACAATATGCCCTTGGAATCAATTCAACTAGATTCTTCAAACAAGACTTATACAATTAGGAAAAAAGAATACACACCTTTTACTTGCTTTTCAGGAGCTTGATATTGAAATTCAATTACCTCTATAATTGTGGATCCTCAATATCTGAAATTCAGCCCTGTAGTAGCCCTCTGAAGCTTCTTTCAAATTCCACATATTTGATCTAATTTGGATTCTTCAAGGAAAAGTTATGTCCAATCTCCCATAATGACACAATTTTGGACTCGTTTAGTAGAGCGAACTTGTACGACTTGCCCCGTGTCACTGTTTCCTCCTTTGGCTCTAAAATTGATAGACTGAAAACTAAAGTCCATGTAATTGTAGCCACTATTTATAGCATTCCAATCCGATGCTCAGAGAGAGAGCTATGAAGATTTTCCCACGATCACCTCTTTGAGATGAAATTCAGAAGCCTCAAAAAGCCCTAAATTCCATAGATCATATCTTCAAAAATATTGCAAACTAATATCTAAAATTTTGCGACGATGTTCCTCAGGATAACGGCTTCGCACTCTAGAAATTTTAGCTTCTGAACCTTCGTAGAAAAAACGTTATTATTAAAATACCATGATGACTTGTTTAGGTCAAATTCAGGAGCCTGCAAAATGACCTAACTTGCACAAATCATATCTCCAAAACTATTGTGAACCAAGATCTGAAATTTTACGAAAATGTTCCTAAGGATTTTGGCTTCGCACTCTAAAAATTTCATATTCTGAACATTCGTAGAAAAAATTTAAAACTAAAATGCAACGATGACCTGTTTGGAGCAGTGAGACCCTAAAATCTCAAAGCTTTTATACCAAATGTTGTGAAACCAGCTCCAAAAAGAGAAGAAAAGAGATATCAATGCCTTAGAAATAAACCACTTCGAGGGGGCAACCTTCAATACATTACATGAATGAAAAATTCTTGGATGATTCAAATTAAAAACTCCTTTCTATATATAAGAGTCCATGGGGCCACAATGTAATCCTAGTGGGGCCACAATTTAATCCTAGCCGACCTAACAATAATAATTTAAGGGCACAATAATAACAATATGGGGGTTACAAGGGTAAAATAATAACAATAAGGGGGTTATACTAACAACAATAAGGTACTATACTAGTAATATAGGGACCTAACATACTACCCATTTTTGAAGTTATTTTTAATGATAAATCCCCAAGACTTTCCAATGTGTCCCAGGCTGACTTTTCTTCATTAGGAAAGTGGTTTGGTGAGGATTCATTCACCTATGTACGAGTATTTAGGAGCCTCACTCATCCACAAGTCTTACCCCCATATGTTCCTGATAAAATTATCGTAAGAGAAATCACATACCAATCTGTGGGAGATGGTCTAAACATATTTTTAAAAGAAGCCAAGAAGGAATTATGGAATTTGGTCAGCCCTGGTATTTCACCAAGAGTGCTGCAACTCCTAGGGGCTGCCCTACTTTACTTTATCAACCGAGGGTTCGTACAAACTTGGAGGTGACACTCCTATATACACAGTAGATGCATTATGTTCATTCCATCCTCTTCTGTTGTACGAAAGGGCACTATTTCTCAAACTATGATAAAAATTGAAAAGTAAAGTAATGGAAGGAAATGAAAAAAGGAAACTACTTAATTTGTAGAAAGGAAATGACGGAAATGAAACTAATTTAATGTGAAAAAAGGAAATGGTAGAAAGAAACTAAATTAAATTGTTGAAAAGAAATGAGAGGAAGGAAACTAAACTGAATTGCAAGAAATAAATGGTAGAAAGGAAACTAATTCTAAACCACAATTAACTTGGCCAAATAGCTAAATGTACTCCACTTATCATACGGTCTATCTATCATTATTATATCTATGTAGCTAAGCTATCCATGTCTTAATTCTAATTGAAAAAGTGTTGATTTGGAGCTTGAAGGGAAAAAAGGGCTAAAGAGGCTAATGAAGGGCTTAACGCATGAAATAGGGCTTAGAAGTGGAAAGCAGGGGTTTAAACCTAATTAAAACTTTATTGTAGTGCAAAAATTATTTGGAACAAAATAATTTGAAAAGTGTGATGGTAGAGGTGCGATGGAGCAAAAGCTGCAAAGAGCAAAGTGCAACGCGATAAAAGTTGTGACATGTGAAATGTGATATCGCAATCGCAGTTTCGTAAAGTTGGATGGAAAGCGATAATGCAGTCGGGAGGAAGGTGCGACGTGCGATATGCGATGGGAAAGAACTAAAAAATGTGAAAAAAAAAATAATTTAGATGACATGGCAGCAGGATAGGTGGCATAGCGCTTTGATCATATCACAATCAGCGGAAAGGAGTGGTAAGTGTTAAAGGAAACAAAACAAACAATACGAAGTGAGAAATGTGAAGGGGATAAATATTGCGATTTGTGATTTGCGATGGGTGACGTGGCGGTGGGACCGGTGGTAGAGTGTGATCGCAATATTGCAATTGACATATAGGAGTGGTAAGTCTTAAAAGAAAAAGGAAAATGATGTGAAGTGCGAAGTGCGAAATGAAACAGAATAAAATATGCAAAGTGTGAAATGCGACAGGGATAAATATTGCGATGGGTAATGTGGCGGTGGGACTGGTGGAGGAGTGAAATCACAATATTTCAATCTAGAGATAGGAGTGATAAGTCTTAAAATAAAAAGGAAAATGATGCGAAGTGCAAAGTGCAAAATGCAATGGGATAAAATCTGCGAAGTGCAATGTGTGAAATGCAACGAGATAAAATCTGTGAAGTGTGAAATGCGAAGGGGATAAATATTGTGATTTGCGATTTGAAATGGGTGATATGGTGGTGGGACCAATGGTGGAGCACGATCGCAATATCATAATTTGTAGATAGGAGGGGTAAGTCTTAAAAGGAAAATGAAAACGATGCAAAATGCGAAGTGTTAAATGCAACGGGATAAAATCTGTGAAGTGCAAAATGCGATATCGCAATCACAATATCACGAGGGATAGTTCAAGTGTTGTTCAGGAAATTTTTTTGAATTGCATAGTGTGATGGGTGACTTGGCGGTGGGACCGGTGGTGGAGCACGATCACAATATCGCAATCGGCGTTTGGAACCGGTAAGTCTTAAGGAAAAATGGAAAAGGTTTGAAGTGAGATTGCAATGCGAGAATTACGGTAAGCCATAAGGGAAAATGGAAAAAGGTACAACGTGCGAAGTGCGATTGTGGAAAGGGAAAATGTTGTGATCTGTGATATGTGATATCGTAATGTCGCAATAAGAAAAAAAGAGCAGTAAGTCTTAAAAGGAACCAAATGAAAACTATGATTTGCGATGAGCGATGTATGGTAGCAGGGATTTCGATGAGGAAAGGTGGAGGTCAAGTTTTGATGGTTTTTCAAGCATTTTTTGTTGAAATGGTAAAGGTGAGGTGAAAAGGGAAAATCATTGAGATGTTGAAGAATGACAAAGGAAAGGGAAGGGGTTTTGTGATGGCAGAGGTGTGATAATCTCGAAAGTCCAATGTAAAAAAGCACATTCAAAACTTTAATGGTTTCTATGAATAAAAGGGGTGTGCCAGCTAATAGGAAGAGAAAATAAGGAGGGAAATGGAGCATAATAGAGGTGTTTGGAAGCATAACACAAAGATGGAAAATGAGGCGGGGAGACACCACAGAGCTGCTCTGGGGCTTTATCACAAATTCTTGTAAACAACTTTGCTAGTCTATGCACAAAAAACAAGGAAATGTGTGAACATGCAATACAAAAAAGGAAGGCTTAAAATTGTAATGCAACTATACTTTTAATCTTATAAATAGTGAACGGAAATCAGTTTTTGGGTCTGTGGGAAGGTTCGCCCTCCTCGATCCTATTGACATAGATTATAAGGGCATCTTAATCCACAGCTTTTTGGTTTTCATCTATTCTATTATCCTCATAAGAAAATGAAAAACTACAACAGCACATTGAAAGAAAAAATAAATAGCAATAAAAATATCAGAATTCGAACTAATTGAATGACAAAAAGCAGAGAACAAATATAGAAGAGAGGCTGAGGCACATGGATTGGGAGCTAACCCACGAGCCTAGCTCTCTAAAACTTAAATCAGTAAAATGAAATTAGTCTACTCATTTCATAAAAGAATAACCTCATACATTTCTCAAAGTTGATCACTGAGTAAAATAATAAAAAGGCTAATAGCTTACAATAAAGTTCCAACTAGAATCCCCCTTCCTAGTTCTATCTCTAATTTATTTATTCTATAGGGAAGCTACCGAAAACTCCCTAGAAAATGGTGATTTAGTCCACTTGAATCCAAGTAAAAAAAGATTGGGTGCACTCCTCTTTGAGTTGCTTGGCTGCCTCTAGAATTCGAATTGTTGGAGAGAATCTTTGGGATCGCTTGGCTGCCTTTGAGATTTAATGAGGGTGGAACATCGTCCTATAATTTCTCTTTGTTGTCTCCTCCAAGTCTTTATGGTAAAATCCTTATAAAAATGCTTAATGATTCATGATTTTCTACACTCAACCTCATATTAGGCACTCAGAGTATGTTAGCCTTAATAACCACCTATACTAGCACCATAAAACCAAAGAATAATAAAAATTCATGAAAAAGAGATCTAAGAAGGCAAAAAGGTGACCATTAACCCCTCCAAATATGTCTAATGATGGATTTCATCAGCGTTCCTTTCCAATTAACTGTGGTGTGTACAGACTGGACAAATACAAGCATGTTATACTTTAAATTGGCCAAATAGAGTGCTTGAAATTGTTTACAATTCAAAGTAGGCAATATGATCTCCTGAAAGTGACCAAAAACTTCACTACTCAAGTGAAAATTAGACCCTTTGTGCACAAATATGAAGATTTTAACAACTTGTTTGAGTCTATTGAAAACTATGTTACAGTTAAGAACTTGGAAAATTTATGCCTTCACCCACCACAACTATTAATGTTTCAACACTACAGAAACAAGAGACTGGAGACAATTCCATCAAGATATTGGATGTCTCTCAAGCCATGTCTTAGAAATAAAATTAATAAGTTATTAAGGATATTCAAGTCCTTAATACACTAGATTAGGAGAAGTCAGTTGAATTTTAAACAATAGATATGGATTTCCCCATAAATCTCAATGATTTCTCGAAAGCATTTGATCTCAAACTCCAAGAAGAACATAGAACCATGATTATTTACCAACAACAGATCGTAAAAAATCCTCCTTATACAAGTTAGGACCCGTTTACTACTAGACCCTCTAAAAAAATGATAAGTACAGAGAGAATGGAATACATCCCGGCCTTCCCAACCTCTGATTTTTTTTAAAATATTCAAGAAATCCCTCCCTTGGACATCTTTTATAGTAATAGGCACAAAGCAGTTGTTAGTGGGCAAAAGAAAAGGAGAAGAACAGAGCATGCCTAGACTCTCACTCAAGAAGATATGTCAATGGACATTTTTTGGAAAGATATCGAGTTAGATCCTTCATAGGATCTCACTCGGTTATCACAGTTTGCAGGAGCCTAAACATCCACAACTATTGATGAGGCATCAGAGGTTAAACAACTGATGAAGGAAAAATATGAAAAGATACTTCAACTTGAGACAGGAGTTACAAATAGAAAATCAGAGTGTTAGTCAGTAGCTACAGGTACAAATTGCATAGTTGCAAGAGAGCCTACACCAACTGAAGATTCAACATCAAGTTGAAATTAGTTCCAAAGATACTCAAATTCATCAAATACAACTTTCCATTGAGCAAATGAAAGATGTTACAAATATTGATGAATTCAAGAAAGAAGCTTTAGAATTAAACACCTTATTAGCACATCAATAGGTCATATTTTGTTAGAAATTAACCACAATTCTTGAATTATGTGAGCAAAGAGATTCACTAGTGAATCACATTATTTTTATGAGAATTAGTTTCGATGAAATTGTTTAGAAGGTATCCCAATGTTTTACTTGGCAGGATTATTCTGATGGCTGAAAGGCCAACCTGCCCAGAATTAAAGAATCAAAGAAACAAATATTGATCACGGATTGGGATATACAACTAAAGAAAGAAGAAAGGGAAATAACCAAAGCTAAATACATTGCCCCAAACATTGTGGAAACTGTCAGCTAGAACCTGATCACATCAAATCTCATAGATAGATGTATGCCTGGTGCATTAACCTTGGTAAAATATTTGATAAGACAATGGCAGGAAGTGTCAAAAGTGAAAGAGGAGCACATCAAGAAGACAGAAAAGTTAAATTGGGAAATATACTAGAAATATCTAGTGAAGCCTCACAGTTAATGGCTCATGCTTTTTTGTCTTACAGATACGTCTTCATACATGATACCTCCATTATTTGATGTTGTTTTCACTGGACACCTACGCATTAGGCCAGGCCGACCTCCCGAGGTTCAACCTATGCTTAATATTCGTCAACTCAAAGAGAAAATGGAAGAAGGGATGGCGGGACATTCCTCCAACAAATCACCCTTTAACTTTTGTTTATGTTTTTAATTTACTTACTTTAAGGAGAGTTGTTTGAAACCTCCTCAGTTTTTATTGTAATGACTATTTTTAAGAGTTTTTATTTTTATATTTAAACCCCTTCATGTATTTTAAGAAGGGGTCCATAAATTTTGAAAATAAGGCTTTTTTGATGTTGCACTTTTGTACTCTTAAATTTTTCTGAATAGAAAAGGATAGACCGAGAGTTATTTCTCAAATGAGCTGAGTAAATATATATATGGTACTTTTATCTTATATGTTTAATTTGAGCTTCAAATGAAAAATAGTTCATTTATCTTATGATGTGTTGTTTTATATATTTGTTTGAACATAGTTTGACATCAATTCACTTTTGAACATGTTATGTTGTTATCATTTATATGTATATTCAATACATGCATTTTGTAAAAAATTTGATATAAGCTTCATCAAATTGATTTAATTAACTTCTTAATTAAATCAATTATCTTAAAAAAAATTCATATCTCTAAATTAATGAATGGTCTTTATTTGCACTCGTTTAAATATTATTTCTTTAGATCGCACAAGGAAAAGGATTTCTCTCGGGATAGAGATAGATATGTCTAGATATATAAATATAAATAGATAGATTTATTTTTTCTTTCAAGATTTTTTATTTTTACATCTATCAAATTCCACTTAGAGATAAAATTATTCATTCACTCCAACTATATTAAATTGGGAAACTGGTCCCACAAATCTAGTCGGAGTCACCATTCTAAATGGAAAAGTGATGTTTTTCAAGTCCCCATCCGGGTGGTTTTCCCCAATGTTGCTGCACCAATTTTTGGGGCCTAAACATTACCCTTTAAGATAAATAGGGAAAAGCAAGAGCTTATTAGGATTCAATTTTTTGATGTAGTTAGAGCACTCTTAGCTCTTGTAATAGACATTTTTGACTTTCATATATTATGTACAAGACTGGTTATCAAATAAAATGAGTATTTGGTTTTTCCTCCACTTATAACATCTCAAGGAGATGAGCTTGTGGGTTAGGGCCCAATCCATTGGCCTCAGTCTCTCTTATGTACTTTTGTTTCCATTTCATGTTGCAGTAGTTAATCTCTTTCCATTTCATGTTGTAGGAGTTAATATTTTTCCATTTCATGTTTCAGTAGTTAATATATTTTCATTTGATGTTTAAGTAGTTAATCCCTTTCCATTTCTTGTTCAGTAGCATATAAAATCTCAAAACAGTGCGTCAAAGCCTCCCTCTCTCACCTCTTCCATTGGAGGTTGAGAAGGGTAGATCTTCAACACAGACCCAAAATTTATTTTATTTTATGATTTCTTGGAAAATTTAGATAGGTTACTTTCCTTAACATGAATATGCTATAGATGTAGAGGTATATTTATGTTTCAAGTACATAGGTAGGCTTATTTAAATTAAACTCATATTTTCCACCTTTTTCATGATAGATTTATCAATGATGAATGCATGAACAATTAGTTTTCTTGTAGGTTTGAATAGAGAAGCAGAGGAGGACTTCCCCAACACCATTAGCTTCAGTTTCCACCCTTCATCATCCAACTTCCATCCAACTCACATTCAACCCTGTTTTTGGAAATCTCCACTACATCACCGAGATCCAAATTGGGGGTGCAAGACAAGATTTGTGAAGAGTTATGATCTTGACCAAGGGGATGGATACCCTTCATCCACCTAGATACACCTTCACTCCACCTCTCCTACCCCTTTCCTCACCATTTTTGGCCTCAAACTACCCTAGGCCTATTTCCTCGAGCGTTTAATGACATCTCGTAGCACTACAGGAAATCATGTACTAGAAATTGTAACAGCACAAACCACTCACTTATTCAGCCCAAAACGTCTCTTTCACCTCATCTAAGCCTAGCACAACCTCCAATACACCTTCAACTTTGAAACCTTGATTTTGGGACCCTCTTAGGTAACCTCAGAGCCTCCTTCTCTTTGTTGCAAAATAGAGTCATTTAGAAGTATAATTAGCTCATTGGTAGATGAATTGTTAAGAGCAGTAGTTAAGAATAAGAAAAATAGATTTAAATCAGCCATTTGGTTCAGCATGTGTGCCTATATTAGTTTTCCTTTCTACAATTTCAATTCAGAAATTTAAATTATGAATTCCACTAAGCTTAATTTCATTTATTGCATTAGCATAGGTGTGGTTTCCTATTTCTTGTGGATAGCTAGATGAGTCATTATGATCTAGAGTAGTTTATAACCAATTGATAGAGCAATGGTCACGATGTATATCAAGTCTTATATTTCATTCAAAAGTATGACATACTTCCTTTCCTAGAAGTAACCCTAGAAGTACCACCTCATTGGAGAAATGACAAGGGGATGGCATGAGTAGAACTCATATGTTGTTCATATATCACTTTTAGCTACAAGTTTGTATGAACCCTGTGTTGATAAAGAAAATTTGAGTAACCTTTGGGAGTTGCAGTACTCTTGGTGCAATACCAAGGCTCACAAATTTTTGGCATTGTTGTCGGGGAGGTGTCTAAGTAGATGTTTTGATTTTTCTTTAAAATTATTTTCTACTTTTCTTTTACATTCAGTTCTAAAATATTTCAAAATAAAAAAATAGTTTTACTTTCATTCCTTGTCGAGTATGGATAAGCAAGGAAAATTCTTACCAAAAACCCCCACATCCCCACATAGTCACCTTTCACTCTTCTTCAGTGACTGTGAGGTTGAACACAACATATGTGAGTCACTTGAAAACTTTGAAGAACCTATTGGAGAAGAAGAACTTGAGGAACCTGCTTCACCTGAGGAACCTACTTCACCAATTCAAGCAATGGTTGAAACTAGGACCCACGAAGTCTTTCCCATTAGAGAAATAGATGGAGAAACTAGAATGAATAACATCAGTCCCCCAACCCTTCTGCATTTCCATGGCCCTACTTCTGAGGGTCCTAACACCTTCATGTTCAATTTTTTTGTTGTCTGCGGGAACTATGACTATGCCTCAGATGACAAAAGGCTAAAACTATTCTCATCCACCCTCAAGGATACAATCGCATGCTAGTTCATAGGTTTTCTTCGGAACACCATCACTACCTAGGAACATATGCAACATTCCTTTAACAAAAAATATAGAGACTACTGCAGATCAAAAGAAACCAAAGAGGATATATTTAGGATGACTCTAGGACCTGACGAATCCCTAGATAATTATGAAGAAATATTCCATCTGAACTATAAAACAAGCAACTGCACCTTGGATCCTAGATCAATTAAATTGGTATATCCTCGAGGGATCAAGGAATAGGTGATATAAACCATTAATATGATGTCTGGAGGATAAATTTACCAAATTCCTTATGACGACATCAAAATTGTCTTTAGAAACCACTCTAAGGCAGCTAGGAAGAAAGGTAGAGCTAGCCAAAACATGACCAACACCCCTTCCTCTTCCACCTCCATCAAGCATGAGATTGGAAATATGTTGGAGGACTTAGAAAGTGAGATGTTGCACACCTTTGCTTTGAAAATGGACACAATGCAGATGAAGAAGAAGAAATAAGAAGCAGAGAGGGCCTTGGTTATATTCTTCCCTAGATGTACCAGAAAACACCCTCGAAATGAATGTCCACTAAATGTCATGGAGGTTTGCTTAGTTTGTGAAGATAATCATGCCACGGACAAGTTTCCCTCCTTACCTGGGCTCAAATTTTTATATCAAGGTGGGGAAGGAGGACACGAGCAACTCTGTTTCATAAATCAGAGGAGGCATCAAGGGCCTTGATCATATCAGTAGGGCATGCAAGGTCCACCTTACTCCTACTATCATACAAACCAAAATGCACTTATGACTTCTTGGTACACATCCACTCCTCCATCATAGCCTACACCTTCTACTTGGCCTTACACCCCTCCATATCACCCTTAGCTTGTGAGCCAACGATTCCAATAATATGTTCCTCAACCCCCTCAATGGAGCAACCCATTACAAGGGTGGGGGACCCAATACAGTCAACCACCTTCTTTACTACCTCCTCCCCAACCTAAACCTTAGGTCACCCACTCTCCTTCACGTAAGTTGCCTCATATGCCTGCCCAGTGCAATCCAAACCTAAACAAAAATAATACATAGCAGGTTTATAGTGGGGAAACATCCTATCCAGCTTATGTTGTGGAGATACATGAGATCAACCTTACTTCTAGAAGATTACTCCCAGAAAATCATCCTCCATATCCACTAGCAGAGGTTGTTGAAGAAAAGGAAGAGAGGAATGCTCAGACCAATCAACCTCCTTTTCCTGAGTGCCTGATCCACCCTAGACAACACACCCAAGAAGAGACAGATCTTCTAGGAGAACTAAAAATTTTGTTTATGAAAATACCCCCTCTCGAGGCCATTATGGATGTTCCTATTTACAATAGGCTCATCAAAGAAAATCTCTTTAAGAAACTTGGGAAAAATAATAAATACATCCCCACCATCAATGTTGTGGGACAACTTTCTGACCTAATGTTGGGAAGGCTGATCTTCTCGAAGTACATGTACCTTGGAAGTCTAGTAGTAGAAGTAAGCATCGATGGTGTCGTAGTCCCCCATACTCTAATTAATCTTTGGGTTTCCATCAATGTGATGACCAAGGAACAATGCTTAACTCAACCTCCAAGGAGCTTTGAGAAAGACCACCATTGTTCTGCAACTCGCATAATTCTCCATAGTAGATCCGAAAGGAATTTTTGAGGATGTTATGGTCTCAATCTACTCCTGGGAATACCCCACAAATTTCCTGGTCCTCCAGCAAAAAAAAAAGTTTAATGGATACCCTCTCATATTAGAAAGACCTTGGTTAGACACTATCAATGGTTATATCAGCTGCAAGGCCAGAAACATGACTATAAATAATGGGCCCTTGTACAAACAACTAGTATTATATCCTCTTGCCCATCCTTCCATTGACCATGAGATACCTTTGTGGGTCGAGGATGAAGAAGAAGAATATGAAGTATACAATACAACACCCTACCCCATTTGTACTATAGATACTATACTTAGAGGGGGGAAACCTGATGAGAAAGATCTCATCGATCACATCAGTCAAAGCCAACCCCCCACTTCCATTCCACTCAATGACCTCGTAAGAGAATATGAAAAAACACCCTTGGATTGAGCCGTACTTAGTTGATTCAATCTTTGAAGCCACCAAGGCTATGGAATTTGGCCCATAAAAATATTTGAAGATTAACTCATCCCTCTTAGCCAAAGAAGAAGGGAAACTATGCCAACTCTTAAAGGAAAACCTTGATACATTTTCTTGGGACTACAGAGACATCAAATGGGTGCATCCCTCAATTTGCATACATCATATTTATATTAAATGGGGATGCAATCTTGTGTGCCAACCCAAAATAAGGATGAACCTAGCTCTAAAATACATAGTGAAGGATGAACTGCAAACGTTGCTAGATGTAGGTTTCATCTACCCAATATTAGATAGTGAGTGGGTGTCTCCTCTTGTTCTAGCCCCAAAGAAAAATGGAAAGTGATGAATCTATGTTGACTACCAAGAATTGAACAAAGCCACTAAGAAGGATCATTTCCCCTTTCCCTTCATAGATCAAGTGTTATACGGTCTTGCAAGGAAGATTTTTTTGTCTTTCCTATATGGGTTCAATGGGTATAACCCAATCCGAATTAGACTTGAGGACCAGTCAAGGCCACATTCACATGTACCTAGGAACTTTATCTTACAAATTCATTCCCTTTGGGTTGTGCAATGCCCCTACTACTTTCCATAGAGAAATTCAGAGAATTTTTTCTGAACTAGTCCATGACTCTGTAGAAATATACATAGACAAATTCACACCTTATGGGTATGATTTCTAGGAGGCCCTGCCAAATATAGGGAAAATTTTGAGAAAATGCATTGAAATGCATCTCTCCCTAAGTCTAGACAATTGTGAATTCTTAAAAAGAGCTAGGATAGTCCTAGGCCACTCAATATCACAAGCGGAAATATAGGTGGACCCCAAAAAATTTACCATCATAAAAAGGGTGCTTATTCCTCAAAAATAGAGAGATGTAAGAATTTTCCTAGGGTTGGAAAGCTACTATAAGAGGTTCATTAAGTACTTTAGAAAAGTGGCTTCACCATTATTCCTATTTTTGGACAAATATTCTGAGCTTTTCTAGTATATTCTCTATCATGACGCTTTTGATCTCATCAAGGAAAAGCTAACCACTGCCCCCATTCTTCGAGGTCCCAAGTGGGCTATGCCCTTCCACATCCAAAAAAATGCATCAAATAACAATGTGTGGGAAGCCTTGGGGAAGTTAGAAGACAAATTATCCTATTCCATCTATTTCATTAGAAATAATCTGTCTAAATTTGAACTTAACTATACTGTCACTTAAAAGGAGCTCTTATCCATTGTCCATTCGTTAATTTTTTTTAGGAATTATATTATTGGTTATCATACCTTTGTACATACCTACCATGTAGCCATCAAGTACCCAATGAATAAAACAGATGTTAATGATAGAATAATTAGATTATTGTTGCTATTACAATAGTTTGATTTGACAATTTTTGATAAACTAGGAAAGGAAAATGTTGTTTCAGATTTCTTATCTAGACTAAATTTACCTGCAAATGAGGAAAGAATGGTGGATGATCAGCTTCTGGATGAACATATATTTTCTATATCAGCACTCTCTCCTTGGTTTGATTACATATCAAACTACTTGGTTGTTGAGATTTTTCCCCCAAACCTTTCATCCAAAGGAAAGAGCAAGATTATCATGAAAAGTGCCCTTTTCACTTGAATTGGTGGCAATATCTTCAAATTAGGTCCTTATCAAATTCTTAGAAGGTGTGTGAGGGAAGAGGAGGTCTTCAACATCCTCTCAACATTTCATGATGGTCCCTATTGGGGCCACTTTTTTTCTAAGAGGACTTCAAAGCTTTGTAATCAGGTTACTATGGGCCTACCCTCCACCAAGATGCCAACAGATACACTAGTAGATGTGATCAGTGTTAAAGGATAGGGAGACCTGCACCTAGGGATGAAATTCCCTTGCAACCTCAGGTGTCTTTAGAGCCATTTTAAAAGTGGGCATGGACTTCATTAGACCCATTGATCCACCATCCAGGAAAAAGAGGTATATCATAGTTTACACAGATTACTTTACCAAGTGGGTTGAAACAAGGGATGTGAACGCAAAAATTGAAGAGAAGGTAGCTAAGTTTTTGGGAGAGAATGTGTTATACAAGTTTGGATACCCCAGAGAGGTATTCACTTATTAGGGGGCTCAATTTACATCTCATCTCATTGAGAACCTCATGGGGTGGCACAAGATACAACACAAGACTTCCACTACCTATCATCATCAAGAAAATGGTCAAGTGGAAGTGAAAAATAGAGCTTTGGAGAACATCCTCACCAAGGTTTTGAGAAACAACAGGAAATATTGGGTGGATATATTAGTGGAAGCCACTTGGGCTTACAATACCACTTGGAATACAACCAAGGGGTTTACTCCATATGATCTAGTTTATGGGAATAAATCTTTGTTTTCCATTGAGTTTGAGCACAAAACATTGAGCATTGTATCTCAATTTGACTTGGAAATCACAAAGGCACAACAAGAAAGGTTGTTGCAGCTAAATGGTTTGGATGAATTCAGAATCTAATCCCTCCTTCACATAGAACTAATCTAGCTGCAAAGGAAATTTTGTAATGACAAGCACATCAAAGAAAAGACATTTCAAGAAGGAGATTGGGCACTGTTCTATCACTCTAGATTCAAGGAATTCAAAGGAAAAATAATGACCAGGTGGCTAGGACCTTATCGAGTGGAGAAATTCCATGAAAATGGGGTTGTTCATGTTAGAACCATAGATGAGGAGGGGATCCTCTTCTTGTCAATGGTTACATGCTAAACATGTACAAGAAGCTCTTGTCTAAGGTTAAGTTTATCAATTCAATAAATAGGGAGGTGAATTTCATTGGAAGCTCCATATTTTCCAGCCCCCCACCTTCCTATAGAAAGAAAATGAAAAAAATAAAAAAAAATAGGCCTAGATGAGAACCTCTCTAAGGCATCTAGGGCTAGGTCCTGGGTTGGAAAACTCCATGAGGTGATCCTAGAGAAAAAAAATAAAGAGAGAAAAGAAAAAAAAATAGATAAATAAAAAATCCTTGGGTGAAAACCTCTTTGAGGTTCCCAAGGCAGGTTTGTGGGTTGAAAACCTTTACTGAGGCATCCCACCTATCTTCAAAAAAAAAAAAGGAAAAAGAAAAAGGGATGAAACAACACTTATGCACTAACATGTTTCTATTTTACAAGTTTTTGATCAAGGAAAATATGGACAAAAGGGAGCAACATCCTTTCTCTCTTTCTCTCTCCTCTACCTATCCGCTCCATGACCAATCCTAGTATGTATCCATCCATCCAATTATCCCTCCATGTGAGAAAAGATCCATGTTTTTCTAACTCTCTACAGTGCTACAAGATGTCCTATGTTGTTACAGGATTTCTTATAGTGCTACTAGAAACCCTATAATGCTACAGAAAAGTCATTCGAGAAGGAACAAGCTCAACCAAGGACACCTAACCCTCAAGAATACATGAAAAATATATATTTTTTTCCATAACTACCACTCCTAACCATCACTCCACTCCATGCATAAATATTCAATCATTAAATAGTTTATGTCACCACTGTGAGCTAGTTTAGCTAAATATTCACACATGGCCTTTCCTCTCATATCATCCTCCACTTCACCACTTCATTCACTTCCCAACTCCATACCTAGCATCCCAGCACTACTTCTATTCATTATTTAGCTCAGTGGAGCTCCAAAATTTTAATAAAGGCGCTGATATAGGAAGATGATCACTTCGTGTAGCAATTCTATACATGCAACTAGTGATTCAAATAAGCAGGAGGTAGCTAATCAAGATGGCTCTAGATGATCACCAAAGGACTCTAGAAGTAAATCCATACCAGCAACAACACCTGAGGATCTCCATGAAGCACCTACAAAAGAATCAACAAACTAAAGAAATAAGAAACTCACTAAGAAAAATTAGTTGTTCGCTAAGAAAATAAAAAATATAAATAAATAAAAAACCCAACAAAGGAAACAAAGAATTTTTGGCTATCACCATGCTCCGGGTCCCTACATAAAAGTATATTGCCACTCATCAACATTAGGTCAGCTCATGTATGGCTCCCTCACCTTCTCGCCATGCACCAGTTGGCTAAAATGATTTAATGTTTGAAATAGAGAGTTTTATAGAAAAAAAGGTGGCTAGTTAGCTTAGCCACCATCAAAGAGTTAAAATAACGAATTAGTGGGGTTTTCATGCCACATGGGGCTGTCACATTAGTTAAGGGAGAGATCATTAGGAGTTGGAGTTGATTTTGAGGCAGATGGGAATGATTGGCTTGAGTGGGACCAACGGTCCAAATGAGGAAACCTCGTCCCAAATCCACATCACCACTATGCTCCAAGTCTGCTCAATTGGAATAAAAGGTGAAATTTGGCTCACTCTCCCTCATTCCATTATGCATTTTGAGATCAGTTGGGGAAGGAAAGATACAGGATCCATTGAGGATTTTTGAACAAATTTCGAGTTTTGCGTGGAAGCCCGTGCTACAGGAAAGTCTGTTGGTGCTACAGGAAGTCTACAGGAAGGTTGCACAGTGCTAGAAACAACCATGAAAGCCACCCTCAGAGTGCATTGACACCCCAACACCATCCTCCAAGCAATAAAATATCAAAGTTTCAGAGGTAAGTGGACATCACCCCACCAAGTTATAACATGTTTCATGGAAAATTACACATAGTCAAGCCATAATTCATAAATTTAAGAAGTTGTTCAGAGAAGTAGGGGTAAGAAAATCTTAGTTTGTGTTAAGTTAAAGCCTTAGGGGTCCCATATCACCAGTGTTTTGGGACACAAGCCATACAACCATCTCTCTAATAGAGTCACAATATGGGGGTAGATTTTAACAGAAGGGATCCCACAGATTAGACTACAACCTCTTGTGGTTGACATCTTTAGAAATAACCAATGGGTGGTATTCTTCGAGCTCCTCCAAGGCTTTGATGATGAAGTGGCTCAAGAAATTTCAGTAGTCTTTCGTACCCTAACAGATGATAGGGCCACTAAAGTGGTTAGAGGTTTGTCTGTTACCATAACCCCTGAGCTCATTAGCAGAGTTACAACCTTGCCTCTCTGAGTTAAGTGGAAAAAAGAGGACAGAGTCTCTAGCACTACCTCTAAGAATAGTTTCTTCTTTCCTAATGAAGAATAAAACGAGGATAAGGATGGGATAAGAAGGGAAAGTTTCCCTTACCCATGGGGTGAGGTATAATATCACATCATGAAATATATTTCCTGTGAGGGAATACTAAGTGTGGTCTATGGATACCACTTTAGATTATTGCATGAGCTTAGATTCAAAGGATATTTTCCACTAGAGTAGATACTAAACATCACATACTTCCTCCTACATTCAGTCATATACATGAGCCAAAGGGAAAGGATAGAATGTATCAACACCTAGCTCACCATCAAATCATTAAACTCAACTGGTAGATGCTCTCAACAAAATCAACATCCCTCTACCTTGGTACACCTTCATAGACATGGAAAAATAAGCATTCATTGGGACACAAGATATCACTCCTGGAAAAACCCTTGCCTCTAGCCTTGGAGAAAGGGATATCAGAGAAGAAGAGGAAAATATTAAAAGGACTGAGGAAGAAGAGGAATAATAGGAAGTGGAAATAGAGGCAGAACCCATAGACAATATAGGAGCAGATGAAGGAAAAGAAGAGGAGGAAAAGAAATATGAAAAAGGATAAGAATATGAAAAGGAGGAGGAAGAGAGAGAATAAGAAAAGGAAGGAATGGTAGAAGAGGAAGAGATATTAGAGCCCAAGCCAAGCACTAATATCTCTCCTCAACAAACCAGTCTTTCACCAGGGACCAAAGAAAAGGAAGTGGTTGGCACCTTATCCACTCTAAGTATTCTTGTGAAGGAAAAGAGAAAAAGATAAACCCCCATGTACATCAGGATCATGAAAATTCCTAGGGTGTAACAAGGGAGACCTCAAACTCCAACTAAGAACCCATTCAAAATTGAAGAATCACCCAATAAGAAGGATGAAATACACCTAGAGGAGGGAAATATTCAAGAAGTCACTATGAAGACACTTGTGACCTGTATAGGAAGACACTCTTCAAGGCTAGCATCCCTCAAACAAGTACCAACCCCCACAAATCTTCAAGAGGAAGAAAAGGAGGGGAAACAAGAAAAAGAGGGTTTTCTATAGGAAAGAAAAAGTTTGCTACAGGAAACTCATGTCGTACTATAGGAAACCCATAATGTGCCACAAGGAGAGCATTAAGTCACGAGGGAATAAGATAATGCACCCTTGGAAGGGCAGGAGGCCAAGGTGATGAAAAAGAGACAGAAACTGAGGGGCAGAATGCTAAAGGAAAGAAAGAAGAGGAACCAAAGGAGGAGAATTCCTCTCCAAAAAATATCCCAAATGATATAACAACAGTTCCACATCCTAGCCCATAGCCAAATCTGATCTCCTATTACACATTCATTGAAAGAGGAAGGATGATCCCTCAAAAGCTTGTAGTTCCCCTATTTTATGAGCTAGAGAAAGAGAGAGCACACACACACCACTGGATGCAAATTGAAAAAACAAAGATTGTGAAATATGTAGGGATCACGGAGAAAAAATCATTGAGATAGGGAGATATTTGGATGATGTCAAACATAGGGAGGCAGTATTAAAGGAGAAGTTACAAGACGCACAATAAGAGAATGCAAGATTAAATGGCCAATTGCAATAGAAGGACAAGAAATTAACCACCATGGTAGACCTATGGATGGAGGAAATACAACATAGGCATCCCTCCAACTCTTATGCCATATACCTGAAGGAACAGTGCCTGCAGTTTCATATCATAAAACTAGCCTCATATGGGTCATTACCTTTCCATAATTACAGACAATTTATTGATTTTTGCAATCAATCCAACATAGAGGATAAGGAAAAATTGGCATAATTTTATATGCATAATATTGTCTTGACTGATCTAAAAGTTTGGGACCCTAACTCTAGGTTGGGGGATATGCAAATAATGGCCCTAGCCTCTTAGATAATCAATGAAGAGGCCATGACAAAGGAGGTAAAAAGGGTTGTGATAAGCGAAGGAAAAGAACCTCTCAATATTAGGGAAGAGCTATTCAGCCATACAGGGGTCATAAACAATCACCTAATGATAGCAAATTATGCCAAACCCGTAGCTAAATACCTCAACACCCAAGCATAGGATATTTCACACTATGATGACATTTCTAGACTGTTAGGAGAGGAGTGTGTAATGGAAAGTCAGAGAAGATGGAATTTCCTCCCTCTTATCCTAAGAAACATGGAGTATCATACTCTAGAGAGATTGACATCTGCCTTACAAATGGCACCTTTTTACAAAAGGGTTATGCAGACAATGAGGATCCAATGGCTTCGCTTAAAACTCGGTCCACCTTTGTTGCTGGGATTGGGTGAAGTAAAATACCAAGTTAAAAAGAAAAAAGAATGGGAGGAGGAAATAAAGAATTCAGGATTCTATCCTCCTGAGGGAACTCCTTCCATGATTCGTTGGGATGTCAGAGAGGCTACAAGGGCACTAAAAGAATCGAAGAAATAGGACTAAGTTTCTGAGAGGATGAGAAACCATTTGGTAGGGGGGTGATGATGAGAACCATCATTAGGTACATTTTAAGGGGTTAATTGTCACCTTTTTCACCTAATTATTCTCTGTTTCTAATATTTAATTGCATTATGGTTATATGTTGCTTAGTGTAGATAGTGTATTGAGGGTTTTCATGCTTCGAAGGCCTAATGTGGTTTAAATGCAGGAGAATCAAGGTAATATGCCATTTTTTAGGAAGATTTCATAATCAGGGCTCGGAGTAGACAACAAGGAGTGATTGTATGAGGGTTGAACACCTCCTTAACTCTTAAAGGAAGCCAATATATCCTCTATATTCTCCTCCAACAACTCAAAATTAGAGTCATCCAAGCAAGTGGAATATCGAGAGCCAAGCTACACTTCTCTTGAGTTATAAGGGGATAAACCACCTAATTTTTAGGGGGATGTAGGTAGCTACCCTTTAGGTTAAATAGGACAGAGAAAGAGACCATTAGGATTGGATTTTTGGATGCAGCTAGAGAACTCTTATCTATTGTACTAAAAATTTCTGACTTTCATATGTTATGTACAAGACTAGTTATGAAATAAAAGGAGTATATTTTTTTTTCTCCACTAAGTTAGTTTCAAGGAGTGGATTTTGTGAGTTAGGGTCCAATCCATTGGCAGTCTCTCTTATGTACTTGTGTTTCCATTTCATGTCGCAGTAGTTAATCTCTTTCCATTTCATGTTGCACTATTTAATCTCTTTCCATTTGATGTTGCAACAGTTAATCTCTTTTTATTTGATGTTGAAGTAGTTAAATCCCTTTCCATTTCATGTTCATTAGCATATAAAATCTCAGAACGTCGTGTTAAAGCCTCCCTTTCTCATCTGTTCCATTGGAGCTTGAGGAGAGTATATCTTCACCACAGACCGAAAATTTCTTTTAGTTTATGATTTATTGGAAAATTTTTATAAGTTACTTTTCTTATCATGGATATGTTGTAGATGCAGAGGAAGATTTATGTTTCAAGTTCATAGGTAGATTTATTTAAATTCAACTCATCTTTTCCACCATTCTCATTATAGATTTTTCAATGATGAATGCATGAACATGTAGTTTTATTGTAGGTTTGAATAGAGTAGTAGAGGAGGAATTACCCAACACCATTAGATTTAGTCTCCACCCTTCATCAAATAACTTCCCTCCAAGTCAGATTCAGCCCTGTTTTTTGAAATATCCACTACATCACCGAGATCCAACTTGGGGATGCAAGACAGGATTTCTGAAGATTTTTGAGCTTGACCAAGGGGTTGGATACCATTAATAGACCTAGATCCACCTCTACTCCACATATCCTACCCCTTTCCTCGTCATTTATGGCCTCAAAATACCCTCGACCTGTTTCCCGTAGCATTTCAGGACATCCTGCAACACTACACGAAATCCTGTAGCAGATCTTGTAGCAGCGCCAACCACTCACCCCTTCAGCCCAAAACCTCTCTTTGACCTTATCTAAGCCTTCCACAGCCTCCAATACACCTTCAACTCTGAAACCTTGAGTCAAGGGCCTTCCTATGTCACCTCAATGCATCCTTTTCTTGCTGCAAAATGAATCATTTAGAAGTATAATTAGCTCATTGATAGATGCATTGTTAAGCACGGTAGTTAAGCATGAAAAAAATAGAATTAAATCAATCATTTGGTTCAGCATTTGTGCCTAGATTAGATTCCATTTCTCCAATTTCAATTCATCAATTTAAATTATGAATGTTGCTTAGTTTAATTTCCTTTCTTTCATTAGCCTAGTTGTAGATCTCTCTTTCTTGCAGATAGCTATATGAGTCATTATGATCTAGTTTAGTTTCTTTCCATTTGATAGAGAAATGGTCATGATGTATTTCCAGTCTTATATTTGATTCAAAAGTGTGTCAGACTTCCGTTCCTGGGAGTAACCTTAGCAGTAACACCTCATTATAGAACTGAGAAGAGGATTGCATGAGTAGACCTCATGTGTTATGGATATAGTACTCTCTCCTCCAAGTTTGTATGAACCTCAGGTTTATAAAGTAAAGTTGAGTATCTTATAGGAATTGCAACACCCTTGGTGCGATACTATGGCTCACAAATTATTTCTCAGAATAGATTAATATAATGAAAGAAAATTGAAACAAATTGCAAAGAAAATAATGGAAGCAAATGAAAATAAAGTGCACATTTTCTTTCCCAAGCATGTTATTTTTTAGTGACTTTCTCTCTCAAGGAACTATAGTCCTTGATATTACTGGTTTGAAATAGCTAGTGTGAGATTACTAATGTGCCAATCAAATACAAACATAAAGAAATTAAATCAATCTTAACAAAACAAAATTAATCAAAATAACATAAAAGAAACTAAACTAAACTTGCATAAATGAAACCACACTTGTTGAACTGATATCACACTTGCTGTATGGAAATGAAAGCACAGTTGCTGAATTGAAATCACAAATGTTGAATTGAAATCACACTTGCTTGAAATGAAAATAACTAAAATAACATAAATATTTACAACAAAAAAAGAGGTGTGCTAGTTTTGGTTGATGGGGGCCTCCACTCAACAAGCACACTAAACAATTATCAAATCTTGGAGATCAAAGTCGAAATATGTATTCCATAAAATGAAGTTGGAGACTCCAAAGATATTAAAATAATTCAACTCTCTTCCTTTATCCTCATTTTATAAATTACATATTTGATGGGACTGTGAATATGGCTCCTTTGAAGGATGCACTCATATTTATAAAAAAACTTAAGATAACTAATCAATAAATATAGGTCCAAAAAAATCTCCTAGATCCACACTTATCTCTTGTGGTTACAACCAATCACCTAAAAATATGAGATACAAATCCTCTCAAAATTCTCTGCTAGTTTTGATAGGAGACACATATAAAAATATCCATGATTCTTATCCCTTGAATGTGCCTATTCAATGATCCAAATCTTCTACAAATATTCCAAAAATTTTCATGAGTTGGAATTGAAATTCGAATTTGTGGTTGAGTGGCCAAATAGGACCCTTTTAGAATCTTCAAATAGGCCTACAATATCATAAAACTCATACCACTTTTACATATATATGAAAACATGTTAAATTTATAATATTTAATCATTAATTATCTTAAAATACTTAAAATAAATGACTTTGAAAATAATAATGATAAACCCATATGATCATGAAAATGGTTGTTAATGTATGGTTATGGAGCTACAAAATATGGTAAAGAGTTATGGAATATGGTAAAATGATGGAAATTAGGGTAAAAGAGGATGACATTTTGGAGGCCCAACATGTATCTCAACACATGTTTGGTTTCCTTCCAATAGATCTTGGTTGGATTAACCATAGCTTGACCAAGTTGGTTAACTGCATAACACATGTTCGTTCGTGCGTTCACCAAGTACATAAGTGAACCCACAATCTTCCTATAAATGGTAGCTCCTACCACTTCGCCTGAAGTAGCATATTCCTTCCTCCAATTCCATGCTACAGGAGTCTCCATGGGTTTACTTCACTCCACGTGAAACTTCTTTAGTATCCCTTTGGCATACTTTCCCTGAGAGACAAACAATTCCCCATCTCTTTTCTGAATTTCCAAACCAAGGAAATAATGCAAGTTCGCCATGTATTTCATCTCTAATTATCTGGAAAAATATTCTTTACAAGATTTTATCAGATTCTCATCACATATATGAATTAAGTCATCGACGTATAATACTATAATCAATATTTTACCTTCTACCAGAATATGGTAAAGGTTTGCATCTGTTTCACTTTTCGTGAAGCCCAACCTGATGAAATAATTTTCGATCCTGGTGTACCAAGCACAGTGTGATTGTTTCAATCCATACATGCTCGCTTGAGTCTTCACACATGTGACTCTCTATCCAAGGTCTCAAATCCTTATATATGCTCTTTGTACACATCTTCCTCAATCACTTCATTGAGGAACCTTTACATCCATCTGATGTATCTTCCATCCCATCTGTGTTGAAAGTGCTAGAATAGATTCAATTGAAGATTACCTTGCTACTGGAGAAAACATATCCTCGTAATCTATTCCATCCACCTAAGATAACCCCTTGGCCACAGATATGGCCTTATGTTTCTCGACACTCCCATCAGCCACTTTCTTCACCTTCCAAATCTACCTAGATCCTACAACTAACTTGTCCTCTAGTCTTAGGACAAATTACCATGCGTTGTTCCTGATAATGGAGTCATACTCCTCTACCATGTGATCAACCCAGATTACTTGTTGCACTACTTCCTTGAATGAGGATGGCTCAGTCTCTACACTCTCACTCATAAGAGACATGTATCTAGTGTACTGATCTGAGGACCTTCTCTTCATTTTTTGGGAGGTGGGTGCTCCCACATTCTCTCTAACATATTGCATCAACTTTTTAGCCTCTCTAGTGCACTTCCTTCCATCTCTAGATGTCTCTACATGAGTTGGTGCTTCCACTCTCTTCTCATATGCTTGTGTTTGTTCCACATCTTGAGGCTCTTCTTCTGGAGCTAAGAGCTCTTCTTCTACATGCAACTAAAGCTCCCTCTCAAGGGAACTTTTCATGGTCTTTTCTTCAACGAATTCAACATCTCTACGAACCAGTATCATCTTATGAGATGGAAGGTACAACCAAAAATTGTGAGGTGTATCAGTGTACCCAAAAAACATGCTCAACTCAGTTGTTGGTTCTATATTTTTTCATGCATCCTTGGAAATATGACAATAAACTGATGAACCAAAGATTTTTAAGTGTGCCACATCTAGTTTCTTACCTCAGAAAGCTTCCTCTTATGTGCACATCGTGAGAATTCTATGAGGACTCATGTTCTACACATATACAGTCGTGTTTCATGCTTCCACCCACACGCGTAACTATACTCCCTAATCATGTAACATCACCCGTGGAGCTCCCAGAATGTTTGTTTTTCTTCATTTCTACAACCCCATTCTGGGGTGGGTTATGGTGTGATATTAACTCTCGTCAAATGCCTTCTGATGCACAAAATATCTTGAATTCATTCAACACATATTCTCCACTTTTTTCGCTCCTAAGAGCCTTCTTTTTCTTGCATGTGTACTTTTCAACAAGTTCTTTGAACTCACAAAATTTTGAGAACGTCTAGTATTTCTTCTACATCAAGAATATCCAACACTTACGTGAAAAATAATCTACAAAAATCACATAATATCTGTGATTGGTTTTGGAGATTGTTGAGAATGATCCACACATATTTGAGTTAACTCTTTCAAGGATCACTTGCGCTCGACTATCCTTATCATGGAAGGTGGCTTTCATGTACTTGTACAATGTACACCCTTTGCATGTATGAAGTTGCTCAAGTGCACCCCTGGGAACCCCTGTAGAAATATGTTTCATGGTCTTCAAAGCTACGTGGTGTAGATGGCCCAATCTTATATTCCATAACTCACTTATGTCTCATCTCTACACCTTCTTTTCTTTCATGCTCAAAGAAGTTGAATCTTCTACACCCAATTTGCAGAGGTTATTTACCTAAACCCAGATATTCTTCACTTCTCTTGTGGCTATGTGACAAAAGAGCACCTTTCCTCTTATAAAACTCACATCATAGCCACAGTCTTCCAATATAGGAACTGAAACTAAACTATTCTTCAACCCTGGAAGATACATGACATCTTTCAATGTGAGAGGAGAACCAGACTCCCTCTGAAAAGTATCAATGCTGATGTCAATCGCGCTATACCTTCCATCGTTTCCCATCTCGATGTGCATCTAGAGGTTGTTCTCCTCCAGGTCACTAAAGAACACTTTGTTGTTGGTCATATGGAAAGAGGCTTCACTATAAATGTACCACACACTACCCATCACCAAATATAACTCAAATTGTGAAGCAAGAGCTTTACCTGCCACTCCTCGTGATTTCTTCTTGTCGACCTTCTTGTGTGAACATTTCGTGGTGTAGTGTCCAAACTCATGACAATGAAAACATTTAATCTTCGACAAGTCCTTCTTCATACGTAACTGACCACTCTACATGACTCAAGTTAGCCCCTCCACTTGAATTAATTGAAACAACTAAGTCAAAATAACTTATCTAACTCGTACAAGTTGTCATGTAATGTGGAATTCCAATTTTCTTTTAATTTAATTTGAGAGAAAACTAAATTATAATCTTTCTTGGAGCCATTTTCAACAAAATTTACAATTTGGTTAAAGACGAGGATATCAAATATCACATAATCCATGACGTTATTTCCAAGCCCATGAATACAACTCATATGTTTGGAATTTGGCCACTTGTTTATGACAATAAAACTGATAAGGAATTGGGAATTATAAACTTCATTAACTCAATACCAAATAAATTCTCGGGGACGACTTCAGTGTTTCTTTTGAATCTACTAGCTAAATCATCATCCTCATCTATCTAAAGAGGATTAGGGTTACGATCATTAGTTAGAAGAATGGCTTGTTTAATTGTAGTTTTAGCATTGAAGTCTCCTAACAAGATGATATTAACTTCATTCCTTATATTATGAATATCTTGTTCTAGGGTATTATAGGGGTAATTCTTACCTAATTTTTTTTTCTTATAGAAGGAAGATTTGATAGGTGAAAAATAAAAAATTGCGATATAAATCCTCTTAGATTTAGTGTTAGAGATTTCAATTCAGATGTACTGATTGAGGGAGTCTATCTTATGAAATCGACTGTGAGGGGAAATTTTGTTTTTTATATAACAAACTATATCTCCAATTCATTTACAAGAGGATTTCTTGTTCCATGTCAACCATAGAATGAATCCATCTATGTGAGGGACCTTAGACTCCCCATGTTCCAATTTTTTAATAAGAAAACAATATCAATTTCACTGGAGATCCAACTCAACAGAGGACCTTTATCCCATGGAAACCCACGATAGTTCCAAAATAGAATCTAGAGTGTTCCAAATTACTATTTATCATTCTTCTTTTGGTCTCTATCCTTAATAATAACTATATTATATCTAATGGTTTCTCATTTTCCCTCTTTTCTAGCTTCCTTTACCTTTTGAACCTCTTCTAGCTTCCTTCACTTTTGAAACTCTTAATTAGACTTGGTTTGCTGGAATGAGATCTTCATTTATAAAGATTCTTGTCCCTTTTAGACTATGAGATTTATTGAGTATGCCAAATTTATGATCAATATAGCTTACTCTAACATAGATCAATATCTTTCCTAACCTTCTTGCTTCTATGAGATAAATTATTTCAAATTGTTACTTTTTTTTTTGTTCTTCTTTTACTATTTATAATATGTATTCATCCTTTTACTCTTTTATACTAGTGAATATAAGATTTAAGGCTCTTTTATTAGGTTTGTGATCTACCTCAATTAGTTTGTTCATTTCATCTTTGTTCTGCTCGATGTCTAATTTATTCTCTATGCTACTCAAAGTCACGTTGTTATTTAGTTTTTCTTTTAACTCTTTAATTTTGTCTCTCAAAGTGCAATTTTATTACTTTTTGTAATTTAGTATTGAACCCTAAAATTTTATTTTCTAACCATTTAAATTTGTTTTCAAGTCATTAGCAAACATTATGTAATAATCAAATTTAACTATAAAATTATATTATTGTCACCGTTTTAACTAGACATAATAAAATAATATTTGAAAAATGGTATAAAATTTATTAATATAATATTTTTTTAATTTAAAATTTTATTTATTTTTAAAATATTTTATATTTTTAGTATAGTATATTACTATCTAATTATTTTTTTACCAATGAGTTGCTTTTTTTAATTTTTTCTAAATTTTTAAATAAATATTTAACCGTGAATGGGTTTTGATAATATAAATTAAATAATAATTATAAGAGAAAAATTTACCAAAATCTAATAAACTTTTATTATAATATAAATAAATTAAATAGCAATTGCAAAGATTACCACATTGGTGTAAATGTTTTATTGTAATTTCAATTTGTGACTAATTTGGATGAATTTCTCTCATAGTAACTAAATTAATCTATACATAGTGAATACAGTAAATTGAAATGGTAATTAATCACACGAAATATTACAAATTGAAAAAATTTTTATTATAATATGAATTTGTGAGTAAATTAATTTGAATCTCTTATATTATATTTGAAATGTGTTATATATATTTGGTTTAATCTATAGGAATTGAATATTGAATCTCTTGTTTTATACATGATTTCGAAACAAAGCAATAACTAATTAAACTACACCAAATAAAACATAAAATATATATTTAATTAATTCTATATAACCAAAAAAAATGCATTTCATACTATTTCATACTCTTAACCATAACTCTGCCTAATTATTTATTTTTTAAAATTTAGGAGATTCAAAATATAAGAACACTGTACACATCTATAAAGATTTTATTTCACAAATCCTCTCGTACTAGTTTGAATAGTTTGAAATAAAGGCCCAAACTGCGCATCATAAGGTGACACAATAATCTTGACAAATAGCTATATCAATCTCGCGCAAATTTAAAGCTTCTCTATAATAATGGAAATAGTGACACCTGTGTTACAACGAAGGTAAAGATAAAAAAGATTTAGATAATCAACCATTACATGAAATATGTTGGATAATAGAAAAGATACAAAGATTGGATAATTCGAAAGATACACAGAGAGTCAATCTAACACGACAAGTAGAGTGGTGAATTTGACGACTGAGATGCGTGATGTCAGGTGCCGATTTCTAAACTAAGCAAGAGCATGTGAATTTTTAAATTCAACTACAATAGTGCAGGAAGATCAGAAGGATGTGAGATCAGAAATATTTTGTGTTTTCCTGCATGCTACTGTGTATTAAAACCAGCATTTAATACCCTGAAAGTTCAAATTTTTAAATTGGCCGTAGCCATACTTTTTCTTCAATGTAAAATCTGTGTTTTACTCCACGAAACCTTGCATTTAAAATCTACCATGCCGCACCATAAGCTCTGCAACCACCACATTCAAATCACTGCAACAACCATCTTCTTTACCAACCGTTTTGTTTATGTTTGAATGGGCCAAGTTACAGTTTGTGGAGCCCATGCTCCACGTCTTCGCATCCGCAGCCAATCACAAAGTAATCGCATGAAATCTTGCCTCGTCACCGCCCTCCATAGTCCATGCGATGACTGAAGGACCAGTCCCCACCACCATGCCAACACGACAAAGGGCTCAGCCAATCACAATCTCATCGCATAGAATGGAGCTGACGTCACACCAACTCCAAATGGATGCAATAATATCTTATGCATTCCAGTTAAATTGGTTTGAAGTCACGTGGGGTCTACTACCAGCCAATGGGAGGTCGATCGCATAGCCTTGGAGTCCAGTGAGCAGGAAAAAATTTGGATGCGATAAATCCAGTTTAACAGTTTTGCATAACATTCCTTAAAGTCCACCAAAATGATTTTAGAACTTTCATTATATTTTTTGTTTAATAAGCATTTTTTATAAGTCCTTTGAATTAAGGCATATGTATATTATTTTAATATATATATAATATATATAAAAACAATAGTTTGTTTTAATTTTTTTTGTTTCTTCATTTGATATATATAAAAGAAAAAAGCCTAAAGGCATATATACTGTTATGTATTTTTTTTAAAGACAGAGTGTGGAAGAACAGAGTGTGAGACTCTGAATTAAAAAGAAAAACAGGGTGAGCACTGTGTGTGTATTGTTGACTGTGTGAGTGTGAGAGAGAGAGAAAATTTCGACACTGCGCGTGCAACAGTTTGTGTAATTTTTTGAAAAGCCAGAACAATAGTTCTATAGAAATTTTGTAATAGTTTCTCAAGCTTAATGAAATATAGTTTTTTATGAATCTCTATCCAACAATTTTATTAATTGAATCTCTATGTTAAGAAGAGGAATTTTATTTCCTCTTTTTTTTTGGAATCATTCAGAAATTCCAACATCGTATCAGAGCTAGTCTAGGCTCTTTGAAGTTGTCAAAGAAGCTGAAGGAAGGAGTTTGTTGCAGCTTTTGACCAACAGAGTGAAGGCTCAGAAAAAGCAAGGTATTTTACAAAAATAAAGTTTTGTTTTTTTGTAAAAAAGTGCAGTTCAGAGAAGTATTTTTTTTAAAGACAAAGTTTAATCTCTCTACAGTGAGAATGTTTATTTAAAAACACAGTCAAGTACAAAGGCATAGTTCAGAAAGCTAGCTATGGCAAGAGCTAGCACAAGCACAAGTATAGGAAATACTCAACCCCCACAGTTTAATGGGAAGAACTATGACTATTGGGAAATTACAATGAGAGCCCTGTTTGCCTCTCAAGATTTATGGGAACTACTTGAAGATGGTTGAGAAGAACCAACAGATGAAAATTCATTTAATGCCTTAACACAGGAAGAGAAGGATTTGCTGAAGAGAAATAGGAAGAAGGACTCAAAATCCCTATTCTATCTTTATCAAGCAGTGCATGAAAGTGTATTTCCAAGGATTGCAGTAGAAAAGAGGTTCAAGGATGCATGGGATACCCTCCATACAGTCTACCAAGGTATGGAGAAGGTAAAGAAAACAAGAATTCAATTAATGAGAAGGGATTTTGAAGTTATTTCCATGAAAGAGTCTGATACAATAGACTCATTATTCACTTTGTTGATTGGGTTGGTCACCCAAATGAAATCTCATGGAGAGACAGTAGAAAAGAGAAGAATAGTGGAGAAAGTGTTGATGAGCTTACCCTCAAGGTTTGATGTGATAGTCACAACCATTGAAGAGACAAAAGATCTCTCAAAGTTTACTATTAATGAGCTTCATGCATCATTGATGACACATGAAAAAAGATTGGGTAGAACAAAAAACTCATCTTTGGAGCATGCCTTCAAGACCCAAATGTCCTTTGGAAGAGGAAGAGGTCAAGGTAGAGGAAACTACAAAGGAAAAGGAAGAGGCAGAAGCTAAAACAGAGGAGGAGGAAGCAGCCCTGCAAATACAAGTGGAAGGCGTAGCAATCAATTTCAAAACCAAGGCCAAGGCAGTAACCAACAAGGTGGAAAAAATTAGGCACATGGAAAAAGGTATTATAAATCTCAACTCCAATGTCATTACTATAAGAAGTATGGCCATTATGCCAATGAATGTAGGAAGAAACAAAGTGACATGGGAAATAGACCTAGTGCTAATTTTACTAAAGAAAATATTAGTCAAGAGAAGTTGTTTTTGGCATGTAATATGGTTGAAGAAAAGAGTGAAGATGTATGGTTTCTAGATTCAGGATGTAGTAACCATATGACTAGAAACATTTTCGAGTTTTCCATGTTAGATGAAAATGTAAAGTCTAAAGTAACATTGGGGACAGACAGTAAGGTCTCTGTCATGGGAAAAGGTAGAGTAAATGTTTTGACAAAGAACGGAGAAAGAAAAACCATATCAGAGGTTTATTATGTTCCTGGTATGAAGTGTAACCTTTTGAGCATTGGACAACTCATTCAGAAAGACTACAATGTTTTCTTCGAAGATGATGTATGCACCATCATGGATAAACCACCAAGCAAGCAATGCATTTCACAAATGAAGATGACAAAGAACATAATGTTCCCTCTCAAGATGGGAGCAGATTTGAAAAAAGGAGTTGCAATGGTAGCAGTGACACAAGAGACATTCCAAAGAGAAGCAAAGGATGAAAACTAGCTATGGCATTTGAGATTTGGACATCTCAACTTTGGAGGTCTGAATTTGTTGCATATGAAATTAATGGTAAAATGATTACCATTGATTGAGAAATTGGACAGTCTATGTGAAGGCTGCATCTTGGGAAAACAACACAGAGAAATTTTTCCATCGGGAGAGAGCATAAAGGAAAAAGCACCCTTAGAAATAGTCCATTCTGATTTGTGTGGACCAATGAAAACACCATCATTAGCAGGCATCCATTATATGTTGACCTTTATTGATGATTTCACAAGAAAAACATGGGCTTATTTCTTGAAATTTAAAAGTGAAGTGTTTGAGAAATTCTACCACTTTAAGGCTCTTGTAGAGAATCAAAGTGGGCAACATATTAAATTTTTAAAGACTGATAGAGGAGGATAATATATCTCCAAATAATTTCTACGTTTTTGTAGAGAAAATGGGATACACAAGAAATTTACATCAAGGTATACACCGCAGCAAAATGGAGTTGCTGAAAGGAAAAATACAACCATCATGGATATGGTAAGAAGTATGCTGAAGGCAAAACATTTGCCAAATGAGTATTGGGCTGAAGCTTTACATTTTGCGGCATAAATCTTGAATAGATGCCCAACCAAAGCTGTAATGAACAGAGTTCCTGAATAAGCATGGAGTGGCATAAAACAGTTTGTCACCCACATGAGAGTTTTTGGTTGTGTGACTTATGCACACTTTCCAGATCAGTTGAGAAATAAGTTGGATAGTAAGGGGGATAAGTGCATATTTATTGGATACAGTAAAGAATCAAGGCATAAATATTGTATAACACATCCACCAAGAAGTTTGTTATAAGCAGAGATGTACAGTTCCTTGAGGAAGATGCTTGGCATGGAAGCATTGAGAAAATAGTGAATGTAAAAAGTTGTTTGTCTCTTGATGATAATGAGGATGAAATGGCTGAAATACATCCCTTATTAGTAGCACCACCTCTACCAACACAAGGACAGCAAGGGAATCCACAAGCTGGAATGACAACACCCTTGAGAAGTGATGACAGTGCTTCTCCAAGCACATCACAAGAAGCAGATTTGAGTGCTTCTACAAGCACAAGTACACCAAGTGAAAGAGGAACCAGATTCAGAATTCTGAATGAGGTTTATGAGCAAGAGGCAGCGAATGAAGGTATGAACTCTTCATTTTCATTGTATTTTCATGTAGAGGATCCTATTCATTTTGAAGAAATTGTAAAAGATAAGAAATTGATAGATGTTATGGATGAAGAAATGAATTCCATAGAGAAGAATAAAACATGGGAATTAGTTGATCTCCCAAAAGAAAAAGAAGTGATTGGAGTAAAATGGGTCTACAAGACCAAAAGCAATGTTGAATGTAAGATTGAAATGCACAAAACCAAACTTTTTGTCAAAGGCTACAAGCAGCAACAAGGAAGATATTATGAGGAAAATTTTGCACCAGTTGCAAGAATGGACATAATAAGAGCAGTGTTGTCCATAGAAACACAACACAAATGGAAATTTTATCAAATGGATGTGAAATCAACATTCCTAAATGGAGTATTGATGGAAGAGGTATATGTTGAACAACCTCTGGGATATGAGAAAGAAGGCCAAGAGCACAAAGTCTCCAAATTGAAGAAAGCTATGTATGGGCTGAAACAAGCACCAAGAGCATGGTATAGCAGGATAGATGTCTATCTACTGGAAAATGGGTTTGAGAAATGTGAAGGAAAACCCACATTATACATCAAAGAGAAAGATGGTAAGATTTTGATTATTGTTTTGGATGTTGATGATGTTATCTTTACAGGTAATGATTCTTACCTCATTGAGAATTTTAAGACAGTCATGAAAGAATAATTTGAGATTTCTGATATAGGATTTTTGAGATACTTCTTAGGAATAGAAGTAGAGTAAAATGAAAATAATTTTTTTATCTCTCAAGCTAAATATGTACATGAAGTTTTGGAAATATTTAACATGCAAGATTGCAAGGCAGAAATTAATCTTACAGTGATGGGATTGATGTTAAGCAAAGAGGACAACAACAAGGATTTTGATCCAAGTTTGTACAAGAGCATAGTGGGTAGCCTCATGTATTTGACTGCAACTAGGCCAAATATTATGATGTTGTGAGTTTAATTTCTAGATTTATGGAAAGACCAAAGGAGGCACATTGGAAAGCAACAAAAAGAATTCTGAGCTATGTGAAAGGAAAAAAGAGGTATGGAATTTTATACACCACTTCAGAAAATTCTGAATTGATTGGATATACTGATAGTGATTGGACTGGAAGTATAGGTGACAGGAAAAGTAGCTCTGGATATGTTTTTCATATGGGTTCAGGAGCCATTTCATGGGATTCTAATAAACAACCAATTGTGGCTTTATTTATAGCAAAGGCAGAGTATGTAGTAGCTACAGTAGCAGCATGTCAAGCATTTTGGATGAGGAGAATGTTGAGAAGTTTGTGTCATGAACACGTAAAAGGAACAATAATTTATTGTGATAATAGCTCAGCAATAGAATTTTCAAAGAATTCAATGTTTCACAAAAGAATTAAACACATTAATGCCAAGTACCACTACATCAAGGAGCTAATGAACAATGGTGAAATTGTTTTGAAACATTGTAGAACTGAAGAGTAGTCTGCTGATATATTGACAAAACCATTGGGGCAGAAGAGTTTCAATTATTTGAGAAAATGTTTGGGTATGCAAGAGAATCCAACAGTTGAATTTAAGGGACAGTGTTGAATTTTTAAATTCAACTACAACATTGGAGGAAGATCAAAAGGACGCGAGCTCAGAAATATTTTGTGGTTGCCTGCACGCTACTATGTATTAAAACCAACATTTAATACCCTAAAAGTTCAATTTTTTATATTGGCCGTAGCAATACTTTTTCTTCAATGTAAAACTGTGGTTTACTCCACGAAACCCTGCATTTAAAATCTGCCATGCCGCGCCATAAACTCTACAACCACTACATTCAAATCACTACAACAACCATCTGTTTTACCCATCATTTTGTTTATGTTTGAATGGGCCAAGTCACAGTTTGTGGAGCCCATGCTCCATGTCTTCGCATTCATAGCCAATCACAAAGTGATCGCACGAAATCTTGCCTTGTCACCGCCCTCCGTAGTCCATGCGATGAATGAAGGACCAGTCCCCACCACCATGCCAACGCGATAAAGGGCTCAGCCAATCACAATCCGATCGCATAGAATGGAGCTGACGTCACACCAGCTCCAAATCGATGTGATAAGATCTTATGCATTCCGGTTAAATTGGTTTGAAGTCCGGATGGGGTCTACTGCCAGCCAATGGGAGGTTGATCGCATAGACTTGGATTCTAGTCAATAGGAACAATTTTGGATTTGATAAATCCAGTTTAACAGATTTGTATAATATCCCTTAAAGTCCGCGAAAATGATTTTATAACTTTGGTTATATTTTTTGTTTAATAACTTCATATGTTTTAATGTTGCGTTGCATTTTTTATAAGTCCTTTGACTTAAGGCATATGTATATTAGTTTGTATATATATATATATATATATATATTATATATATATATATATTATAAACTTGTTAAATTTATAATATATATAAAAAAATAGTTTGTTTTAATTTTTTTTGTTTTTTCATATGATATATATAAAAGAAAAAAGGCCAGAGTGTGGAAGAACAGAGTGTGAGACTCTGTACTAAAAAAAATAAATAGAGTGAGCATTGTGTGTGCATTTTTCACTGTGTGAGTGTGAGAGACAGAGAGAAAATTTCAACACTGTGTGTGCAACAGTGTGTGTAATTTTTTGAAAAGCCAGAACAACAATTGTATGGAAATTTTGTAATAGTTATACATCTCTGTCCATCAAATTTTTTAAATTAAATCTCTGTGTTAAGAAGAGGAATTTTGTTTCCTCTTTTTGTTTGGAATCATTAAGAAATTCCAACTTCTAATAGAGCAGGGGTTCAAGGTGGAGCCTAGTATATTTGAACAACCCACTCATTACTAAACCCAAAAGGTTCCACCATCAGAAATATGTAATCTACCCTCCCCTTTAGAGAAACAACTCTTCTTCTTTAAATGTCTGGATCAACTGACCAAGCTTAGCATCAATAGATTACAAGTTTTTAAATTGCAAGTTGCACGTGTATGGTTATGCTTAATATTGACTGTAGGTTTAGTATCCAATAGAGATGGAGCAAACTTAATGGTTAATTTTGGTAAATAATTATTAAATAATTTCACTATGTAGCTAATAAGTATACAAAATATAACAAAACATAGATGCACCTAGAGAAGATAGAAATTTATTTCTGGTTTTAAGGTTGATACGTGAATTTCTCACAATTTAAATATCTCAACAATTTTATATTATGCAGTTAAAAAAGTATCCTCCTTCAATTATTTGACTGGACCATGTCTGTATTATTCCAAAATATTCAGGAAATAAGCAATAAACATATACTTAAGAGTTTAAAAAACAATTTAACCCACAAAAATCATGATTTTTCCATGAAAATTTTTACCCCATTACAATCACACTTAAATAATACTCCAACTTATTGAGCAAGTGTATCCCTTCTTGTCGAGGGTAACCCACCAACCGAATTGATATTATAAACAAGATACAAGTTATTTATCAAGCCACTCTATCTTCTGGTCAAAGGTGACCCACCGACCAATACAGATTGACTGTATCTAGCTGTATTGAGCGCGTCGAACCGATATTATAGACATGATATGAGACATGAACGAGAACTGAACAGTTTTCTCTCTGCACTCAACAGGTTCAAGTGCAGGCCGTATCAACATTTATGCCCAAAAATCCAAGGAAGATTTGCAAGGCATCCTCTTTGTTCTCTTCGTATGTTCAGCCATCGAGTACCAAAATATCGCCCATGTTTTTTTTTAAGTTGTAAGTTAAAAGAATATCAATGCAATTTGACACTTTTATTTCCCTGTTATTTCATTTTCATAGATTTGGAGATGTCATTATAAACATTTACTATAATTTTTCATTATCTTACAATTTACATACATGTATTACTCTTTCTATGGTTCACCCTTTTCATTATTTTCAATAAAAACGTGCATTCTTTTTTCATGGAAGGATTTTCTTCTTTTCTTCCTCGTTGATTTCTGGTTATCCATACTACCAGGTGGCAGGATACCGTCCATTTACATAAGGATGAACGTTCTAAAGGGAGTACGAAGATATTTTATGATTCATGATTCATGTTTTGTTCTTTACATTGTGGTCTTCTTTTACTATCAAGAATCGAGAAATTGTAACTTCGAAAGAGAAATTGTAACTTCCAAAGATATTCCTCCGAGTTACTTTAAAATTGGAGATTTAAGAATATAAGCAGGGTGGACAAAACAATCTCTTATTTCTAATAATCAAGAAATCAATAATAAAGTTATTTTCCCATAATTTTAAAAGTAGACCATCTTTTCTTGTGAAACACAGATATTATCTCCAATGGTGAAATGATGACATATACTCTCACTCTTAAATTTGCATTTTTCATATGTTTTTTAAATTTAGTTAGGTTTCTTTAAGAAACCTCTTTGCATCCCTCGAGCACGTCAGGAGAATGTTAATGAATTTGACTGATGCCTCCATCAGACATGTTGAAAGCCATGAACTCTGCGAGTAGCACCGTGGTGACTATGGTGACAGGCATGGTTCTAGTGTTCTTGCCTTGGCAACAATTTCCTGTTTGATAAGAACTAGTGCTGAAGGGCTGAAACTAGCTAGTTGGGTTGGTCGATTTCCCAAATGGAAATATTCATGCTCCAGTTTGGCCTAGTATGGGCTTCGTGGGTTTTGAGAGCTCTGGCCATTAGGATGTCCAATTTGAGAATGTAATGTTTCTTGGTTTTTATGTGTTTATTTGGTAGGAAGCTTGTAAGTCCATTTGGGCAGTGATTATGCAAATCTTAGTATGTCAATAGTTTATTGGGTTTATGCTAAACTTTGGGCAGTGATTATGTAAATCTTAGTATGTTAATAGTCTATTGAGTATTGGGTTTATGTTAAAGAGGTGATTTTTTATTTATTTATTTTTTTTGGAATTGCATTGGCCTACACCAGTTTATCCATGTATCTCTCTTTCTTTAGCTAATACAAAGGTTCAAAATTTTCAGAAAAAAATAGCTTGTTAGGTTTTGTTTGATCGGTATTGAATATTTTTACTATTAAATTAAATTTATGATTTTATTATGTTAGTTTCAATTATACATTATTTTATTTTCTTATCTCTTTTCCAATTTTCAGGTTTCTTGTTCCCTATTCAACAACTTTAAATGAACATCTAATGCACCTAAAATTTTCATTTTGTACCAGAAACTATATTCCTTATTTTCAAAACCATAAAATATAAAAATAGCTTATACCTTTACTCAACCCTTAACCAAGGGTAAAATAAAAAAACATTGAACTAAGTGGCTACAATTTGTCATCAACAAAATGGTTGCATATGTTTTATTTATGAAAATATGAATAAGTTAAGGTTTACTTGAATACCTTGTTTGGTTTCCTTTTTGTTCAAAATTTTAGAAGAAATGGATTAGATCCCTCTCTAGCCTTCCCGGGACCCAAGGCCGATAGTCAAATTAGATGCAACATTTACAAAGACAATAGATGCATGTTTATACAAGTATTTGATCGACAATATGAAATAGAGAAGGATTACCTCGATGCTTAGTCCCAATCTGTTGGAGAGCTCAAGGTAGTGTGGTGGAAGCCTACCTAATTGGCTCCAAGTCTGAATCCTGCAAGCCAACAACGAAACTAGTAATATTCACAATGTAATCACAACAAACATTCAAATACAATCATATAATTAAACATGAACTAATATAAGTCTAGGCCACTTATAACATATATCAACTAGATAAAATAACTCAATAGGTGTAATCACAAGATATCAAGTAGATAAAATAGAGGCGGTTATTTTATATCGAATGAAGGAGGGTTATAACCATCAGCTTGGCTAGGCCTCCCTCGGTCCTTCAACTCCAAGCTCTCTCTCTTCAATCTCCTATTGTGACAATGCTTGGGCAAATATTTATCAATGATATATGCCAAAAATGAAACCTCACACTAACAAAAGTTTTCTCCTTTCAAAATCAACCTTTCGACCTTTGACAATGAGCCCTTGCCTCCAATTTATAAGAGTTTGGGAGGACAAACCATGACATTATTCTCCATTAGTTTGAATAGGGAAAAATCCATTATGTTTCCATGCTTTTCTAGCTTCTTCCCTCTTTGGATGCTTAGTTAGTTTTAACAATGTCCAATCAGAGGTCTGCACCGCAGGTTTCTAGTTTTTTGGACAGACTCCTTGAGAAAAAGCCGGAAATGTAAGTTATTTAACTTAAAATCCACCCCACATTCTTCATGGAACACGGGTAACACGACACTTTAGACAGAACAGGGAGTTAGCCCAAGCACTAACGCTCCCTACAGGAAGAAAGAAAGCATTATAACTTGGACTCATAGTTTCTGGGGTGATTTACAATGGAAAAATAGGTCTCTATCTTGGTCAATTTCTTCCATACATGTGTCTTTCTCCACTGAGCTGATGAGGAAGTCATTTGCAGTATAACAATTAGCTTAATTTTTACCATATGGATATGTTGTCTATTGAATTTCAATAACTTCCCTCTAATTTCTTTTTGTTGTTTTTACTTTCATGTTAATTGGGTTTTCTTTAAAAAAAAAAGACTTTAAAACTATTCACTTTAAAGAATACTGAAGTTTGATTAGTTTAGAAAATTTATATAAGTTAGTGTATGTTTAGTCTAGAAATGAGAAAATTATCATATTGGTTGTGATGAAATGTGATCTCAATTCTACATATGTCATCATTTCAATTTCCATATAGATAATTCGATGGGGATTTAAATTAGGATCTAGTACAAAAGTTTTCTAATTGAGTTAGAGAGAGAGGAAATGAGAAATTGTGGAAACATATTTTTAAAGACATGAAATCCATCAGCTAAGCTATCACACTTATAAACAAACATTACAGGAAGACATGCAATTCAAAGAGAAACAATGAAAGAAAAAATTAAATTTTCCATTAAAGTAAAGGGAACTTAGACCTCTTAAGAATTCCAAGGGTAAGAGTGAGTAAAAATTTCCATTTTGTTCAAACCCCACATAATACACATTATAATTGCGCAACAAATTTTCCTTACTCCTGATAACAAGATCATCACTACACCTTGATATATCATACTTTGATCTAGAAAATCCTTACTAACACTATAACCATTTTCAAGTTATGAATTTGAATCAAAGTTGAACTCAGACTCCCTATTTTCCCAATCCATGCCATTACTCCATATATCATACCAGAATTATAAAAAAACTTACTAACCCTAAACCAATTTTTAAATTATGAATCTAAATTCAAACTTAACCTAAAGTCCCTCCTCTTTTTTTATTATCCATGCTTCCCCACTCCAAGACTCATTTAATTTAGCTTTATGTGACCTTAACTAGGTATTGGCATAATCAATTCCTAAAATCAAATCCCTTGATTCATTTCTCCTAAAATCATATACTTTGATTCATGTCTTCTTATTTTTATTAAACTATTTACTATGGTAATATGGTGATATCCACATTTTTTTAATGTATTCTTCCTTAAATCAAGCATGTTATTTTTGAAATCCCTCTTCACTTAACTAGTTCAAATTTTGTTCTTCATATACATATATTTAGGAATTGTGGTATTTTTGTGTGTGAACTACACAATTGTCTCATTCCCTTGTATACTAGTAGTTACTCAACTTGGATGATACCAAGAGAGAAAAATTGCAATTTATGCTCAACTATATAAAATATAATTTTAATATACTATTTATAAAATTATATTCAATAGATATTTTATTACCTATCCATGAACCATCCAACTAGCTTCTTTTATCTTTAATTGATTTATTATAATTTTTAATTTTGACATCACTTTTATCCTACATTAAAGATAAGCTAGTTATATGAGAAATTAATCTTGGTGGAGAATACCAAAGAGGATACTTTCCATTAGTTTTTAACCATACATTATTTCATTTTAATATACTATTTGTAAGCAATACTCAATAGGTATTCTATTAACTATCGATGAACCATCCAAAAAAATTATTTTATCTTTAAATAATTTATCATCATAGTTCATTTTAGTGTTACCTTTCCCTTATTTATGCTAGCTATATGAGAAAATAATAATCATGGATGATACCAAAAAGAATACTCCATATTGTTAATTAACCATACAAAGTATCAATTTTATACACTATTTATAAACTATATTCAATAGAGTTTCTATTAGTTATCTATAAATCGTCCAACAAAGTTCTTTTATATTTAAATAATCTATTATCATAATTCATTTTGGTGTAACTTTATCTTACTTTATAGATAAGCCAGCTATATGAGGATATGATATCAAAGAAATGATTCTCATGTAACACTCTCCTCCCACATTTACCTAAACTACTTAGTCCACTGGGGTAAACATGTGGAGCGGGGATACTATGAGGCGATTCAACTGGGCCATGTAGAGTTAAGGAAGTGGAACTGACAAAACTAAACTAAACTGATCATCGACACATGCTACAAAACCTCGAGGAGCCAACCAACCCTTCTAGGTGACCAACCCTTTGAGGAAACTTAAATTTTCACTGATATGGACCCTCAGTCGCTCCCTTGACAAGCCATGCATGCAGTTGTAGGCCTCTAGTCACTCCAAAAACAAGGAAATCGAGTGAATGTGTACTTTTTCAGCTAGTTCTAAGCTAAAAACCCTGGATTTTGAGCCACGTTTTTAGGGCTAGGTCTCAGACCACTACCCACAATTCCATGAAACTTTCAGAAATGATAAATTACATTGAAACAAAGGTAATAATAATAAAAAAATATCAATGATTTGACTCGACCCCTAATAGACATGATAGGAATTTTGTAAAAAATGTCATAAATATGTAATCTACGGGTCTTAACAACATATCTCAGTATATGGGTCTCATAATTATCTTATATTAGTAAGAAAGCATTGATGCCTTATCACAATATCTGCATTACCATCTATTATTTCATATATTCATCGTACATTCATTTGAAAATCAAAAAATGTTGAGATACATAGATCGTTAACTCTCATAGAACATGCTTATAACTAGCATATAACTAGCATAAATAACAAGGATAAAATAAACATAAAATCCATGTATGAACCAGTACATTTACACATAACCAAGGAGAATTAACTCTTATTAATGAATTCATAGTCCAACTAGGTTTGGGACTTCCACAAACCACCTGACCATAGATTGGCTGAACCAAACCTTTCTTTCAGCTAATCACCCCCATGCCATATTCCAAGCATGAATGTGGGACTTCAAAAAAAACAACCAGGGTTTCCTGAGGCCAAACCACCTCAACTCTCATTAATAGAACCACCCTTTAAGTCAATCCCCACCAGATCACTAGGCCCTAAACAGGCATGGACGCCTCAAGATTTCTCCACCTAAATCGTGAGGAATTTTTTTGTCTTGACCTCTCAACTTTACCATGTATCCCTCCATTATCGTTAAATGGATTCATAGGCCTATGAGGTCTCCACTCTCTGGGATTTACCATGTATCCCGCCATCACCGATCAAGGGATTCCTAGGCTCAGTCAAGGATATTAAACACTGAGCTTTACCATGTATCCTGCCATTATCGGTTAATGGATTCCTAGCCTCAATCGAGGTCTTCACATCTAGGCTTTACCATGTATCCCATCCCAGGATTCCTAGACCTTGTGAATAATCTTGAGACCACCCCAATCATATTCGAATCCATGTGAAAATCTAACTAAACCAAATACAAAAGAACCCACCACACCATGTCTATCTAGAAATGACAAGGAAAGGCTGAAGAACATTTTCATACCTGGAAAAACCCACGCCAATGACAACAAGATAACTAAAAACACACATGCATATCCATGCATGAAAAACCTAGCAAGGAAATCATTCATGCAACTCAATACCTATAAGTAATCTCATTATAGTCTCTTGATACTAATTTTCCTTGTGTTATCCTTGCTTCTTCTTTGCCTTATTTTCTTTGCTTGATCCAATGCTAAAGTGCTCCAAGAAAAATCTTAGTGTCCAAGAGTGTGTGTGTGTGTGTGTGAGAGAGAGAGAGAGAGAGAGAGAGAGAGAGCTCCAAAACTAAACTGGAAAAAAGTACCAATTGATCCTCAGAAGCCTTTTTATTAATGAGGCCTCTATTTTCTTCATTTTCCATTATTTTCCTTCATTTTCCTCCTCACATGCAACATGTGACCTTTCACCTTCATTTTCTCCTAATTTCCATTATTTTCAAAAATAATATTCCAAGTAGTGTCACTTTTCCTTTCCAAATCCTTTTCCATTTCCTTTATCAATTTTCTTAGCCATAATAAACCATATGAACACCCAAACTAGGATTTCTTGCCCAACATTCAACTTGGAAAAAGTGTCTCATGAACTTGGTTATTATTTTCCTTTATTAACTTTTATTACATGGAATTTTGACGAGGGATGTTACAGAACCCTCCCCCTTGGGAGAACACTGTCCTCGGTGTTCAATGACACCTCCAACCAACAAGACTGTTGAAAAGAAAAACATACTACCCATGGAGCTTTATAACTTATATTGTTGCGGTATTTACAATGATCAATATATTGATAAGTAACCAACATGAAAAACATAAAAACATGACAACCATAATGACATGACACCTAGACCACAATTAGAGCTTGATAATACAACTCATGGTGGTATTTACATCCATATACATATATGCATATACCAGAACATCACACCAAAACATTTGCCAAAAATATTTTCTCAACTATTGAATAGAGAAAGATGCATTTCCCACATATGATCCACCATATCCCATGTAGCTTCATCGAGCCCAAATTTATTGCATTTCACTTTAACCTGCTCGATTTATTGGTTCAGTAGCATGAGCATATTTCTCTACAAAATACACTATCATTCCGACTGGAATTCTCCTTCTAGCTCCACATGCAATATAGACCAATCAATCACATGATCAACATATTTAACATACTTCTTAAGCAGTGGCACATGGAAAACATCATGTACTTTAACTGTCAGAGGTTGTGCAAGTCGATAGGATAATGGTCCAACTATTTCAAGAATCTTGAAAGGTCCACAAAACCGAGGTGCAATCTTAGTTCACAATCCAATCCTCAAGGATTTATTCTTTGGCTTGATGTGTAAATACACATGTTCCCCAACCTGAAACTCCTTCAAAATCATATTATGATCGACATAAATTTTATGCCTGTCATGTGTTTCCTTCATATTCTTCTTGATTACCTGAATTTCTTGTTTGATCTCTACTAACATGTCTTTTCTTATCAACACCCTATTCACTAGACCACTCTAACTGATGGGAGTATTACAACTTCGTGTATACAATCCATCGAACAAACCCATGCTAAGTGACTCCTAATACCCATTTTTGTAAGAAAAATCAACCAACAGAAGGTACTCATCCCATCTCCTCTGCTTATGTATCACTTACATCTTTAACACATCCTCCAATATCCTATTGAGACTCTCTCTCTATCTGTTGGTATCCCGTGTTTTGACAGTTTGGAAAATCAAAAGACAAGGCAACATCAGAACCAATCTTTAGAGTTCCAGGATCTAGTCCTCCTGTTCTCAGAGAGGGATCTCTCAAATATTTGTTTGCAAAGGTTTATCTTGTTTGCTTTGGTTGTGGATTTTAGACTAGTTATTACGTGCAGATGTTTGTTTGGTTGGGTTGAGTTGATACAGCAGAATATGAAAGGTCTAGGAAAGATAGACAGAAAGAGGAAATATCTGGTTCATTGGGCAATGGAGTCAAAATAAGATCATGACAAACTCTTCAAGGGATATGGGATATCAAAGGGAAAATCTAACTTGGCCACAGGATCCTTTATTTTGGAATGAGATGGACATTAATGATTTGAAAAAAGAAATTTAATTCTCAACAAAGGGAACTTGAGAAACATGACTTATCAATAAAGAGATATTTGATAGACAGGGCTAACCATAAATTCTACAAACATTCTTTAAGCAAATAATGATTTCAAGACAACTTCTAAAATGAAATCTAAGATTTGGGGAACACCCTATTTCCTCAAAGATCTTATTTTAAAGGATTTAGAAAACATAAAAGATTCACTGATAATTGCATTCATAGAAGAGGGAACACCTAAATAACATCTGTGTTTGCAACTATAAAGACCTTCAAAACAAATGTTTAAGCAGGGGCAAAGGGTAAGATCAAAACCGACCTCTTTGGTTAACTTAAGACAATGGTACTTCGAAGGGAGATTTCAATAACGGCTTTCAAGTGATGGCAGACAAGCAGGGAGAACCATAACATGCTGAAACCAACTATTTGAGCTATCAAGAAAATAAATGAGCATGAAGACTAAAGAGAAGTTTTAAAGCCTCTAAAATACTTCAGTAGAAGAAAACATAAAACAGTGAAGGGTGAACAGGTCTAAGGTGCTTCCAGGAGTCATTTCTTAGCCTAAAACTTTCAGCCTACTGTAGTAAGAAATTATGGAACATAATGAAAACAAGGAAAAAACATTTAATAGTTCAGAGCACTTCACCAACAGCCAAGCTCATGGATCCAATGATAGAGCCTTCTCAGGAACAGACATGCAACGGTATCATCAAGACATCCAAGACTCCAAATTATTTTCAACTTCAACAGACTTGTATATTTATTTCAGAGAGTTTCAATATTACAACTTGTGATCAAACAGCAACCAACCTTCTCATCTTATGCAGAAGTACTTATAGGAAGATGAGGAGGTGAGAAATAACAAAAATATCTCGTGAACCATTAATACAGATTAAATGACTTCTCGGTCTCTTGAGGGGTTCGATGGAGAAGTGTACAGGTGGATCACTATATTAATGTTTTACAATTAATATCAAAGCTCGGTGGGAGCTTTATTTGACTTTGAGGCTCTATGTTCTGTCCGGAGCAACTCTACAGCTATTTTCTATTACACTCCTTTGGCAGAATTAACTTCTTGGCAGCGCTGGAGGCAGATATTTCCTGAATCAATAACTTCGGCCTCTGTTTGAAAGGTTTGAGGCAACAGGTGGCTCTTTGTAGTAGCTGAGGAATCAATTTGCCTCGAGTTGTGGCGGTGGAGGCTTTCTGTCTGATAAAACACTTTAGGTTTTCTTTAAACTGTGTTTTGAGTCGGGGAATTAGGTTTTTATAAGCATTCTTAGCCATAATCCCCCAAATCTGTCTTCAATCTTCTGTCCTTCCGCGCTCTGTTTTTTAAAACTTATACTCTTTTCAAAATCGCGTAAAAACGCAGTGTCTTGTCAATGTGCAGAGCCGCACCAGGCCTTACGGCATCAATACTCATAGAGAACTGACGAAGCATGGAATGGACCCCCCGGATGGCCTCTCTGTAACGAAACGAGGGCATGGGAATCATCATTCCCAGCCCTTGGAATTTCTTCGTTATACAATGGAAAAACATTTAGAACACCTGCACCAAACACAAAACAATTAAGAAATCCTGCGAAAAATAGGTTTAAACTGCTTCAGATGGCGGGGGAGGAGCGTAGCCGTCGGATAAAAACATCTAACGGTGGAGATCTGCATAGAAAGGAAAAAAGGATAGCGGGAGAAGAATACGGAGGAGCAATTTTGGACCGTCCGATCTGGACACGTGGACGGTCCAGATTCAATCAGAGGATCGCAATCGGGGGTAGCGAGCAAATGCACCGATTTGAAACATGCGATGCGATTTAGTGCAGACCGTCGATCTAAGATTCAGTAACAAAGGTCCACTTTGATATGATAGGAGATAAGTGGAACAGTTCCAATAAAGGCTAGTCATCGTAGCTTAATCAAACATAAAGCAGATCATCACAAGGAAAATCTCAGATTAAGTCTTCTGGAATATTCATGCAGTCAGGGGTACTTGTAATATTGAGGTACCATCAATTCGGCATATTAATATCTCATAGATGAGGAGCAGAGCTGAATATCCATCTAAGGTAAGACCTCAGAGGGAGCTATAGAATCTTTGTTAGAATGGATATCTTGGCACATGGTACAATTGCAGTCAAATTCGATATATTTAATAGGAGCCATAACCTAAGATGCAGAAGATGGTCCTCGTCTGATCAAATACAGAGGCAGCCAACCAGATATAGACAACGTGAGAAGATCATGGAAGACCCCCTGATTTCTCACCTCAAAGGATCATCTCTTGCATTGAAGCTCCCTTAGAATTTGAAGAAAATGAATAAGAGACTAATGATTCCATATTGAGTCTCAAAGAGCCCGATAAACCTTCCTAGCAAGGAAATTCCTGTTTATGGAAGAGAAACACCTAAATTATGAGATGTTTGATTGCATCAAATAATTATCTACACAGTGGATGGATCTCATGATGAGCAGGCTGCCAGATAAGACACTTTGCACTCCAAAAATACAAGATTAGGATTTTGGTCTCCCTAAGAAAGAGGGAGTAATAATGTCAAATATTTTCTTCAACAAGCTATAAAGCAGATGATTGCTAAGTACTTCCAAGATCTCTGCTGCCAATATGGATAGTGATAAATCAGTATGTCTGTAGAAAGTTATGCTACTGGATGGAGCTATGAGAATCCCATTAATATCATCACCAAGATCCAGTCTGGTTTCTCAGAAAGCAACCTGATACTATTCCCTATATGAAGGAATCTCTGGTTAAGATTGAAGGGATTTCTGGTAAATACAAACCATTCTAATATTTTATCTCGATATTGTTACCAATTTGATGTGCCACTGCAAACTACTAACAAGACTTAATTAACTTGGCTTCAACCATGCAAACTGGGAAAACTGAATAATGATAAAAAGAAGATAATTAAAGAGAACTAACCTCTCTAGCTTCTTGTTCTTCACGCTCAGCCAATATGCTCTCTAATCTCTCTTTCTCTCTTTCCAGTTTCTTCACATATTCCTCTCGTTATTTTATTGTTAGCTTTTGCGGCTTCAAAAGTTGCTGCCTCTTTAGCCATTTGTTCCTCCCTCTCCACTTCGGTATTTGTAAGCTCCACATAAAAGTTCTCTAATTTGCAATTCAAGCCATTGGCACCACCATTCAATATGGTGTCTATAATATTTCCACTCAAAGTGTCAATGCCTTCTTCTACTTCATTAATATACTTGCATCAACTGTTGCAGAAGTTGCAGCTCCACTACCATTACGCAACTCTGATTCTACTTCAGCAGCATCACACATTCCATGGACCATCATTATCATTGTCAAGTTCTGTGTCTCCAAATGAACTTGAACACTCAGTGACCTGCCCAATAGGATTGAATCTGATTTCATCTCCAGTGCATTTTGAAATTTCCACCATTCACTCATCTGTTTGAATTGCAGATTACCCTCAGAAATATTATCTAATATAGTCTCAGTGTTTGATCTGTTCTCCTCCAGTTCTTCTAGACCATATTTTGTGTGCATGGCAAAGTAGAACCACAGACATATTGGAGGCTTTCATCTTCAGGGAGAGCACTGGTGACAAGCTTCTAATCAGGCAGATTATTATATTTCACAGGTAACACAACTTTGGTAAGAATCAACACTCTGCATCTTGATAAAGCATATTTCCTAGTTTACGATGGCCATTGCTAAAATTTTCAAGATAACAGGTGCTTTTACCCTCATTAGTTTCATTTGGGAGACCAAAACACATTTCTACTCTATCTACAAACTGTTCAAGATATTTTCTACCCCGATATAATAAAGTATGTGCAGAATTCCAAATGCTAGAGCCTCTCTCTTTATAATTCATCCCACAGTGGTAGATGTCCTCAAAGTCATCCAAAATTGATCTCCATGTCCTGTAGTCCTTAGAATGGATCCTATGACGCATATAAGAAAAGCAGATTGGTTTTCTAGGTGTCTTCAAATGATCTGGCCCAAAGGAATCTTCATGCGGATTGGAGAAAAAACCATTCTCATCCATACTTACAAGCCCTTCCAAGATATCTATCAAATGTATTCCGTCATCTGCAGATAAGCCACTTTTTTGTAACTCCTGCTTCGACAACCTTCCTTTATTATTTCTGAGAATGAAGCCTTGATCTCATGGATCACTGCCAGTACAAACCTTGTGAAACACGTGTTCTCTCTGTCGGCCATTCGGTTTTTAGCTGGCTGGCTTCTCCGACCTCTCCAAGATAGAAGGAAGAAAACCTTTGCCAATAGCACCTTCTGTTACACCTTGAGGGTTGAAAGCAGGCCTGTAAAATAAATAAATATCATGCACAATTCCATTTTCACAAACAAGGGATTCTCTTCCTATTTCGGTGTTAACAGAAATGCATGTTACAAGACCTGCTACGCTTGCTCTTGTGGCCTTATTTAAATGTTAGCTCTTTGATGTGAAGTCTTCCTTGTCTACACTGCAAGAGGATTTCTCTAGTGTAAAACTTAACTCTCTTACATTAGCCACTTTTCCATTGCTTATAGCTAAAGAGTTCATGCCAACCAAGCGGTTAAATGTTCCAGACGTACCTTTTACCCTTGTTTTTAGCACAGAAATTGGACTCTCATTTCTCCTCATAAAAGGACCAGGAGAATGTGATGAATATTTTGCATACATAGATCAATAGTCAATGGCTATGTGCCAAACAAATCTGTGACACCTATAGCCTTTCCACTGCCTGAAGGCTGTGAAGTCATGTCTACGAAATTTCTCCCACTGGCTACCCTCAAAAGCTCTGCGCTAATATAAGGCTATCAATTTGACACTGTACCCTCAAATGCTGCATGTGATTTTCCCGTAAAACCCCCATTTGCACATACTTTCTCACTAAAACCTCCATTTCATAGCATTTTTCGAAGAAAAATCTGGAAAAAACTTAACTGTGATGAGGATTCCAATTTCACCATACCTGAGATATGTCAGACGATGCAGAGAGCTCTGGCTGCCAGTTTCAATAGCAAATCGATTCGGAAAGCAGGATCTTGAAAGAATTTTGAGTTTCAAACCATGTGACCTTTGTGCAAATAGGAAGGCAAGGGACCCGTCATTTAACACTAACACTAGTTTGAAACAGTCCTCTAGCAATGATCTCCCATCATTAATCATTAAAAATATCTAGAAGATCATTTTTAAAAACTAAAACTAAAACTTTTTTTAAATATGGATATCAATTTCTATTTAGTTTTTTTTTTTTAAATGTTGAAAGTCTTTTAGTGTATTTAAAAATAAGATGATATGGTATTATTACTTATTTTTTTTAATCTTTAATTTTATTTACGTAGTTCTACAACATGCAACATGTTAATTTGATTTCAAAATTGATTTCATTGATATATTATCTAGAATTATTTATTTTTAAGGTTGTTTTCAAAATTGATTTCATTGATATATTATCTAGAATTATTTATTTTTAAGGTTTTTTTTATGTTTTGACAGTGTTTCCTCAACTTCAATCAACCTAGGTAATTTCATCTTCGTGAGATTCATTTTAGAATAGGTTAGGGGTAATTGCTAATTTAGTAAAGGTTAAAGACAACTAGTCTTTTGGTGAATCACTCTGTAAAGTTGATTAAATACCAAAAAAATTAAGCACTTCACCGAGTCACGATGAAACAAAGTCGTACGAAAGTTCTTTCCCAATATTTTAACCGAAAATTTCAAGTATTTTTACATATGGAAATGAGGTCCCAGAAAACATCTTTACTCCACTAATAAGACGTATATAGATATCCACATTTATACACATACAAAACTCAACTTTGAACACTTGGAACAATTTTTCAATATGGTTGGGAATGGAACATGAGTGTCCCCATGTCCTTGAATTTGTTCAATCTATGGAAAAATCTCTAAATTCATGGGTATAACCTTTATAACTTTTGTGGAAATCATCACAAAAGTATATCTGTTTTTTCTTCTTGCAAGTGATATGAATCTTTCCTCTTACTTCAAAATGATGACCATGCATTTCCCCAGGATAGAGAAAAGGTACCAAATTAGGCTTCAAATAATGACCATGCATTTCTCCAAGAGGATGAAGAGAATCACGGAGCTGAGTCCTCTCTTTCAATCTCAATCCATCGAACTCGCAGCGCTTTCCCATCTATCCCTGCTGTTGTTCCTTGAGAAACAATTCCTTGCTGTGTACAGGAATCCGTGCTCAAGACATTAAAGATTATGTCACAAAATGTATATCTGTCTCTGTTTATTAAACCTTCAAATATCAATAATATATTTCCCAAATATCAAATCTTTATAAGTTCTGCAATGCCATGTTCCCTTTATATTGAAGTGAGCGAAATGGAAGACGAAGAAAGAAAAGGATTTCAGTTTGTCATGCTGCTTAAAACAGAAACTGCCATAATAAAATCCTGAAGAAGTGAATAACAAATAAGTTAAAGTAAAGGAGCGCTCATTAAGGATATTTAACTCTTAGATAGATAAATATCAAGAGACCTGCAGCTCTAATCACTCTACTTTATTCTCAGATATGAAAATGAAATGAAAACCAAGAAAACTCTTCAACGCAGATGGAATAATGGAAACTTGCAAAGCTTTTTCATTCATTCAATATTGTTCAGTACAAAATTAGCCTTCAAGGTTCAAAACTCGGAACCTTCTTTCTTCCTCAAAATGTCTTTAAATACAATCCGAACCAAAATGGTTTCCAGTTATAAAACTGATTCTAACTAACTGTAACTGCTTAACTACTCTCTGTAGTGGAGGTACATGCCTCGGAAACATTTTATTACATTTACATGACTTCATTTAAAACAAAATAAAAGATGATAACTCCTAATCTAAGGGAACTGATGTTCCTGAAATAGCGGCTGACTCAATGACTATTTGCGGCTGAACGGCTACTTGTGGCTGTTTGGCTGGAAATCCCTTTTCTGTGTCAATAGAAAATTTCTTGCATTCCTTCTAGAGTTTATCTTGAGTTATCGGAGCGTTCTTATAACGATGATATTCCAGTGTAAAGGCAACAACTTGACTGTGAGTAAGGTTACTTGTGAACAATGTCTTCACCATCCATAGCAGAAGGAAATGCCTTTGTAGGAAATTGAATATTGTTTCTCCCTTCAATATCTGTGTCTTCTCATGTCGGCCATTTGCTCTGCTTTTTGCAAATATCAATTGATCCTCATAAAATTTCCAGGACATAATCTCACCTCCTTCCCTCCAGCATGAGGGCAAACCTGTTCTCGTCAACTTATCAAACGAAATATCAAATTTCTTAACTATCTCTTTAATTCCCTGTAACCGTTTCTCTGAGGCCTTTAGAAGGTCATTTTTAATGATCATTTTGTTTACCTCTTCAGCATAGAAGTACCTATCCTGTATCCCCATATCTTTCAACTCTTCATCTGTCTTGACATTAATAAAATTTATGAATTTTTTGGCCCAATTTGATCTTTTAATAGCGGCCTGCTTCTCCGATAATAGCTCCTTTTCATGCTCTGAAATAATGTTTTTCTCTCTGGCAATTATATTCATGGAATCCCATTTTGACTGCATTTCTGAAATGATCTCGTTCCAGATGAGATCCTTAGCTTTAATAATGGAAATATTTCCCTTCAATTTCTCCTTTAGTTCTTTGATTTCTTCCTCGGCTTTTTGTAACTTCTGCTCGTTCTCATTTGCCTTTCCTTCCCATCCTTGCATCAACTTAAGAACTGTGGCCAATTCAGACAGGGCCTGTTTACAATCTCTCTCCGCCATTTTTAATTATGTGTTCAGCTGAACAACCTGGGCTTGAGGGTCGACTCCACCTGCAGAAAAATCAAAAGTACAAGTATGGTTCTGGATTTGATTCTGTAAGGTTATAGCAGTCTGCTTTACCTTAGTGAGTTCCTCATCCTTCTTCATCAGCTGCTAACGCAATTCCTCTTTCTCCTTTTCAACCTCGGCTACTTCGGCTGCCAATGAGTGCTCTATAGCCGGCAATTTCAACTTTTTCCTTAATGATGATATTTCTGCTTCTGCACTTTTCATCAGCTTCTGAACTGCGGCTTTATCATTTGGATCCACGCCGATTTTCATAATAATCTTCTTCAGCTCTTCATTCTGAGTTGTTAATTCCCTGGCGTTTACTTTCTCCATTTTGCACTGTTTAATGACCTTTGCCAGCATGTTTTCAGTCTTGACTGCTGTAGCATTGGTCTTGCTCAAATCGTTTACAATCAGCTGACCAGTCTGCATGTGAAGATTCATTTTGTCCCACAAGGGGATTTTTTTAACATCCATGACAATATTTAACTCCTTAAAGCTGCCTGAAGGTCCAAGGGACATTCCTGTTGGATGTGACAGAGCCATCTTAAACTGATCCTTCTCCAAATCCATCACAGTCAGCAATCTGGTTTGGTCAGCAGGTATATTGTGCTCTGCTTGTGCTTCTATATTAGCCTTTATCCTTTGGTTCCTTTCTTCAATCTGTGTGAACACTTCCTTCATGGAGGAAGCTTTTTCCAAGTGAAGTTCATGTCTACTAGGAGATGAAAGACAATCCTGTTCTTCATTGACCTGGAGAGTAAAACCAGGTGAATTGGAGGAATGGTCCTCTGCTAGTTTGGTCCTTTTTTCCTCTCGGGGCTCCTCATCATCGATATCAATAATATCCTCCCTACCTCTTTTTCTCATTCTTTCCAAAATTGCAGGTGTTTGAATATTGGTCTTTGACGAACTTGGCCCTCCTGGATTAGCCAATTTCTCAATATCAGGTTTACTCACATGTGTAAAAGCAGCATAACCATTCTTAACCCTCCTCTGAGAAATTATCCCATGTGGATCATAGGGCCATTTCTCTCCCAACAACAAATGCATTCCTTCCAATATTTTTTATACTTCTTCAAAAGCTTGCCTTGTGTTAACAACAAAAGGGCCTACACTCATAGGCAACTTGTACATTAATCCTTTCTTCATGGGCAGAAAATGAACTTGATCAACATTAAGACTTTGCCTTATAAATTCCAGGGCAAAAAGTCTCATGGGAACAAAGGTTGGGAGCCTATAGGGCTCAATGCTAACCCCATACAGCCTTATCTCAGAGTAATCTTCAAAAACGAACCAGTCTCCAAATTTACAATTAGGTCCTAACTGCAAGAAATCCTGGGCCTTTGGCAGAAAGCATGGAGGAGGAGTTCCATTCATAATTTTATAAGCAGTGGTCATGAAATGGTCGGAAAATTCAAATAAACCGGCTTCGTTCTCTTCTCTTCTAACCATATCGGTCCAAAGAAAAACTGACTGTTTATTTTTATTACTATCCATTATATTCAAACCAACACTCATGAACTCTTCAACATTTTGATATAAAAACAAGTAGACTACCAATGATGGAAATCTGAAAAAACCTGTTAGAGGGAAAGCGATCAATTGGGAGTTTACTGCTTCTTGCCAAAAAGACGGGATGTCTAACACCACACCAGGTTTCATCATCATAGTGAACATTCCCAAGACTGCTTTATCAATTTCGTGATCATCATCTCTTCCCAAGATTTCCGTAATGCAGCTAAGAACTGGCCTGTATTGAACATTGAACGTCTCCAAGCTGAATTTTCCTGTTTCAAATTGAGTCCTCTCTGGGCTTGATATCAAAAACGACATGCAACGATTAAACTCTTCATTTGAAAGCTCCTCGAAATACTGAATCAACGAATCCTCAAAGAACTGCAACGAAGACTCATTTTCTGGAAAACATAATGCTTGACACATTAATTGAGTTGAAACCTGCAGAATGTTTTCCCCTTGGGAATTCATAACAAAACACTTGCCAGGGTACATAGACGAAACTAACCAAGAAATGAATTCGGGGAAGAAATGAGTTTTTGGAACACAAGCGGACAACACTCCCTAACTTTTCATAGTAGAGAACACAGGGGACTTGTTAGTGTTCAGGGTTACTTGGTAATGCAAGAGAGGATGGTTGACGGACGACACGGTATCATGAACATCTTTCTCGCTATCTAGGATGGGACTGAGACTTGATAAACCAGACAATGATGTTCGCTTGGCCATGACTGACAGGAATTTGAAAACAATTCACGAAGTACTGAATAGCGCAAAGGTGGCGGGACGCGGTTTAAACAGGGCAAACAGTCACAAATAAATCACAATAGGACAGAAAAACCCCTTTTATAGACTACAGGAACCATAATAAATGCAAGGGTGACGTGGAAAGACAATTAACAGTGAATGACAGCTTGCTTACCACCTCGACGGATGACGTAATGCGGGGGGTCTGTGAGTACGGCGGAGAATTCCTACCCATACCCCCCGTAATTAATCAGGACCGTCGATCACCAGATTTCTGAGATCTGACTGGTCAACTGCGGGGGGTCGGGATTTGATAACCGACAGGCTAATTGACCCCCCGCAATTGCATATCCATACGCTTCTTTACATGATTGTGACTTCCGCTCCGGAAGCTGCTCGAGCTTTAACCTTAATACATATATATATCAACCTAAGGTTGGCCCGCTCCATGTATATGAATAAAAATGGAAATACATTGCATTCCTCTCTTTTTTATGCTAAAGTATAAAAACTTCATACTATAGCATATTTTCGAATTCTTATATATATTTTTTTAAATTTTCTTTCCAAAATTTCAAAAATGAAATATAAAAAGGATATGTAGATACTGATCCACAACACCTGTGCAAAAAATGGAGTGTACTACTGAGTTTCTTATTTTCCATATCAATTTTTGGCCATTAGGTTTCAAATTAGGCTTTCTCAATCTCATTCATTGTGACAAATTCATTCTAGTTTGCCTTTGTCCACTTCTTCGCTTCCATGCCCACCTTCAACTCCTTCGCCACCAGTATCGAGTTGCCAAATTGGCCCAAATGTTGCGGCCAAGCCACCATGTGAACACTTGTGTTGATGCTCTCCAAAGTAAAATTACACATACAATGCATTAAGAAACTGCTAGTAGAATCATGCAATAAAACATCAAGCTGAGATGCCCAGTTACTCGCCATGAAGTCACATCCTACAATTTGGTGCTCGTACCCTTCTGGAAGCATCTTTCTTATCCAGTCAACATGCACTTCATCCAACACTGTGAAATGAGGGGTATCTACAACCTTGACTACCAAGTGAAGGGTTGTTGGCTTGCCTCAAGCCCTCGAGCCAATTCCTGGATTTGTTGGCATGATAGGGAACATGTGTGCCAAAAGAAACATAAACAATTGAAGTTGGATCTTGGTTGTCCAAACATCTCATTGTTAGACTTTCTGCTTCGCATCCATATATGGAAGTAATAAATCTATTCAAGAAGCATTATTTGTATGATACAACACATTCCAAAATTCGAGTCCCCTTCGGCCATATCACTGAGAAATAGGCGTTGACGCAACTGAAAATGTAGGTAGGGACTTCATGTTTTGTCGCCATTTTGAACCCACTCCAACAACCAGTCATGCACAATCACAATCCTATTAGAATTGGAAAATCATAGGCTATGTATTAGATGATCAGAAAGCTCTCAGAGATCTTCCCTTAGACAGAGAAAACCATATCCTTGAAGTCATTTCCGGAAATATGGTAGTCGTGAGATCTTGCATGTGGTAAAAAATTTTATTCGAGGGAAGAGGACGAAATCTAAAGTATTTTATTGGCCAAATCTGCCCAGACAAAGCCCGTAGAGGAACACCTTTGGTGTAATGTTAAGGACCCGTGAAAAAATAATATTTTTCAAACAAAAAATGGCATGGAAATGGTGGAAGATATAGACCATTAAACAAGTTGGTTTTAATTATGGAATGGAATGGAATTTTAACATCCACGAGATTAAAAATAGTCTATGGGATCATTAGTTCCCTATTTTTGGCCTTTTTCAATTCAATCATTTTCTTATTCAAATTGATGATGAAATGACCCAACCTTCCAACAATCTCCTAGCTGAAAAGACAATGCCAAGAAACCGATGCTAACATATTTCATAACTTTATCTTATGTCTTTGTGATCCTGGTGGATATTGGTGGCCACCCGCCTATTCCACTTGGACCCACACCATTGTTTCTTTTAATTTTTCAGTTTCCTTAATTGTAGCACAATTTACTATTTTTGGCAGTTTTTCGGGTCCTGAACTTCCATAGCTGTTTTGAGGCCCTAAACGACGTTTTTTTAGCATCAAACCTGTGGCAAAAATATGTGTCCATTCTAGACTTGATATTTTATATCAATAGTTTTATTCCTCAGATAGATCTTTCTAACAGTGTATCATGTGCATCAAACAGAGATAGTATGCCAAAGCTACAACCCCAGGAAATTGATGTACCAATTTACCCCGATAGGGTCCATATTCTGGCGTTTCATCTCCTACGGTTAGGTTTTTGGATGTTTAAGGTTTTCCATTGTTTCTCAATAATATATAGGCCTTCAAGCCTTACTGTAACACAGATTTCAGAGGACTATAGCCACCACATCTCTTCTCAGAGATAAGCTACCAATGCCCTAACTAATTTTTTTCCATTCTGTCTGTACACAGATTCCAGTTCTTTGATATTAATGAAATGAAGTGTTATTTATGCTGCATATTTGAATGCGTGTCAATGAGTGCTAGGCGACAAAAGGGAACACCAAGCTAAAATGAAAATAAATGAACACATATGAAGGTTAATATTTCAAGACCTTAGATTTTCAAGAGGGGCATGCTAGGCATACCAACACTAATGCCAATACATGCCAAGGGCCGAGTTATATCGTGTCTTAAGTGCCAAATCACCCTATATTACTTATCTCTTAATTGTGAATAATTGATCTCAAATAAATTTTATCTTAAACCATGCCAAGGAATTCCAGGGCATCCAAACGCATGCCAAAAATTGTCAAGTGCCACTAAGTGCCAAGAGCCAATATGTGTTAGGGAGTTATAGGGAATGCTATGGAGTTCCAGGTTTGATAAGGAAGGAGTGACAAGATATGTTAGATAGTTCTAAGGGGTGCTAGAGTGTTAGGGAAGCATACCAAGATGTGCCAAGTGCCATTGTGTGTTGAGTGTTAGGGAGTGCTAGGGAAACACAAGGGAGCAATATGTCAAAATGCATGGAAATGAATGAATAAGAATGTGTGATAGGGAGTTTCAACGAGTTCCAAGTGTGCTAAGGAGGGAGTGACATGGTATGCTATGCAATGTTAAGTAATGCTAATGTGCCAGGGTGGCATGCAGCCAAGATGTGCAAGGTGCCAGGGTGTGCCAACACATGTTAGGAAGTGTTAGAGAGTCCTAGGGACACACAAGGGATCACTAGGTGAAAATAATGCATGCAAATGAATGATTAAGATATTGTGATAGGAAGTTTCAGTGAGTTCCAGGTGTTCTAAGGAGGGACTAACAAGGTATGCTAGGCAATTCTAAGGTGTGTTATAGGCCAGGGAAACATGTCAATATGTATCAGGTGCTAGGGTGTGCCAATGCATGTTAGGGAGTGTTATGGAGTGCCAGGGAAAAACAAGGGAGAAATAGTTTCAAATGCATGGAAATGAATGAATAAGAGTGTGTGACATGTATTTTTAGAGATTTCTATGTGTGCTAAGGAGGAAGTGACAAGGAATGTTAGGTAGTGCCAAGGAACGTTATTGTGCCAGGGCGACATGCTGAGATGTGCCAAGTGCCTGGCTCTGCCAATGTGTGTCAGGGAGTGTTCGGGAGTGCCACAAAAACACAAGGAATAACTAGTTCAAAATGCATGGAAATGAATAGATAAGAATGTGTGATAGGGAGTGTCAGCGAGTTCCAAGTGTTTTAAGGAGGGGGTTACAAGGTTATATGTTAGGCAATTCCAAGGCATGCTAGAGTGCCAGGGCATGTCAAGAAATGGCAGGGTGCGTTAGGGAGTTCCAAAGCATGCCAAGGAATGCATGGAATGCTAACATGTGCCACATAATTCCAAGGGATTGTTAGACATTCCAGGTGTTATGACATGTCAAGATGTAAACTATGTTGCTTAGTTATTTAATGGACATGGTTGGACGTGAGCCTTGACTTAGTAACTTATTAAGTGGGATGAGTTAATATTGGCCATGAGTAGCCTAAGATGAGTTATAATCCATTCTTAGGTGAACAAGGCATAGTCTAGTTATATTAAATGAAACCATTTTCTCTAGGTCTAGCCCCATTAGGTCACATAGGGCATCAATTTCCCAGGAATATGGCCAAAGGAAAACTTCTATCTCCTAGAGGCAACTACGTTGGTGGGTCCCCTCACTCTCCTTAGAATTTGGGCCAATTTCGATGATGGAATCTACAGCTACCTCAAGCCCTAGCTCTAGGATTAAGCTTTGCCTAGGTGTTCCCAAGGCTAGAACCTAGTAGGATCAATTTGACCTATCGAAGTAAGAACTCTTGCCTGATCCTTTCCCCTCACCTTGTGCAAAATAGGAACACTATTGGTTGCTAAATTCCATCCCCGAACCTGGGCTGGGTGCAGTTGGCCCCGTGTGGTCCTATTTAGTGTCAAAGGTCTTTCATCAAGGACCATTTGGGAATCCAAGTTTCCGAAGGATTTTAGGGACTGAGAACTTCCTTCATAAGTCTTATTCTTCTCCCTCAACCCTTCAATACCCCTACTCTCTCCCTAGAAGATCAAGTCCCTTGCTTAAAAGGAAAGCAAGTTTCACACTTTATTTTATCTTAGGGAAAGGGTTTTTAGGGCCACTTCCCACTTGTTCATTGACCTATATGCTACATGCGACTTCCTTAACTACTGAGCCTTCTCCCATCGGTGAAAGTCCGTGAAGAGTAAGGAGCCTTAGCCATGGTGACAATGGGCTAAGCCTCCACCATTAGCTTTGTCCGAACAATTTCCCTCTTAGGAACCCCTTTTAGGTCCACTACTATTTTGAGTGGTAACAAGTTGTTCACAACTCCATTTGTGAAAAAATCTTTGGTATGCCCACTTTTTCCATACTACGGCTCCAATATGAGAAGTCTAGGGCTATGGAGGTTGCCGTTCTTCTCATTGAATTAATCCTCTACAATATAGTGAACTAGGGCTAGTTGGTTGGCCCACTTGAATACTACTTTAGTCCTTAAAAGTCTACACATCCTTAGGCCCTATACACCTTCCCTTCTACCAATCTTGTTTTCCTTCACAATAATAAGAGTCGGGGCTCTTCTTTGGCAGTCACCTAACAACCCTCCAACTGTACTTGGACTACCATCAATCTGCCCAACCACAGTCAATTTTTTTACTGATCTAGGGCCCACAATATTTTCATCATCTAGGGCTCTTCAAATTTTCCACCTAACAATGGTTTGAGTCCTCTCAAAATAATTGTACTTGTGTATCAAAAATTTGATCTTTTTTGTCCAATCTATGAACAAATCTTAATTACTCCTCTTATCATCCTTCTAACAATCTACAGATGAGTGAGATAGGGTCACAGATCAGCCACTAACAGTCCATTGAATAATTTTTTATAGGTTGCTTCAGATCTCTGTCTAAAGAACTATGGAAAATCTACCAAGATGAACTCCTCTTCATTTCAATTCATTCTTCATATGGTACATTTCTTCTGCATGCTCAATATTATGTTTAGGTTCCACCCTCCTTTGGATCTGTTGTCTCCACACATACTGAATATGCAAACCATATTCTAGATCTGCGATCTATATTATTGAAATAAATCTCACTCTAAGGGTCACAATCTGTATTCTTATACACAAAGTTGTCACAGTCTTAAGGGCATACCTTATGAAATAAACATGCTAGGAAGTTGTCCTAACTATGGAATTATACTAATGTCCTTCTAATTGTTGCAGAACAAACCTTATCCACCCATAGAAAAAACATGACTCTTTCCTCCATAAGGGACTCGACCTAGCTCATATGGATCCATAGATTTTGGGCATTTCTTTGATTGAATCTTGACATGAACTTTAGATCTCAATGTTGACCCTCAAACTAGGGTTACCTCAGTCAATATTACGCCTGCGTTTACTTATGTTCTGGCTCTAAATTACAGTGCAAGTCCTCCTACATTTATGTTGGTATTTATCACAGACCTTGTGGCCTACTAACCACCATAAGGAAAGATGGTAACAACCTCTCCTCTATTTCATGTAGAAAATCTAACCTGCAGGATTCAATATGATCTTGTAATGTGCTAAAATAAGATACTCAATCCTTCCTACAATTTGCGGAAACAAAACATGATCGCACAATCACATATAATTAAATTATCAATCACACAACACAAGATGTATATGGGGAAAGCAACTTCTCAAAACCATATATCTCTATTGTGTATTAAGTCAAGGAATCACGAAACAATATAATGCTTAATATCTCATGAGATTCTCGAGCACTCTTCCAATTGTCTCCCATTGATCTAGGAAAAATTGGTCTAGTACTTAGCCAATTCTCAGCCTGCCTTGCTCACGCAATTCCTATGGAATTAGCTCCCTATTAATTAGGAAAATTAGCCTTCCTTGATTGTGCAATCCATCATGGCATCCTGATGACTTTATAATTGCACATGGGAAATTTTCTATAAATGCAACTAATAGTTATGTTCCTCTTAACCGTGTTAGAATAAGAATCAAGGGCCTTTTTATTATTGAAAAATAAGACCCTAAACAACCAAAATCCTAAAGCAAAGAGATGTAACACCAAGAGTTTATGGGCCTTGTTGGGGTTAGCTGGGTTAGATGTAATACCAAGACTTCTCTAGTGTTGTTTGAACCTGAAAATCCTTAAACTGAATAGCCTACGAACAATTGAATCAATATAATGCATTTGTCATCAAAGTCTTATGACTTCTCCTAGCTACTATAAGTGTCTACTCGATTCTCTGCGCTGCTGCTGACATCTGCATCTGTGCCCTTTCAATTGTTGCCAACTCGTATTTATGCTCCAATATTTGACATCTGCCACCCTAATTTTTATCTTTTTGACATCTGGCTACATCAATCTAGCTGATCCTTCCTACTACTTTTTTACTTTGGGCTCCTCATAGCTAGGTTTGATCCATGAGATATGCCATCTCAATGGACCCTACCCAAATTTCTTATCTTGGGATTATGTCTACACATCACCCCACCTTTCACCTGGAGGTATGGATACATGTGCTCCCTCTGCCCATCTGGCTTGAAATTTCCCCCTCATGGAGGTCTCTGCTTGAGTGGACGCTTCCACTTCGTATCCTCTTTGATTTTCTAATTGTGGTTGCTCCACAACTTTATGATACTACTTCTAAGGCTGCATGTTGAGAGGTAATTTGTGCTCCCTCTCAACCACCAAGTCTCTAACCTCTACTTTTCTCCTCAAAGCTTTGCATGCATCTGGTACCTCAAGTGCATATAGGTTCTTGACTCGCGCACATTGTAATTGTCCTGCTATTACTAAAAGTTTCTAAAAAAGAGTTGATTTTAAATCGACGATATCTCCCTCACCTGAGCTCCAATTTGACCGATTTTGTTTTTCCATTTGGGTAGTTTTTCACAAGGAATCCAAATATGCTTTTTTTATATATAATTTTACACCAAAATCTTTAGATATTCTCTGCAAACTTTCCACCCAAAAAATTCCTGCTCTGATACCATGTAGAAAATATAATCAATGAGATTCAATCTGATCTTATAATGGACTAAAACAAGATATTGAATCCTTCCCACAATTTGTGGAAACAAAACACGATCGCACAATAACATATAAGTAAGAGAAAGAAATTATCAGTCGCACAACACAAGATATATCTAGGGAAAGTAAGAGCTCAAAACCCCTCTATCTCTATTGTGTATTAAGTCAAGGAATCCTGAAACAATACAATTCTTAATCCCTCATGAGATTCTCCAGGACTCTACCAATTATCTCCCGCTGATCTAGGCAAACTCAGACTAGTACTTAGCCAGTTCTCAGCCTTACTTTAGCCTGCCTTGCTCGTGCAATTCCTAGGGAATTAACTCCCTATTAATTAGGAAAACAAGTCTTCCTTGATTATGCAATCCATCATGGAATCCCAATGAATTTATAATTTCACATGCGAAATTTTCTCTAAATACAACTGATATTTATGTTCCCATTAACCTCTGTCTGAACTAGGTCTTCCTCGAAACTGGCATGCATGCAGATATTAATAGTGAATTATCAGTTATCTGATTGGTCACTCATTGTGAATTAAATATAATTTAATTCACTGGACCTCTCACTAGCTCATCACTCAGTTAGAACTATTTAAACTGATTTTAACTCATTTAATTGAGTTAACTAATTCACACCTACACACCACTAATGCATCAACTACAACTGGACCCCGAAAATATTATAATCCCTCTATATGCCTCATCTTAGATCCTCAACTCTAATTTCTTGAGCTAACTCAATCATCATGACTTAATTAACTGACACAAGTTGTTATGAGATGAAATTACAATTTATTTAAGGGAAAAATAAATTAGATGCCCCACATTCCTCACTCCTGGTGCATCAAAATTCCTCACCAGCGTGGGTGCATTTTTTTTTCCTTTTTGGTTTCCAATTTCACTGTTTCTTGTTTCATATTTCAACATTTCAGAATTTGATGTGGCCTTCAAACAAAGACACCATTGAAATCACATGCCTATATTCTCATGAGCAACCTCTCTTAAGCTCGATCTGTGATAAGAGAACCAAAAATATGCCATCCTACTTCCTAACTTGAACCGACCATTAAGGTATGTAAAATTCTTGTGAACCGTCACATGATGATCTTGCTCTTGGAGGATGATCATGACCTCCCTTTAGCAACACTTACATGGCCCTCGTACTTGACCTACTTTAGGACTACATCTCTTTTCGCCCCCTTGATCAAATGAGACCCTTCTCACTTTATGTTATTTCCTTCATCCTAAGGCCTCCTTAAATAGTTTTTCCTAGACCCCTTATGAACCCTCTAGAACTTGTGGGTTTTATCCACTTAGACCTTAGGAAATATTAAATTTCCTTTTTAATTTTCTTTTAGATTTTAAACCCCATCTTGGATCAAAAATCCCTTTTCTTGGCTTCTTTGTCCATAAAGCCTTTTGTGACCAAACTCACGCAAACTCATCTCAATAGGCCTGTGGATTACCTCCCAAGCTAGATAATTAAACAACATAGTCTATTTGTAGTTACAGTAACTTGGTCAAGCTCTTGTAGTCAAGCGAGGGCTTGGTTGGGTTCCCAAGTTTCAAATTAAGTAAGGGCAGTTGTGAGGGCATGGTAGATAGGGAGGGTTAGGGCATGCAAAAGAATTAAAAGGCGTTCTAACACATGTCCAACAATGTAAATGCATTATGAAGAGTGTTAGGGAGTGTCAGGGCATATCAAGGGATAACTAGGTCAAAATGCATGGAAAGGAACGAATAAGAGTGTGTGTCGGGGAGTGTCAGCGAATTCAAGTAGCTAAGGACGAAGTGTGTTAGCAGAAGTTAAAAATAGGATTTACAGGAGGTAGGCCTACGGTTGTTATATGGGGCTTGACATAGCACTAGTTTTAGACAAAGGGAGATCACTTTGTGCTAGGCACAACATTGTTTTTCTTTTAGTTATTTTTTTATATGAGATGTGGCACACTTTGGCTACATGCTCATGTTTTAAACTATTCTGGATAATTGCATACTGTACATTGTTGTGTATAATTTTTGGGGCACTCACCTTGTGTCGACTTATATCTTGTGTGCCTTGTGCATATTGAGTTTTTTTCAAACTCTTAGTTAACGTTCTACTATTTATATGAACTGAACATACATGTGAAATATTGCATGTGTAATCTATGTTGCTTAGTTGTTTTATGGCCATGGCTTGATCATGTGATCCTTGTCTTGGTAGCTAGTTAAGTGGGAAAAGTTGAGCTTGGAAATGAGTGGCATACGATGAGTTATATGCAATTCTTAGGTGAACAAGGCACAATCTACTTGTAGTAGGTGCAATTGGTCAAGTTATTGCGGTTGAAGTAGACCAATATTTTCACGTGAATTGCAGCAGCGAAGGACTTGATTGGGTTCCCAAGTCGTGAAAAAATTTAAATGCTAGTTGTGAGGACATGAGTGCCAAGGTGTGCTAGGGAATGCTAATATGTGCAAAATAGTGCTAAGGCATGTCAAACATACTAATACATGTTGAGTGACAAGGCATGCTAATATGTGCAAGGGTGTGTCAATGCATGTCAGGGACTGTCAAGGAAAAAAAGGGAGAAACAAGTTAAACTACAAGGAAATGAACACATAAAATGGTTAATAAGTCATCAATTTACCTTTTCCAATAGGGGCATGCTAGGAACACCAACACTAGGTAGCAATAGGTTCCAAGTCTTCCTTAGTTTCTTCTCATCTACTTTGCAACAATTGATCTCAAATAAATTTAATATTAAACCATGCCAAATCATAACAAGGCATATCAACGTATTCCATAGATGTTAATACTTTCCAAGCACCAACACGTGCCAAGCGCCAATATGTGTCAGGGAGTGTTACGCATGTTATGAAGTGGAAGGACATGTTAAAGAGTGATAAGGTGTGCTAGAGAGTGCTAACGCATGTTGAGGAGTGTTAAGGAGTACTAGGACAAAACATTAAGGGATCACTAGGTAAAAATTCATGGAAGTTATTGAATATGAGGAACATGTTCCAAGGACTACTGTTAATGAGTGCTAGTTGTCATGCCAAGGAGTGAGTGACAAGGTATGCTAAGCATTGGCATAGGTAATACCAAAGCATGTCAATAATTCCCAAAGTGTGCTTTGGAGTTCAAGGGTGTGCTAATTATATGTGCCAATTAATAGTGCCAAGATATTCCAATACATACCAGGTGCTAAGGATGTGCAACTTGCCGGGGTTATAGGTCAATATGTGTCAAGGAAACAAAAGGAAGAACCAATAAGAGGGTTAATAAGTCGGGACTTTATCTTTTTCAAAATGGGAATGCTAGTCACACTAATAATAGGTCCTAATACATGCCAAGTGGCATTGTGTGCCAAGTGTTAATGTATGTCAATGCATTCAACCAAGGTGTTCCAGGGCATGCTAGGGACTACATGCATGCCAACACATGCTAGGAGAGTTACATGTTGTGTTAGTGCATGCCACCATGTGCTTGGGCATCACTATCATGAAAATATGTTCTAGGTAAAATGAAGACTTGCAAGGTGCTAAGAAATGTTAGTGTGTGCCAAAGCATTAATTTAAGGTGTTCCCATATTGTTGAGGAGTGTTAGGTATTTCTCATTAATAGAATTGTCAGAGCTTGATTATGTATTAAATAACATATTTCCTACACACACTAGTGGAACTTTATCTAAAGGGAATTTTCTAGATAATAAACTTAATAGATATGAATCATGTGTTGACTCATAGGAAAACTCTAGTCGACTAGTCATTACTTGAGGGAAATTATACACACTAATTATTTCTTAAAATTTTGACGGACTCTAACCACTATGGCCTTGGACATATTATAAAAAATACTCCACAATAATGGTCTTAAATCATTATCTTTTGACAAAAAATATATTAACAAGAACATATCGTCATCAAAAACTCATTGGAATGATCAATGACGATGGACATTTTTTGACCGTCACCAAAAGTAACAAAAAGAGAATTGGTGAGGGTCATTAAAAGTTCGTCACTAGAAGTGTCACCAAAGAGAGAGTTAGTGATGGGCCTTTAACGACCCTCACCAAAAGTGTCATTGAAAATGGCTTTGGTGACGAACCTTAAAGGACCATCACTATAGACACTTACAGTGACGTTTTTTTAAGGACCGTCACCATATGTGACATTGGTGACGGACCTTAAAGGTCCGTCACAAGCATGCCCCTCACCAATGTCTTTTTTTCTTGTAGTGAAAGCAGGTTGTCTTTGAAAGAAGATGACAAGTAGTTGCAGCAATCGTATTTGGTGTCAATCAGTGTGGAAAACAAAGTGTCAGTGCAAGAAGGTTCAAAGGCCCAAGAGAGGGTAAAGCAACCTAGAAAAGATGTCACAAATTTCAGCGATGATCATTGTTGGTTTCAGAAAGGCATGGTACAATGGCAAGGAAACTTTGTCACGAATCGACACAAGTTCAAAGAAAATTCAGCAAAAAATCGCCATAAGGACAGGATGAAAGGTGAAAGTAATTTTTAGTTTCCTTTGATTATAGACCAATGTAGAAGCAATATGTTTACCACAAAGTTAAGTTTCTGCTCTGCGAGTTTCGAAAATGTGCAGCATGACAATGTCAAAGTCAGCAATAGTTGGTCAATGGATTCAAGGAAAATTTTGTCATTTCAAGAAAAGATCCAATTAATGAAATCAAGGAAATTTCAGTGGATTAATATTGGAAGAGTGGGGACACAGTCTCCTCATCTTCATTCTCAGTAGTCCAGAGAGCGTTTGGGGTCCAAAAGCTTCATAGTGGGGAGGTGTGATTAGGATATCATGTCCATAGTTCAAAAATGCTCAAAATTGAAAGTGCTAAAAAATGTTTGCAACCTAAGTGACCAGAAAGGTCTCATAGCTTCAATTCTAGCATCATGAATGGTTCACAAAATAGAGGTCGTATGCAGAAGTTATTAAGGTTTGAAAAATCCTAGTAAACTCCAAAAAATGACATTTTGATCCATTTTGGACTTTGTCTAAAATTTTTCAAAAAAATATAAATTTGGAAAATTTTATTTTAATATATGGTTTTTAGGCCTATCAGTGGGTGCCATGTGGCTTGCCCAGAGGCTGCCACATGGCCCCAGGCCGAAGTCAAATGTAATGGAAAACATTTATTTGGAGGTCCGAGGGGTTGAACCCACGACCTCCGGGCTAGCGCACCCACATTCGACCAACTGGGCTATGCAGTGGTTCTTATAATCCATTGGCGGAAAAATATATTTGAATTTAAAAATTGTATATGGCGGAAAAATCAAAGGGCTAGCCCCGACAACACATGACCCGGCATGCAAGAACCATGGCCTTAAGGCCTTAACTCCACGGATTGAATGAAGGTTAAGTTTACGGTGGGTTCAGGCCATTGTGGCCAGCATGCATAAGCATTTAATGTGACAGTTTCATTCAATGGATAAGGCGGATGGTTCCGGCGAAGGTATCAAATATGACCACACCCACTAACATTTAATTTAACCTCAAATTCCTCTCGTGGTTCTACTAGCAAATCCCTCAAATGTGGTAGGATTTCCAAATTGGCAGCCTTAACTGAAGTGTCGCCACATTTAGTGGAGTTTTTTAAGGGACATTGGGAAAATTCTTGATTTGGTCATAACTCTTTCGATTTTCGACCAATTTTGATGCATGGATAGTCAATTTTTGCTATTCTAGAAATTTTGAAGACATTGGCATAAGTTTTAGAGCCATCATAGCTCATATTGTGTAGGTTTAGCTTCAGGAGAGGTCAAGGAGTCACCAGGGCCACTAGGGTGTTTTAAGTGTATTGGGCATCCATTCACTATTTTCTGCAAATGAATAGTCATTCCTGACTAATTCAAACATTTTGAAGTTGTTTTTATAGAGAGAACAACTATTTGAGTCTTATTTTCACATGTACTTACCTTTTTGGAGCAATAAGATATGAGGGACATTCCATTGGGAGCTGGACCAGCAGATGTAGCCCAGGAGGGTTGAACTGCTTCATCAAATTTGTTGACTACTGTTACATGTGATGTTTATATCTATGTTATTTACTATTTTACAGTGTTTTATAAGAAATTTAAATGCTTTAACCTCACACAGAAATTTTTTAAACTATGTTAAAACCATTTGTTTCACCTGCAAACTTCAAAGAACCTTATGCACACATTTTAATTATTGTTTGGATACTTAGCACATCAAAACTATTACATGCCATTCAAATCAGCCTTGGAGGATTTTATCTAGACTATTCACTTCATATACATGACACTTAAATATACTTATAACTAGAAGAAAAACCATAATAGACATCAAGAATAAGTCTATTTACCTACTTGGCTTATTAGGAGAGCTCAGGGAAATCTCCTCCCCATTCACCTCTGGCGGAGGATTAGGACCTTCTCCCTACGAGATTGGCCCTTTTACCGTGGCAGAGGTTCTTAAACCTTGACTTCTAATTTTATCATCCTAACAAGACTAATTTTTTGTTTCCCTTAGCACAAACTCATACTAACTAATGCCCTATGCTCATACTAAGCCCGTTGCCGCTGTTGTTGCTAATTGATATAGAAAGCTAAATATTTCTCATGAAACCTCTGAAGAAAGTACAACAAAAATACATTTTATTGTCTTTGTATTCTTCTTTAAATAAATACATAATTGCATAGTAAATATGTAGATCGATCCTAGTTACACTTTCGGAGATGTATGCCTCCAATATCTCCGACAACAAGGAAAGCCATAGACTTTGGACTTTTTCAGCTAGTTCCGAGCGAGAAAACCCATATTCTGGGACACTTTTTCAGGGCTAGATCTCAAGCCACTACCTAAAACTTCATGAAACTTTGATAAATGATAATAGAAATTGAAACAAAGATACCAATGCAAACATTTAATCAATTACTTCACTGAACCCCTACTGGCCATGACAAACATTTCGTCAAACATGTCACAAATATGTAATTTACAGGTCTTAACAAAAAATATGAGCATAGGGGTCTCCTACTTAACTGGGATTCGTAAGGAAAAATTGATGCCTTATCACAGTAGCTACATTACCATCTATTAGGTTATACATTCATAGTACATTCATTTGCAAATCAAAACATGATGAGAGACATACATTGTGATTGTCCTATAACATGCTTATAACCAATAGAAATAAAAAGTTTACAACAACCATCAAATCCACATATGAACCAATATATTTACACATGCAATACCAAGAATAAGGAACTCTTATTAATGAATTCATAAGGCAACTAAGTTCGGGACTTCTACGAACCTCCTGACCATAGATTGGCTAAAACAAATCTTTCTTTCATCCAATCACCCATGATCCATATTCCAAGCATGAATGTGGGTCTTCAACAAAATCAACGAGGGTTCTCGAGTTCAAACCACCTCAACCCTCATAAATAGAGCTAGGCTTTACCACAATCCCTCCCAAATCATTAGGCCCTAAACAAGCATGGATGCCTCTAGATTTCTCCACCTAAACCCGGAGGAAGTTGTTTGTCTCAACCTCTCAGCTTTACCATGTATCCCACCATTACCGCCCAAGGGAATTCTAGGCCTACGAGGTCTCAACCCTCTGGGATTTACCATGCATCCCACCATCACTAGCCAAGGGATTCCTAAGCCTAATCAAGGGTATTAACCACTAAGATTTACTGTGTTTCCCACCATTACGGGTAAAGGGATTCCTAGGCTCAATCGAGGTGTTTACATCGATGCTTTACCGTGTATCCCATATCAGGATTCCTAGGCCTTGTGAATAATTCTTAGACCACCCCACTCAACCTCGAATCCATCTGACAATCTAGCTGAACCAAATACAAGAGAACCCACCATAACATTGCTATCTAAAAATGGAAAGGGAGGGTTGAAGAACACTGTCACACATGCCAAAACCCATTCAAATGATAGAAAGAGAACCAAGAACACACATACATAACCATGCATGTCAAAACTAATAAGGAAATCATACATGCAACTTGATATATAATCCAAATCTTGGGGAGAGGCCCCCAAGACCTAAAAAATTGAAATGTCAGAAGAAAAGAGGAGAACACATAGTAAAAAACACCACAAAGAAACTTTTTATTATTAAAACATAGAATAATTTTAAAGGCTACATTGTTGTGGAAAATCAATTCTTTTAAAAAATCTGAGTTGTTACTTATAGGCTTTTTTAGATACAATACCATGATAAATTCCATGGGTGGGTAAATATCATGTGTGAATGAATACCATGGGTAGATTCCACTTACAATAACATGGGTGGATGCCACTTACAATACTATGGGAAGATTCCATGGGTGGATGAATATCATGGGAGAATGAATATCGTGGGTAGATGGCACTTTCCTTTCAGATCATTCCTCCCTCCTTAAGAAGAAATGGTCCCCATTGCATGAAGTTCTCTCCTGAGAACCCTGTGTTGAATATCAAGAGCCACAAAAGAGAATGGTTTTGTGTGGTTAACCCATAAACATGATGAATGACGATCCGATGATAGAGATACCTTGTAATGCTTGTGACCAAATGTGATACAAGTAGTGTGCGGCCTAACAAATAAACTTCGATGGAGTGTGGGTTTGTGGATGATGCATAACCATGAAAAACAAAGATGCCAGGATAGAGATACCATGTAATGTGTGTGGCCAACTATGATACTAATGGTGTGAGGCCTAGCAAATGGACTTCGATGACAAGGATTTTGTATGGTTGACCCATAACAGTGATGTTGACTTTTGATGAAGTCGCAAGTGCCTACATAGAATGGGTTGGGATAGAACGTCTCCAAAGAACCTAAGCCAAATACTGCTATGTTGAAACTGATGAATGTGAAGCAGGTTCCTACTAAAGCAGGGTAGGAGAGCACATCTCCAAAACAAACCCGCTCTGAATGTTGCTAGAGATATAAAAATTAATTTAAAATTGGCATAACTCAGTTAATATAACTAAGAATATTTATTATAACCTATTTTTGGAAACATAATGACCATTGTGCATCTTCCCATGTGATTGAAATCCCTATCTAGACACACAAGAAAACTCAAATTTGTGCTGCAACTATCTTGTTGTCACAAAAGATCTGAAAAAATAGTTAATTTTAAATCAGCGATATCTCCCTCATGCGAACTCTGATTCGTCAGTTTTTTTTTTTTTTTTGTTAAATTGGGTGATTTTTCAAGAGGAGCTCAAATATGAAATCAATTTTATGAAATTTTACATAAAAACTCTAAAAAATGATATGAGATTTTTTGTCCACGAATTGTCGCCAGAAAAATTCATGCAACAGAGTTGATTTTAAATCAATGATATCTCCCTCATCCAGACCCTAATTTGGCCGATTTTTTATTTTATTTTTAATTTGGGTATTTTTTTCACAAGGAAGCGATATAAGTTATTTGTTTTTTAGTAAATTTTGCACTAAAATTTTCATATGTGATCTGCAAAATCATCGCCCAAAAAATTCTAGTAAAAAAAGGAAAAAAAATTATTTCCGCTTTGCCCAAGAAAGTGCTTTGATACCACTGATCCAGATCTTGGGGGGAGGCACCCAAGAGCTAAAAAAATGAAATGTGAGAAGCAAAGAGGAGACCACATAGTAAACAAAACCACACAACATTTTTTTCTTATTAAAATAGATAATAAATGTAAAGGCTACATTGTGGTGGACAATTTATCCTTTTACAAAATGTGACTTGTTACTTATAGTATTTTTTAGTTACAATACCACAAGTAAATTCCGTGGGTGGGTAAATACCATAGACATATGCCACTTACAATACCATGTGTAGATTCCATGGGTGTATGAATATCATGGGTGGATACATACCATAGGTGAATGAATACCATGAGTAGATGCCACTTTCCATTCAGATCAATACCTGCAAATAATATTGTTGTAGCCGCTTGATCATGCTCTTCCTTGCTTGTTCATTGCTTCCTCTTTGTCTTCTTTGTTTCTCTTGATCCAATGTTGATGTGTTTCAAGAAAACTCCAAGTGTTAAGAGTGTGAGAGAGAGAGCTCCAAAAATAAACTTATAAAATAAAATTCCAGTTAATGTTACTTTTCCTTTCCAAAGCATTTTTCAATTTCCTTAGTCATAATAAACCATATGAATGCCCGCAGTAGGATGTCGTGCCTAACATTCAGCTTGGAATAAATTTTTTTCCTTTATTAACTTTTATTACATGGAATTTTGACCAAAGTTGTTATATCTCATTAATGCTTAACCATATAACATATCATCTTAATATACTATTCATAAACTAATCGATTTTCTATTAACTATTTAACAAACATTTTTAATTTTTTAACAATTTATCATCTTGATTTATTATTATTAGTATTATTAAAAAACATACCAATACTTTTCTTAATGTAAAGATTAATATTCAAAACAAATTAAAAATAAATGTATATTTTATATGAGGAATAGGAATATACATATTTAACTCTATTTTGAACATAGGAGAGAGTATCACAATCATTCCTCCTCACCACCCAAAACAAACCCAAATAACTTAATAAATATATAAACTTTATTATTATACTTATTGAAAAAATCACATAAACAGAAATATAATCGCTCAAATAAAACTTTTTTCAATTTTTTTCTAAATTTAAATGTAATTCATATAATTTCATATTAATCAATTTTACATTAAAATAGATCTACTAATAATAATGATGTGACTGTGAGAACACTGAAACGCACTCTGATGTATTTGAAATGCTCATTGACCAGTATTTAAAGTTGTTTTTTATGATTATAAGTCTTCTAAAAATCCACAGACGTGTTACTTTATAATTTGCTCGGTGAAATTGACTAGTGCATGACATTGACTGATATTGTCAGTACTGTGTTGATCAGTGAAATTTGGTCATGCATAATATTTTAAAAACTGTTCACTATTTTCACACCGTAAAACAGGGGCCAAATTGGACAAAATATTGATCAAATTTCGATTATTCTCAGATACAAAACTCACATTGCCCGCTAATGATTTGACAAACGAAAAGCATTATACTGCAGAAGGAAAATAGCATCACAGCATTATCACGGTCACCAATATTATTTTCCTGCACACTTGTATACAAAGAAACTTCCATTACTCTAATGGATTGATTCAATGAGATCAATATATATCCAGATCTAGGGATATAACGGAGCACAACCAAAATTTCTGGGTTTTAGAATAAGTTTGCTGTTTAAATTTATCTAATTCTATATTTATCAAGCTTGTAGAGAAATCAAATTTCACTGCTAGAGCCCAGAGAGATCTCTATTTCAAAACTTCACAGCAATCAGAATTATGTCTATAAAGAAAAAAGAGTTAGATAGATAGGCTTATAAGCTTAATTGAGCTCTGGAATGCCCTCTAAAGATGGTCTCCATCCACGCCTGCTGCATCTTCTTTTGACACCACAATCTTCTGTAACCACCTTAGGCTGAAGCTGAAGCAACCGCGATTTCTCCCCTATATAACCATCCGAAAGAAAAGTTTGCAGTTCTCGTTTCGAGATGACCATCTTAACCCTAATAATACCGCTGTCATCCCGCAAACAGTTCACTGAAAATTCCTTGGGGCCTGTGAATTGTTCACAGAGCTTTCCGGATCGACCGCAAGATGGCACACAGTTACCCATTATTGATTTCTCATACAATGAGATTATGCGGAGCGAATTCCCTGGCAGGGCCGAGAATGAATCTGTAATACAACGAAAGAGCTATAATAGGTTGCCCACAGAATGAGATTTGTAATGGAGCAGACGAGCATATGTTGTAGGGAAGAGGTTGGGCCCGGGCAGGCTGATACGGAGAGTTGTTGGGGGCTTATTAATTTTTTAGGGTCCGCACTGTCTGACCTTCCATGTGCGTCCGGTAGCCTCCAAGTTCCCATCAGCATCACACACCTTCATGTGGACAGCTGTCACTAACGCGTAGTTCCAACCATGTGCCGGTCGTAATCCTTGAGGCGTAATAACTAGTAAAGATATGGGGATTTGTCCTTCCTCATCCTCGCCTGAGGGAAAGGCAGAATAAGAAAACACAGCCTCCACAGTAATCCCTTGTGCGAATGCTTCGAGTTTAGATTTGTGAACATCGGCGCTATTGGAGGAGTCCGTGGTAATCCTATTACCCATTTTAATAGAGTGGTCATGACGTTATTTCCATACAGCTTGGAAGTAAAGTTTGTCTGAAGTTTGATTGAAAGGTTCGATATTAAGTAATAATTTTTATGATTGATAGAGTGGATATTCATAGAGGGTAAAATTTATTCTATTTTTGTCGAGGTTTCATAGTTTAGGTTGTTGGGTGGATTGAAGTTTAATTTTCACCGAGTGATATCTTGAATTTGTTGTGTGGATTGCTTGTTTTCTCTCTTAGTCTAAGTTTAATTTTCATGAGTGATATGTTAAACTTTTGTGAAAATTTTGTTGTGTGGATTGCTTGTTTTCTTTCTTATTCTCAGTTTAATTTTCATGAGTGATATGTTGAACTTTTGTGAACATAATTCTTCAATGGGCCTTGGGACACCTCCATAGCCTCTTAGGATAAGCCTAGAGAGATAGATGCTTTAATTTGTTTTGGGTCATTACTATATTTCTTGTGATCTTGTGATAAAAGTAGAGATATCTTGTGATAAAAGTAGAGAGATAGATGCCTTAATGTGCCTTGAGATATATAATATCATTATAAGAAATTACTAATTACTATAGTTTAAAAAAAAACAAAACTTTACTCTTTTTTATCTAAACAAAACTTTACTCTTTTTTATCTAAATTATTGAAGTAATAGGTTGGAAGTTAAAGTGTAACTTATAGTTATATTTGATTTTATGTATATACTTAAAATAAATGCTATTAAAAAATACATAATTTTATTTAGGGTAAGAAAATTGTTAATTTCCATGGTTTAAAAAAATTATCTTAATTTTGGAAAAAAAAATTCAAAATATTAAAATTGACTCATTATTATGGTTTAAGTAAAAAATAATTAAAAACAAATTTCCTAGTTTTGAAATTTGGATTTAAAACTTTGAAGTAATAGGTTGGGTATATTATTCCTATCAAGAGATTAAAGTGCAATTTAGAGTACTATTTAATTTTAGGTATATGAGTAAAGGTTAAATGTTATTAAGAGGTATAAAATTCTATAGGATATAGAGCAATGATAATCCAAAGAAATATTGGTTTTCTTGTGGAAATTATTTAGGATGAAATTATTTTTTGATTTTGAAATAAAATTTACAATTACTTTGGATCATCTAAGAATTTCTTTTCCTTGAATGTGTGGAAATGGATTAGAAACCCATTACAAACACAAGACCTAAAGACATTTATCAAGAAGTGGAAACTTCCCCCCTTATAAACAATTAAAATGTAATCAAAGTAACATAATTTTATAAATAGAGTTATGGAACTAATTCATTTAAAATAATAATTACCAAATAACTAAATTATAACATATTTTATTTCTTTAATTTTTCTAAACTAAATTAATTCAAATTATTAAATCAATTAAAATCATATAATTTGTATTCTTAATTTATTTCTTCATAAATTTCCCATTTTTCTTATAAGAGATTTTTAGCTTTCCAATAAATCCCCTCCTCACACTTATGGTAAGATTTGGTCATCCTCGTATATTAATGGAGATAATTGCAGGGAATAGTGTCTCTTATGATGTAATGGTGATTTAATTGGGGAAAAGACACGGTCGTGGAACGAGCACTATCTGGAGGTTGATTACTAAGTCTAGTAATGGATCAAAAGAAAAATATGTGAAAGGGCGTAGTCAGGTACAGTAAGTTAGTGGAAGGAGGCTCTTCTTATTTGTTTGAAGCTCTACTCGTACTCCATTCTCTTCGAGAGTCTAGACAAGAAGTTCGATATTTGCCAAGATTAAGAGTGATAGGTGACCACTCAAGGGAATTTGAAGAAAATTCATGTGGAGGGCCTCTTAATTTTTGTGAAAAATTAAGGGCAGTGTTGTGGCCACTCTATAGCAGCGACAAACCTATAGGGATGATATAATTGATGGTCTGCTATGGGGTTTACATCCTTTGTCATTTTTTGTATTTGAGGTACAAACTATAGATTTTGCCTACAATGGTATATGATACATAGCCTGGTTATGGTTTGTGGGTTCATATACTCCTTTCCTATCATCTATTTTGGTGTTTAGGTTTGTTTGTCTCTTTGTCGTGGGGTTAGGGTCAGTGAGGCTTAGTTCTACTGCTTTTATTCGGGGTTGTCAGTGACCTTGCTTGCTTTGTTTTTCTTCACAAGTTGGTTGTCTCCTTGCTCACTATACGATTTGTCTCTCTCTAGGGATTTTTTTGGTTACTTGGGCCTATCTGAGGTCGTGGATTGTTTGACGTCTCTCGGTACTTCTTGGGTGGATTTTTGGTGGATAATGTTTGTGCTGTTGGGGAATTATTTAAATGTTCCCTTCCCTACCTTTTGAAATTCTACAAATATCATAATTATTATTTCTCTATGCATTATATATATATATTTCCTTATCTAGATGGAACACTCATGTTCTTCACATCGTATATCAAATGTCGCACGGGAGAAAGCCCTCAACCGGGGATTCAATTTTAATTGAGATTGGGTATCAAGCGCATTTGGAACCAAGGGATCTTAGAGTCTTGTGCCACAAGTGGTTAAACACCTTTATTATTTCTCAACCCTTCAAAGATATTAGATGTTGGTGCAGTTTTAGATGGTGGAAGGTTTTTGGATGCCAGTGTTGTTGCTCCTACGAACCATGACTGGGATATCGTGGGCGTCGCTGTTGTGGAATCGATCACTGGTCTATTTCGATGTTGTTATGTTCATGATTGGGGTATTGGAAGCGCCAGGGTGGTTGACTTTGTTCGGCAGTACTAGGGTGGCAGATTTTCTCAGTGGCCATTTTCAATGTTTAAACTGCCGAATTTGATCATTTTTTCTACCTATTCGATGTATGTTTGCTCCCGAGGTTGGTTCTGATTCCTCGGGTATGTGATTTTGGAGGTGATATTTATTACACTGCCTCATCCTATTTCCCACTAGACTATTGGGGCCTGGGCTAAATTAATTTTGTCTTGTTATTGTATTCCTTGATGCCTCCATTTCGGTTTGCTTCCCCCCGCTAGACACCACTCCATGCATTTATTCCCTGTCACTGTGATCTTCCCTCTCCAAACTCAAGGCTTCTCTCTCTACGTTGTTCGAATTTTCTATTCAGGTTCTTTCTCTCCATGGGTTCGTCACATCTTCTTGGGATTTCCCTGTCCCTCATATTTGATAATTCTCTCTGACTACACAACTGTTCTTTCTGCCTAGGGATGCACATACTTTATTTCCATTTTGGATCTCTATCTGGAGTTGGTGGATATGGATCTTCTATCATAAATGTGGGTACATTGGGATGTGGAATTGTGATTTTCACTCGACTTTGTTGGGGGACCCCAATTTTTGGGAGGTATCTGTGTTGGATTTTTGGTGGGAGTATTTGTGTTGGCGTCGAGGTAATATGTGGGTGTCCTTGGTGGCGAGGGATGGACAACTATATAGGGATTTTCGATGTTGAAACATTAGTACAAGAGGAATTTGTAAATTCCAAGCTGGAGGAGGAAATATTACACCAATGGGGGGGCAACAATCGTGTTGCCATATCATCCAATGTACATGCGGAATACTCATAGACTCCATTGCCTTCGTCATATTCTCCACAATATATTGATGGTGACTTTCATTCCCACCATGTTACATTTGGCTTGGGAGGACGTCGTGGTGGGCATAAAAAATTATCACTTATATGGAGGAGACAAAGTTACTGAGTTTCAGTCACGCTGTATTGTGGGATCGTGTGGTGAGCCTTCATAACAGGGCCTTGTTTGGTCGATGGCAATTTTCGATCTCGAGATTTAGATATGATGGGGTGGATCTCAGCACAATGGACTCCCATTCTATGGTACACCCCCAAGGTCATTATATTGTTAAATCAATTGTTCAACTTTCACTTCTTGTACTAGGAGGACGTGAAGCAAATCCTGGGCACGTCATTGGTACAAGGTTGTTGGTTTTTGTAACTTCACCTGGTGCACATGATCGAAGAAGTGGGGATGACCTGGTTCCATCAGTTTGTGGTAATACTTCCTCCCACAAATGTTCTAGATCTAAGAGAGGTAATACTTCTTCCTCTGATGAACAATTTATGGGTTGTGGTAAATTTTCCTCAGCTCCAATAATCCCAAATTTCATGTAGCATAACATGTCATTGGATTATTTCCCGGATGAAACTCTTCTTCCCAACTCTTTCCCACCTGACCCCTCTGATTTGAACCCTCTAGTTATGGCGGAGGCCTCAGCTCCCCATTGCTCCTCTATACCACTCTCTTTGAATATTTTTGCTCCTGGTATCTCCACTCCCCGTCTCGATCCTCCTTTGTCCATAACCTCACTTCCTCCCTCCCCCCTCCTCTTGATGCCAATCCTCCCATTTCTCCACATAATTCGGTTGAAAGTGATCTAGAATTTTTATTTCTAAACCCAACGATGAACCTCTCCACTCTGACAGTCCATGATGGTAAATGTTACACCAAATTTTGGTCATCTAACATGTTACTATTAGATGGACCAAAGTACACCATGCAAGACCAATTTTACCCTAGTAAAATTGCTTTCACTATAAAAAATAACTTAGTAATCCATAATTTATTACATTGTTTATGGTATAAACCAGAAACCCCATGAGGAAATATTGAGTAAATACCTATTTGCTTGGTTTTCCTAAAGGGATAATTAATTACACCACAGTTTAATCAATATTCCTGGTCATATTAAACCCAAAACAGGAAAATTAATTAGATAAATCACTATTTATCTTATTATTTTCTAGGAATAATTATTTAAAACATTATTTAAATAATATTCCTTGTTAAATTTGACTAAATCATTTATAAATAATTAAGTAAATCATTATTTGTTTAATTATTACTCAACCACATTTTTAAAATAATAAATAAATAAATTATTTATTTATTTATTTATTATTTACAAATAAAGGGATATGACCAAGTTCAAATTATTTTTCACTCCAACAAAAAATAATAATATATTCCATAAAAGTTGGATCTAGATTTGGTTAATAATATTTTAATTATGCACCAATATCTAGACTAACTCAATATTTTGTTATAAGTAGAAGGCTTTTTCCATTCATTCACTAAATGTTTTTGCCTAAAGATCACTCTGGATCTATACTTTTGCTCTGACTTTGATCCTCCATCATTGTCATATTTTTCTACTTTTTTCTCGTGAGCTCCCTTTGAGTTCCATTTTTTTCTGGGCTTTCTACATCATCAAGAAACAAAGATCTTAGATCTGAAGTGCTAAGGAAATACAATAACCCATCGCATTGAGGGGGAATGGTAACATCATTTTATGTTGATAGAAAAAATCTTTAAAAACATTGTTGTCTTGTTCATTGGATGCATGGTGCAAATCTTACTTATTATTTGATGTTTAATGTATTTAACTGCATAGGCTTGGATTTATGTAGCATTTATCTTGGTCACTAACTGTAGATCTAAGGAAAATTGACAGCCAAATTTGATGTTAGGGTTGTTTTTTATGCACAACTAAAGTGAGCTTTTTCATACGTTTGTGATTAAAATTCATACTAACAACTAGCGACTCCATAACGGTTTATAATTACAACTGTTGTTGTTTTTCAGATCCCTGCATGACCAGCTGCTTCAACCACTAGGGTTTTTCTTCAGCTTCTTATTTTTCATTTCTTGATCTTCTTTTAACCTTTAAAACCCTAAAATAGTAAAAATTCTTACTTCCATGTGTTTCTAGGCCTATTGCACAGGTGACAGGTATCAGTCGTAGCTGAGACGACACTTTTTTCTGAAACCTGCTCCTGAGAGTGCCGGAAGTGTAGGTCGTACTTTTTGGGCCAAAACTTGTGACCTCAACCTTCAAGGTGCAGAAAACAGCCAGAAAAATACGACCTCAGTGGAAAACAGGTCATAAACTACGACCTAAAGTTTTTGCGGGAATTTTTATGTGATTTTTCTGGGTTTGTCTAGGCTATTTTTCATGGTTGTCTAACCTCCCTCTCCACCCATCTCAGACTTGTACTTGCTTCATTTTACTCATCGAAGAAGGAACTAAGCTCCATGGGGCTTCAATACGCTTACACCTTTTTCGGAGGAGTTTAGCTGAAGCAGGTCTTCTGAGATTTCAGTGCGTTCAGCCTTTTTTCATATCTGAACCTGCACTTTCAGATCCATCCCAAATTGGTTATTCATCCATCCAAAACACCTACTTTACATTTTGTTTGGTCCTCCTTTAGGGTCCCCTCCATTTCTCTTTAGGTTGTAGCCTCTTTTTTGCAGCGTTTTTCCCTCTGCTTTTTTGTTTTTTTCTGCACCTATTTCTAACAGATCTGACCTTTATATCCCTGTCCCTCCTGACTTTATATCCATTGGCCATTTTTTGTGTTTTGATTAGATTTTTCCCACCCATAGACTAGTTGTTGGGAAACCCTCCTCATTGGGTTTAATTTGATGCATCTTTAGTTGTTTATTTTATGTCGTATTCACTTTTCGTTACTGTCATATTCAGATTTATTTACAATTATACAACATATTTTTTTATTTTTTTCTCTACACGCGTCTGGGCTTAATTAAAATTAACACACTTATCACATACATGCACACCCTAAGTGAAGAGTGCCTAGTTACACCTGCAGGCCAAGACTATAACATTGTAATCAATTGATCTTGCACCTCCCTGCTCTTGTTTCGAAATTGTGATCATTTGATCTTGCACCTCCTTGCCCTTGTTGGTCTCTCTTCCTTCTATGATCTGTGTCTATTTTCCATCATTGTGCCCCCAAGGCATTTATCCCGTAGACTTCTTGGACTTCATCCTCAATTTCTGTTAGGAAGACTTACTCCTTTGTGTAGGGTTCTAATTAGTCCTCCTCTGAGTCCCCATTCTGACTCTGCTTTTGGTTCATCGGCTTCCCATTCTGGTTCTATCCCCTGCTCTCCTCCTGTCACCTTCACCATTTCTGGTTCAAGACCGAATGTTGGTGGTAGCCTCGACCTTAATTTTGGGAATACTACTAGTGGGGCCACAACATGAACTATTACGGTTGCTCCCTTGCTCCCTTATACGGTGGGTCTCAGTCTTCCTAATTTTAACTAGTTGATCAATGATCCCATATATCATGATCCTAGTTGTTCCACCATGCCAACCAAGCTCCCTTTAGACATCCCCAGGTTTAAAGGTCTTGCTGGAGAGGATCCTACCAACCATGTTCGTTATTTCCACATGTAGTGTTCGTCTAGCTCCATCACCGATGACTCCATCCGTCTTTGGTTGTTCCACCGTACGCTTACTAGAGAAGCTTCTAAGTGGTATGTCGACGAGGCCTCCGCCTCTCATACTACTTTTGCGACTCTTGCCAGGGATTTTTTGTCTTACTTTCAGCTTCCCCTTCGCTATGACATCGGTACCGAACTCTTGACCTTTTTCCAGAAATCATCTGTGACCTGCCTATATGATCATGTCTAAGAATGGCAAATAAGAAAGAGCCTATGTCAAGCCCCTACCTTCGAAGACCGTGTCTACATGAACTCGTTTCTCAGATCCCTTTTTCCTTCTATTGGCAAAGATTTTGCATCTCATTTCCCACAAACTAAGGTAGCTACTCTCCATATTGTGTTGAAATATGACCTGATCTATGCACAGTTTGGCTATGTTTATACAGTTTTACCTGATCTCCATAGACTCGGTGGTGCCAAAGCACCAGGGGAATCTCATTCTGTCGACGATATTGTTGGAGCCCTTTCTCATCCATACACTCATCCTCCCATGGGTTATGGTTTCCCTAAGGGAGGGGCTAGCTCCTCGAGCACGTTTCCCCCTCCCAGTAGCATGTATCTAGGATATGGCATGCCTCCTCCTTTTTCCCAACCTGTTTACCCCAATGTTTCCCAACCTCCTTATTATCTGTATCCATAGCCTGGTGCTCCAACTCCTCCAGCATTAGCACCTCATCCTCCCTTAACTTCTCAACTTCTGCAACAGTAACCACGCCCCCCAGGGTAAGGTGTATGCACAACAAGGTGTGACTGATCCTCCTACTTCCAAAAAGAAGAGGAAAGGCAACCAAATACAATCTTCCCTAGGTAATCTAGGAAATAATCCCCAAGGGAATTAACCTAACACAACAACCTAGCAACAGGGAGCTTAGCCCAAGCAGGACAAACAAGTTTGCATGAGCAAACCTTGTTCTTATTGCGGTGTCTATGGTCACTACACCCATGATTTTTCTCTTTTACCTAAGATGCGTCAGATGTGGGAAGCTCAAGCAACATCTCGAGGACAACAATCCTCCCCTTAGGTTCCTCCCACTCCTGCCCCTATCCATTCGGCAATGTTTACCAATCCTTTCCCCCAGCAAGGATTCGTGGCTATCCAACCCCCTGAAAGTGAGGCAGAAACTCAACCTCCTCCATCTGATACCTATTATTACCAAATTCTCATGATGAACTCTAACCAACCCATTACCATTGACCTCAACCTTTAGACTCGGTCTCGTTAGTACAACAAGCCCCCTTCTACGTCTACCCCCGAGCTCCCTTTTTCAGGTCCCACAAAGCATCTTTCGACACCTAATTTTCCTTTACTGATCCCTCAGCCTAAGGCATAGGTTCATACCAAGATCCCCAAGGGACCATTACACCGAAATGCTGCGTTTGGTAAAGTTTCCCATTCGTATAGTATAGTAGATAACTTGGTGCAATCCCCTGCTGCCATGTGAACGCTGGAAGTCGTCCAGTCGTGCCCTTCACAATGAAAAGATCTACTAACTGCCATGGGAATCGTGTATCCTTCATATGATCGTTTGATCGTCTTCGATGTTGACCGGTAAGAACATCCCCCCCCCTTCCTCCTTCCATCACCTTCCAAATCCCTCTCAAGATCCAGAATGCCAACATCTCCCATTGTCTCATTGACGAGGGGGCATCCACCTATGTGATGTCCGCTTCAGTTTGGAAGCAAATCGGATCTCTTGAGTTATCCCCTTTCAATATCACCCTCCAAGCGTGGGATGGACACTCTTTCCAGACCCTTCACATGTTCTGTAATTGTCTTATTACTCTTGCGCGCAAGACTGTTTGTGTTGAGGTAGAAGTCATTGATGCCCCCTTAGACTACAACATTTTATTGGGTCGTAGCTACACTTATGCGATTTTTGTTGTTTCATCTATAGTTCACCATAAGATGTGCTTTCCCCACAAGGGAAATATTTTCATCATCGACCAGTTGAAATATTACGAACCAAAGTCTTAGACCTCCCCTGGTCCATCATCTCTTCGGTGATGCATAAACAAATAGTTGAACCTCCAACCAGTGTTTCATCTAGATTCTATAAAGATTCCCATTTTCTTGGTTCATTCCCTGGTCTCTCTCCTCTTATCTCTGATCCCATCTCTTCGAACATTTTAATGATGCAATCATCTCTGTCTAACCTCAAAAGGACTGGTTTGACTAGTCAGCAACCCCACCCCCCGCAACCTGCTCCTAGCACCTCGACTCAGCCTTCAGGACCCCCTCCTCCAGGCCCCTCATCTATAGCTGGTATCCATGAGCCTATCTACCCTCCTAGAATGTTTCCTCCTGGCCTTAACCATCTCGAAGTTTTCCCGCCTAGCCATTACCCCTCTAGTCAGATGTTGTTTCTCGCTCCCCCTCCTGGAGTATTTTCGGTACCTGTCATGGCTACCTTATCTCTTACTAACATGACCTTGGGGATCCCATTCTAGTACATTGATCCCCCAGCCACTCTCCCTCCTGTTCAGCCCAAACCATATACTACTTTGACCTGGTCCAACTGATCCCCATGACCCCTCCCTTTACTTCTATGCCTCAGCCACCTCTACATGAACCTACTCCTATTGCGAAAGCTTCAAGTGAAGGGGGGGGGGGGGGAATCCCACAAGAAGGTACATAAGGAAAATTCTGCCCAAACTGACCTTGCTCCTCAGCCTCCAAATCGTACCCCCCGTGTGCTTTGTGTGATGTTGTCGGTCATGCCACCCATCATTGTCGCGAATTGCCCCATATCAAGCCCATGGCCAATGTCGTGTTTCCTGAGTCTAAGGTCCCTAAAACCTCTATTTATTCCATGGCTGTAGCCAATAACCCCAAGATTGTTCACACCAACCACCCATGTGCTTTTTGTGATCTCCATGGCCATTATACCCACCTCTGCCCCCGCCTTAAGCATTACCGCACCTCTTTGGAGGTAGTTCGTGAATACGAAACCGAACAGAACAAGGACGCCTCTCCGTTTCTCACACAACATACTTCGGTAAAACCTGAGGATATACCTGCTCCCATTGGCATTCCCCCTCCCGATGTCGAGATGACGGAGCCTTCAGCCACCATCCTCTACCTTTCATCATTCATGAGATCCACGTGGAAGATCCATCTGGGACTTCCCCTTCTATTTCGCCTAACCTCCCTTCAATGATCACCTTGGGCTCAACATCGGTGGATCCCTTATCTCATTTTCCTTCCGTCACACCCCATAATGATGTGTATGTGAACCTTTCTTCTCATGATGACGAGTCAGGCAGCTTTTTCACGTCATGTTGTTACCCTTCCACCAGTCACCCCATCTTCTACTGTGATGACGATCTCATGGAAACCTTTTCCACCCCTGACTTTATCTTTCCCGCCCATAAGAGGAATGGCACCATCCATGTCCATGGTGACTTCGTAACCCGATCACAAGCTAGCCCCAAAGCAGCTTCCACACACCATCCTCTTTTAGGTGTGAGGGTGGTACAAATCTTACCCAGAGCACTCCCTCTAGCAGTGTTCGTTTGATTTATACCTTCATGTTGTGAGCAATATTCATCATCATCTCATTTGTTGTCTTGCGGAACCTTTCAGATGGACCCCCCCCATCCACACCATATATCGGTTATGCCGATGGTGCAAGTCGCTACTCCTGGAATCTAGCGTTGATAGCCTGGGCCATTTTTACCCCCTTGCATTCACTTTTTCTTTCTAACAGCATATGCATTGGTACTACCACCAATAACCAAGCCGAATATGATGCAGTGATAGGTTTATTAGCCGATGCCCTTTCCCGTCCCATCCTTCACCTTCATGTTCGTTTAGATTCCTTACTTCTTGTCATGAAATTGAATGGTGTCTATCATGTGCATAACCTAATCCTTTTTAGAATATATTTACAAGTGAAGATTTTGATGCATGAATTTGAATTCATTACATTCAGTCATGTACCTAGAGCACAAAATCACTATGTGGATAGCATTGCAAACAATATTCTAGATAGGAATTTATCACACACATTTAACACAAGACAATAATAATAAACCATAAAATGATGCATATCCATTATGTGTGTCGTTCAAAATGTTTTAGAGTCCATCAACTCTGATACATATGACATGCCCATAGCATGTTACAAAAATAAAAACTGGGGGCACCACATGCCCCTACACCTAATGACTATATGGAGGATCTTGGGTCAATGACTCTGATCCTGCAGCTCATAGATTGCGCATCCCCTGTCTAGCAATCGCCATGCGCCGCATGACCCCTCGCCACTCTGAGGGTAAACCAATACATGGCTCTATGTACTGGTCATCAAAATCTTTCCATCCGCGCTTTGAAACACCATTCATAAGCCTCTCACATATATGACATATGTCCTCTAGAAGGGAAACTGCATCCTCATTTTACAAACCCCTCGACCCACTAGGTGTTGCAGTCCCTGATACTGCAGCTCATCCCATATACCCGGTCAGTTTCATCGATGTTGTATCTTCATACCCAAATTGAATGAATCAGTACCTTATACAATATTCCGAAACTTTAAAATGAACATAAAATATTAGCAATTTTTCACTTACCATTGGGCCCCCATGCTCGACCTGGAGGTAGTGGCTAGTCCGAGTCCCCATGATAACTCATCCCACTATAGGGATAGTCATCTATGTACAGTGGCATCTAATCTGAATGAGCGAAAAAGTCGAGTCGAAACACCCGTCCGATAGCCCCAACTCCCCCTCAGTTGAGTTTGCTTGAAATATCACCATTCACTATAGTGGGGTGAAGGGAAATCGCCATTTTCGAGGTAGATCCTTCAGGAAAAAAACTATTCTTGGACTCTCCTAGTCTCTTTGACATTCATGTACTCGATATCTCTTCTACTGGGGCCCTTAGAGCATATTTTCCCGCGTAGGTTGGGGGAAACCATGAAGACATTGTCTGTTAGACACCTCGTCCTCTCCGTTCAACCTTCCATTATCCTCATACAAGAAACCATGGTAGACGTTGTTCATCCCCTTGCATATTTTCTCTTGGTATGCTCTAGCTGGTATATGGTTGGTACTGATTAGATTGGTCTCTCTAGGGGTTCTGTGGCTCTCTGGGACCCTCACTGGGCCAACCTGAAAGGCCATTGTTTTTTTTTTGCAATTATACTCTTTGGCCATATTCGGGGAATTTCATAAAATATTCATATCTAAAATATTTATGCCCCTTACGACGGAAAAATCTGTTTTTTGGATTGGGTAGACTTGTTAGAAATTCTTAAAAATGACTCAATGATTATTGGAGGTGATTTTAATCTTGATTTATCCATGACTGAATGTTGGGGATCAAAGTGTCATTTCAACACTCTCTCAAATCGCCTCATTGCACTATTTGATAAAAATTATCTAGTGGATGTATTCCCTTCTCCCATTGTTCAAACTTGGCACAATGGTAGGAGTGGTGATTAGTATATTGGAAAAATACTAGACCGCTTTATGGCCCACCAAAATATGTTTGACATTATGGGGAACTTGAGATATTCTGTTGAGTAAGTTTTTATATCGTATCATCACCCGATTATACTAGAATGACATATGGAACAGGTGAAAAGAGGCATTCCTTTCAAGTTCAATCATAGATGGCTATATTACACAACTTTTCATGAATTAGTTTGCAAAATCTAGAAATTAATCCCTTTTTGTGTGAAGGAATCTGCCATGGAACACATAACGGTGAAATTAAATGCACTAAAGAGCCATGTTCGTGTATGGGAATGTAGGAAAAAGGCAGAGTTATGCAATGAACTGAAGATGGTGATAACACAAATTCGAGAGATCAGGGATCATATGTCTATGACTACTCCCACCGAACTCTCCATTGAGAGATTGAAATTTCTGGAAGGAAGGAAGAATGAAATTTTGTTGATTCAGGAGAAGGCATGGAGGCTAAAGAGTCAGACCATCTGGATTCGAGAAGGTGATCATAACTATTGGCTTGAGGGGTCTTGACCCAGGTTTGGATAAGAGGTTAACCAACAAACCCTTGTACTGCTGGCCCTTTCGGCAATGACCTGCTTGTGCAAGTCAAGGTATCACCCGAAGTAGTATGGGAGGGTACTGGAATGAGGTTTCCACACCCTGAGAGAGAGAGAGTTTCGTGATATGGGTACCTTATATATTTAAATATGTATGATCAAGAAATCCCTAACTAGGAACCCTTAAAAATATAACTTAACGAAATGCCTTGTGCGTAGCCTGTAACTCACAATATAATCAATTAATAAGAGAAATATAACCCAATATCATCAGATCTATTCATTCATTTTCCTTTTAAGCATTTAATATACATGTGCAATCAATCCACTAACAATATTCACTTATCACATAAATAACATGGAAATAATATGCAACGCAACTCATAACATATCACAGAAATATTTAACATCAGCAAAACGTCCTTCCATTCATTACTAATTCAGGTTCTTCTTACAGACTCTTTCCCATACCCGTGCACACAGCCAGCGAGGTCTGCACAAAGCCGGACTTAGGGTCTCTGCGCACACAACCAATAGGAGCCCTTACCCAGAAAAAAACCTCAAAGAAGATCTATTATGAATAAGTGTACCATAAACTTTATAAAACTTAATCTTCGACTCATCTTAGACTCTTACTTATACTTTTAACCTGTGCTATACTAGGATTCACAAACCATGGTTTTCGACCCCTAGATCTACCCTTTTTCCCCATTACAATGCATGAAGGAGTTTGACCCGCCCCAAAGTCCATTAATTTGTGTTGTACATGACTAAACTACTCAAAATATTCCAAAAATATATCCAAAATTTCATTCAGGGGGCTCTGCTCCAGCTATCCCCCAACACAATCTTGTGACTCATCCCGAGTCACAACAGTGATGGGGTCTTCATCATGCTTTGGAGTTGTTCGAGGGTAGTGACAAATGGTGTTAGGATGCCCTTGCTTTGCGCAGCTACATTTTGTGCGATCTCGACCAAGTTTTGTGAAGTCGTACCCTCAGTAGCCAAAGTGACATTGTCCAATGTCTCACTCAATGTTTTAACCACAACATCTAGATCGCACGAGAGCTTCATCACTTCACCTTCCCATGGCTTCAAATGATCACTAAGAACTTTTTTTTATGGTGGAGCCCCTCAATTTCATCTCTTAGACATTAGGGGAATTTTGAGGTCTAAAATGGGCCTCCTAAGAAAAATGTACACATAAAATAAACTTTATAAGAACCAATAGGATTCAGGATGATGATGTCAACAATGGGGGATGATTCACCATTTTTGGAGTAAAAAAGTAAAAATATTAAAAAATAATAAAATAATAAAACTACTTTTTCAACTTGGATTTTCAAATTATATCCCTAAGGGTTTACTCAAATTTCAAGTTGAGATACTCGTTGGATGCAAAATTTAATTCCTCGTCAAAGGAGTACCCATGTTGCATACTTTTGATGGGCCCTGCTACACGAAAAATGAGAAATACATAAAAAAGCATGACTGAAATCATGTTTCTTATGTATTTGTCACTTTTAGTGTAGAAAAGTCCATAAAAAGTATGCAACATGGGTACTCTTTAGATGAGGAATTAAATTTTGCATCCAACGAGTATTACGGCTTGAAATTTGAGTAAACCCTGGGGGAGATAGCTTCAAAATACGAGTTGAAAAAGTAGTTTTTTCTTCTTTCCCTCTAAAATTTGATGATGTAATCAAATATTATTTTATTATTTCCTCTATTATTTTATAATTTCCTTAGGAGGCCCGTTTTAGACCTCAAAATTCCCCTAATGGCATGACTAGTGCGAAGGCACGCCAGTCCCTGGGCTACAACAAGGGTGGGCATGGTTACCTCTAACTGATCAAATTCCTGCTCCTTGTGGTGTAGCTCCTAAGGGAATTGTCGAAGAAGTGGGTCTCGCTGCACTGATGACCATAGCTCCATAGCAGTATCCAACAACTCGGATCCCTTGGTGGTGTTAGCATAAATACTTCTGGTGGCTTCCTTAACTAGTGCAGCGCGCTGAGCTCGCACCTTCGGAGGAGTCTTAGGTTGTAGCTTCGCCTGTAGCACAACAATATGTTTTTCAAAGTCAGCTTTGAGTGTCTGAACCTCTGACTTGGAATCCTTCAATGGAGCAACAAATATCTCAATTTTTTCTTAGGGTGCAACAAAGGCGAGAATGATAACTTTGAAACCTCTCCACATAGTCGGTTGATTAAATGTTCTAACTCAGCTCATTGTGTGACCCCTTCTTTCTATACTGCCTATGCTTGGGCGGATTCTACTACCTTGGTTATGGTTTTATGCTCCGCCTCGCTCAGTTACTACTGTGCACGTTCTTCTCAGCTTTGTAGTTCCATAGAGATGAACAAGTGGAGAGTGTGTAGATGCATGCTCGTTATCCTTGCAAGATCAAGGCCAACATCTATGCATGCTTTGACATCTGCGCAAAAATCTAGATACTCTATGGCAATATCTACTCTCAGGAAGGGGAAAATTCATCTTTATCTGGCGGAAATCATGGTTTTTGTTGGCAGGCTCGCTTGAATTGGCCTCGCCTGACTCACACTCACTTGGAATGCATTTTCTTTCACTTGAAACACCTGTAATCTGGAATACAAGGCCTCCACCATTACCTTTTGTTACTCTTTCATGGTTATGCATCTGTCCTCTAACATGGTGGTGACTGTGTCAGCTATCTTATCTAGGCCATCATTGGTTAAGGTGACCTCTGCATCTCCGCAGGACTTGTCTCCCTTTCACTTCATGCACTGACCTTTGGTATAGTTCCCACATTGGAGGGCTCCAACATTGGTTAAGGTGACGTCTACATCTCCGCTGAACTTGTCTCCCTTTCGCTTCTTGCGCTTTGTACCTCGTGGGGAATCTGCACCCTCCCCATCGACACCTCTAGTCTGAATGTCTTGCACTGGCTCCTGCTCAGTATCCTTGGTGGTGTCTTTGGTGGTCTCCTTGGTGGTCGCTTTCCCGCTGGAGTGTATCTCAGTTTCCTTTGTCATACTCGGCGAAGCAGTATATTTTGGGGTTGCATATTTTTCGAATGTGCCTGCTATAACCAAAGTGGTGGATTTGAGCCAAATCTTCCATGTAGGTGGCCATGTTGCTATGACTTGTTCCACTTCCGCCTATGTGACCATGTAGAGTAGATTATACTATGTTGGGTGTTTACGCGCTCTTATTTACACGTTATGCATAGTGACGTGGAAGTCGGTGATGCGCTTGTAGTTATCATACACTGCATGTGAGAGTCACAACCTAGAGTGTATTATTGCTGCCAGCACACCTTCAAAAAACACCCAAAATACCTTATTTTCCTTTATTCTCTACGGGCCTTGGAGTCCCATAGATTGGCATAGTGTGCCCCCTCGCATATGCCTAGCTCAAGTTCGGGGAGTACCGCATCCTCAGGCGTCTGCCAATCAACTAGGGAAATCAATAGTAACAACCATAAATCACAAAAGGGCTTGCCTTGGTCTTGTGCCTCAGGTACATTATCGAGAAAATCCTCACACAGGTGTTGGGACCAATTATAGCTAACCCCCTTATCACATTGTCCTACCAACTTGATGACATACACAGGGATAGCTAATGGACAACACATCTGCATTGGCTTACATCAGAGCAAGAGAGTGCCCATGCGCAACCAAGAGTTAGCAATGCTATCGACCAAGAACCCTCTTTTGTCACATTCCACCTCGTATTTCTCCCAGACATCATCAGCCACCTTCTGCTCATTCAAATTTCCAAACCCTTTCATGGTGTGGGGCCCCTTCATGGGCAGGGTAATGATCCTATGGATTAGTGCAACATCAATGGGAATGCGGCCTTCAATCCATGGACAGCCATCATGGATCAAGGCAAGCACCTACTGAACGCACATACCAGTAATACGGTACCTCCCAAAATAGGGAATTCGTAGCAAGTTCAAGATCCCTGATGCCTGCAATCCACGCGCCCAAGGCATCGAGTTAACCTTATGCATGTTGTCATATAGCACACACTCCAAATAGAGCTCTGGGGTCAGATCTAGAAAGGTTCTTATTAGCCAAATCGTGATTGTCAAATTTGATGAGAGGTATGTTTCCAAACATTTCTCCAATTATAGGGACCTCGTGCGGGACTAATGGCATATGGAGATATTCCCGGACCACATCTACATTCTTAGGGATTCGCATCGTCGGCTTGTGTGGCTCAACATAGAGTGGCAGCCATGAAAGTGGGGCTACCAGTAGGGCCTACTCTTGAGTAGTCATGGGGCACTTGGATGGGCTGCGAAGAGGTGAGTGCACTTGGGGCACTTGACAGGGAGATTGCACAATCCTTGAGGAGCTACACGGCTTAGCTAAAGCCAACTTCCTGTATTTTCCTTTTCCTTTTTCTTTTCCTTCCTCTTTTCCTTTTCCTTTTCCCTTTTATTTTCCCTTGTCCAGCATGGACATGACCTCTTCAACTTTAGGGGTGACTTCAAAGACATCTTCGGATCTCAACTCAGTGGAGACAGTAACTAGCAGTGACTCTATGGGGTTAGTGGCTGTCATCCTTGCTCGGAACACAAACTTAGGATTCCTACTGTCGAAAGGAGTACCTAACCCAGACATACATATAGTGTGCACAAAGCAAACATCGAAATTGCGGCAAAGCATAAAGAATGAACTCTTTAGAGAGCAAAGGAACCGATTATGACCTGTGCCCTTAATTTTATAGGCCACCATGGATAACAATGATCAGATTCCCATTAAATGCGATTTACCATCGAAGAAACGATAAAAAATATTTCAAGATCACTGCATTAAATGCCAAACACCCACTCCATGCAACGGTAAAATTTATTTTTTCCCCAATTTTACTGTTTCAATGGCTAGTTTTCCTAACTGCTCACTACCCCTAAGCCTCATTCGCACCTGCCTAGGCCTCTTTACCTACGCACTACCATTTTTCTTCCATCGAACCTGCCTACGCCTTCCCCTCATAATGCGTGTAGATCCTCCAATGCTGATATCCTCCAATGTTGATGCTCCGTCCATATAGTCATTTGGTAGGCATCGAATTGTCCCTATAGGGATTCATACGACTTCCATTAACATACCTGGGAATGTAATCTCCACGTAGCATGGCCAAGCACACCGCACTACCATTAGTAATCTCTTTTACTATATACGGTCCTAACCAGTGCTTATGGAGCTTCCCTGGATGGTGTGCAAATTGACTATCATAGAGAAAAACCAAGTTTTATTTTGTAAACACCATCTATCAGATGTGTCGGTCATGCCAATCATTTTCACGTGCCTTCTATACTTGCTGATGAAATTTAGCAATAAACCAATCTTCTTCCAAGGCAACGAGCTGCGCCACGCATTCCTCCATGATGTCAGGTTCCGCCATATTTGTGAAAGCCACAATGCATAGGCTGGGGACGTTGTATTCCATGGGCATGATGGCTTCCTATCCATACACCATCCTCAAAGGAGGCTTCTGAGTCATCTTCTTGCATGTAGTCCTATAAGCCCATAGCACCGAAGGGATGCGCATGTCCCAGTCGTTCTAATTGGCATTACATATCTTGGTAAGGGAATTCTCCAAAATTTTGTTGAAAGCTTCTACTGTGTCATTATCTTGTTGGTGATACGTGGTGTTTTTCGCATGATGGATCTGAAATTCTTCCTCCAAAGCTTCAATATTTTCATTAATGAAGTGTGTACCTCTATCTCTCATCAAGATCTTCGAGCAGCCAAACCTGATCAGAATATGCTCAAAGATGAAATGCGCAGCAGTATCTGGAGTACAATCCTTAACAGCCTTTGCCTCCACCCTTCTGGGCACATAATCAATGGTAGTAATGATATAACGTGCCTAAGTCTTCTTTTCCGGGGGATCGATGGGTCCCACAAAGTCTATAGCCCATTTATCGAGCGCCTACAAGGTCATCTGCAGTTGCAGGAGCATTTCATCTCTGTACGAGGGCTTCATGGTTCGCTGACATGCATCACATGCTCAATAGTACGCCTGTGCATTGCTATGCAAGGTGGGCCACCATAACCCAGCACGCAACACCTTCTACGCAGTGGATTTCCCTGCATAGGGGTCTCCTTCCACCCCTCCATGAGCCTTAGCCAAGATATCTTGTCTATCATGTTCTTGTACATACCTCCGCAATGCCTCATCTGCTCCCAACTTACATAATTGGCCTACAATCACAGTGAAATCAGTTGTGTGGGCCACCAGCTCATTCTTCTACTCTACTGAATATTTTGTAGATGCCATTCCAGTTGTCAAGAAGTGAATAATGTTTGCAAAGTGCTCATCAACCACCCTGATAGGGAAAATATGCGCATCAAGCAATCCTTCTTCCAAACTAGTTGGGTCTTCTCCATTCTCAATTCGAGACAAGTGATCAGGTCCTACATTTAGTCTCCCATGCTTCACAATAATCTCAAATTCATACTCCTGAAACAATAGCAACCATCTAAATATCTCCCCCCCAACACAGGCTTATTGAACAGGTATTTTAAAGCCGAATGGTCAATGAGAATTTTAAAGTGTCCTCCCAATATATAGTGCCTATATTTCTGCAGGGGATACACCAATGCCAGTCCTTCTCATTCGGTAGTAGAATAGTTGTGCTTTGTGCTAGAGATATTTCTGCTAGCAAAATAAACCAGATAATCAATGTCTCCTTCTCCCAGTTGTGCTAAGATAGCCCCAAGAGCTATTCCTGATGCATCCACATGCATATGAAAGACCTTAGTCTGATCTGGAAGTATTAGAATAGGTGTCCTGGCCATCCTTTCCTTCAACAATTCAAAACTTTTCTGAAATTCTTCATCCCAAAAAATGGACACATCCATTTCCATTAGCGCAGTGATCAAGGTGTACCCCTAAATAAAAATTTTGTAGTAACTCGTATGTCATAAGATGGAGCGCAGTTGTTTCACATTGGTGGCAATTTCTAAATTTATGATAACCACAATCTTGGATGGGTCAACCATCAATCCCTGCTGACATACAATGTGCCCTAGCAAAATTCCAAAAGGTACGCAGAATACACACTTCTTCAAATTCAACGAAATCACGTGTTTCCTATAGGTATCCAACATCATGTGTAGGTTCGACACATGTTTCTTTACCATCCTGAATATTTTCTAGTCATCAAAATAGACCTCGAGAAACGTGTGGATGAATTTTTTGAATACTACTACAACCATGCGTGAGAAAATGACAAGGGAATTCTTCAACCTGAATGGCATGACAGTATACTGGAAGGAGCCCCATTCGGTTGCAAAGGTTGTCTTTCTGCGATCTTCAAGTGCAATTCTTATATGAAGGTACCCTGGGAATCCATCAATGAATGAGTACACTTCTTGACCTCCCACGTTATCCAAGATTTCATCAGAGAATGGCGTAGGGAAGGGATCGTGTATGTAGGCATCATTCAACTTGTGCAGGTCTACACAGATCCTTATATCTCCTTTGGTTTTCTTTTCTTGGACTACCATTGGGCTTACCCAATCAGACTATTCTATGGGCTCAATGATACTTGCGATCACCATCCTATCTAACTCCTCCTTGAATTTCTTCTTATAATTAGGGTTCAGCCAATAAGGTAGTTGCTTAACAAGACATGCATCCAGCTTCAAGGTGATCCTAATAACACTCAGATCCCCTACAATTACCTTGAGCTCAAAGAACTTCGTAGGAAATAGATCCTAAAATTTGGTCAGCAGCTCCACAATATTTCCAACAATATCATCGTCCCAGTAGTCCCAAATTTTGGCCAACTTGGGTTGCTCCTCCATCCCAATGTTTACTTCCTTTAACTTCAATGGTTTGGTAACGTCCACTATCTTTAATGAGGGTCCTGTGACTACGCATTCTCCTTCAGATTCTGGGATTGTAATATTCCTGGGATCTTTGTTACTATCCTCTACTGACAAATTTCTACACATGACAATATCTTACATCTACGCATCCCAAGTTTGTGCAGCACATTCCTTCCGAGGCAAAGACTCATCAAAGACAAGAGCATCTATATCATGCAGTGCTTCATCCAATTTCTCCTTCCCTCCAACTAAGCTGAATGTCGCCATGAAATCCTTTGTCATTGTATTCCAGTGGCGAGTGTATTGGTGAAGCTTCGTGTCTAAGTACTAGGAAGTGGGGACCGACTCTAATGAACAAATAAACATATGGAACCACTCATTCCAGGTCCTTTCAGTCCATACCTCCATCCACATAGCCAAGTGCTTTTGCGGATCCCCATGGCCAGAAAAGAACTCCATAGGTGGGTTGAATAGAGGTTCAAAGTGTAGGATCATCATTTTTCGACATTCCTCCCAGTCCTGTAAAGACCCCTTATGTGTTTCCCACCAACACGAAGGGGTTGTGCACATAACCAATTCAAGTGCCCAGAATCTTCGTTCCTCAGGGAAATATTTTTCCAATGCTTTAATAAATTCCTTAACACTACCAAAACCATCAAAGTAAGGAATTTCTCTTACCTCTGGGGAGATGCACTGGATGCTCTTTGTGATCTTGAGTCAGTGCAGCGTAGATACATCATGCAACCGGTTCTACCAATTTTCCATCTCGCCATCCGAGTCTAAGAAATACGAGCTTTCTTTTTCCCAATTTAAAATTCCATTAGTTGTAGGGTTGACCCAATCATCATTTTGCATAGTCAGTTTGTAAATATGGTCAACATCCTCCTCATCACGCACTATTTTTTTATATCGTTTGCCTTATGCTAGGTCCAGAGGGACTATTACCCGTGTACCATCATTCTCAAATACCATGATCCTCCTCTTGAGGTTGATGATACCTCCCATGTCAATAGCCCAATCCATCCCTAATAGCGTAGGGTAAGGGTCTGTATCATCCACAATCTGGATTACCTTGAAAACTCCATATACTTTAACTCCCGCAATGTCGACCACAACCTTAGGCAGTCATCCTAGTGGAATGATCTTTTCTTGGTTAGCCATACGTACTTGTATGGTGGACAACTCCAATTTTGTTTCTCCAATCCTTTTCTAGTTTTTTTTGTTTAGGACATTGGCATCAAATCTCAGATCCAAGATGACCTCATCCATTTCTTACTCTCCAATCTGTGTAGTCATATGCATCTCCCGACTAGTCCTCTTCTTGTTCTTATAAATTTTGTTCACAACCTTAATCTCCATTTCGAGGGGATTCCTTTTCTGCGCAACTATCTATCAATGATTGGATATTCTCTACCACCTTCTGGTTGTTGAGTAGCTTCATACAGGCTTGAAGGAATTTTTTGACTGCTTCGTCAGCTTTTGGATCCATGGTAGCTTTTGACGTTGACGCTCCCGTCGTAGAAAAATCTCTTCTAACTTCTATAAAAATTTCCTTCCCTTTATTTAGGTCTAGGCCTTCCTTCTTGTCGGATGCCTTTATGATCCATGACTCTGTAGCAGCATGCTCCACAGGTTCTCTAGTGGTCGTACCACTATGCGTTATTTCATTTACACTAGGGCCATCATCGCGCAACTCATATTTTACCATTTTCACATTCTGCGTGGGTTTCTGTTGCTTTTCCTTCATCTTAAGTATCAGAATGAGACATTCCTCAATTACGTGATCATATTTCCTACATTACCTGCATGACTTCCATGCAGGGTTAGGGAAATCACGCACGTAATGTCCTGGATATCCACAGTTATAGCAAATTAATTTCCCTCTTCCTCGACCTATGCCTCCTACTCTCCCCCCTCCTCTTCCTCTTACCAGGGATCCTCCACATCCAGAGGGAGATGCTGGAGAAGAGGTTTCAACCTGCACTCTATACAGGTTCGCATTGTCTATCATCAGCTCATACATTCGACAATGGCGCTCATCATGACCAACCGAGGAGTTAATTTTGCAATATTGTTTCTTCAATCCTGGCACATAAGCTCCCAGCCATGGGCAGTGGTTAGTATCATGTTGGCCAGCTACTCGGAAATCAACTCACCATAGGGCGGGGGTGCTAGGCCCTGCACCCTCCCTAGGGTGTAGCATATTTGGTCCTCCAGCTCGGAGGTAATCCGTAAACACACAGCATTGATCTTTGGTGTGGCTTGCTCCTTTGCAACGAATGCACCAAGAATCTATGCCAACCTCCTTACCCTTGTATCTTCGTAGGTTTTGTAGCTCTAAGTGCATAGCTTCCAACTGACTTTGAATTTGCAGATTTCCAAGGGGAATATCTTCTCTAGGTGCAGCCTCCAACTTCATAGCAATCTCTAGGGCTTCAGCCTGAGTAGAAATATTATGTTGTCCCATAGGACAATGTATATTGCGTAACAACATGGTGATGAACCTTTCCCTATGTTGTTCGTCATCGTAAACAAATCCTCCATCATTGATAGTTTACTTCAGTCACTAATCGGATTCCCAGACTGATTATTTTTCTCCTTGCTTGAAATATTTGAGCTCTACCACTACCTGCACGTAGGAATTCGAATTTTTTAACTGCTGCTTTAGTTCCTTCTTGATATCATTGATAGTAGGAGAGGTGTTTTGTTTCATATATTCCATAAACTAGTCTAGCATGTGTCCTTCAAAGGCCATGGACAGCTGCGCTCTTTTCACAGCATCAGTATTAACATTTTTCGCAGTCCATACTACATCAACTATGGACTAGAACCGATCCATGTACTCATCCCCTACACCCCAAAAGTTGGGTAGCTTCATGTGCACAGCCATATCATCTACAGGTGGGGGTGGTGACGAGGTAGGAGATGTCTAAGTCCTACGCGAATTCGAGTAGGACATAGCAGGAGGGCTACCTGCAGCACATGTAGAATCAGTTTCTTCTAGATCTGGTGGATCCTCAGAGGGTTGTATGCATATCTTTCCCCTTTCTAGTTGATCCAATAATACTTCCCATTGTGTGTGGTGCTTTCAATCTGTTCATAGTTCATTCACTCAATGTGGCTGCACAAAACACCTTTTTCTCTCAATATCATCTTAATCAACAAATACAAGGTTCACAATAATTTACCTCTCAAACCCTTGAAAAAACTTCTTTCGACTTCTGAGTATGACTCAAACTGATCTACTCCAAATTCCATCACAAATTCACCCAAGATATTATCAACCCAGTGATCTACGGTTCGGGTGATTTTGTTATCAGTATTTTCCAACTGTTGGATCAACTCAGGGGTCCACTACGTAACCCTATCGTCCTTCCAACAGGTCTGGAACTCCGCCAATATCGACAACCACTCCTAAAATTCATGTGCAAAGGTCATGATAAAGATATTGTGCACCTCTGTGAAGATATAATTATTCTTTCACTTTTCAGTAGACAACTTCTTACTTTTGTTTTCCTTTAGGGAAAACTCTTGGATTTTCTTTTTGAACCACTATCAGTTTCATATTTTTCCAGGTGCCACAAAACTTGACTCATTACCTCGCTTCTCTCTCAAAATGCTCCGGGTCTCAGAAATGGAACCATTTGTTGGTTTGAGGGGTCTTGACCTAGGTTTGGATTTGAGGTTAACCAACAAACCCTTGTACTACTGTCCCTTTCGGCAATGACCTTCTTACACAAGTCAAGGTCTCACCCAAGGTAGTATGGGAGGGTGCTGGAACCAGGTTTCCGCACCCTGAGAGAAATACTTTAATGATGTCGGTACCCTTATATCTTCAAACAAGTCTGCGCAAGAAAGCCCTAGCCAGTAACCCTTAACAATATAACTTAACATAATGCCATGTGCTCAGCCTGTAACTCATAAGATAATCAATTAACAAGAGAGATATAACCCAATATCACCAAATCTATGCATTCATTTTCCTTTAAGAATTTAATACACATGTGCAATCAATCCACTAATAGTATTCACTTATCATAGAAATAACATGGAAATAACATGCAACACAACTCATAACATATCACATAGATATTTAACATCGGAAAAACACCCTTTCATTCATTAGTAGTTCAAGTTCTTCTTATAGACACTTTCGCATACCCGCGCACACAGTCAGTGGGGTTCGAACACATCCGAACTTAGCGCCTCCGTGCACACAGCCAATAGGAGCCCTTACCCAGACAAAAACCTCAGAGAAGATCTATAATGAACAAGCGAACCATAAACTTGCTAAAACTTACTCTTTGACTAATCTTAGACTCTTACTTATACTTTTAGCCTGTGCTATACTAGGGTCTGCAAACCATGGTTTGCAACCCCTAGATATATCCTTTTTTCCCATTACTGATCTGAAAGGACTGTACTAGTTTTGATGTGCTAAGTTTCTTTTCTGTTTATAAACATGTGCATGTTTGTCTCCATAGTTTGCTTAAGGATTGAGAATTTTAACCATGAATTGTAGATCATTTTAGTGAATTAGAAGCATGAAATAAATAGAAATAACACTGAACAACAACATATAACAGAGAAATAAAACACCACAAAACATTTACACAATAGGCATGATGAATTATTTCACCCCTCCTGGGCTACATCTGCTAGTCCAGCTCCCAATGTCACATCCATATTTAATTATGCTAAAAAAAATTCAAATACAAGTAGTTACAAGCCTCTAATGGTTGTTTTCTCTGCACCAATGGCTCCAGAATCCTCAATTTAGTCTATAATGTCTCTTCATTCACCCTAAATGGGCGAAAATTGAGTCTCCAACTCATTTTCCCAATAACACCTAGAAAAGCTCCACTAATTGTGGAGGACTCCACTTAACTGGAGTTAGTTTGGCAATTTGCACCACATAAAATGTGCCTCCAATCCTTCTTCCAATCCTAGCCGTGGAATTTAAAGTTTCGGTTGGGGATGGCCACATGCTAACCCCCAGACCCCGCAGTTACTGCTTACGGTGGAGCAGAAATCAGCTTGAAACGTGGTATACAAGGTTTAGAACTAGAGTTCAAATCACGGGTTAACGAAATCGCCGGAGATTGTAACCGTGCGGAGTTGTAACAACTCCATGTGACACATTGAAATGGTTTGAATAAATGTCACATAGTTTGTGAACTATCAGAGGTTGCTGGCGGTTGTTGTTATACATGTGAACACCTCCGATGGAACCGATGGCGGGTTGGACCACCAGCGGTTCCAACCCCCAATGCAAATTCCATTACACCTTAAATATAACCCGACCATTACATTGGTTAAGTAGCAACGTAGCGTGGGTGGTTAAGTTGTGTGGTTGCTCTACTGCAAGTCGCGGGTTCGATTCCTATAGCCTTACCCCAAAATTTTAATGCATCACTAAGGGGACATGTAGCAGCCTCAGGGCTAGCCACATGTCACCCTCTTATTGGCTCATAAAAAACAAATACAACCCTTAAACAAATGATATGGCACCACTTGGCATCCACTAGTTGGCCCAAAGAAAAAGAATATTCTTCAAAATATTCCTTTTTGCTGACTATGGATCCTCCATGCTGACTGGGCATCCCAGTCAACCATGTCGCAAAATTTAGCTATTTTGGATTTTGATCAGAATGTGATATCTCCCTCATATGACATCATTTTTTTCAAACCATTCGTGGTGCTATAATGAGGAAGATGAGATCTATGCAACCATCCTGGTTTCAACCCAATCCTGTAACTTTTAATTTTGAGAAAAAATTATGAAATTTTGATCACTCCTCCCCATTAAGAAGCTTTTGGACCCCAAAAGACTTGATTACCTATTCAGTAGATGAGGGTACAACTCCCTCACCTTTCCAACCTCCATCCACTTTGCCTATTTTGATTTAGTGCCTTTGAGCCCAACTTGAATGTAGTCAACACTTCCCCTTTTGGATACTCTTGTCCTCCTGTCAAGAATTGTATCTTCCTTGAGCTCATCCAGAAATTCTGGTGAAAAATATTCAATAGAAGGCATTTGAACATCACTTCCTTGATCATCGATCAAAGGTGGCTCATACAAACGTAAGTTTTCAACATTAACAACTAAATACATTTGCATATATGAAGGCAAGTCAGGTTGAAATGCATTATTACCAACTTGCTTTATGATCTTGAATGGACCATATCAAATGGGTTTGATATTTTTACCTTTGTTATACAGCATTTTGTCACCGTCCCTGCAAACCCCATCTCAAACATTGGAGGACCATTTTTGTGACTTTTGTGTATTTTCATGCCTTGCAAAAAGTGTCATTGAATCCCTTGCCATGAGGAGAACATTTCCTCTGTTGACTATACCTGGAGAAAACTCTCAAAAACATATGATTTTGCGTCGACATTGGCAGGTAGTTATGGCCTCGTGTCCATAGAGAAATTAGCACTGGGAATCGTGCCCATTGGCACTCTGTCTCAGTGGATTGCCCGCGCCGAGCTGTTTTTGGAATTTTTTTTTAAATAAAAGTGAAGTTTCCATTCCCAAACACTTTGTGAGCAGAGTCAGCAGGAAATTTTCGACTGAAGAACATCAAAATTATCCTCTCTCTATCATCCTTTATCACCTTTTTCCCTTAATTTCTCATAATATCACATACCCCAATCAATGATAAATGCCATGTTTTGTCTCAAGAAATGCATTTAAATGATTTCCATGTTATATTCTCATGTTCTTGCTATTCGAATAGATTTTCATAATTTAGCTACAGAACGCAACCTATTCTGCAGCTAATCGTGGATTTCGTAGCTACTCTCATGGTCTAATAGGTTCGATGTGTCAAATGGAGAATTGAGCCACATTGGCATTTCCAAAATCATCTCCACATGGATTTTTTCCTATTCACTTGGTCGAGATCGATGGAAAAGAAGGCCTAAGATCGTGGTCAAATATCGTGTTCAAAGAATGTTAGCTGAGAACAGAAGGACTCTTGATTTTCTTTATCGTAGCAAATCAAGAGTTAGATAGTCCAATTGTCTATAAGTTGAATTAGCCACCTGTAGCATAATTTTCTCATAGACAGTTATGTTTATCTTCTTTAAATACCGATTGTACATAACCGAAAAAAATTAAGTTTTAAGTTAAGTTTTAAGCTTTTTCTGATACGCTATGTATTAAGACTTTTTTCTATCATAATACAAAGATCATGTTGCCAATCATTTATTAAGTGCATCTTTAACTAGCTAGGATTTTAGCCGAATCAGTTGCAGAGGGCCGCTACACTCGAGGAGGTTGTTCATTTATTGTTTTTAGTTTAATTTTCCTTAATCTGTTTTTGTCAACTCTGTTTTATGAGTAGATAAATTTTTCATTCCAGTTTTGATAAGTAGAATAATGTTAAATCATAATTTTGTAAGCCTTGTTCTTCTAAAAACATTTCATGAAAATAGATCTTCCTATTTTCAAATTGAATCAAGTTTGAAGTAATAAGAATTCACAGTTATATAGTTTTCCTTACTTTTGTGTCATTTACTTTCTTAGAATAGAATTATGAATTAATTGTATCAATGGATGTCCCTACAAGTCATTTCAAGAAGATGATTCTAAACTAAATGATTGAATGTCTAATTCATACAGTTATTGAGTTTTTCCTCTGCACATTTTACTTGCTTTCTAGGAACCTAGAAACTAAGGTATAATTTATTTCTTCCACAGCATCTCAAGAGGTTAATAATTCACATTGGATATTGGAGTAAATAAAACATACATTAGTTGCTTACAGTTAGCTTTACATGCTTTCACATTTATGTTTAGATCCTAATTTAATTGTATCATTGATGTTCCTATAGGTCATTCCAAGAAATTGATTCTATCGTGTTTCTAGACTAAATGATTCAATATCTAATTCATGCAATTACTGAGTTTTTCCTTTTGGATGTTTTACTTTCTTTTATAAATCATTAAGTATAATTGGTTACTTAACATCATCTCAAGAAGGTGACACTTCATATTGAATGCTGGAGTAACTAAGCATACATTAGTTGTTTTCCTTTGCACACTTTACTTGCATTTCTAGAACATTAGAAGTTAAAGTATAGATAGTTTCTTACACATCATCTCAAGAAGGTAATACTTCATATTTAATGATGGAGTAACTAAACACACATTAGTTGTTTTACTTTTCTTCTTTCACTTAGAATAACACTGCAATTTCAATCTCAGATATAAGAATTAGATCCATGAAATAGGACTAATGTTAAGATAGAAATCACTAAGATAAATACTATGTTTTTCAAGTTAGATTCTAACTATCCAACCATTTTTTATTTATTTTTATGTAAGTTAGTTTAGCTTAGGAACACTTCCTTTTCTTCCTTCTTAAAATTCATTAGATTCATTTAATTTATTTCATAGTTTTAGATCAAACATTATTAGACATCAAAGAACAAAACCTCCAAAACAACATAAAATACAAGCAACGAAGTAAGAAGAAGGTTAACTAAGCACATACAATGCACCACACTTCACCAGTTTACAAACCTCAGTTGATAATTTATGCAAGAAATTTAAGATATTAAATTGACTAAACAACCTTTTGAGTTGAATTCAAGTCACTCTGATCTTTGTCATTTCAATTCACTGACTGATTAATTTAGTCACTCCTTCAGTTCTTCATGTCTTTGGTTTGTTGAATGATCACCTTTGTTTTCATTTAACTCCCTCGTCATCACTTTGAGCATAGATTAAATTGCTCGTTGGATCGTTTCGAAAGCCATTTGTTTGCTTGGAAGAGTGCATCCCTGTTTTGAGTGTGTTATATGTTTGTATTGTGTTGGCTCTTTGTTTCAGATCATTACATTTAGAGTGCTCAAAACTAGTGTTTATTTTTCTTTTTAGCATAAAAATGCATTGTACTTCTCATTCATCTAAAAAGACAAATTTCATTCTTTCGCTTAAATTGAAAATGAAAATGTTCTTTTGCATTAGTAAAGAGTAGCAAACCAGGAAAGAGTTTTTGTTTTCTGATTTGGTTGTATTAGATGCATTAGTGAAATGATTCTTATGTTTCAATTGATTGCTTCTTTGTCATAGATTCCTATCCTTCTCTTAGCTAGCATTCATTGAATGAAAATGATTTTCTTTTGCACATATTTGCATTAAGAATTTGATATCACATTCGGTAATGCCTTGAAATAAAAACATTAATTCAAGATCAACCTTAATGAATTCAATCAACCTTAAGGAAGCATTGAAACCTAACACACATATTTTAGAGGTCTAGGCTACTGACGTGTTTCGGCGTCATTAAACCTAGTAGTTGTCGTTCGCCATTTGGCATTAGACAGCACTAGCACGGACTTGTACACCCCGTACCATCGCGTATATAAAGGGATACCCTCATAGGTTGCAATCCATTATCCATAGGAAGCTGAATCTGCCACCCTGTAACCATGATACACTGAACACAAAATTCGGGGAGACTTCTTTCACATACATCAATTCCTTCGTCATTTCTCTTTCATTTGATCACCAAGGTGTATATTGCAGTTCACGGAAACTTGCTACACCCTCTTTCTTAGATTACCTGAGTAGTCATTTTTGTCTTTTCGTGACTCTCTAAAATCATCATCAAGCACTTGTCCTTTCATGCTCGTTCAATCTAAAAGTGACTAGAGTCATCTTTTGCCTGTTTCTCGTCTCTTAAAACATGAAACAACATAATTTCGTTTCAATTTCATAAAATAAGTTTCCTACGATCACATGTCTGTTAAATATATTTTATTGGCTTGTTTTTTGTAGTTCCTTAGTGTTTGATCTTGAAGCCTCGAATAGGCTATCTCATTTCCTTTATGTTTTGAAACACAGTCACTGTAGCAGAACCACCAGTTTTGTCCTCCTCTTCATCACCTCCTAGTGGTGATCCTTCTCTTGAAGTTTCTTCGGAAGCATGTCAACCCACTATGTCTGTCAATTTCTGGTAGTCTATCCTTCCCAATATCTTACCTCTCGCTACCCGATCTCCTCTTGAGGAGCCATTTCATATCAATTGGCAACCTCAGGATGCTTGGTTTGGTTTTTGGAATGAGGAAGAATTCCCTCCTCTTACTTCGGAACCATCTTTATTATCTATTTCTTTACCTGCTACCGCTCATTGTCTTTTCGATGATTAAGTGGCTTTGTCCGACATGGATTCTTCGAGTCCCATTAGTAGTGAAGAGGTATTTGTTTCTAGAGAAGATCATCAGCTCCCTTTGGAGAACTTTCCTTATGTGTCAGGTCAACCTTCCTCACAACCAGTGTCTCTCCCATGTGGTTATCGAACTTTAGGTCGAATTATTTCTGGCTTTGCATCATTTTATCAAAATCCAATATGGTCCGATACGTCAACTCCCTCTATGAGCTCAGTTGTCTCGGTATCGAGGGCATCACCCTCGACTCCTATGACATCGACGATTGTAACCTCTGTTTCTATTCGACCCACTGTCTGTGTGGCTTCATCTGCACCGGTTGTTAGTATGACTCCGTCATCATCAGGGCCTTTTGCTGTCCGTAGGTCTATCTTTATCAATCCCATGATACATGTTAGGTCCACCATGAGTGGATCACAACCTCGCGTTGTGGAATCCCACCTTCTTGTAGTGCACCTATGGTTTCTACTTCCATTATTAGAGGTTATACATTCGATGAGTATCTGTTGGCCATTCAACAACAGTGTTCTACCTCTGAGGAACCTCAGTAGCAGATTTCTACCCCTCAGGGTTCTCAGCAGTTAGCAACTTCTGGTAATCCTCCACATTGATCCTAGTCAGTTCACTTACCAATAGGGACAACCCTCTAGTTCACAAGGATAACCCTTATAGGGACAACCTTTGATCCAACACAGAAAACCCTCCGGTTCACAGGGACAAACTTATGGTCCGCAAGGACAACCCTTTCAAGGAAAACATTCGGCCTAACAAGGACAACGCTTTGGTCCTGCTGGTCAATCTCATGTTCAAAAAGGTGCATCTTATTTCCCTGGGGGACAAATCTATCTGCAACAGGGACAACCTTTTGTGCAACAACATCCGCCTTATGTTCAACAAGGCCAAAATTTTATACAGCAAGGACAACCCTATGGTCTTACACCGATTCAACTTGGTCTTCAGGGGAAACATGGCCCATCCCAACCATCAGGCTAACCTTTTCCACAAGGGCAACCGGGTGACCCCTAGTATCCAGGCCAACCTACTCCGCAGGGACAAGCTGTCTAACCTTAGTATTTGAGTCAACCTACTCCACAGGGACAACCTGTTCAACCTCAAGGTGCCACTTATCTTCCTCCAATTCAATCTCAGGTTGTATATAGTGCGCCCCAAGGCATTGCTTACATCCCTCAAGGTCAATCCCAGATGGTATACAGTTCTCCTCAAGGCACTACATATCTTATGCCAAGTCAACCTCAAGTGTTGCATAATGAATCTCAAGGCACTACTTTCATTCCACAGCAAAATCCATATGTTTCTCAGCAAGGACCTTAGCGGTATGCTCAGAATCAATATCCTGGTCCTCAATCTCAATCTCAATCTCAATATTGGTCTCAAGGAATAAAAAATCCCTATGGAAGATTCTCTTAATACTACCAATATCCTCCATCATATCCAAACTATCCTCCCCAATTAATTCCTCAACAAAACCAACAACCCAAACTCTAAAACAAAAATCCACAACTTTCACTACCATTTCCATAGAGACCAAATCAACTACCTACCCAACCATTACCAAACCCCAATAATAAGAATCCTCAAAAAATCTACATGATAGAAGGACAAAAATTTCCAACCTACATGATTACTCCTCTAGATTTTAATTATGTCCAACTTAGATCTGGTAGGATATTAGAAAAGAAAAAATCCTTTGTAGTTATTCAAGAACAATATAGTTTTGAGGAAAATTATCTACAGCCAAATAAAAGTTTTGAGGAAGGAACATCTCTTCAAAACCAGAATTCTGAAAATGAAAAACAAAAAGAACTAGTAAACTCAACTCCTATCATGCATCAACCATCAGTACTTACTTCTACGCCTCCTTTTCATGAAATATTACAAGTTGATAAAGGGGTAGAAAAGCATATTATGTTGCCCAATTATGATTTTCTAGATGAATTGAAAAATGTCTATATCAAAATTCCTTTGTTACAGGCCATTAAAGAGATTCCAATTATAGCTAAAACAATAAATCAGTTGAGAATGAAGAAGCCAGGAAGAAAAACAAAAGAAATAAAAATAATTGAACTTGTAGGAAAAATTGCAAACATAATGATGGGAAAAATTTCCATACAAAATTATTTAGATCCAGGAATTCAAACTGTAAAAAAATATATCAATGGAGTTGAAACTCCAAATACATTGATTGATTTAGGAGCAGAAATAAACATCATGAGCAAACAAACCATGGAACAACTCAAACTTCTTAATCTTCTGTATACACCTAAATTACTGCAATTAGCAGATAGATCTGTAATTGTTAGGTCCCTGTATTACTAGTATAGTCCCTTATTGTTGTTAGTGTAACCCCCTTATTGTTATTATTGTACCCTTGTAACCCCCATTTTTTTATTATTGTGCCCTTAAATTATTATTGTTATGTCGGCTAGGATTACATTGTGGCCCACTAGGATTACATTATGGCCCCATGGAATCCTATATATAGAAAGGAGGTTTTGTAAATTGTATCATCCAAGAATTGTTCATTTATGTAATGTATTGGAGGTTTCCCCCTCGAAGTGGCTCATTTCTAAGGCATTGATATCTCTTTTCTTCTCTTTTTGGCGCTGGTTACACAACATTTGGTATCAGAGCTTTGGATTCTAGGGTTTCGCTACTCCAAAAAGTTCATCATGGAATTTTCGCTATAACTTTTTTTTTATGAAGTTTCAAAATCTGAAATTTTTAGGGTACGAAGCCAAAATCCTGAGGAATATTTTCTAAAAATTTCAGAGCTTGGTTCGTAATATTTTCGGAGATATCATTTGTGGAAGTTAGGTCGTTTTTCAAGCTCCTAAACATGTCATAGTGGAATTTGCGCTATAATTTTTTTTCTACGAAGGTTCAGAATCTAAAATTCATATGGTGCAAATCTGAAATCCTAAGGAAATTCGTCAAAACATTTCAGAGCTTGGTTCGCAATATTTTGGGAGATATGATCTGTGGAAGGTAGTGTTTTTTCAGGCTCCTAGATTTCATCTCAAAGAGGTCATCATGGGAAAAGTTCAATAACTCTCTCTCTGGGCATCGGGTTGGAGTTCTGTAAAAATTGGTCGCAAGCACACAGACTCCAGTTTCTTGGCTATCAATTTCAGAGACAAAGGATGAAACATTGACACGTGGCAAGTCGTACAATTTTTCTCTACTGAACCAGTCCAGAATTAGGTTATTGTGGGATATTGGACACAACTTTGTCTTGGAGAATCCAAATCAGGTCAGACCTGTGGCATTAGAAATATAATTTAGAGGGCTACATTGATACCTAAATTCAAATATTGAAGTGCTACAATCATAGAGATAATCCAATTTAAATATTGAGTTCCTCAAAAGAAAGAAAAAGGTGTGTATATTTTTTTCTTTCCAAATTGCATGAGTCTTCTTTGAAGAATAAATTTGAATTGATTCCAAGGGAATATTGTAGAATATTTAGAAGTATTGGGTTCTAAAATATGCCCCGTAAAAATAATTCAACACCCATTAAGCCTTCAGAAGGCTCTACTATGACTCATGAAGATGAAGAATTGCAACATGATCTATCAAAATTACAACAGCAAGTGCAACAAATTTCACTCTCGCAAAGAGCAACAAAAAATGAAATGGAAGTTTTGAAGAAAGGCATGGAAGTGAAGATGGATGGTTTGAAGAAAGGCATGGAAGCTAAGATGGATGGCATGGAAGCGGACATGAAAGACAACATGGAAAACATGAAGAATGATCTCAAAACAGACATCGAAGGTTTGACAAAGTTGATACAAGAAATGTTTCCTAATGGTGAAAAGATAGTAGAAGAACCTCATGATGAGAACAAAATAAATGTTAATCGTGATTTCATAAACTCTAATGTTGGCAGAAAGAACCACCATATTCCAAAAATGGATATGAGGAAGTTTGATGGAAAGGATCCTGTAACATGGATACTACAGATGGAGCAATATTTTGATCTCCATAACGTGCAAAACACACAAAAGGTACGCATTGGAACTTTACATTTAGAACAAAATACATTTGTATGGTATCAATGGCTTTGCTCCCGTAAAAAAATTGTCACTTGGTCAATTTTTACGGAGGAAATGATAGCACATTATGAGGATACAAAGAGCAACACCTTCTTTAGCCAATTGATAAATCTCAAACAAAAGGGTTTAGTGGGGCAGCACGTTGAGGACTTCCAAAAATCGAATATAAGGGTAACTGATATTCCAGAGGAACATACGATTGATCTCTTCATAGGCACTTTAAAGGATAACATTCAACATGAAGTCCGCATTTTGGAACCTGATTCATTGGAGAAGGCATTTAGGTTGGCTAGAAAAGTTGAATGTAAAATTATGGCAACAAGGAAGCCTACCACTCAATTCTATAAAGAAGGAAGTGTGGCTACACCTAAATTTCCACAACCTACAAGGTTGACACCACAACAATTGGAAGAAAAAAGAGCAAAAGGGCTTTGCTACAGTTGTGATAGCAAATACACTAAAGGTCATAAGTGTGCTGAGAAGAAATTATTTTACATAGATTGTGAAGAGGAAGAAAATGAACAAGAAGAGGATATACACCAGGAACCAGCCCTAGAAGAGGAAGAAATGAATCCGACCATATCGTGTAATGCACTGGCAGGAATTACCACTCCTCAAAATCTCAAGATAAAAGGAAAAATCAAGAAGAAAAAGGTAATAGTGTTGATTGATTCAGGTAGCACCCATAATTTTATTCATTGTAAGGTAGCCAAGGAATTAAATTGTTTCCTATACCCAGCACCCGAATGTCAAGTGATGGTTGCAAATGGAGGAACTATAAATTGCTCTGGAAAATGCCATAATATCAAGCTAACCATGGGGGAATATGTATTGACTAGTCCAATGCTTTCCATTCCTATGGGAGGTGCGAATGTTGTACTAGGAGTACAATGGTTACAATCTTTGGGGACGGTAGCTTTTAATTTTCAAGAACTTTTCTTGAAATTTTTTTCAGAAGGAAAGGAAGTCGAATTACGGGGTATTGCGGGGAAGCCAGGAAGGATAATAAGCTCTAATGTCATGACAAAGCTTATAAAGAAAGAACAACGAGGCGTAATTGCAAAATTATGCTCACTAGAAGTTCCAACATCAAAATCATCTATTTCTGCAGATCTCCAACAAGTCTTGGACAATCATTCCAAGGTGTTTGAAACTCCCAAAGGACTCCCACATATTCGTGATCATGATCATGCTATTCATTTGATTCCAGGAAGTGTTCCTCCAAACATCAGGCCTTATAGATATCCTTACTTCCAAAGGAGCGAAATTGAACGTATGATTGCAGAAATGTTAGAGGCGGGTATAATTCAACCTAGTCAAAGTTCTTTCTCTGCTCCTGTAGTATTGGTACACAAGAAGGATGGATCATGGTGAATGTGTACGGATTATAGGGAGCTCAATAAGCTCACCATTAAAGATAAATTTCCCATTCCTGTGATTGATGAATTATTGGATGAATTACATGGAGCAATTTATTTTACCAAGTTGGATCTTCATTCGGGATATCATCAAATTAGAATGAAGACTGAAGATATTCCAAAAACAACATTTCGAACTCATGAGGGTCATTATGAATTTTTGGTCATGCCTTTTGGCCTTACCAATGCACCTTCTACATTCCAAGGGTTGATGAATTCCATTTTCAAACCCTTCCTTAGAAAATTTGTGCTAGTATTTTTTGATGATATACTAATCTACAGTAGGTCTTGGAAGGATCATGTTGAACATGTTGACAGGGTGCTCAAACTATTGCAGGAGAAACAATTATATGCAAAAACATCCAAATGTTTCTTTGGAGTACGAGAGGTGGAATATCTGGGTCATATTATATCTCACGAGGGTGTTAAAGTAGACCCTAACAAAATTAAAGCCATTAAGGAATGGAAAGTCCCCAAGACAATAAAGAAGTTGCGAGGATTTCTCGGGTTAACAGGCTATTATCGCAAGTTTGTTAAGAATTATGGGAGAATAGCAGCACCTCTAACAACATTATTGAAGAAAGATGCATTTTCATGGACTCCTGAAGCAACTAAAGCCTTTGAACATCTTAAAGAGGCAATGTGCCTAGCACCGGTCTTAGCTACGCCAGACTTTACAAAAACCTTTATTGTGGAATGTGATGCCTCAGGAAATGGAATTGGTGTTGTTTTAATGGAGGAAGGAAGACCCATTGCTTTTGAAAGTCGTCCAATCAAAGGAAAGTATTTACAGAAACCTATTTATGAGAAGGAAATGTTAGCAATACTGCATGCACTAAAGAAATGGCGAAATTACCTAATGGGAAGACACTTCAAGGTAAAAAATGATCATGATAGTCTTAAACACTTTTTGGAACAAAGACTATCTTCAGAAGAGCAGCAAAAATGGGTCACAAAGATGTTGGGTTATGACTTTGAAATAATCTACAAAAAGGAAAAGCTTAATGTTGTTGCAGATGCACTCTCAAGAAAGAATGAAGAGGTGGAAGCATTGCTTTGTGCCATTTCTATTATCCAACCAGATTGGATAACTGAAGCAAGAGATGAATGGAAGAAGGACAAGATGTATGGACACTCATTCAAAAGTTGCAGCAAGATCCTAGTACATCTGATACATTTAGTTGGAAAAATGATTCCTTATGGTACAAAGATCGCTTATATCTTTGTAAGAATTCCCATCTAAAACAAAAGATTCTTATGGAATTGCACACTTCTCCTTTAGGAGGACACTCGGGATTTTTAAAAACTTACCACAGGGTGAAGAAAGAATTTTTTTGGGATGACCTTAAATCTGATATTCAAAATTTTGTGGCGGAATGTTTGGTTTGCCAGCAGAATAAAGTGGAAACAATTAAGACCCCGGGACTTCTACAACCTTTATCCATTCCAAGTCAACGTTGGGAGGAGATTTCAATGGATTTTATCACGGGTTTACCTAAGTCTGAAGGAAAGAATGTCATCATGGTGGTAGTTGATAGACTTACCAAGTATGCACACTTTTGTGCATTATCTCATCCATTTAAAGCAAGTACAGTTGCTACTACATTTGTGGACAGAATTCAAAAGCTACATGGAAGCCCAAGGGTTATTGTGAGTGATAGAGATCCCATTTCTACGAGAAATTTTTGGACGGAGTTATTTTCTTGTTTGGGTACTCAATTAGCTCATTGCTCATCTTATCATCCTCAATCTGATGGTCAAACTGAGATAGTAAATAAATGTTTGGAAGGATATCTTCGTTGTTTTGTATCTGATAAACAAACACAATGGGTCAAGTAGTTACCTCTTGCTGAATGGTGGTATAACACTTCCTTCCATACTGCAGCAAAAATGACCCCATTTATGGCACTTTATGGATATCATCCACCATCCATCACATCATCTTTAAGGGAAAATTCGAAGGTTCCAGCAGTGGAAGATCACATCGAGCATCAGCAAGAAGTTCTCCAACTCTTAAAGGATAACCTGAATTTGGCACAAAATCGAATGAAACAACAGGCATATCAACATCGCAGCGAGAGAAATTTTGATGTAGGAGATTGGGTATTTTTACGGCTACAACCATATAAACAAATGTCCCTCAAGCAAGCTAAGAAGGATAATAAATTATCGCCAAAGTACTATGGTCCTTACAAGGTGTTGCAAAAGATTGGTACTATGGCATACAAATTGGAGCTTACTGCTTCTTCGCGAGTACATCGAGTACATCTGGTACTAATCCTAGATGTAAACCATTATGTAGAGGTGTACATGGAGGACTTTACAGTTTATTGGAATACAATTGAAGAAGCTTTAGAAAATTTCGAAAAGGTTCTTAAAATATGTAAGGAAGAAAACTTTTCACTAAGTCATGAAAAAAATTTTATGATGTTTACATAACGGATTGTTTTAGGACGTCACATTTCAAGAGATGGAATTAAAGTTTATAAATATAAAGTTGAAGTCATCTCCAAACTATCAATTCCAGGTTCTCAAAAGGATGTTAGAAGTTTTCTAGGATTCACAGGATATTATAGAATATTTATAGAAAATTTCACTAAAATAGCATCCCCACTCTTTAAATTACTCACCAAAGATTGGGAATTTAGTTGGAATCCGGATTGCAAGCTGGAATTTGAAAATTTAAAAGAAAAAATTTCTGAAGCACCCATCTTAAGAGGTCCAAATTGGAAACTACATTTTCACATTTTAACAGATGCTTCAGATACAACTCTGGGAGTTGTATTAGGAAAAAAATATTCGATACCCTATGCCATCTATTACACAAGCAAGAATTTGACCCCCACTAAGTTAAATTACACTGTAACTGAAAAGGAATTCTTAGTTGTTGTTCATGCTATCAACAAATTCAAACATTATATAACAAGATATGAAACCTTTGTTCATACAGATCACTTTGCAATTAGATATTTAATGAATAAATCTATTACTGTTATAGCATCATTTTTCACCCTCATGTGATTCATGATTGTCTCTATGGCCTTGGGCACCCATTCCCACATACTTGAGCAAAATTCATAAAAAGCAGTGTTAAAAATCCCATACGCAGGTATGCCCAGAATTTTCCGCGTGTATACACGAGACCACATGTACTTTTCCGCATATGCCATTAAAATCATTAAAAAATATATAAAAATTCCCTATTTTCGGGCTGGGTTGATGGTTACTCCAGTATTTCAACCACCCCAGCACGTGGCTAATTGTTTCCAACTGATTGAAACTACTTTGAGGGAGTATAAAAGCCCCTCATGTGTATGGCCTAAGGGAGAGAGAAATTTTATAGATATTATACTCTGTTGGAGCCCCAATTCAAGTCTGATTTCCTATGCCTCCTGCACTTTCCTAGATTTTTATAGGAAAACCTTGTTTCCTGGAGATGTTCATCAGTTTATATGCCATCTCGAGTGCATAAGTCTTGAAAGTATCTTAGCGAGGCAAGGGCGGGACAAATCTGGACGACGGTCTATTCGAAGACCGTGGAAGGATTCAGGTGATCTCTCCACTTTTTATTACTGTACATGCTGTTCATAATGAAGAAGAACCATCTTGTTCCTGAAGTCATTTGTTAACATCTACTTGTATATGTGAAAAGATTATTATTTAAGCATTTATTATTGTTTACATGATGTTTCACATGGTTTTCACTGAAATTTAGGGTAATTATATGATTTACAACTAGATTTCCGTGCACGTTTCTTCTTGGTTTTCAGGTTAAGGAGGAAGAAGGGTTGCTGGGGGTTTGGACCCCGCGGGATCTACATCAAACGTAGGATTACGGGTGAGTTCTACTATCAATGTTATCTAGTTTTTATACTCCCTCAAAGTAGTTTCAATCAGTTAGAAACAGTTGGCCACATGCTGGGGTGGTTGAACTACTGGAGTAACCATCAACCCAGCCCGAAAATAGGTAATTTTTATATATTTTTTAATTATTTTAATGGCATACGCGGAAAAGTACATGTGGACTCGCGTATACACGCGAAAAAGTCTGGGCATACCTGCGTATGGGATTTTTAACACTGTTTCTTATGAATTTTGCTCAAGTCTGTGGGAATGGGTGCCCAAGGCCATAGAGACAATCATGAATCACATGAGGGTGAAAAATGATGCTATAACAATTACTAATGGCAGAGTTACAAGATGATTATTAATATTGCAAGAAACATCACCATTCTAGACCGACATGGAAAACAAAACACAGTTGCTGATTTATTTTCTAGAATTCAAAATATCAAAGATGACACACCAATTGAAGATAAATTTCCTGATGAATACCTTTTTGCAATAACTACTCAAACTTCTTGGTTTTCAGATATTGCTAATTACCTAGTCATAGGAAAATTACCTTCACATTTTTTTTCTAAAGAGAAAAGAAAAATCATTCAATTAAGTGCAAGTTACTCATGGATTACTAATGAATTATATAAAACAGGTCCATATCTCATTATCAGAAGATGTGTTCGATAAGATGAAATGCCTGAAATTCTTAAGACATGTCATGATGAACCTTGTGGTGGACACTTTGCTAACAAGAGGACAGCCTATTAAATCCTTCATTTAGGATATTATTGGCCATCCATCTTCAGAGATGCCAAAGAATATGTCAAAAGGTGTGACAACTACCAAAGGGTAGGGAACCCTTCTCCTTCAAATGAAATGACATTACAACCTCAAGTACTCATTGAACCTTTTGAAAAATGGGCCTTGGATTTTGTTGGACCAATCAATCCACCATCTAAAAAAAAGAAGTATATTCTGGTATGTACTGATTATGTCACCGAATGGGTAGAGGCTAAAGCATTACTTTTTTATAATGAAAATTCTGTCGTTAATTTTCTTTTCTAGGACATCTTCACTCGTTTTGGTGTTCCAAGAGAAATTTTGACAGATCTGGGATCCCATTTTACATCGAAGTTGGTGAAAAAGCTCGTGGAAGATTACAAGATCAAGCATAGAAATTCTACTCCTTATCATCCACAATAAAATGGTCAAGTAGAGTCCACCAATAAATTCATTGAAAGAATTCTCACTAAGAATGTACATCTACACAGAAGAGATTGGGCAGAAAGGTTTCCTGAGGCCTTATGGGCCTATAGAACTACATGAAGGAATAAAATAGGACATATTCTCTATGAACTTGTTTATGGAAAACAAGTCATGCTCCCTATAGAGTTTCAAATCCGAACCCTCAAGATGGCAGTCCAATTGGGACATGATTTATCAGAAGCACATAAACATAGATTGGACCAACTCAATGAAATTGATGAAATCAGGCAAGATACAGTTCAAAGAACTAGTATAGTGTAGTAGCAAAGGGATAAATGGCATGATAATTATATCAAGAAGAAGATGTTTCAAGCAGGGGATTGGGCACTTTTGTTCGATTCAAAATTCAAAGATTTTCAAGGAAAGTTTCAGACTCATTGGCTTGGGCCTTATGAGATTGAAAAAGTCTTTGATAATGGAGCAGTAAAGATAAGGACAACAGATGAAGAAAAGGTACCTCTTCTCGTGAATGGTCATCGGTTGAATGTATATCATAAGCCAATTTAAAGAGAAGATTTTATCAAGGTTTTCCAAGATAATACTGATATGAAGTTAGTGAAGAATAATTCTTCTTCTTCACTAACTTAGATTTTATTTTTCCTATATATATATATATATATATATATATATATATATATATATAAGTGTATAACTATGAAAACCAATCAATTATTGGCATACTTATACAGAAAATACAAGGTGAAAATTAGAGATTTCTGACATCCTATATTTTCCATTTCTTTTCTGCAATAAGTAGTAACACAAAAACACATTCATATTCCATCTTTGCAGCTCATAATCTGCAAATTCATTCCACTTTACAATTTCATTCCATTCCATAGTCATATTCCCTTTCATTCCATTTTCACAGTCATATTCAGTTTCATTCCATTATCACAGTCATATTCCACTTCCATTCCATTTCACAATTGTATTCCACTTACATTCCATTCCACAAACCATACTTCATTTTTTTCTGCAAATTCCATTCCAGAGCTGAGCAATTCTACATCTGATCACGTTCTATATTTGATCACATTCTGCAGCTGATCACATTCTGTAGCTAATTACATTCTGCAGTTGACTACATTCTGCAGCTGATTCCATTCTACAGCTAATTCTATTCTGCAACCACATTACATTTCATTCAACAGTTCTGAAACAATTGTACAACCTACAAAAAAATGATGATTACGGGAAACTGAAGGATTATGTTTTGAAGAAACCCATGCTAAAGGGTACTTAAAGGATCAACACCAAATAAACAATAAACGACAAGGTAAAGTGAAAAAATTTGTTTTAATATCAAGGTTAAAACATTAACATGTATAATATGGATGGTCATATGCTTCCTTGATAGATCATCATTTGATTTGATTGAAATTTCCATCATACCCGAGATCAACCACATCCTTTGCATTATGTCTCATAACGGTCCATAATTGACTCCCTCATTGATGATTAATGGTCATGACCGGTTGACGTGACATACCCATCTATGTTTCTTCAAAACCCTTACCACCTATTTATTCCTACAAACCCTCGATACCTTTCATCAAATCCATAGCCCAATTCATTTCATAAATAGAGAAGGGTAATTTTTAATGTTGAGAACTTTGCAGGCATGGGAATTATAGTTAGATCAGAACCGGTGGGAACAAAGTATATGGAAGGATACCGTCAAATCAAGGAAATGTTGTAGAAAGTTGGATGGCTCAAATTCATAGAGAAATTCGATGGTTTCCACAAGGAAATTATAAAATCTTTTTCTCAATCTTTTGATGGCACAAAAGTGGAAATTGGAGACATAAAGTTCACAGTTACTGATTCATTCAAGGCAAAAGCCACAAAACTTCCAAGGCTTGGCGAAATATGGTTAAAAAACAAGGAGTTCCATAGTGAATCATGAGAATCTATGCTCAAAAACCCAGGTATGGATGTCTATGTTTTTAGAAAATGTATCCCCATCTCAGCTCTTAAAATTAAATGGAGGAGCATGCTCTTAGTTTTATAGAAATTTATCACCTGTGAAGGAAGGTTTGGTTGCATGTATGTATACCATATCTGTTTACTCATGAATTTCTTAGAGAATGGTGAAATTATTCTTCCCTTCTTTCTACTAAATAGCTTAAAAATTATGTCTACAAACGTGCAGAAAATAATACAGTTTCTAGATAACACCATGCATCACCATGGGTTGGTGAAGATACTAGTTGAGTTACATTTAAAAATCATAGGAGATATCTGGGAGATCTTTCTTATTAGAAACCATTTTCAAGAAGCACCAGAACAACCTAAAGAATAAAATGTTAGAAAGAGCAGAAGGAAGAATATTGATACAAATATTGAAGACAAACCTGCATCTTCATTGTAGAAGAATGATGAAAATCTCATCTCTGAAAAGAGCTAACAGAGATCATAAAACAAAATAAAATCAAGACAGGAGGTAAGATAAGAAAGAAGAGTAAGGATACAAATGAGGAAAAGGTAAATCCTCCACAAATGAGAATGAGCTCCATACTCCAAGGTTCGATGAAGAAAACACTATCAAAAGAAAAAGAGTTTATAAGTTTATATGAAGAAACCCCAATGCCATCTCCTGTCAATATTTCTCCTCCACACATTCCTCAAAATTCTCCTATTCATAATTTTGAAGGTAACCCCAGCAGAAAATCTCCAGGGATAGACCCAACACAACAAGAAATATATGATTACATATAATCATTGGAGAAGAGAAGTGCAACAGTGAATCCTATCAATCCACAAGAACCTCTAGTTGAAACTCTCAAACAATGAATTTATGAACTAGAGATATTGAATAGACATATCAAACAAGAGAATGAGACTTTGAAGCAAAAAAACAAGTTGGAAAAGGTAATTCATGACAATACCATTCTGCATTTAGGACTTTGGTACAAAAAGAACAGGAAGTTGAAAAGAAAGAACAAGTCACTAAACAAGGCAGTCATTAATCTCAAATACAAGTTTCTTATGAGAAAACCCAGGACAACAATCACTACAAATAAAAGCAAAAGAAGGAAATTGGATGTGTTAGCAGAAGTGTCTGAATAGATGCAGTAGGAGAGGAAAATTCACATTTTTGGACAATTGCATGAGGAAATGCATTGACTTCGCATTGGGGTTATGTTGAACCTCAGAATTATCCTCTCTCTGTCATCCTTTCTCACATTTTTTCCTTAGTTTCTCATAATATCACATACCCCAATCAATAATAAATGCCATGTTTTGTCTCATGGAATGCATTTAAATGATTTCCATGTTATATTATCATGTTCTTTCTATTTGAATATATTTTTTTAATTTGGCTATAGAACACAGCCTATTCTGTAGCTAATCGTGGATTCCGTAGCTACTCTCATGGTTTGACAGGTTCTAGGTGTCAAATGGAGAATTGAGCCACATGGGCATTTCCAGAATCATCTCAACATGGATTTTGTCCTATTCACTTGGTCGAGATCGATGGAAAAGAAGGCCTAGGATTTTGTTAAGTGCATCTTTAACAAGCTAGGATTTCAGTCGAATCAGTTGCAAAGGGCCCCTGCACTGGATGAGGTTTTTCATTTATTGTTTTTAGTTTAATTTTCCTTACTCTATTTTTGTCAATTCTGTTTTCTAGGTAGATTAATGTTTCATTCCCATTTTGATGAGTAGCATAACATTAAATAATAACTGTGTAAGCCTTGTTCTTATAAAAATATTTCATGAAGATAGATCTTCCTATTTTAAAATTGAATCAAGTTTGAAGTAATAAGAATTCACAGTTATATAGTTTTCCTTACTTTTCTGTCATTTACTTTATTAGAATAGAATTATCAATTAATTTTATCAATGGATGTTCCTGTAGGTCATTTCAAGAAGATGATTCTAAACTAAATGATTGAATGTCTAATTCATACAGTTATTGAGTTTTTCCTCTGCACATTTTACTTGCTTTCTAGGAACTTAGAAACTAAGGTATAATTTGTTTCTTACACAACATCTCAAGAGGGTAATACTTCACATTTAATGTTGGATTAAATCAAACATACATTAGTTGTTTAAAGTTAGCTTTATATGCTTTCAAATTTAATTTTAGATCCTCATTTAATTGTATCATTGATGTTCCTAAAGGTCATTCCAAGAAATTGATTCTATCATGTTTCTAGACTGAATGATTGAATGCCTAATTCATGCAATTACTGAGTTTTTCCTTTTGCATGTTTTACTTTCTTTGCTATATCATTAAGTATAATTGGTTACACATCATATCAAGAAGGTGACACTTCATAGTGAATGACGGAGTAACTAAGCATACATTATTGTTTTCCTTTTCACACTTTACTTTCTTTTCTAGAAAATTACAAGTTAAGGTATAGATAGTTGCTTACACGTTATCTCAAGAAGGTAATACTTCATATTGAATGCTGGAGTAACTAAACATACATTAGATGTTTTAATTTTTCGCTTTCACTTAGAATAGCACTGCAATTTCAATCTCAGATATAAGAATTAGATCCATGGAATATGACTAATGTTAAGATAGAAATCATTAAGATAAATACTCTATTTTTCAGATTAGATTCTAGCTAGCCAACAGTCTTTGATTTATTTTTATGTAAGTTAGTTTAACATAGGAACACTTCCTTTTCTTCCTTCTTAAAATTCATTAGATTCATTTAATTTATTTCATAGTTTTAGATTAAGCATTCTTAGGCATCAAAGAACAAAACCTCCAAAACAACATAAAATACAAACAATGAAGTAAGAATAAGGTTCACTAAGCACATACAGTGCACCACACTTCATCAATTTACAAACCTCAGTTGATAATTTATGTAATAAATTTAAAACATTAAATTGACTAAACAACCTTCTGAGTTGAATTCGAGTCACTTTGATATTTGTCATTTCAATTCGCTGACTGATTGTTTTAGTCTTTCCTTCGGTTCTTTGTGTGTTTGGTTTGTTGAATGATCACCTTTGTTTTCATTTATCTCTCCTGTCATCACTTTGAGCATAGATTACATTTCTCATTGGATCGTTTCGAAAGCCATTTGTTCTGTTGGAAGAGTGCATCCCTATTTTGAGTGCGTTATATTTTTTTATTGCATTGGCCGCTTTGTTTTAGATCGTTACATTAAGAGTGCTCAAAACTAGTGTTTATTTTTCTTTTTAGTGTAACAATGCATTGTACTTCTCATTCATCTGAAAAGACAAAATTTTCATTATTTCTCTTAAATTGAAAATTAAAATGTTCTTTTGCATTAGTAGCCATTAGCGAATGAGGAAAGAGTTTCCATTTTCTGATTTCATTGTATTAGATGCATTAGTGAAATTCTTCTTATGTTTCAATTGATTGTTGCTTTTTCATATATTCCTATCCTTCTCTTAGCTAGCATTCATTGAATGAAAATGATTTTATTTTGCATATATTTGCATTAAGAATTCGAGATCACATTCGGTAAGGCCTTGAAATCGCAACATTATTTCAAGATCGACCTTAAAATGAATTCAATCAACCTTAAGGAAGAATTGAAACCTAATGCACATATTTTAGAGGTCTAGGCTAGTGACGTGTTCCGATGTTGTTAAACCTAGTAGCTGTCGTTCGCCATCTGGCATTAGATAGCACTAGCATGGACTTGTGCTCCCCGTACCATCATGTATATAAAAGGAGACCCTCATAGGTTTCAATCCTTTATCCATAGGAAGCTAATTCTGCCGCCCTGTAACTGTGATACACCGAAAACAACATTCAGGGAGACTTCCTGCAGGTACATCAAGTCCTTTGTCATTTCTCTTTCATTTGATCGCCAAGGTGTATATCGCATTTCACAAAAACTTGGTACACCCTCTTGCTTAGATTACTTGAGTGGTCATTTTGGTATTTTCATGACTCTGTAAAATCATCATCGAGCACCTGTTCTTTCATGCTCGTTCAATATGAAAGTTAAAGATATTTTCTTGGCTTGTTTTTGGTAGTTCCTTAGTGTTTGATATTGAAGTTTTTGTCGTTCCTAGAGACAGCCTTGAGTTGTGAAAGACCATTGCCTAGGACATCTTATATATAGCAAGGAGCATATAGTATAACAGAGGAAGTTATCAATAAAAGGCTCTCATTCTATCTCCTGAAAACAAGAAACATTTATTTGAATGGGACCAAGACCTTCAGAAAGTTGACGAAAGGAAAGGAAAACTGCAGAGGCAATGTGAAAAACTCCAATATAAAAGTAACAGACAATTCAGAGACATCTTACTATAAAGAGGGTCGATTCAGAAATACCTCACAGAAATAAATTATCAGAAGGTGTTGGCTGTGTATGAAAGATTAAGAGAATACTATTTTTCACTGAGATGATATCCCGATACACAATATCACCATGCAATGGGCTTACCAAATTAAGAATCCATACATGACAATATCGTTTTAAAAATAACCTCCCAAAGAAACTAATATAGTATAAAAATGATTGCAGTGAATAGTGGAACAATATATCATGCCTGAGCCACATTTAAAGCTCTTGACTAATTCAAGCATGGGTATCAACTAGGATAAATCCATACCAAAATTAGTGAGCCACTCACATTCCAAAAACATGATACAAGAAAACGGATGAAACAAAATGAGCAATTGAATTAGCACATATAAAATAATGTTACACACTGTGAGACACCAAAGACCAGAATCCTCTTTAAAGACAGAACTCTTCCTCACTGAGACCCAACTAGCTCTGTACATTCATATGAGAGTTTTTACAATATGCATACAAAAATCCTCTTACTGCATGATTTTCTGATAAAATATGGAACCCTAAATCATCTCTTCTTCGGGAGCCTTATAGGAGAAAAAGAAAGCTCAAAAATGGAGTAGGTGATGAACATTTAATTTTCCTCATTAAGACAAGATGGCGGAAACGTGCACGCCCATATTGTTGAATGACTCTATAGCATTGTATGTACTCTGCTGCCTGCTTTCTAAAATAAATTCACTGGGTAGAAGTCTCTTCAGGAACACGGCAAAGAAGTAAAATCAAATAGACATTCCATCCTTTCCTGAAAGAAAATGGTGCTGAAAAGAAAACTTTAGGGTATTGTTTTCTGCGAATGGTACCCTCTCCCTTCTAAACCCTGAATTAATGTTTAAGATCTTCAATGTTGAATGTCGAATTCCTCGATCATTTACTGATATTTCTCTGCTGCTCCATTAATGTCTCCATCTGTGCAATCTGTTCTTTGAATGACTCTGGAGGATTTGACAGATTTTAACCCTGCTTCTTTAATGGAAGTCTTGTCAACATACCTTCCCAGGCCTTTCTCCATAATTCCAGCCTCTGAAAAATGGTCCTTTGATGTGCTCTCTATTACAGTAATAGAGACTGTAAATCATGGTAGTTTTCCACTACTGTAACCCTGCAAAACCCGCAAACTCGTTAGGAAAACCATGCATGGGGATGACGGATGTGGCGGGGTCAATGAAAATGGTCTTGCGGACATGGAAAAATGGTGAAACAATGCAGGGTGGCAGAAAAAATGTAGTGAAACGATGGAGGATGGACTGGTGAAAGTTTTTAACGTAAAACATTGAAATTTAACTAATGAATGAAATATATAAGGGCGGAGGAAAAATACGACAAACATGCGGAATGGTGATGGGGCGGAAGACACATGTCGATGGTGGGGAGGTAGGTGATCTAGACCATCCGATCTCAAGACGTGATCGACGGCTGAAAATGCGTTGGAGGGCGATGAACGGTGGGCCAGGGGTACGATTTCCCCGTGTTAACTTGCAAGCAACTTTGTGGAGTGATCTTCGTTGGATGGGCCGCTCTAGATCGGACGACTCACTTGCATATCGCGCCGGATCTTCTGCCAAACTATAACGCGCAATGAGCGGTGGTTTTCAAACATTGCTCGGTGACACGTGTCACGCGATGAATGGCATCGCTCCAAAATGAGAAAGACCGCCCGCCCCCGAAAGGTGGTGCGATATAAACCAGCGGGTTTTGTACAGTGAGCGGCTGCACTATGGACCGTTTATTTTGCAGGTTGATCGGACGGTGGATGGGGTGGGCCACGGGTGCGATGGAGCCTTGCAAATGTCGTCTGATCTTTACAGATCGACGGATAATACTTCGCCCGATATATATATATGTGATAAGCGCCTTCATGGCTAGCGCTCGGTTTCGAATTTCGGTCATGTGGAGAAAAAGGTGCAGGGGCTAGGGCCGAAAGGTGCTAGGCCTTAAATATATTATAATGTGGGATTTCAGCCCTTTTATGTAGTTTTGAGGCTGGGAGAAGGTAATGATGTGTAGAAAACGAATTTCTCAGGGGAAAAAGAGGGGTTTGAAAGGTTTAAGCGAGATTGCTTGTCATAATTTAACAGGGGGCTGACATGATCAACATTGGCTCCACCTGGGGACAGCACGTTCATCCCTGAGCGTGTCAAGAACTTCGCAAACCACTTGATGATCTTCTATGTGAACTTTTCTCTTCAGCACTTCTACTTTTCTTTTCATAATTCATCACAACACCCACATTATTCAAACAAGGGTGAAAACAGGAAACTAATATACAATATAATACACCAGGCTATCTATGCCTGAATCAGAACTGGAAGTAGGGTTTAAGGAACTAACCATTTACAGGGGCGTCAAGCAAGTCACCCTGTAAATTTTCCAACTTGAAAGTGTTGTTACCTCCTTGTTCCATGATTTTGAAAGGATCGAACCAGAGTGGGTCGAATTTACCATGTTTTCCTTTTTTAGCCCTCCGGATATCCCACTTAAGCACTAAATCACCAATATGCAAATTCCTGCCTTTGGCATGCTGATCAAAAAGGTACTTCGTCTTCTCTTTATATTCAGTCATCCTTTGACTTACCTGGTTCCGTGTTTCTTCCAGTTCCACCAGCTGATTTATTCTCCAGGTCATATCATCAGGCTCCTCTTGAATTTCCTGCATGAATCGGGCTACTGGTAGGGCTAACTGAATAGGGAATACTGCTGCCCTCCCATATACTAATTCATATGGGGATTTCCCAGTTTCTCTCTTTCTGGTAATTCTATTGGTCCACAGAGCAAATTTCAACTGGGAATCCCAATTTTTCTGACTTTCATTTATGGCCTTCTTCAGTGCTCTTACCAGGGTTTTATTGGAAGACTCTTCCAAGCCATTTCCTTGTGGGTAATATGTTGTAGAGTGGCTTAGTGTAATGTTATACTGCTGACAGAAGCTCACAAACTTTGCAGACTTGAAGGCCTGGGCATTATCAGTTACTATTCTGGCAGGATAGCCAAACCTGGATATGATGTTTTCTTCCATGAACTTTATTATCATAGTATCTGTTGCGTTCCTCGCAGGTATGGCTTCCACCCATTTTGTGAAATAATCAGTGGCATTTAAAATCCACTTATGCTGACCACTCAATGGAGGATGTATTTCACCTATAAAATCAATTCCCCATTGTCGGAATGGTTCGTCCACGTGCACGGGAATCATGGGCAAAGGTGCCAACTTCTTTCTTTCAACAAATTTCTAACACTTCTCACAAGCTCTAACCCGGGCAAAAACATCTCCAAAAATCTTGGGCCAATAAAAACCAGCCTTCAGGATTTTGTGAGCAGTGGCCCTCCAGCTGAAGTTACCCCCACATATTTCTTCATGAAATTCGGCTATAATACTCTCTAGCTCATCCTCTGTGAGACACAGGAGTAGGATGCCTGAGGGATATCGCAAGTATAGCTGGCCATTGGTGACTATGTACTTATGTGATTTCAATCTTAGTGTTCTGTATTTAGCTTTGTCACAGCTTGGAGGGCAGCTGAGTGTGAGGAGATATTCTACTATCTCTTTGTACCACCGACTGGTGAGGTACTTTATATGTGTTTCCGGAGTGGCTACCCCAATTCCCTGTCGCTCTTCTTTATCCTCAGATTCATCACTTGCTATTATGGACAAATTTATACCCAGAGCCTGATAGTTTGATTCATATAATATTTTGGCAAGCCCTTGTCCTTTGATCATCTTGGTAGGGTGGATGTCTAGCTCATACTCCTGTATTTTGGCAATCCACTTCCCCCTTTTTCCTTCACTATCCCCTTGGATAAGAATATCTTTTACAGTAGCTATAGGCACAAATGCAGTGATATGGGACTGCAAGACATACATGCGGAATGCCTTAAGGGATTTCACCAGGGTGTATGCTTGCTTTTCTAATATGTTATATATTAATTCTGCATCACAAAGCACCTGATTGAAGAAGGTGATGGGCTGCTCGTATTCCTCTTCATTTTTCTGCAATAAAACTCCTGCTATTGTATGAGGTGATGCAAAGGAAAAGATCATTAAAGGTTTAGCATAATCTGGTCCAGCTAGCACAGGGGCTTCTGCAAAATAATTTTTTATTCTGGTAAAGGCTTCTCGTGATTCCTGGGACCATTTAACTTCATTATCTTTCTTCATCATGTCAGTTATATGTCTAACTATTTCAGCATAGTTAGGAATAAACCTTCTCAAGAAATTAATGCGCCCTAGGAACACATGTACCTCCTTCTTATTTCTGGGAAGAGCAATACCATTTATAACCTCTACCCTCTTAGGATCTATCTTCACCCCATCTTTAGTCACAATGTGTCCCAAAATTTTACCTTCTTCTAATGCAAATAATGACTTCTGAGGGTTCAGAAAGAGACCATACCTTGTGAATTTCTCAAAGGTTCTACGCAGATGCTCAATGTGCTCGGTATCATTATTTGAAAATACAGTGATATCATCGAGCTAGAGTACCAAAAATTTATCTTGCTCCCCAACAAAAGCAATGTCCATGGCCCTCTGAAAAGTGGCCCCTACATTAATCAACCCAAAAGGCATCCTGGCATACATAAATGTACCCCATGGTGTGGTGAAAGCAGTCTTCTTTTGATCTTCTAGAAGTACAGCCACTTGATTATAACCAGAGAATGCATCCATCATTGACATCCTGGAAGCTCCAACCACCATCTGCAGGATGTGATCCATCTTAGGCAGTGGATAATTATCCTTTAGGGATGCTCTGTTTAAATTTCGGAAATCCACACATAGCCTTATTTCTCCGTTCTTCTTTTGGACAGGTACTAGGTTTGCCACCCATTCAGAGTACCTCAATGGCACAATTATTTTGGCCTTTAACAGCTTCTTAATTTCCTTCTCAATAGAGGGAAGCAGCAAGGGATTTATCTGTCTGAGCTTCTGCTTGTGAGGTTTAGCATCTCCCTTTAGTGGAATTTTGTGCTGCATTATACTGATGTCAAAATTTTTTAGGTCCTAATAAGACCATTCAAACACGTCTTTGTAAGACTGAAATAATTTCTGGTATATCTTTTTATATTCTTCTGGGACTTTCCAGGATAGTTTTACAATTTTGGGGTCAGCATGAGTACCAAGATTTAGGTCTTCTACCTGATTTTCTTCTATCATTTTTCTTGGCTGTAGTGGGACATCATTCTTGTAAAATAATCTTTCTAAAGGCACCATCCCTCTAGGTATATTGTTTCCCTTCAATTGCAATACTTTATTACCTTCCATTTTCTTCTCCCAATTTCTTTCTGAAGTGTCTTTAGCCTCTTCCTCTTCACCAGCATCAATCTCCATATTGGAGAACTCCCCCACTATTTCTAGGAATCTCTTCATCTATTCTTCATCCTCAAATACCTGCCAGTGCCTGATGTTATCTGGGATTGATGTTCGATAACATACCTCAATTTCATATCTTAAGAGGGGGTTCTGAGGTGGACGGAATGTACTAGCAGCCACAGCAAGGGAATCAGCCATCCTATTTTGTTCTCAGGGCATGAACTGGATATCAAATGCCAAGAAAAAATTCTCTACCATATCCCAAACTTCATTCCTATCAGCCCTCATCTGAGGATGTTTGGTTTGAAACTGATTCCTGACTTGCCTAACCACCAGTTCTGAATCTCCCAGAACTTTTAAACTTTGTATGTTCATGCTCCTGGCTGTCTACAATCCCAACATAAGTGCTTCATATTCAGCCAAATTATTGGTGGCTTCATACTCTAGCTTGAAAGACAATGGGACCCATCTTCCTGTAGGAGAAATCGATAATATTCCAGCTCCATTACCTTCTCTTGAATTTGCTCCATCAAAATGAAGTGTCCAGATTCCTATTTCATGGCTCTCTGAAGGCTGCTCAGTCTTGATCTGGCAAAAGGATGTTTCATGAGCATAATCTTGATCTTCTTCCAGCATCAAGCATGAGAAATATCCTTCTTTACTATAGACTGGTGAATTAACAGAGTTGTCAGCGTTAGTCACCATCTTGACAAATCTAGTTTCCCTGTACAACCTCCTCTCCTGGCCACCAAAAACTGAGATAGTGGCATATGCTAAATCCAACTTAATAGACCCATCAATTTTTTTCCCTAGTTTCTTGACAATAACATGCCAAAGCGAGCTGGGATGTCAGCCACCACGATGTCCATTACCACACTTTTTGCTGGGATTTGGGCCAAATTGACCACCAAATCCTTGATCATCCCTAGGCATTTAACTCTTTTGGAATCAAATGAATAGAATTCCTTGTATGTACTAGTGATTTGTAATCCTAATTGTTCCATTACTGGCAAAGGCAATAGATTATGGGAAGCTCCAGAATCTAACATACAGTTATGTAATAGCAGGTCATGAATCACTAGAGACACATAGAAGGGAGGAGTAGAAGCATCTAATTCCTCAACATGTGGGCCAAATACAACCATGGGTATTTCTTCTTGAAGGTTGAGACTATCTGGGGTGAGTGCTGCTTCTGGAGGGATCATAAAAGAGGTGACTTGGGATTGATATGCAGGTTGCTTCAATAGTTCAGTCAAGGGAACTGGGATTTTGACTTTCTCGAGTTCCTTTTGCAGACTGAAAACAGGAGGGAACTTCTCTATTACAACCTCTTTTGACTCTTTATTTTCAGTTGAGGGTTTGACTTCTTTTGACACAGACTTGGTATTAGGGGGAATGACTACTTTTGAAGAGGAAGGAATTTGATCATTAGACTGCAAAGGTTTGTTTAGAAGTCCCTTACCTTTGTCTATGACTTTCTGCATTGTTGACTCCTTCTAAGCAGGTGCTTCCTTCTAGGGTAGCTCTTCTTCTTCATCTTCAGTAAAAGTCCTCTTCCTAGAATATCTAAGATCATATCTTCTATTGAACTGTGCTTGCATGAAATCAACAAATTTCTTACAGCAGTGATCAATTTCTGAGTCTGCTGTGTCTCTAGCCTTTTCTTCTTCTTGCAATGAGCACTCAGTTCCATCATTTCCTTGCAAAGGGCATTATTCTCCATCACTATTTGAAAAATCAAGATTTGCATCCTCCAGTTCATAAGCAGTGTCTTCAGTAGGATCATCTACTAGACCTTCCAAGTATAATGGGTGTGGTACCTGATCTTGTTGCTCCTTTAGTTCCCTTGGCAATATTTGCAGGGGTGGTTTCCTATACTGAGGATTGTAACCTCTGTTTGGAGCATTGTGGAAATTCTTGGAGGCTGAATTCTTGGCCTCCAATTCCAGCTGGACCAGTTTACCAGAAAGGTTCTTAATCATTTTGCTCATTTCTTCAATTATGTCATTAGCTGAGTCTCTGTCTTGGTTAAAGGTAGTTACCTCCTCTTTGCCCCTTCTTCTAGTATCTTGTTCAGATTTTCCCTTTTATTTACCAGTGGAGGAAAATTTTTCTTCCAACTCTAGTGCATTTTTCTGAGCATCATCCAGAGTAGAAGTCTTTCTTTCTCTGAGAGAGAAACGAAATTGAATCAAAGGCTACTACAAAAACAACTTTAGCAGCAGTTTGATGAGGTTTCATATCAGCAGGAAGACTCAGATACAATTTATTAAATCTCTTGGTAAGTTCTGACACCCCTTCATTATGTCTTTTCTTGAGTGTATTGAATTCAGTAATACAATGTCCATGATCTTTCTTCTCTCCCCATTTCCTGAGGAAAGTATCTTCCATTATTTCCCAAGTGGTGACAGAACGGTCTGCCAATGTCTTAAACCATTTTCGAGCTTCACCGTCAAGAGATTGGACAAACATCCTTAAGACCACATCTAAATGATCCACATTAAAATTCTCTACAAAATAACAGAAGACCTCAAGATGCTTTTGAGAATCAATCTCGTTTTCCCCATTGAATCGGGGTAAAATCTTCAGATAATCTTGCGGAATATCATTCAACACTTGGGGTAATGCCAGAGGGGCATATTTATTTATCAAGAAGCCAGGAACATTAGCCATTTGAGGGGGTGGAGGAAGTGTAATAGTTTGATGAGTAAAAGGAGGAGGAGGAGGTGGAAGTGGAGTATGAATAACAATAGGAATGTAATGAACAACAGCTTGAGGTGTTGAGAAGAATAATGGTCTGTTAATAGCAGATACTTCGGTGACTTCTTTGACCTCTTCGACCTTAGGAGTAGGGTGAAAATTATCTTTATTTCTTACACCTCCTCGAGGTGGAATATCTGAATAGTAATCGGTATCTCCCACAGTGGAGTCGAGAACTAGCACTTGGGCTACTTGAGAAGAAGAGGATGGAAATTTTTCTATAGACAATTCATGGATTTCAGTGTGGACTGATTTTCTTTCCCTCCAATTTCTTCTATGTATGATATTATCTGGGTCAGACACTGAAGGTGTCTTTGGCTGAGATGTATCTAACCTCAGGTGTGGCTTACGAGGAGCCAGGACTGCAAGTAAATTTATCTAATGAGAAAATGTGGAGTCACCAAGTGAGGGATCTACAACTATCAACTCTCCATACTCACCTACTTGAAGAGTGAATTGGGTTTTGTAAAGGCCCGGGGATTTAAATTTTCTCAACTTCGTTCCCCGGCAATGGTGCCAAAAATATGTTGTCGTTCCTAGAGACAGCCTTGAGTTGTGAAAGACCAGTGCCTAGGACATCTTATATATAGCAAGGAGCATATAGTATAACAGAGGAAGTTATCAATAAAAGGCTCTCATGATATCTACTAAAAACAAGAAACATTTATTTGAATGGGACCAAGACCTTCATAAATTTGACACAAGGAAAGGAAAACTGCAAAGGAAATGTGCAAAAATCCAATATAAAAGTACCAGACAATTCAGAAACAACTTACTGTAAAGAGGGCCGATTCAGAAATACCTCACAGAAATAAATTATCAGAAGGTGTTGGCTGTGTATGAAAGATTAAGAGAATAATATTTTTCACTGAGATGATATCCAGATACACAATATCACCATGTAATGGGCTTACCAATTTAAGAATCCATACATGACAATAGCGTTTTAAAAATAACCTCCCAAAGAAACTAATATAGCAGAAAAATGATTGCAGTGAATAGTGGAACAATATATCATGCCTGAGCCATATTTAAAGCACTTGACTAATTCGAGCATGGGTATCAACTAGGATAAATCCATACCAAAATCAGTGAGCCACTCACATTCCAGAAACATGATACAAGAAAATGGATGAAACGAAATGAGCAATTGAATTAGCACATATAAAAGAAAGTTACACAATGTGAGACACCAAAGACCAGAATCCTCTTTAAAGACGGAACTCTTCCTCACTGAGACCCAACGGGCTCTGTACATTCATATGAGAGTTTTTACAAAATGCATACAAAAATCCTCTTACTGCATGATTTTCTGATAAAATCTGGAACCCTAAATCATCTGTTCTTCGGGAACCTTATAGGAGAAAAAGAAAGGTCAAAAAGGGAGTAGGTGATCAACATTTAATTTTCCTCATTAAGAAATGACGGCAAAAACGTGCACGCCCATACTGCTGGATGAATCTGTAGCATTGTATGTACTCTGCTGCCTGCTTTCTGAAATAAATGCACTGGTTAGAAGTCTCTTCAGAAACACGGCAAAGAAGTAAAATCACATAGACATTCCGTCCTTTCCTGAAAGAAAATGGTGCTGAAAAGAAAACTTTAGGGTATTGTTTTCTACGAATGGTACCCTCTACCTTCTAAACCCTGAATTAATGTTTAATATCTTCAATTTTGAACGATTAATTCCTCGATCATTCACTGATATTTCTTTGCTGCTCCATTAATGTCTCCATCTGTGCAATCTGTGCTTTGAATGACTCTGGAGGGTTTGACAGATTTTAACCCTACTTTTTTAATGGAAGTCTTGTCGACATACTTTCCCAGGCCTTTCTCCATAATTCCAGCCTCTGAAAAATGGTCCTTTGATGTGCTCTCTATTACAGTAATAGAGACTGTAAATCATGGCAGTTTTCCGCTGCTGTAACCCTGCAAAACCCGCAAACTCGTTAGGAAAACCATGCATGGGGATGACGGATGTGGCGGGGTCAATGAAAACAGTCCTGCGGACATGGAGAAATGGTGCAAAAATGAAGGGTGGCGGAAAAAATGCAGTGAAACGATGGAGGATGGACTGGTGAAAGTTTTTAACGTAAAACATTGAAATTTGACTAATGAATGAAATACATAAGGGCAGAGGAAAAATACGACAAACACGTGGAATGGTGACAAGGCGGAAGACACGTTTCTATGGTGGGGAGGTAGGTGATCTAGACCGCCTGATCTCAAGACGAGATCGACGGCTGAAAATGCGTCGGAGGGCGATGAACGGTGGGCCAGGGGTACGATTTCCCCATGTTAACTCGCGAGCAAATTTGTGGAGCGATCGTCGTTGGATGGGCCGTTCTAGATCGGACGGCTCATGTGCATATCACGCATATGAGCGGTGGTTTTCAAACAGTGCTCGGTGACGCGTGTCATGCAATGAATGGCATCACTCCAAAATGAGAAATATAGCCCGCCCCCGAAAGGCGGTGCGATATAAACCAGCGGGTTTTGTACAGTGAGCGGGTGCACTATGGACCATTGATTTTGCAGGTTGATCGGATGGTGGACGGGGTGGGCCACGGGCACGATGGAGCCTTGCGAATGTTGTTCGATCTGTACAGATCGACGGATAATACTACGCTCGATATATATATGTGTGATAAGCGCCTTCATGGCTAGCGCTCGGTTTCGACTTTCAGTCATGTGGAGAAAAAGGTGCAGGGGCTAGGGTCGAAAGGTGCTAGACCTTAAATATATTATAATGTGGGATTTCGGCCCTTTTATCCAGTTTTGAGGCTGGGAGAAGGTAACAATGAGTAGAAAACGAATTTCTCAGGGGAAAAAGAGGGGGTTTGAAAGGTTTAAGCGAGATTGCTTGTCAGAATTTAATAGGGGGCTGACATGATCAATAGAAGCCTCGAATAGGCTATCTCATTTCCTTTCTATTTTGAAACACAGTCACGGTGGAAGAACCACCAGTTTCATCTTCCTCTTCATCACCTCCTACTGGTGATCCTTCTCTTGAAGTTTCTTCAGAAGCATCTCAACCCACTATGTCTGTTTATTTCTGGTAGTCTATCCTTCCAAGTATCTTACCTCTCGCTACCCGATCTCCTCTTGAGGAGCCATTTGATATCAATTGGAAACCTCGAGATGCTTGGTATATTTTTGGGAACGATGAAGAATTCCCTCCTCTTACTTCAGAACCATCTTTATTAGCTACTACTTTACTTGCTACCACTCGTCATCTTTTCAATGATCAAGTGGCTTTGTCCAACATGGATTCTTCGAGTCCCGTTAGTAGTGAAGAGCTATATGTTTCTTTACAATATCATCAGCTACCTTTGGAGAAATTTCCTTATGTGTCAGGTCAACCTTCCTCACAACCAGTGTCTCTCCCACGTGGTTATCAAACTATGGGTCACATTATATCTGGTGTTGCATCGTTGTATCAAAATCCAATATGGTATGATACGTCAACTCCCTCTACGAGCTCAGTTGTCTTGGTATCAAGGGAATCACCCTCGTCTCCTATGACATCGATGATGGTAACCTCTGTTCCTATCCGACCCACTGTCTATGTGGCTTCATCTGCATTGGTTGTTAGTATCACTCTATCATCATCGAGGCCTTTTGTTGTCCGTAGATCTATCTTTATCAATCCCACGATAACTATTAAGCCTACCGTGAGTGGATAACTACATCGCGTTGTGGAAATCCCACCTGCTTGTACTGCACCTATGGTTTCCACTTCCATTCCTGGAATTTATACATTCGATGAGTATCGGTTGGCCATTCAAAAAAATATTCTACCTCTCAGGGACCTCAGCAGTAGAGTTCTACCCCTTAGGGTTCTCAGCAGCTAGCAACTTTTGGTAATCCTCCGCATCATTACAACGTGTACAGTAACCCCATATATTTGCCTCTGATTGATCCCAGTCAGTTCACTGACCAACAGGGACAACCCTTTTTTCACAAGGACAACCCTTACAGGGACAACCTTTGATCTAGCAGGGATAACCCTCCGGTTCACAGGGAAAACCTTATGGTTCACAAGGACAACCCTTCCAGGGACAACCTTCAGCCCAACAAGGACAACCCTTTGGTCCTTTTAGTCAATATCATGTTAAAAAAGGTGCATCTTATGTCCCTGGGGGGAAAATATATCCGCAATAGGGACAACCTTTTGTGAAATAGCATCCACCTTACGCTCAAAAATGCCAAAATTTTATGCAAAAAGGACAACCCTATGCTCCTGCGCTAGGTCAACCTAGTATTTAGCAGCAACCTGGCCCATCCCAACCACCAGGCTAACTTTTTCCGCAAGGACAACCTAGTGACCCTCAGTATCTAGGCCAACCTACTCCACAGGGACAACCTATCCAACCTTAGTATCTGGGTCAACCTGCTTTGCAGAGACAACCCGTTAAACCTCAAGGTGCCACTTATCTTCCTCCAGGTCAATCTCAGGTCATATATAGTGCACCCCAACGTGCTTATTACATCCCTCAAGGTCAATCCCAGATGGTATACAATGCTCCTCAAGTCACTTCGTATCTTCTTCCAGGTCAAACTCAAGTGTTGTATAATGCCCCTAAAGGCATTACTTTCATTCTGCATCAAAATCCATATGTTTCTTATCAAGGACCTCAATGGTATGCTTAGAATCAATATCCTAGTCCTCAACCCACATATGGGCAGAATTTTCAGGCTTATAACCCCTATGGACAGAATCCTCTGGGACAAAACATATGGGGGAAGTATTTCTCTCAACCTGGGTGGAATATGAATGCTGGCCTTTATCAAAAACCTGTAATGCCTTTCAATACTCAATTACCTTTCCTTTCTACATTGGAACTGCCTAATGTGTTAAATTTTACGAACAATCCTATTCTTCATAATCCATATTTCCCTCCAGTTCCAACCAAAATTCCTGGCAATTGTCCCAAATTTGAGGGTAAGACTGGAAAAGACACCCAAGCACGCGTTATGAATTACCATATTTGTTGTTCCTCTAACTCTTGGGTTGACGATTCTATTCGACTCCTTCTTTTCCAATGGACTCTTATTGGTGTCATTTCCAAGTGGTACATCGAATTATCTCATGGTGTCTTCCAAGATTTCAATTATTTAGCCATGGAATTTCTCACGCACTTTCAGTTACCAGTTTGGTATTAAACTAGGACACACCTCCTCACATCCTTCAAGGAGGATCGAGCTACCCATATCTCTGATCATATTCATGAATGGAGGCGCCATCACCGTCTGATCAAGTTTGAGATTCCTGATCAGCTTCTAACTGATTCGTTCACTACCTCCTTCATTGCTCTGATTGCTAAGGACATTTCTATTTGGGCATGCGTTACTGAGGAACAAGCCATTGCTCATGCCAAGTACCTTGATCTCGTGTACTCTCAGTCTGGCACGTTGTACGAACTCTTTCCCGATGCCCCTCGACCTAGAAATTCCAAAGCATAATCGACGCCATCCATCGACGATATCATTGGTTTCGTGTCTCATACTTCTCGGAAGTATTCTTCTCCAAATCCTAGGAAGAAAAAATATACTCCTTCCAATGATACCACTTCTTAGCCACCCCTAAATTATGGTAAAACTGCAGAAGTGAATGCTTTTAGGCCAATCCGGCAGATAAAACTTCCAAGGGTAAAAATAAGGGTAAAGGTAAGGCCAAAGTCGATACCCAAAAACTGGATTCTCAAATTCTCGTGTTGATGATGATTCCCAACATAAACTGAAGTACCCTTGCTTGATTTGTGATGAAGAGCACTACACCAAGGACTGTCCCCTATAGGCCGAAGTGAGTCGATTTCTCAAAGGCACCCAAGGAACTCTGGTTGTTCTCAAAGAACCATTTCCATCCCAGCAAACCCAGTTGGTAGAGAAACCTCAATCCTCTGCCCCATTTGGCTCTCAGGTTTTCATGATTAATGGTCCTACATCAGTCTCTATTTCTACCCGATCGAAAGATTATATAGAACTGCATCAAGTACCGAGGAAAGAGATCGTTGATGTTCCTCCTCCTCCTCCTCCTGCTTCTGGCCCTCTTTAGATTGAAAGCCCTAGCACTGAGCCCGTTATAAGGCCACCTTCAAAATGTGTACTCCATAAGTCTTCTTAAAATCCTAACGCCCTTGCTACTCAACATTACAGTATTGTTGAGGATTTGGCTCAGGCACCATCTGCTATGTCTGCATTAGAAGTACTTCAGAGTTTTCCATCTCAACAGAAGGCTTTGCTATCTACTATCAATGGGGTTGATCTTGCTGATTCAAGCCTTATCACTTTCAACTTGGAGAATTTCATCCCTTGTCTCCCTCACCAGCTTGCACTGATCATCCAAGTTGGGATTAATGGACTGAATATCCATCTAGCATTCGTGGATGAGGCTGCATCTACGTGCGTCATGTCATCTGCTTGCTGGAAAGCCATTGGTTCTCCAGCTCTCAATTCATCTCCAAATTCCCTAGAAGCATTTGATGGAAGGGAATCTAAACCTCTCAATGTTCTCGCTAGTTTACCGATTACTTTAGAAGGGAAAAAAGTTAACATTGAGGTTGAAGTAGTTGATTCCAAGCTCAATTACAATATTCTCCTTAGTCACAAATGGAATCACACCTGTTGTGCATTCTGTCCACTCTCTTTCATGTTTTGCGATTTTCGCACGAGGGAAAGATAATCACTGTCAATCAGTTGTATTTTTTCACTTCTTCATCTTCCGAGAGAAACATTCCATACGTAGATCAAATTGCAATGCCTTATGAGAGCATAGGGCTGGGTCTTTTCAAATATCCCACCCTCATGGGTCTTTTTTCTCTTCCTCCACCCAACACTTTTCAGGTTAACATGATCTCTATGTCTTCTGTTCCATGGATCATCCCTTTACCCGAGCAGATTGATTCATTTGGAGATTCAATGCCATGAAGTTTGATCGAGATTGATTGTTGTGAACTTATTTCGGCTTCAGAGCCTCCTCCTCTTGATCGTGATCCTTTAAGTATGTCTCTTGACACTTATTCTCAATCCCCTTGTCTCGCCGATTCGGATTCACCTGATCCCTTAAGAGAGATATTTCCCTCCGATGATTCCATCGTGGAAACTATGTCTCTTGAGGATCCTCCTTGGGACGATAGTCATCATCGTTCCTCATTCATGCCTGGCCTTGGGGCCATGTCTACTTGTCACTAGAGGTTTGCTTCTCAAGTTCCTTCTCCTCCGCTTCAAATGCCCATCCTAACACACGAAGTCTTTGCAGAAGGTAACTTGGGAAACATCACACAAACGATGCCTATCAACATCTCCATTAAACCAAGGGTTGTTGAGAACATCCATATTGGGGTGACCTGTTCTCCTGATGAGATCCAGGTCTATACTAGCCTCTTCCGCGAGTTTTGCGACGTTTTTGCATGGTCTTACGAAGAAATTCCTGGCATCGATCCAAGTATAGTGGTGCATGCGATTCCTACTTATCCTAATGTGAATTCTGTTCACCAGCATATTCATCCTGTGCACCCTAGAAAGGTGGCCACTATCAAAGGTGAAGTTGAAAAACTTCTTCGAGTTGGTTTTATCTATTTGATTACCTTGACAGAATGGGTTTCCAATATTGTTCCTGTGGATAAGAAATAGGGTACTATTCGGGTCTGTGTCGACTACCGTGCCTGGCCTAAGAATAATTATCCCACTCCTTTTATTGATCAAATTATTGATGATTGTGTTGGGAGTGAGATCTTTTCCCTTATGGATGGGTTTTCTGAGTACAACCAGATTAACATTCTTCAGGCTGATCAACACAAGACCACCTTTATTTATCCTTGGGGTACTTTCACCTATAAGAAGCTCCCTTTCATTCTCAAGAATGTTGGGCCACATTTCAGCGAGAAATGTCATATTCTTTCCATGATATAAAGCGCATTGTTTGGACTTATCTAGATAACCTTCCGGCTCATTCGGCTGAGAAAAAAGACCATCCTAATCATCTCCGTCAGATTTTTCTTCGTTATCAATGCTATAATATCCGGCTCAATTTGCATAAGTGTGTCTTCTGCATTGACTCTGTTAGACTCTTAGGTTTTATCGTTTCCAAAGATGGAATTCGTTTTGATCCCAAGAAATTTGAAGCTATTGTTAATCTCCCCTCTCGTTCCTCCTTACATCAGCTGCAGAGTCTACAGGGGAAATCTAACTTCCTGCGTCATTTTATACCTAACTATGCTGAAGTAGCCAGAGGATTTATGCGATTACTAAACCAAGGTGTCTGTTCCTCTGGGATGAGATCGCCCAAAAATCTTTCGATGCACTGAAGACGTTGCTAGTAAATGCTCCTCTATTGCGTCCTCCAAATTATCGTCGCAATTACTCCCTCTATTTGGCTGCCGCATTTAGCACGAATGCCATGGTTTTGGTACAAGACGATGATGATGGTGATGAGCATGTAATTTATTATCTAATTCGCAATCTTCTCGATACTAAGACACGTTATGCACATTTCGATAAGTTGGCGTTGGCTATTGTTCAAGCTATTCAACGTTTTTGTCACTATATTTTGTTGCACACAGTGACCGTGATTTCTGATTGCAACCCTATGACTTACATATTGACTCGTCAATTGCTGGGGGGAAAATACTTGAAGTGGATTGTTATCTTCTAAGAGTTCGATTTGGAGTTCACTACCACCAAATTGAAGAAATCATTGGTCTTTGCTGATTCGATTTTCTCTCTCCCTTTTGATTCTGTTGCATCTAGTTCCGAGGAATGCATTCCAGACGACATGCATTTTCTTATTAACACCCTCGATCCTTGGTACGGTGATATCACCGTATATCTTCAGACTTCCACATTCCAATCTGAGTTGATGAAAGATGTTCGCTAACGCATCTGCCATAAATCACAACCCTATCGCATAATTAGAGATACTCTTTACCGCATCGGAGTTGATTCCATTCTCTGCTAGATTTTGACTCTCAAGGAGGTTTAAAAGGTCCTGAATGATTTCCATAGTGGTGCTTGAAGTGGTCACATGTCTGGAGATGCTACTGCATAGAAGATTCTTTGTGCTGGATATTTCTGGCCCACCATCTTTCACGACTGCATTTTTGTTGTCCGTAAGTGCCATGATTTCCAGATCTATCAACGCAAGATGTGCACGTTGCCTTCACATTTTCACCCTGTCATTACCATTGGTCCCTTTGCGATGTGTGGCATCGATTTTTTGACATGTAACCCTAAATCGGTCAGGGGGCATGCTTATATTATCATAGTTGTGGAATACTTCACAAAATGGGTCAAAGCAATGTGTACCCTTACAGATGACAGTAAGACAATCACACAATTTCTATTCAACCATTTTAATACTAGGTTTGGTGTCCCTCAATCCATTGTTACCGATCATGGTTCCCATTTTCGTCATTACATGGTGGTTGAGTTGACTTTTAAGTTGGATCTGTGTCACGACAGCTCAACGTCATACTACCCATAGGCTAATGGCCAGTTTGAAGCCATGAAAAAATTTCTCATCACTATTCTTCCACGTATGATTGGGATGCATAAATCAAACTGGCATCTCATTTTATTTTTAGCTCTCTGGGCTTACAAAACTTCAATGAAGGATGCGACTAGATTCACTCCATTCCAACTTGTTTATGGTATAGAAGCTACCCTTCCGATTGAATGTGAAATCACTTCTCTCAAAATAGCTATTGAATTGCTGCCTAATACCTCACCAGAAGAAGAATATCTTCTATATTTAGAGAGGCTTGATGAAACTCGTCGCTTTTCTGCTTTTTTCATAGAAGCACAAAAAAAGTGGGTCAAAGCTCATTTTTACCAGTCTATTTCCCCTCATTCCTTTATATAAGGATAACTCATCCTCCTGTACAACCAAGCTCATGATAAGCTGGGGGCAGGCAAATTCCGACCCATGTGGCATGGGCCCTACATTGTTAAGTGAGTTTTACCGAACGGGGCTTATGAGCTAATTGATTATGAAGGTCATCCTTTGGATCAACCCAAAAATGGGTTGTATCTTAAAACATATTGTGCATGTTTCTTTGTACATAGGTGTTTTTTCATTTTTGTACATTTTTGGATTGGTGTGCTTTGCGAGCATTTTCCTGCTTATTGGATCATTGTTGATTGTGCAGATGTCTATTACCTATTATGTCGGTTTCACGGATGGTGCTTCCCGTAGTACCCGAAACCTGTCTTCTGTAGCCTGGGTAATTTATGATCCTATTACTGAGTTGATAGACCTTCAAGGTATATGTCTAGGAAGAACCACAAACAATGTCGATGAATATAGTGTTGTTATTGAACTATTGACCGAGGTTGTTTCTCTTAGCATTGATGCATTGATTGTTAACCTAGACTCACAGCTTGTTGTTCTTCAGCTTAATGGGCATTATTATGTTAGAAATCCTCACATCTTAAGGTTGTATTTGAGTGTTTGTTTACTGGAAATACATTTTGATTACATCGCATATCAATATATTCCTAGACAAATGAATTAATTAACTGATACAATGGCCAATATTGTATTAGATAGACATTTTCATAATTTGTAGAAACATCATCACATGACAAGATCCATACAGGAAAATAGATGTATCTATATATATCAAGTGTTTGCATCCACGTGCATCATAAGTTCAAAAAATATGTATGTTTTGGTTACATCTTGAGACATCATGTCTCTCAAAAAATATGCAGAAATAAAAAGCTTAGGTGTCTAGACAGCGTGACGCTCGTGATAGTACGTTATTTCCCATACAAGACGCCTCAATAAGTGGTGAAAATGGTTCGACACCCCTGATGTGTGTCTCTAGTATGCGTGAGGAACATCATTCAATCTCGCATATTCAATGATTCCACGGGAGACTCCCTCCAAGTTTTGTATGATTTCCTCCTCCTCACCTCCCTCACCATGAGGGGCCACATCAAAATCACGAGGAATTCTCCATGCTATTGGAGACATGCCTACAAGTCTTTCTGGGCCAACATCTGCAAATACATGGATTAATGTTAGAAAATGCATAATAAAAAAATATAATACTCATCAAAATAAAAAATGAGTCTTACCCAATCCTTCATCCCAATCCTCTCCTAATGGGAGTGGTAGATCTGGATCACCTATAAATTCCGTGCCAGAATAGGGCCAGTCCTCCACAATAATCAGCTATTGACGGAGCCGCTTTAAATAACTCCAGTCTCCAGGACATCTGTTGACCACCCCCTAATATTGGAACCAAAGACACCCAATGGACCATCTGTGGCTCCTGGGCTGGTGGTGTCGGAACTATCACTTCCTAACGTTGGAAAATTGGTAATCGTTCCAAGATGAATGGTACCAAGATGGAACCATAGCTGAACTGCTTCAGCTTACCATTCTTGCATTTTTTCAACTGGAATTTTATGTTGATTTTTACCACCTCTGCCCAGTTGTAGATAGTTTTTTCCATGCAATATAATGCAAGAAGTAACTATGTTTTTGTGGCCTCATGTGGAGCCTGAACTCCTGCAACCCGCGTGATGGTGTGCAACACTACTCGGAGTGGTAGATCGGGAATTGTTTGGATATCCACCTTCCCGCTTTTGGATCCTTTCTGTGCTCCTCAGCACACTCTGTCGATAAACATGCTCATGTTTTCCATTGTGGGCCGAGTACCTGTTAGTATTGGTACTGCCCCCCTTCGCGATAATCTGGTTATGAAGTAAACATCTGAGACCTCAATATCAAGTTCCCGATCGTGAATTATGAATATTTCCTGATCAATGTCCCAGACACTGATAAAGTACAACAATAGCTCCAGTTGAGCTCTGAGACATGGAGCCATGAAGAATTTCTTGAGCCCGCAATCCTTGAGAAGATCCATGCATCTCAAATTGACCATGGCTTGCTCATATTATTCACTATGTTCTCGTTCTTTCCATTCAATCACCATTTTATTCTCTCACACCTGCAAAAACATCCATATGGTTGTCATTAGTCAAGTAATTTGATTTTGAAGTGTTTAAAGAGGGCTTATTGTTTGAATTTACAAGCTTAAAATTGTTGTCATGGTTGGCACAACTGTTTTAAGAATAGTCACGCAAATTGATGCGCCCGCATTTGGATTCAAGGCCAGTTGGCATGAGTCCATGCTCGGTACCCACTTCGACCACCGCACCCTAGTTCTTACAAAAATACCCCCATAGATCTACAAAATGGGTTGCATGCAATGAAAATTATATCAAAATGCAAGGAAGGGTATGATTTCTTACCTGGAATAGACCGATTCGCGATTGAAATTTTGGATTTTCTGCTATCAGCTTCGCAAAATCATAGTGAAAAAGGGTAAAAAAGTGTTCACAAGAGGTAAAAGTGAAAACTAATTTATTTTTTACCATTTTTTGGCATTTTATAAACATTTCAGAACCCTAATTACGTTTTGAAGTATATTTTTTGATTATTTTTCTATTTTATTTCAAAAATGGGTTTTATGTGTGCATCTTGTGTAGCGACAGGTCCTCAACATGATGATGATGAAGTAACGAGTTGTATTTTATACTTTTTCGGACTTGGTAAAAACACAAAAAAGTCACTCCTGGAGTCATCTTTCAGTTCTTTTCTAAATTTGGAAAATTGAAAAGATTGTCGAGACTCTTGTCATTTTGAACTCGTTAAAAGGCTACGAAACGATATCTACCCAGTATACATTTACCCATTTTTTGGGTTGGGATAGATTATTTATGAAAAAGGAATACCTTAGCCTATCACGACTAAGAGGTTCTCTCAGACATAGTTTTATACCTTTTCAGATCTCTTAGACTACCTACGAAAAGGGACTTGTTGGAGTTTTATTTTTTCACTTCTTTTCAAACATTCTAAACATGAAAAGATGTCAATTTCTTCCTTTTTCGGACTCGTTAAAACATAAATGGCATCAAAAACCATCACCATGACATAACCAAGTTCCTCCTTCCTAGGGCTCATAAAATGTACTAGGATGGATTTGTCCGAAGGAAAAACTTACATGACAAGCATATGCTATCCCCTTCAAGCTTGTTTCCAAAAATAATTGGGGTACTCGCCCGCAATGGTGGGGGAAAATGGAACTATTTATCAGTTATGTCAGCAGTACGTCACTCTTGAACATGACACTCATCTGCATTCGTGTTGGGTTGGGGACATCTTATTTTGTCATTTTTTCCTCCATGGGTTTGGGTAATCTGTTTTGACCTCTCATCTACTCTTTTCCACGTCATCATGACCTCATATCCCTTTATGTAAAATACTTCCAAATCTAGAGTCATGTCGCCGATATGTTCATGTTGTGGAGGTAAATCCCCTCTGCGGACAGAGGCGATCCCTACTGGCCCAGATCGGGTCTAGCAACAATCGTATCATGCTAAGGCGCAGGTTCCTAATTACAATAAACCAACTTGTGAGGAAGTCCTACCTCAAGTCCAACGATGTTGTTCGTAGAGAACATGGCGCTCCCGTTTCCTTGCTCCAACAGATCACAATCCTCTCGCTCGCCGCGATCGAACACCTACACACACAAGAAACATGACAAACACAAGCATAAAACCTGATATATGCAATTATGTATCAGTCAGAGAAGACACAACTCATGATCATAATGAACAATATGAGTGGAACCATAACCAATAGTCGCTTATCATTAATTCATCAAAGGAAAATACAACCAGGCTCTGACGCTGAACCTTCCTTTGGCGGGTCGTCAGCGTAATACGTCTCGGTAAAGCTTGTCAGGAATGGGGACAAGCCTCTCTCTTCGACCGTCAATCTCCTTGCTATGGATTTGGCACTATGAGGACTATCAAAGCTCTTGCAGCATTCTTTAGGCTATGAAGGCTCTTGCAGATTAGCTTGCAAAGGGAAATGGCAAGCTTATATAGATGGTGGAAGAGGAGTTGGGATCCCTACAATCATGGGATTGGCCCTATCCTCAAGGAAGCTTCCATGAGAGGTGGAAAACTACTTCCTCTACATGGAAATCCAAATCCAAATGTCCCAACTCAATTTAGAGACCAGTTCAGGAGTTGGTTAAAGTCAATCTTCCGCCATTTATTTTTAAAAAACACCCTTTATTAAGCCTGGTGCGAGTGCGACTCTGAGACAGAGCGCCAATTGGTGCACCCTCTTTGAAGAATTTCCCCCATTGGCGCAGGTATAACACAGGCTTGTCGCACCAAGTATGAAAAGGCTATTTTTAGGGTTTTTCACAAGGAGATGTCTTCAAGGAAATGAAATTCCATGTCTAGGGGAATGCCATGAAAGTGTTTTCAGGTTATGTCACTGCTCACAGGTCACGGAATGAGCCCTCCAATGTGCGGGATGGGGAATTGTAGGGACGGTGACAAATTTCTGTGTAACAGATGCCCCCTAAAGCATGAGGCCCGAAAGAGAGAGAGGGGTGAAATGCTTCACGAGAACGTGTCCAACTAAAAACACTGCCATCAGAAAACTTGCGTAGAGAAATACAACTGATATCTCAAATACATGATATGTATGTGGTATGGGCACAGCCATCCATAGCAGAGTATACAAGAATCCAGATCCAAGGTATGGACGTAGCCATCTAGTGAGGATCGATAAATACACTCAGGTATGGTTGCAGCCATCCAATGAATTTGTCATGTAACTAATCATAATAATCCACAAAATCGCAGCTTAGATTCTAAACAGATGGAATCCAGTGTCTTGCGCTCCATCTCGACCCGAAAAAAGTACAATTTGAAGCATGTGAATAAGTGAGCTGAAGTCGAACATGCGAGAATCATCGCCTGATTACCAGCCAATGATGGAAGCTGTTAACAGACGCGAGAGGTACCACCAATAATGACAATGGCCCTCAAGGTACTATAGGTACAATCTACAGCATGTGAATCAGTGAGATGGTGTCGAACACCCGTAGAATCACTCGATCGGAGGCCGGTGATGAAAACCTCATGTCGAATGCGAAGAACCTGCCATTGAGGCATGCAGGTCCCAAGGTACCAGAAGGGAGTCTCTAGATCAGCTTCCTGGATAATGAGCTGAAGTTGACAGGAAGTGACCTTGATCGAAGGTGGGCCATAGTGTTTCCCACATCATCAACGTGAGACAGAGGAACATAATGTCTTTGTGAATCAAGATCATATGAGAATCAGAGGAAGGTTGATACTTGCAGAGGTCAACTTCTCTTGAACATATAGGCGGCACGACAGTGGATTTGGCAGTATTTGACATCAAAAGATCAGAGGTCATGATGACGAGGCAAAAGAGTAGATGAGAGGTCAAAAGGGATCACCCAAACCCACGGAGGCAAGTGAAAAATGAGATGAGATGTCCCCAACCCGACATGAATGCGGACGAGTGCCATGTTCAAGAGCGACATACTGCCGACACGACATTGATGCTGGTTCCATTTTTCCCCAACATTTATGGCGAGTACCCCAATTATTTTTGAAAACAAGCTTGAAGGGGATATCGTATGCTTGTCATATAAGTTTTTCCTTTGGATGAATCCATCCTAGTACATTTAACAAGCCCTAAGAAGGAGAAACTCAAATATCGTCATTACGACTAGATCCAATGTCATCAGGGTTTTACGAGTCTGACAAAGGAAGAACTCGACGTCTTTTCATGTTTAGAGAGTTTGAAAAGACAACGGAAAAGTAAACTCCAACAATCCCTTTTCGTAGATAGTTCCTCAAATCCGAAAAGGTAGAAAACTATTTTTGAGGAAACCTCCTAGTCGCGATAGGCTAGGGTATTCCTTTTTCGTAAATAATCTATCCCAGCCCGAAAAAGGGGTAAACGTATACTAGGTAGATGTCGTTTCGTGGCCACTTTAGCGAGATCGAAACGACAAGGGCCTTGGCATCTTTTCATGTTTAGAGAGTCAGAAAAGAGCTGAAAGATGACTCCAAAGTGACTTTTTCATGTTTTTACCGAGTCCAAAAAAGTATAAAATACAACTCGTATCACTACCCAAGTCGCGTAAAAAACCTGTCGCTGCATATAAAAGCAAGCGTAAAATCCATTTTCGACAAAATATATTAAAATATTGAGAAAAATGACATTTAAAACCTAATTTTTGACCTGAAAAGTTATAAATAGGCTTCAAATGGTAAAACAAATTTACTTTTACTTTTTACCTTACTTGGAGAGCAACAGTGGTCCGTTTGTGTGCAAACTTGCGGCAGTGATTGCGAATGATCCGGGACATCATTCAGCTCGTCGTTTTTTCCAGGTAAAAGGTGTTCCCTTAAGTTCCATTTTAATCCATTTTTTATTAGTTTCCATTGTACAGTCGATCTCTAGAGGAGACTTTAAAAAATTTTAGGGCTCCGCCATTGGCGCGGGTATGGGGCATGGACCCGCGCCAATGGACTTTTACTCACAAAGGGGTCACGCCAATGGCGCAACATAATTTTCCGCTTTAGATTTCCAAATAGTGAGGCATCCATCTGGATTTTCAAGCATGACAGAGATATAACAAGGGTTTTTTTATCATGTTGATGCAGGTAACCAAGCACAATGGTTATTTAATGGAAGGAGAGGGAACATGGGGAGGAAGATGAAATGGCTATGGAAAACGAAGCCTATATGAATGCACTGAAGAACTGTGGACTCAAAAAATTCTTCCTTACTCCATGTTTACGAGCTCAACTTGAGCTGCTACAGTACTTGGTCAGCATATGGGATGAAAATGAGGAAGTATTTAAACTTCGAGACCAAGTGTTGGAACTTGAGGTTTCCGACGTATATTTCATCACCGGGCTGTCGCGCAAAGGCCCAGCACCCATTTTGACAGGTAGCAGACCTTTCAGAGAAAATATGGAACAAGTAATGGCGAGGGTGTGCCCAGGGGCACGAACTGGATCAGGAAGCTGGAAGTTGGACATCCACACTATCTGCAATCTAGCACTCAGAGTGGTGCTACACACCATTACGTGGGCTGCAGGATTGTAGGCACCGCATGAAGCGACCAAAAGCCCAACTCATACTAGCCTCCAAGTGTATGAGCCCCACATTGTTTGATTGGGCTACTGCAGTGATGAGCAATATCAAGAGGCAGCTGACAAGATGCAAGCAAGTCAAACTAAAGCAGTTTGGCTACGGTTCCATTTTGGTGTCGTTCATCCTAGAATGACTACCCATTTTCCAGGGCCAAGGGGCCATAGTTGCTGAGCCAATACCAAGAGAGCCGAGGATAGCTCGCTGGGCAGTGCTTATGCCCAGGTCAGGAGGAGGCCAACAGATGTCTTGTAGGCCTAAGTTCTCTGGGTGGTTACAACAACAGCTGATCGTGGTCGAGTATTGGCCCTATGCTGGGACCGATTTCACCGGAGATCCCGATCTTCCGCTCCCGGAGGGGGAGGATTGGGATGAGGAGTAGGGTATGATACTCTTTTTGATTTTTATGTATTTATGATTTTTTTTGGTAATACATGTCCATTTTGACAATAGTTTTATGTGTTGCAGATGTCGGCCTAGAGAGGCCCGTGACCATGTCGCCCATTGCGCAGAGAACCCATGCCGTACATGACCCTCAGGCTGAGGGTGGCGAAGGCAGCGAACTGATCCAGAACTTGGATGGCATCGCCCGGGGGATCTCGGACTATGCACAACTAGCAGATGTTCTGCTAGCATACCAGCGACACACTGTGGGGGTGCCTAGTCACCTCCATCGACTACTGAGACGCTTAATGTGCGCGGTGGTGTGTTACCATGAGCACCATGCAGATTAGACATCTAGGGATTTTCCTACATATTTTTTGAGAGGCATGTCGTCTTCGACTGTATTAAGAGGAACATGTATATTTTTTGATTTCATGTGATGCACACTATGTAAAAATTTCGACACACACACACACATATATATATTTATACACCTATTTCTGGATGGACCTCTTTACATGTGATGATGTTTTTATATGCTATGCAAATATCTCATACAATGTAATCTAATATATCAGTTGCATAACAAATGACCCAATGAAAGAGTTCAAAAAATGTATCTAATCACACATTTTATTTTTATGCAAGCTTAAAAGCACAGATGCACACTATGCATGGAAATGAGTTTTATTTTTATGCAAGCTTAAAACACAAACTATGCTTGAAGAAGATGGGCATGCCCCCAGCATGGTGTCTCAATTCGAGGTACATGCCCCCCAAGCTTCAGTCCATAGGAAATGGAGTGAAGGTTGAAAACATAAGAGATTTGAACTAAATCTATCAAAACTCAAATTGAACATGCTCGTGTTTCATTATTTTAACGAGGTTGACACACTTAAAAGAATTGTCCTCATAGCAACTTGTTTCATTGTTTTAGGAGCTTGGCACAAGAAGAGGAACTGTGCTCCGGTGAGCTCAACGGAGGAGGCTTAGGAAGGGGATAACCAAATACATCACACTCTAGACAATCGGACATTGCCCCCAGGCTGGGCATGAAGGAGGAACCATGATGTCCATCGCTCCAAGGCAGCTCCTCAAGAGACATTGTTTCAACAATGGCTTCGTCAGAAGGGAAAATCTCTTTAAGAGGATCAGTCGAGTTGGCCTCACCAAGCTAGGGGGATTGAGAATAGATATCTAAAGCCATGCTTGAGGGAGCATGTTGAGAGGGAGGATGATCGGATGCGGTGACGATCTCACAGTAATTAATCTCTACTGGAGTTAAGGGCATCGATTCTCCAAAATCGGTCACCTGTTCAGGCGAAGGGATGATCCATGGGTCATCAGACCTAGAGATCATATTAACTTGAACGGTGTGTGGTGGTGGCACGGGAAAAATACCCATGAGGACGGGGTCCTTGAAGAGACCGGGTCCTACACTGTCAGGGGGATTAGGGATATTATCCACGTAAGGAACATTGTTCTCAGAGGTGGAGGTGAAGAAAGACAACTGATCCACAGTAACAATTTTTCCCTCATGAGGAAACTTAGGAAGTCGAAAGAGGGTGGATGGCACGCATAACATGGCGTGAGTCCAAATGCGGCCGAGAAGCAGATTGTAGTTAATCTTGGCGTCAACCACTTCTACTTCTACATTGACTTTCTTCCCCTGTAACGTAATTGGAAAACTCTCGAGAACACCCAAGGGTTTGGATTCCCGACCATCGAATGCCTCTAAGGCATTGGGAGATGATGAGAGCGCTGGAGAGCCAATGGCCTTCCAGCAAGCGGACAACATGACATAGGTAGAAGCACCTTCATCCACAATGGCCCTATGAATGTTAAGACCGTTGATCCTGACTTGGATCACAAGAGAAATTTGATGCGGAAGTCGGGGGGTAAAGTTTTCTAAGTCGAAGGTGAGAAGACTAGAATTGGTAGGATCCATTCTACCGATCGCAGACAACAAAGCTTTCTGTTGCAAAGGGAAACTTTGAAGGACTTCCAATGTGGACATAGCAGAAGGTCCCTGTGCCAAATCCTCAACAATACTGTAGTGCTGAGCGGCACAGGAATTTGGATTGTAGGAAGACCATCGTATAACACCTTTAGAAGGTGGCCTCACAATAGGTTTAGTAGTATGCTTATCAATTTCCAAAGAACTAGAGACAGGTGGAGGAGGTGGGCCATCCAAAACTTCCTTTCCAGATTCCTGACCTGATCCAGCGTAATCCTTCAAACGCGTAGCAATTGAGACAGGTGCAGCACCATTCATCATAAAGACCTGGGACCCAAATGGGGCAGATGGTGAGGGCTGCTCAACCGTCTGGGTCTGCTGAGATGGGAACGGTTCTTTAAGAACTACCGGAGTCCCTTTGGAGCCTTTTAGGAGTTGACTAATTTCAGATCGTCTGGGACAATCCTTAGTATAATGATCTCCTTCACAAATAAGGCAGGGGTACTTCGGTTTATGTTGGGAACCATCATTAGTACGAGGTTTAGAAGACTCTGAATTTGGGGCATTGGGTTTGGATTTTCCTTTGCCCTTCTTCTTTCCTTTGGAGGATTTTTCCATAGGATTAACCTGAATAGTGTTAACCTCTGCAGTTTTGCCAGAATCTAGAGGGGCGAGAAGAGCAAAATTATTGGACAAATTGGACTTTTCCTTCCCATTCGAAGATTTTCAAGAATTTTTAGACACAGAACCAATAACACCATCCACCGCCGGGGTAGGTGGAGCTTTAGAGGTTCCTGGGCGTGGGGCATCAGTCAAAATATCATACAGCGTGCCGAACTGAGAGTATACTAGATCAAGATACTGGGCATGCGCAATGGCCTGTTCCTCAGTCACACATGCCCCCATAGCAATATCATGAAAGATTTCGTTAATGAAGGACGTGGTGAACCAATGAGTTAGTAGTTGATCAGGTATATCAAACTTGATTAGCCTACGATGACATCGCCACTCATGAATATGATCAAATATGTGGGTGGATTTATCCTGCTTCAAGGAAGTCAGGAGATGTGTCCCGGCTTCATAGCGAACCAATAACTGAAAGTGGGTCAGAAAAGCCATTGCTAAAGTATTGAAATCCTGAAAGATGCCACGGGGTAGTTCAATATACCACTTAGTGCGCTGGAAGAGACGTAGACGAATTGAATCATCAACCCAAGAATTAGACGAACACCACAAATGGTAAGTCATTATGTGAGCTTGGGGGTCTTCACCAGCTTTACCTTCAAACTTAGGGCAGTCGCCGGGTACCTTGGTCGGAACCGAAGGCCAATAAGGATTATGAAGAATCAGATCATTGGTTAATTTAGAAACATCTGGTAACTCCAAAGTAGCCAAGAATGGCAATTGTGGATTGAACGAAATGCCAGGCCCTCGATAAGGACTGGTACCTGTACTCTACGCTAGTTGAGAATATCCTTGCTCCCATGGGTTCTGTCTTGAAGGATTCTGACCATAGGAGGTATAGGGTGTATAGCCAGCCTGATTCGGTTACTGGTAACCAGTGTATAGGGGTTGATAACTAGAGTATGGACCCTAATTATATGTCGGCTCCGTTTGAGCAGTCTGTGGATTTGGCTCCTGAGTATAGGTGTAGCCAGGTTGTTGAGTGTAATAATGGGAACCTTGGGGTGGATTATAAGTTGGTCGAGATTGACCGTGAGAGTAGTAATCGCCTTGAGGTTGAGCGGGCTGCTGATAGGTGGGACCCTGCTGAGGGCGATAATTAGGATGCACTGGTTGATTCGGTTGTGGCATCGAGTAAATCAGTTATTGAGTAGGGTTGATGGGATGTGTAGGCTAGCCTGGTTGGATAGGCTAGCCAGGCTGAACGGGCTGGCTTGGTTGAATAGGCTACTCTGGGTGAACAGGTTGACCTAGTTGAACAGGTTGCCCTGGGTGAACAGGTTGTGCCGATTGTGCAGGTTGACCTGGCTGTTGTGGAGCACCAGGTTGTGCTGGATTGGCCGGTTGGCCTGGTGGTGGAATGGAGCCAGGTGGTGGCTGGTAACCGGTTTGACCTGCAGTAGGATGATAAGATGGTCCTGGCTGATGTGCAACATTTGGAGCAACAGGATACTGAGGTTGCATGGGTTGGGAAGGTTGGACTTGCCCCCCAGGACCATATACCAGCCTGGGTTGGTACCCTGGTTGACTTGTGAGTCCTTGAGGTTGCCCCGGTTGGACTCCAAGAAGAGGTTGCACGAGTTGACTTGAAGGGTTGTAATATTGTCCTTGCGGACCATATAATGGCCCCTGCTGACCCGCAAGGTAACCTTGTGAGTCATCAGGATAGCCAAGCTGGCCCGGAGGTTGGCCTTGAAAAGGTTGTCCTTGCGGGTTATAAGACTGCCCAGCTTAGTTATATGGTAAAACCTGAGCATGAAGTTGAGCCTCAGGAGTGGGTAAATGTAAAGGATTCCCGTACTCATCGTACTGATATGGAAAAACGTACACGGGTGTACCATACTATGCATAATGCGAGAAATACGATTGGATGGGATCTTGAGAGGATTGTCCGACCTCGGAGTTCGATTGTTGTAGGGACAATCGATACTCCTCAGAAGAAATGTTCTCCGGCATAGCAAAAGCTATATAGATGTATTCGGGAAGTGATGTGATCCTTACGGACTGAGCGGTAACAGCAGGTGTGGATGCAGCCACACAAACAATGGGCCTAACGGGCACATAAGTGACCTGAGGGGATGACGTGACAGGTGTCCTAGGAGACATCCCCAGTGAAGGAACAATCGGCCTCGTAGAAGGAGCTGATTACCCCATAGAGGCATCAGCGGTGATAATCTGACCTAAGGATCTATACCCTGCTGGTAGTGAGGGTCCGGGCGAAGACATAACAGATGATTCGGCATTGTCTTCTGGGAATAACTTCCAGGTTACTTTTGGGAATAGTTGGTAATATTCACCAGACGTGGGGATTTCCTCGCTAGCAGAATGACTAGATTCACTCATATTTTAACTTGCCACTAGATCGCGTAACAGACGACGAGGAGTAGGAGGAATAACAGCAGCTAAAAAAGGCGAACTTGATGTAAGAGGAGGGAAATGTTCCCCTACTCCAAATCCAGACCAAGGGTCAAATAAGGGCCAATTGAACTCAACTGGTCCTCCAAAGGGAAGCTCAGACAGAACCAGTCCCCTGTCGAGAAACTAGGAAACGATGGGCTGCTGAGGTTCAGCAGAGGATTGAGGAACCTCTGATGAATCGTCCGTATATGGACTACCAGTAGACGAAACTGAGGGTTCCACCACTGTGGTAGTAATGAAAAGAGAAAAAGATCAAACACACACATGGGGTGAAAAAGAACCAAGACACACAATCAAACAGCCAACGAGAAAAATCTAACAAGGAGTGTGATCGTGGGTGATTTATTTTACGACATTGAAACTTAGAAACTTCACCGTTTCATGTTTTAAGAGTCGAGAAACGGATGAAAGATGACTCTATCTCTTTCAGTTTTGAAGCAAGCGTGAAAGGACAAGTGCTTGGTGATCTTTTCAAATTTAAGGAGTCAGATAAGATCAAAATGACTGCTCAGGAATACTAGGCAAAGGGTGTACCAAATAACCGTGAACTACAATATACACCTTGGTTTCAAAAATGAAAGAGAAATCAACCACGGACTTAACGTACGTGCAGGTAATCTCCCCGAATGTTGTGTCCGGTGTATCACGGGTATAGGGCGGCAGACTCAGCTTCCTATGGATAAAGGATAGAAACCTAGTGGGGTCTCCCTTTATATACACGACGGTACGGGGAGCACAAGTCCATACTAGTGCTATCTAAAGCCAAGAGGCGAATGACAGCTACTAGGTTTAAAGACGCCGGAACACATCTCTAGCCTAGACCTCTAAATATTTCGTTAATGTTTCAACGCTGCCTTAGTGTAAATTGAATAAATTTTGATGTTTATCTTCAATTATGTTTCAGTTTTTAGGCCCTAACGAGTGTTATGTCTCAAAATATCCTAAATGCACACTACATGCCACTGCATATCATTTCATTCGATGAAAGCTAATTATGAGAGAGTTAAGAGATTTTCACACAACAACAAAATGATCAGACAACAACCAATGACGTCTCTAATGCAGCTAATGGAAACTAAAAACTTTTCTTTCAAAGTTACTAATCACTAATAACACTGAAAAGATTTAATTGACACTAACTAATCCAACGCAAAAGAGATTTTTTGTATTTTCAATGTTTTAAGGGCAAAATGCACTAACAAAATGAAAACTAATGAGACAAGCAATTTGAGAAGCAAAAGCAAAAGAGGAAAACAATCAAATTTCACTCAATGCAAGCACACAATCAGATCTCAAATCGACAAAAAGTCCCTCAAATCAAAAGACACCCAAAGACTCAATTGAACCATGTAATCTAGGCCCAAAACGAGACAAAGTGGAATTCGTATGAAGAAGAAGCCAATCACTCGAATAACGCAATAAAATGATGAACAACCACCAAACAAATGCAGAGAAGCAATCACAAGGTTAAATGAACAGGTAAACACCAAAAACTCCCAAGGGAGGCTCGACGCACAATAGCACCTAGATGCCCTAGGGCTAGAATGTAAAATCGACAGAAAAGGGAAAACAACCAAACGAAGAAGGTCGCAGTCAGTCAAACAAGGCTTTAGAACACTCAAGCAGTCGAAAAAACAAGACCAAACACCCAGATCAGTCTCAGAAGGCTCAAAACACAGTGAACCCTAGCACCTTACAGTATTGGCACGACTATAAGGCTGAAACTAGCACCAAAATAGAATTGGCGCAAGTAATACACTGACAACATGTGCAAGTGGGGGCGACTGTAACACTAAAAAGTGCGCTAGTCGAGTTTACTAAGGAAAAATAAAAAATAAGCAATCCAAGAAGAAGACCAGTGATGTTGGAGCTTAAACCAAAAGCCAAAGACACAAAAAGAACTAGCCAAAAGAGCTGATCAATCAAGCAAAGTCAAGAATCGACCAAAAGACAAGACAATACTCCAAGTGTTCAGTTCATAAACTAAACCGGAGATTGACTGAAGTAGCATTCATCTACTTTCGCTAATGCAAAGCAAGAGCGTTTCGAAGGCTATCTGGCTAACTTCAGGCTCTGTCTATAGTTTATAAAGCAAACAACAAGCTAACTCCCCAGTGGAGTCGCTAATTTGTTGTGGAGGTAAATCCCCTCTACGGACAGAGGCGATCCCTACTAGCCCAGATCAGGTCTAGCAACAATCGTATCACACTAAGGCGCAGGTTCCTAATTACAATAAACCAACTTGCGAGGAAGGCCTACCTCAAGTCCAACATTGTTTTTCGTAGAGAAGATGGTGCTCCCGTTTCCTTGCTCCAGCAGATCACAATCCTTTTGCTCGCCGCGATCGAACACCTGCACACACAAGAAACACGACAAACACAAGCGTAAAGCCCGATATATGCAATTATGTATCATTCGGAGAAGACACAACTCATGATCATAATGAACAATACGAGTGGAACCATAATCAATAGTCGCTTATCATTAACTCATCAAAGGAAAATACAACCAGGGTCTGATGCTAAACCTTCCTTCGGCGGGTCGTCAGCGGAATACGTCTCGGTAAAGCTTGTCAGGAATGGGGACAAGCCTCTCTCTTCGACCGTCAATCTCCTTGCTATGGATTTGGCACTATGAGGACTATCAAAGCTTTTACAACATTCTTTAGGCTATGAAGGCTCTTGCAGATTAGCTTGCAAAGGGAAATGGAAAGCTTATATAGATGGTGGAAGAGGAGTTGGGATCCCTACAATCATGGGATTGGCCCTATCCTCAAGGAAGCTTCCATGAGAGGTGGAAAACTACTTCCTCTACAAGGAAATCCGAAGCCAAACGTCCCAACTCAATTTAGAGACCAGTTTAGGAGTTGGTTAAATTCAATCTTCTGCCATTTATTTTAAAAAAACACCCTTTATTAAGCCTAGCGCGAGTGTGACTCTGAGGCAGAGCGCCAATTGGCGCGCCCTCTTTGAAGAATTTCCCCCATTGGCACGGGTATAACATAGGCTAGTCGCGCCAAGTATGAAAAGGCTATTTTTAGGGTTTTCTGATGTCTTCAAGAGCGATTCTAGGGATACGGATGGCTAAGTTATTTTGCTCACAGGTCACGGAATGAGCCCTCAAATGTGCGGGATGGGGAATTGCAGGGATGGTGACAAATTGCTGTGTAACAGTTCAAGAGAAGTTTTCTTTTGCAGTTTCCAGCCTCTTATCCTCTTTTCAGTCTTGATTCACTATCATCTGATTCCTCTGTCTCATGTCGATGATGTGGGAAACATTATGGCCCTCCTTCGACTAGGTCACTTCCTGTCGACTTCTTCTCATTATCCAAGAAGCTGATCTAGAGATTCCCTTCCGGTACCTTGGAGCTTGCGTGTGTCAATGGAAAATTCTTCTCACTCGACGAGAGGTCCTCATCATTGGCCTTCGATCGAGTGATTCTGAGGGTGTCTGATGCCAGATCAATGTTCACATTCAGTGGATTATACTTGTTGTACCTTGAGAGCCATTGTCATTATCGGTGGTTTCTCTCGTGCTTGTTAATAGCTTACATCATTGGCTAGTAATCATGTGAGTTTATTGCATGTTCGAATTCATCTCACATATTCACATGCTTGAATTTGTACTTGTTTGGGTTGAGATGGTGCGCAAGACCCTGGGTTTTGTCTGATAAAATCCAGGCTGCAGGATATTTTGGTTTACCATGACTATATGCATGACTCTTTTCAATGGATGGCTACGACCATACCTGAGTCTATTTATTGATCCTTCTTGCTGAATGGTTGTGTCCATACCTCAAATCTCAATTTTTTATGTGCTCTATTATGGATGGTTGTGTCCATGCCACATGTTCATGTATCAGAGATATCAGTTGTACTTGTACTTGGAGGTCTTCTGACGACAGTGTTTGGTTTGAACACATTCTCATAAAGCATTTCACTCCTCCCTCTCTCTCGGACCTCATGATTTAGGGGGCATATGTTACACAGCATTTTTTCACTAGCCCTGCAATCCCCATCTCGAACATTGGAGGACCATTTCCGTGACTTTTTTGTATTTTCATGCCTTTAAAAAAGTGCATTTCATCCCTTACCATGAGGAGAACATTTCCTCTATTGACTATTCCTTGAGTAGAATCTCAAAAGCACATGATTTTGGGTCGGTGCTGGTAGGAAGTTATGGCCTCACACCCATAAAGAAATTAGCACCGGGCCTCACACACATTGGCACTCTCTCTTAGTGGACATCCCGCGCTAAGCTATTTTTCAAATCTTTTTAAAATAAAAGAAAATTTTCCATTCCCAACCACTTTGTGAGTGGAGTCAACATGGTTTTTTCGACTAAATAACGTCAAACATCTTCCTTTGGCTTCTTATTTCCTACATTTGAGCAACCTCCCAAAGGATAAGGTGTCCCTTCCACCATATGAGGGATCCCAACCTCCTCCTCCTCTCCTATAAATATATCTCTCTCACATAGTTGTAGCTAGCTGAAATGGTTAAATAGCTAAACAACCTGAAATAGCTGGTGTGAGATAGAGCAAAGAGAGACTCATTATCAAGAGAGAGTCTAGGATTATTGCCTCGCCAAGTCCAATTCCTTGACAAATGCTTGATACATGTTTTGACTAGACCCGCTGAAGCAGGCTGCAATGTCAAGGCCCTTTTGCTCGTAAACTCTTTCTCTCTTCTTATTAATACATGACTGATGTTTCGGTTCCCGTTTTGCATTTGATATGATTAATATTGTGCAATATGTTTAGTTCTCCTTGACCAATTAAATAGTTATGAATGCAAGTATTGTTTTGTATGTTGGTATTGTTCTCTAATCCTTGTGCAGGCACCTGAGTACCAATGTTGGAGGACCATGACGTGTCAGGATGAAGAACAGGAGATTTTTGCCACAACTATGACAACTTCATTGGAACAAAGGTAGGACATCTATCCCGACTCAATTTCATTCATAAACTAGGAATCAACGCATTATCATGTCCTCTTGCTGCTAGACCCACCCTAGGGCTAGAGGGATCACCTCTGTCCGCAAAGGGGATTTACCTGCACAAAAACCTTCCCCTTGCATCCTTTCTTTGCTAATGTGCAACCATACCTCATCTCCCTCTTGAAACTTGTGATCAACTCTATGTTTGGCATGCCTCTCTTTGTATTTTCTTTGAATTTTCTCAAGATGTTCTTGAACTTGTTGATGTATAATCTGAATTTTCTCAATGAAATTTCGAGCCTTGTCAATGTCACTATGGAAATCTATTGCAGCATCCTTTCCAAAGATGAAGTCCATTGGCAATTTTGGAAAATGTGCAAACCATACTTCAAAAGGTGATGTTGGAGTTGAAGAGTGCTTTGCCTATTTGTAAGCGTGTTGAATGTAATGCAGTTGCTCATCCCACAACTTAGGATGTTTATTGCAATAACCTCTCAATATATGCACAACAGTTATGTTCACCAGCTCGGTTTGTCCATCAGTTTGTGGATTAAAATCAATACTCTTTTTCAACTTTGTGTCCATCATACTCCAAAGATTTGACCAAAAATTCCCAATGAACCTGGAATCCCTGTCACTAACAATAGAAGTTGGTAATCCAAAATGAACCCATACATGTTGAAAATAAAATTCAACAGTTTGTTCAGCAGTAATGGCTTTCTTACATGGCATAAGTATACACATTTTATTGAATCTATCCACAACTACATAAGTATAATCATGTTGTTTTCTTGACATAGGTAGACCTCCCACAAAGTCCATGGAGACACTCTCCCATGGCCTTGATGGCACCGGTAGTGGCGTGTACAACCCAAGCTTCCTATTACTAGTCTTACTTGTTCCACACATAGAACAACCTCTTATAAAACGTGACACATTATCTATCATGCGAGGCCGATAGAAATACCTCTATAGATGTGACACTATTTTGCTTACCCCATAGTGTTTAGCAATAAGAGATGAATGAGATTCTCTCATGATACACAACCTCTCTCCTTGTGGTACACACATCTTTCCCAAATGAAACAACAAATTGTTATGCATGTGATCATATTTTTCTTCAACTTGATTCCCTTCACGCAAACTAGCATACACATCTTGAAAATCAGCATCATGTGCATATTGTTATATGTAAATCTCATGTGCAATAGAATCATTTTTTAGTAAAGTAAATGCACTAATGATTGGTCTTGAAAGCATATCAACAAATTTATTGAAAATACCTTTCTTGTACCTTATAACCAATTGAAACTATTGAAGAAATCCCATCCACCTGAAATGTCTTGATTTCTGCAAAAAAATTTGTGATTGTAAGTACTTTAATGGTTGGTGATTGGTATGCACAATCATCTCTTTACCCATCAAGTAGTGTTTCCACTTCCTGATGCTTTGTACCAACACATATAGTTCTTTTTGATATGTAGGATAATTAGTTACAACACCATTGAATGTTTCAGAATGATAAGCGATAGGCTTACCATGCTGCAAAAGAGTTGTGCCCATGGCATAATCAATAGCATCAACTTGTATCTCGAATGGTTGTCTCAAATTTGATAATGCAAGTAATGGAGCTGAACTGGTCTTGTGTTTTAAAGCTTCAAAAGCTTGATGTTTTTTTCCTCCCCATTGGAAGCCTTTCTTCACACTTGTCACTGCATGCATAGGAGCTGCGATGGCAGAAAAGTTAGCAATAAAATTTCTTCAATATTGAGCTGCACCTAAGAAAATTATTACCTCAGTTATTGTTTTGGGTGTGGGCCAATTCACAATGGCTTCCACTTTATAAGGATCAAATCTCAATTCTCCTCCTCTTACAATGTGTCCCAAATAAACCAAATAAGTCTCTCCAAACTCACACTTTGACATCTTAAGAAACAATTTCTCTTTCTTCAAAACATCAAGCACTCTATTCACATCCAAGACATGTTATTATCTTGTTTTGCTGAAAATCAATATGTCATCTAAGTACACAATCACAAATTCATTAGGGAATGGACGCAAAACACTATCCATAACACGCATGAAATTTTCTGGTGCATTACACAAACCAAATGGCATAACTAACCACTCAAAGAGTCCTTGTTTGGTTTTGAATGTAGTTTTCCATACATCAGTTTATGCAATTCTTACTTGATGATATCCAATTTGTAAATCTAACTTAGTGAAAAACTTTTCTTCTTTCAGCGAATCAAGAAAATCATCTATCCTTGGGAGTGGGTATCAATTCTTTACCGTTATCTTTTTCAAAGCTCTGAATTCTACACACATGTGCCAAGTCCCATCTTTCTTTGGAATCAAGACTATGGGTGAACCGCATGGCGAGGTGCTTGGCCTTATGATTCCTTTATCCAACATCTCTTTGATTTGCCTCTTTATTTCAGAATTCTCCATTATCGACATGTGATATATACCAATTTTTGGAAGAGGACAATATTGTTGCAATTGAATCTCATGTTGAATCTCTCTTTTTGGAGGCAATCCTATTGGCTCCTGAAACATCTCATGATATATATCAACTACATCATGTAAATTTGATTTCAACTTAGGATCACAACCCTCAAATGATTCATGATTAACATCAAATTTAGGCTTAATCATAAGAAGAACAAAATTCTTACTTGAATTCACCAACCTCTTTACCTGTCCAACATTTACCATAGAATTTTTGTCTTCTTGCGATGTGCTCTAACAATGTACTCCTTTCAATCTTTGAATAAATGATATTTGTTCTCATGGCGATGGAAGATCGCTTTCCTATCATACAAGTAAGGATTCCCCAACCCAATTCCTATTATGTCAAGTGGAACCACATCTAATTCAACTATGTCAACAAAATGTGCATTGGTTGGAAACCACAATATGCATTTCTTTTAAACCTGTAAATTTGCATCCTTACAAATCCAACCTAAAGGATATAGTTTTGGATGTGATATGGTCTCAATGTTAAGTATCTTGACAAAGTCTTTAGAGAGTAAGTTTTCTTGTGACCCACTGTCAAACAATGTGTCAATCTTGGTATGTTTGGATATGACCCTCACATGAAACCGTTCAATTCTTTCTTCTTCATTTGGAGCATGTATGAGACAGTTTCATGTACTAGTACTGGGTTTAGTTTCAATTTATTTCCCCTTCATGTTCCTCGGTCCCATGGTTGTAATCTTAGATTCATCACCTGAATCTTCTCCTAAATCATGTTGAGTTGTAGCTACAGTTTTATGTTTCCCTTTGTTGTTTTATTTCTTGGGCCTCATTTCAGGATGTAATTTCCAACAATGAGTTTCATCATGGCCTTCTTTTGAAAAAAAAATTACAAGCCAATTTTTCTCCCTCTTTCTTAAAAGATGCATTCTTTTTTCTTTTACCTTTTGAGGTATTCACTTTGTTTTTACCCTTAAAAGGGTTCTTTCTACCCTCTTCGGAAATGTTCTTCCCTCTAGCGTCTAGATGTGTGGCCTGAACACATACTTCATCTAGACTTGTGCGGTTAACCATGAGAATAGTATGTTTAAGGTAGCTATGTAAGCCTCCGATGTACTTGAGAAAAGTGTCTTGGCTCTGCAAATCTACCCCTAATAAGAGAGCTCTACTCCTAAATTATTGGGTGTATTCTTGCACATTTTGTCCCTTCAATTGCCTAAAGTTTTGTCAGTTCATTATGGCTTTCCAGATATGAGCTGATGGATAAAATTGTTGTTTTATTGTAGTAATGAAATTATTCCATGATAGAATAATATTACCATGCTTCTTGATCTCCTCCTTTGTCTTGGATTCCCACCAAACAAGTGTTTCACCTTCCATTCTTAATGAAGCTAATTGGATTTTGGTATCATCATATTGAAGGTTATGGATTCTCAAATACACCTCCAATTTCCCAATCCAATTATCAAGATTTTCTGCATTGACTTCACCATTAAACATTGGCAATTCAAATTTAACATCAAGTTTTAAAAAATGACTTTTACCATTGTTTTTTTGACTTGTGTGGTTGATGTATTAAAGATGAAGTAGAGGATGATGATGATGAGGATGAGAATGATGTCTCTCCATCACCTCCATTTCCTCCATTACCATTTTTTGACTTATCTTTGTCGTTGTGACCTCCTGAAGATCCCTTTCCTTTCTTGTGAAGTTTGGATCCTTCTCCTTCTAATCTCTCATTCCTTTCTTGATAAAGGATTCTAACCATGTTAGTCATGTCAAGGAATTCATTCCTAAACACTCTTTCTTCCTCCTTGGGATCAACTTCTTCATGGATTTCTCCTTCCTCTAGAGGCATGCTTAATGTAGCTTCTGCTTCTTTAGGAGGTGAACTAGGTGGTGGAGATTGTGGCAATCTTACTCTCCTTTGCTTTGGCTCTTCTTGAGAACCTTATGCTCCCACCAATTTTCCTTCTCCTCTCTTGAGCTTGAGCCTTGTAAGCATCTAAAACTTGCAAACATTTAAACAAATATTTTGCACAAAACAATATGAGAGAATAAACTCTAGCTCTCATAACAATCTAATTTGAAAGGATTGTATTATTTTTTTTGTGCTAACTTTATTTTTAATTTATAAACATGTGCATACTTGTCTCCATATTTTTCTTAAGCATTGATAATTTTAACCATGAATTGTAGATTATTTTAGTGAATTAGAAGCATGAAATAAACACAAATAACACTGAACATCAACATATAACAGATAACTAAAACACCACATAACATTTACACAACAGGCATGATGAAGCAGTTCACCCCTCCTAGGCTACATCTACTGGTCCAACTCCCAATGGCATGTCCATCTTTCATTATGCTCAAAATTTTGCAAATACATGTATTTTCAGGCCTCTAATGTTGTTTTCTTTGCACCAATGGCTCCAGAATGCTACATTTAGTCTATAATGACTCTTCATTCAACCTGAATGGGCGAAAATTGAGTCTCCAAATCATTTTCCCAATAACACCTAGAAAAGTTCCACTAATTGTGGAGGACTCCACTTAACTGGAGTTATTTTGGAAATTTCTGCCACATAAAACACACCTCTAGACCTCCAGCCAATCCTAACCATGGCATTTAAAGTTGTGGTTAGGGGTGTCCACATGCCAACCTCCAGACCTCGCGGTTACCACTTATGGTGGAGAGGAACTTGGATTGAACCGTGGTATATAAGGTTTAGAATTGGAGTTTAAATCATGGGTTAATGAAACCGCCAGAGGTTGTAACCGTGCAGAGTTGTAACAACTCCATGTGACACGTTGAAACGGTTAGAATAAATGTCGCAAAGTTTGTGAGCTATCGGAGTTTGCTGGCGGTTGTTGTTATACATGTGAACACCTCTGATGGAACCGCTGGCGGGTTGGACCACCAGCGATTCCAACCTCCAGCGCGAATTCCATTACACCTTAAATATAACCCAACCACTACATTGGTTAAGTAACAACGTAGCACGGGGGTTAAGTTGTGTGGTTGCTTTGCTGAAGGTCGTGGGTTCGACTCCTGCGACCTTACCCCAAAATTTTATTGCATTACTAAGGGGACATGTGGCGGCCTCAGGGCTGGCCACATGTCACCATCTGATTGGCTCATTAAAAAACACGTACAACCCTAGAAAAAATGATATAGCGCCACTTTTCATCCACTTGTTGGCCCATAGAAAAGGAATATTCTTCAAAATATTCCTTTTTGTTGACTCTGCATCTTCCATGCTGACTGGGCATCCCAGTCAACCCTGTCGCAAAATTTAGTTGTTTGGGAATTTGATTAGAATGTGATATCTCCCTCATATGACATCGATTTTTCAAACCGTTCGTGGCACTGGAATTAGGAAGACGAGATGTATGTAACCATCCTAGTGTCAACCCAATCATGTAACTTTCAATTTTGAGAAAATTTTTTGAACTCCTGATCACTTACAATGCATGAGGGACTTTGACCCACCCCAAAGTCCCTTAACTTGTGTTTCGCACGACTAAAATACTCAAAATATTCCAAAAATATATCCAAAATTGCATTTTGGGGGGCCTGCTCCAACAGTAACACTAAGTTTTTCCACCGTTATGCGTGTCACCGAAGGAACATTAATGTGATATGGAGCATAAGAGGGGTTAATGGGGTTTACTGCCATATATATAAAGATATTCAGAAGGAAGCGGTTCAATTTTTGAAGAGCATTTTTTCGGAAAGAGAGGTGGTCCACATTGAAGATCAACTCTGGGCCGTCAAGGTATACCTGAGGATGTTTGACTAGATGTCAAATGATTCTCTATATATTTTTGTTTCTATGGAAGAGGTCCTCTCGGTTCTAAAATTCTCCGCCAAGGATAAGTTCCTTGGGCCAGACGAGTCGATGGTTGAACAATTATTACACTTTTTTGAACTTATGGACCCTGTTTTATTGAACATGGTCGAAGAATCTCGTCGGAGACGATACATTCCTGGTAATATCAAAACATATTTCATTTCTCTTATTCATAAGGTAATATCATCGGATACATTCTATGATTTTAGGACGATATATTTATGTAACATCATCTACAAGCTTATATATAAGGTCAGAGTAGAAAGAATAAAGGGTGTTCTATCATCGCATATTTCTAGAGAACAATTTGATTTTTTACATGACCGGTCTATAGACAATGCCATTGCAATTGCTCAGGAATGTGTTCACGCTATACACACTAAAAAATTGGAGGAGATGGTAATGAATATATACCTTAAATGATCTTATGACTATGTGGACTAGGCCTTTCTCAAGATTGTTCTTCTTAGGATTGGAATTGAGATTCATAATGTTGAATGGATCATGGCTTTCATTAAGGATGTATGGTTGGTTGTTCTTATCAATGGATTCTTGATAGATTTTTTTCATGCTGGAAGGGGATTGCGACAAGGATGCTCACTATCGCCACTACTTTTAATTCTAGTTATGGATGGCATGAGTAGAAAGATTAACTTGGAAAGGCAATTCGCTGATTTTAGTGGAGTATATATGGCTCTGAAGGTCATTATTACTCATTTATTATTTGTCGATGATATTCTCACTTTTGGTATTATTTCCAGGACTCAATGGGAGGCCCTCCATTATATTTCCATCACTTTCGGTTGGTATCTGGGCTATTTGGAAATAACTCAAGATCTTATCTTATGCTTTCATCCAGTGACATGGGAGAGATACTTTGCATTGCTAACATTTTTGGAGTTGCCTCGCGCCAAATTTAGGAAGGGTTCTCATATTTTGGCTTCAATTGGAAGCCTACCGGATATTGGTTGGGTGATTGGACATGGTTACTACACAAGTTTGATAAAAATATCAGTGGATGGACATATCGTCGGCTCACACTTGTGGGTAGTTATGTGCTAATACAATTCGTTCTACAACAACTCGCTACATATTGGATGTATGTTTTTTATGTTCCTTCTTTTATTATTTCCAAAATTCGGTCTATAATAGCACAATTTTTATGGTCTGGTGTGAAATGGGGTCACAAATACCATTTAATTACTTGGGAGAACATAATGAAGCCGAAGGATCTGGGTGGTTGGGGTTTATTGGACACCATTGTGTTTTGTTAATATTTTCTTGCTAAGTCCTTGTGGCGTGCCTTATTTGGGGATAGTATTTGGTCACATATTGTTGCGGCCAAATATATTTTACAAATGATCATTACCCACTGGATCAAGCTACAGGAAATTTCCATCAAGCAGGGATCTTATAAATGGAGGGGTTTCTAGAAGATGAAAAGTTGGTTTCTATAGAGGAATCGATGGAATTTTGATAATGGAAAACTATTGACAATCAAATGGGATCGAATTGTTGGGATACCGGACTCTGCTACTTTGAGAGATGACACCATTGATATGCTACACCAAATGTGTTTGTTGATTCTATACCAAGTAATTGGGGGATGACATGGACTACTTCCCATATGGAAAGAGGCTTCACAAATCGGTTTATCCGAACTTCATGCTTTGGATTGGGATCGATATGTTTTAGACCTCAAAAGGGCAGGCCTGTGCAGGAATGTGCGTGGCGATTATCTATCTTGGAATGGGCTACTAAGGAAAGGTGTGATGGTCATTGCAAAAAACTATTTATAATACATGTGTGACACTCAGATATCCAATCTTGAATGTTGGACCATCATCATGTGGAATCTAAAGGCTCCATTAAATATCACAGTATTTTGTTGGCTTACATGGCGAGATCATATCTTGACCTAGGACAATTTATGCAGATGAGGTTTTCATGGTCTAGGCCGGTGCCCCCTGTGTAAGGAGGAATTGGAGATGATTACTCATCTTTTTCTCTTCTACAAGTTCTCTTGTAAGATATGGGAAACCTTGCTCTCTCATTATCGCATCACTTACAAACGGTCCACTTCCTTAGAGCAATGTCTACAATGGGGGATGGATGGCAATGGAAATATTCGATACATCCTCATGTTTACCTTATGGGAAATCTGGAAGGAAAGAAACCATCTCATATTTGGGGGTTTTAATCCAAATGTTCACCGAGTTTTTTCCAAAATATTTGCGTGGACAAAGTACATGGTACCGAAGAAGAAGAACTACATAGAGCTGTTGGGGAGGTATGTGGGAATTCATATTAGTCTAAATGATGGTTTCTTTGGTAGGGCTGCACAAAGGGGGATTTGTGGATGCGGGGCTTGGTTGCGCATTAATGAATCTACACACTACAAGCTACATTGGCATGGGGGCTTCGGTACAAATTCCAGGGCGGAATTAGTTGCATTATTGACCCTGCTATGGTTCGCTTTATTAAAACAAGTTTAAAATCTACATGTATATGTTGACTCCATGACCATTGTTCAGGGTATCAATGGATGCATATCCTTTAATCCCCTTGATCTCAGAGGATGATTGGATCAAGTAAATTCTTTTATATCATCCTTCACCAGCTTTGATATTCAACCTATCTATTCTGGAAAGAACATCATGGCTGACTCTCTTTCCAAATCTAGGATGGATGATCCAGAGGGTTTCTTATATTATTCTTATGTATCTAATGGTAAACCTGGTGTGGTGGGTTGTATGGCTCCCCGATAACTATTTGATATCTTGCTCTGTTTTCCTTTTTATACGATTATATGCTTTCCGGTTTGTACTTGGTTTTTGTGAATATATATTTTATTATGTTTGAGCGCAAGACATATTTACCGATACACTGTTTGGAAATAATTTGTCGGGTTTTCATGAACCTATCAAGATCACATCATAATTGATACTCTCACATCACATAAAATATTTGATACAAATGTCACTGGTTTTATAGTTTTCTTAGTAAAGTCCAGTCTAGATATTTTCGTGTATTTTTTCAAACTTTAAAAAAAATATAATATATGTTATATAATAAAAGTTTCTTATATATTTTGACATTTTAAAATAATGTGGAATGTTTAAAGAAAAAACAATGATACTCTTAACACTAATCCTAATAATGTTTAATGTTTAAGGAAAAACAATGATACTCTTAACACTAACCCTGCCATCATGTGTATAGTATGAATTGGGTTGAAAGAAATAGAATGGAGACCATTATTACCATTTTCACTTTTTAAACATGAAGTTATGTTGACTCGTTTGAATTTCTGTGCCATTTGAAAATTGTTTTGATGAGAGTGCATTAATGCGTAATGTCTAATCCACAATTATTGTAAGCCATAACAACCTTTTAAGGGGGGAGATTACTTGGAATTGACAATTTAGCTGCCACAACAACATAGGAAGGCAGGATGACAAAATCGGCCAAAATTGGCCCACCTTGAGAAGCCTTATAATACCAAGTGTTAACAGCAACAATATATGAGCTGTACCTCACATTTTGTGATATGAATGAGAACTCATTATTATGCTGAGTGATTTAATAGCTAACGTGACTTTCACTCTCTAAATAAAAGTTTTGGACCCCAAGTCGCTTTCTCACATAGAGTGATATAAGATTTACCATGAACGGAACAGTGTGAATTAATTTTTCTATTTATACCGTATTAATGGTTATCACTTACCATTTTATAATAATTAAAAATATATTTTTAAGTTATGGCTAATCTAAATAAAGACTTATTGTTTTAAAGAAAATATATTTGTCTTGGGTAAGGATTTGACTTTTAAAATTCAAAAAAAAATTAAAATATATATATATATATATATATATATATATATATATATATATATATATATAATCATGTTTCTTTCTCAAAACCTTGTCAAAATAGTTATTGATATTGATAAAGATGATGGTGATAAAGTTATACATATATTCATTTGAGTCCATTGTTATTTATCTTATTTGTTTAGAAGTGATGAAAATTTCCAAATGAATGTTATATGATTCGAAAAAGAAATTTTGAATGATTTTATTTTCAATAATTTTATTATTATTATTATATTAAGAAGAATATCTAATAGTTAATTTCTTTAAGGCCTTAGTGTTTTATATATTTATTCTTAAAATAATTTTAAAAAATAGAAAATCAACTATCCCAAAACATGTTGAAAAAAAAAATCATGATCATAAATTAATAGTTGTATTTTTGCTGAAATTCTTACTTTCCAAGGTAATTCTATTAAAAATAATTTTACTAAAAAAAAAGCAAAATCAATCAGAGATCATATGGAATATATATTTGATTATTTGTGGACCTAGGTTAATTAAAAGACAAAGTTCTTAAATTCATTTAAGAGAGAGACTTTGTAAGCCTAACTAAATTACAACCTTTAACAATTATTTCAAAGTTGGGATTTGCAACCAAACACTGTGACTTCATAAAGAGGCTTGATTTGTTCATAAATTAAGGGCCCTTAACAATGACCTATTTAGAATCCAAGTTAGGGTGAAAATTGAGAATAAATTCATAACCGTTTTCACGTTAAAAAATTGCCACAATAAGCTTTAGAAAAGAATTGCATGGATGTATAATCCACGACCATAGTTTCTCATTTGAAACTATAAACTATTCTATTAGCAAATGATATTTTGTCTCAAAATGTAATATTGTTTGACCTTCAAAGCCCATATAGGATTAAGCTTCAACACCCAAAAAGGGTTTTCTTCTCCATGTAAATGATGAGATATAAGATGTAAAGAAATAAGGAAAATTATGTAGGCCCATGCTATCAATAGAATTAATATTATCAGAGAACACTCCTAAACTTGAAAGCATCCCTTTCGAGGAGGACTATTCAGATAACCCCAATAGAGGAAGAAGCTTTTAGAGTTATAAAACTACAAGGGAGGATAAGCCAACTCTCCCTTTTGAATTTTTCCACCATGATTACCGAAATACTTGTGCATACTTGCTATTGAAAAAACCCTAAGGTCATCACATGTGGAAAGGAAACCGCCACCACTATTGTAACACTGTCCCTAGCCCTAGTATTTTAATGAGTGTTAAATTACTTGTATAATATATTAGATTTTCATATCAACCGCAACTTTCTAAAATTGGAATGAAATGCCATTTTCCACAACTGAATGTACATATTTTTTGTGGATTTTGTTGTTGTCAAATGTATTTTAAGCATAAAAATTTAAGCTTTTCAAGATGAGCATAACATTCAACATTTAAATCCCTATAACAACTTACATTTAAAGAGAATATTAACATCAAATATTTACTTATAGCTTACCTAGAAAAAATTATTCAATATTTGATAGCAATATTTATGGAGTGATAAGGAAGAATACCTTAGATTATGGCTAAGTTATATTTGGTCGTCCAATCTACTTTTCTAATCTCCCATCCAACTAGGAACAACCTATCCAAATCCATAATTATTGGAAACCTTGGGTTTCCTAGCACTCCATGGAAAGGTTTCCTAGAGTTAGGTTAACCATTTTGATCATTTCCACAATTTTGATAGTTCTTGTCCTTTCCACGGTTCTCCCCACATTTTCTAAAAATCGATTTTCCTGTCGCTCGCCTACTCAATCTCATCCCCCCACTCCCAAAAAAACAGATTCATCACCGTATCCCATTTCAGTCCCTCTTCCCAAGATCTCTTTAATCAAGCTCATCATTGGTCATCAATCACAACTATATATTTGGTAAGAGTAAATCAAAATAAATTAAATTAAATTATTAAACAAATTTAGAAAATATTTAAAACAAAGTTTCAAGTCCTCTGCTCATGTAAGTTATAAGTAAAAATTGATTATCTTCCTTAAAATTCACAACAACCACCATATTCATGTGAGACATCATATCAACCTATGAATCAAGTCCATGAGGTTATTTAACGCTACTGAATATTTACCTATGAAATATACATTCCATAATTATTCAACCATTAATCACATAGGTAATAGCCTACTTTAGTAACTAATACTTCAAGTAGTTGTACTAGTGTATATGCATCCATAAATAGTGTATACTAGTGCAAGCCACACGTGCCAATGATAAACAATCATTACCTCTAATGTAAGTAATTCTTATATGTTCACAACCAAGTATGCAATACAATCAATCTAGTAATGTATTGGTTTTTTTTTTTTTAATTGTTGAAGTAATAGGTTGGATTTCTTACTCTTATTATTAGATAAGAGGTTAAAGTGAAACTTAGAGTGGTATTATTTTTTATGTATAGACTTAAGATTAAATGTTATTTGAAAATACAAAAATCTAGTGGGTGTAATGAATTGTTAATTTTCAAAATTGAGTGGGTGTAATGAATGGTTAATTTCCATGATTAGAAGAAATTATTTTATTTTTTGAATTTGTGTTCAAAACATTAAATTTTACTCATTATTGTGGCTTAAGTAAAAACTTATTAAAAAATAATATTTTCTATTTTCTATTTTTGGAAATTTTATTCAAAATGTTCAAGTAGCAGGTTGGGCATATTATTCCTATTAAATAGGAGATTAAAGTGGAATTTAGAGTAGTATTTGGTTTTATGTATGTGATTAAAAATTAAATTTTATTAAGAAGAACATAACTATGTTGGGTGCAACATCAATGATATCAAAAAGAAATATTGGTTTTCTTGTGGATATTATTTAGGATGAAACCACTTTTTGATCTTGAAGTAAGAGCTACAATTTCTATTGATTATCTTACCATTCATTTTTTTTTAATGTAATAACCTAAATTATTAGCCCAAGACCAAAAAGCATTTATAAAGAAGAGGAAACTGTCCTCAAATACAACCAAAATGAAGTCAATGTAGCATAATTTTACATCAATAAAAATACTAAACCAATTTTTTTTTTTTTGTAAATTAGAAAGTTATATTAACATATGGAAAAATGATTACATAGTAAGCAAGTTGGTGAGAGAAAAAGCTTCAACACCATGAACAGAGAGCTAATGCAGAAGAGCAGACCCTCTTGGGAGGCAATTTACATGGGAGTTAGCAGAGGGGGTGATACAGTTACAAAAAAGTGGGAACACAACCCCAAACAAATAAGGCCAACCTAGCCTCACATAAAGAGATGGGTGTGATTGGCTGAGAAACAGTACAATACAATAGTTCGAATAAAACAAAAGAACACCTAACATTAGCAAAAAGAAACCTCGGAGCTTCATGGGACTAAGCAATCCTTTATGTCGTGTCTTCCCCAAGGTAATCATCAAGACTGATGGGGAGCTCTAGGGTGTAGCCTTCATTTGTGGCATGTTGGGCTTTCCCAATTATGAAGGGGCCTGTTGCCTTCAATTTGATCTCTGACATACCATGCCGACTGGTTGTTCTTTGCTTCAACATAGTGTAATGGGGAGAATTTTTATCAACAAAATGTTGGTGGTGGACCTCACCCACATAGATCGGAGATTTATTTGTGAGGGTGACTATTTTATTTTCCACCGCGTTACTACAGTCCTGCTACTCCTACAGAGCCAGAGAAAGCATGGTTTTAGTCTACCAGTGGATCTCAATAGCTCTACTAAAGATGTTTTCCCTCACCCTGGTCAATCCAAGATCCAAGATCCAGTTGATGGACGCGTTGACCTCTTCCATGTTGACCCTTGGGGGACATTCTTGGCTCTGTCTTCTAGCTTAAGGATGTGATCCTTAGATTCCTGAGTGGTCGTATTCTCATAGATTATAGTTTTATTTCTCGCGGTGGTAGCCCCTCTTCTAGTTGGAGCTCTGTTAGGTGAAGACCAATGCGAGCTACGACCGCGACCATCCCTCCCTTGGGCCAGAGATTCATAGCGGTGAGGAGGCATTTTGATGGAGGGATTAGAGAATGAAAGGCTGCAAGGCATAGCACCCCAAGATCTGGGCTTAACGGGAATGGAGAGCAGATTGTTGCAGGGAAAAGAGACACATAATAACCTTGACAAGTCAGGGGCAGAGGAGTACTTGGGAGAAGACTCGCAATGGAATGAGACAATAAGCTTGGAGGCTGGGTATACATAGTCCACAGGCGAGGTGGGATTATGGCAAATTGAGGGGAGGGAAATGATGAGAAAGCATACACAATGCAAAGGGTGGTTAATGCAGCAGGGGCGCATGAAGCTAGATAGGCCCAAAGCGTGGTAGGTAGTGGAGTACGTGGAGAGGATCATACCTTTGCTGATGCGAAGGAGGATATGGAGAATCAGGATCATAATGCAATCAAAGGAGGATCAACATCCCAAATCATCCATTTTGTACCTGTCCGACCTTTCATTTTGCATGATGATGGCACAATCTTCCTTTACCTTGGATTGCACAAGATCATCCCACACTTCGGACAGGAGGCATACATTACCTTCCTCCCTAGCATTGGCCAATCAGTCTACCAACTGGTTCGCTCTATGTCTAACAATGTGGAAGGAGACATCCTTGGCGTGGTTGATATGCATTTTGATCCAATGAAGAATCTTGTTGAAGTGCTAACTATCCGAAACCTACGTAGCGCTCCGACATTGTTGAAGTTTCCGACAAACTTGAGTAACGACATAAAACCAAATATTTTGATATAACAACTAGTAATAATTATCTCACAACTAAATTAGAACATATTTTATTACTTTGCTTTTAAACTTAAATGAATTAAAATTATATGATTTATATTATAATTTTATCTCTTTAAAATTTGTTTTTTTAAGAGTATATTTTTGTAGCTTTCCAACAATCCCGTTCTCACTCTCATTGTAAGATTTGGTCATCCTTATATTAATGGAGATAGTTATAGGGAATAGTGTCTCTTATGAGATAATGGTGATTGAATTGAGGTGAATATGTGTAATTTTCAAAAAATTTCAATCTCTAAAAAAATACATTATATATATTATAAATAAGGCTTACTTATATATTTAGTGACATTTTAAAATAATGTTTAAAGGGAAAACAGTGATCGTGGAACTGTAATCCTGCCATTGGTACAGTATGAAATGGTTTGAAAAGAATAGAAAGGACACGATCATTACCATTTTCACTTTTTTAATGAGGAAGGTATGTTGACTCGTTTTAATTTCTGTACCATTTGAAAAATATTTTGATGAGTGCATTAATGCATAATATCTCATCCAGCGTTATTGTAAGCGATAACAACCTTTTAAGGAGTGACAATTTAGCTGCCACAACAACATATGAATACAGCATGACAAAATTGTCCCAAACATGGCAACACAACTCAACAAAATTGGCCCACCTTCAGAAGCCTTATAATGCCAAGTGTTAACAGCAATAATTTACGAGTTGTAACTCACATATTGTGATAGGAAAGAGAACTCGTTGTCATGCATAGTGATTTAAGAGCTAACGTGACTTTGACTGTTTAAATAAATGTTTTGGATCCCAAGTCGCTTTCTGAAATAGAGTGATAAGATTTTTTAAAAAGTTATAACTAATTTAAACATCAAATTTGGTGTATACTTTTTGTTTAAGTCAAGAAATTTGTTTTTATGTTATAATTTGATTACTAAATTCTACAAAGATGTCTATTATTTTTTTTTTTCAAACTCTTCTCAAAATATTTATTGATATTAATAAAAATGATGGTGATAAAGTTTCATTGTTATTTATCTTATTTGTTTAAGTGTGATCAACATTTCCACATATATATTGTACAAAAAAAATATTATTTAAATGATTTTATTTTTAATAAATTTATTGTTATTATTATTAATAAGAATACTTGAGAACTAATTATATTTTTTTCAAATATGATGTTTTATATTTTGATTCTTAAAATAAACTAAAAAAGAAATAAAAAAGAAGTATCTCAAAACATGTTTGCAAAGGAAAATTTTATGTTCATAAATTACTAGTTGTGTTTTTTTTGAAATTTTTACACTCTAAGGTAGTTTTATTAAAAATACTTTTACATAAATTTTAAAAAAATGAAAATTCGATAAAAACATCTATTTCATTGTTTTTTGACTTAGGTTAATTAAAAGACATAAAGTTCTAACATTTAAGAGATAGGCTTAATAATCCTACCTAAATTACAACCTTTATTAATTATTTCAAAGTTAGGTTTTGTAACCCAACACCCATGGTTTTATAAATATTCTTGATTTGTTCATAAATTAAGGGCCCCTAACAACGACTTATTGAGAATAAAAATTAGGGAGAATCCAAATTAAGGTGAAAATTGAGAATAAAGCTAGAACCTTTTTCACATTAACAAATTTCCACAATAACCATTAGAAAAGAACCACATAGATGTATAATCCATGACGATAGCTTTTCATTTACAACTGTGAACCATTCTATTAGAAAATTAAATTATGTTGAAAAATGTAAGGTTGTTCCACTTTCAAGCCCCATGCAGGATAAAGCTTCAACACTGAAAAAAGAGTTATCTTATACATGTAAATGATGAGATATAAGATTTAAATAATTAAGGAAAATTATTTAGGCCTACACTAACAATAGAATTAATGTTATCATAGGACACTTATATAATTGAAACCAACTATTTATAGAGGACTATTTAGATAACCTCAATAGAGTAAAAAAAAATTAGAACTACAAACTACAGAAGAGGCAAAGCAAACTCTCCCTTTTGAATTTTTCCACCACGCCTACCAATAGACTTGTTCATACTTGTTGTTGGAAAAACCCTAAAGTAATCACATGTGGGAAGGAAAATTGCCACCATTATTATAACACCCTCCCTCATCCTAACCTTGTAATTAGTATTGTAAATTACTTGTATAGTATATTAGATGTCCATCTCAACTACACCTTTCTAAAATTGGAATGAAATTCCATTTTCCACAATACTAATCTAATTCACATTTTTTTGGGGGGTTTTGTTGTTGTGGAAATGTATTTTAAGAACAAGAATTTAAACATTTCAAGATAAGCATAACATTCAGCATTTAAATTCCTACAACAACTTACCTTTAAATATAAGATTAAAATCAAATATTTACTTATATTTTATCTAGAACATTTTATTCAATATTTGATAGCAATATTTATGGAGTGATAAGGAAGAATACCTTTGATTATAGCTAAGTTAGCCCAATAATGAAACTCCTCTATATATTTGGTTGTTCAAGCTACTTTTATAACCACCCATCCAACTAGAAATAACCTATCCAAATCTCTAACTCTTAGAAACCTTGGGTTTCCTTGCAGTCCATGGAAAGGTTTTCTAGAGTTAGGTTAAAACCATTTAGACCATTTCCACAATTTTGATAGTTCTACTCCTTTCCATGGTTCTCCCCACCTTTTCTAAAAATCCATTGCCTTACCCCTTACTTTTTCAATCCCATATGTTAAAACCATTTTGATTATTTCCAAAATTTTGATAGTTCTAGTCATTTCCATGGTTCTCCCCACCTTTTCTAGAACTATGTTGCCTTACCCCTCACTTTTTCGGTCTCATATGTTAAAACTATTTTGTTCATTTCTGAAATTTTGATAGTTCTAGTCATTTCCATGGTTCTCCCCACCTTTTCTATCACATTCCCCCTCGCCAAATAGATTCATCACCTTATCCTCAATCAACCTCATTTTTGGTCATCAACTACTACTAGATATTTGATAAGAGTAAAAATAAATAAAAAAATTATTAAAAAAATTCATAAAATATTTAAAACAAAGTTGCAAGTGCTCTTTCTCATGTAAGTTATAAGAAAAACTTTAATATTTTCCTTAAAATTCACAACAACCCCCATATTCATATGATACATCATACCAACCAATAAATCACGTCAACTAGGCTTTTTAATACTATTAGATATTTACCTTTGCAATATACTTTCATAATTATTCAATAATTAATCACATAGTTAATAGCCTATTTTAATAACTAATACTTCAAGTAGTTTTACTAACTTTCATGCACAACATATGTATGCATAACTAGTGTACACTTAACTTGCACTTAAAAGTGCAATTTAAAGTCATATTTTCTTTTATGAATCGACTTAAGATTAAATGCTATTAAAAAGTACATAATTCTAGTGGGTGTAATGAATTATTAATATCCATGGTTAGAAGAAATTATTTTATATTTTGAAATTTTGTTCAAAATATTAAAGTTTACTCACTATTATGATTTTAATAAAAAAATCAATTAAAAAATAATAATTTTAATTTTTTGGAAATTCTATTCAAAATGTTGAAGTAATAGGTTGGGTATATTATTCCTATTAAATAGGAGATTAGAGTGCAATTTATAGTATTTGATTTTATGTACATGATTAAAAATTAAATGTTATTAAGAAGTATATAACTTTATTGGGTTTAGGGTAAATCATTACAAAAGAAAAATATTGGTTTTCTTGTGGATATTATTTAGATTGATACTATTTTTTGATTAAGAACTGTTATTACTTTTAATTATCTTACAATTCATTTTCCTTTGAATGTAAGGAAATGAATTATTAATCTAAAACCTAAACTTATTTAGCAAAAATGGATATTTTCCTTCTTATATCCAACCAAAATATAGTCAAAGTAACATAATTTTACATAAATAAAAATATTATACTAAATATTTTAAATTAATAATTAATAATAATTATCTCCCCACTAAATTATAACATATTTTATTATTAAAATCAAATTAATAAAAAATATACAATTTATCTCTTCACAATTTTGGCTGTTTAAAATGCGTATAATTTTCACCTTTTCCCACAATCATGGTAAGATTTGGCCATCCTTATATTAATGGAGACAGTTACCCGGAATAGTGTCTCTCATGACATAATGGTGATTGAATTGTGGTGAATATGTGTAATTTTTCAAAACAATGTTTAATGTTTAAAGGAAAAGAAATGATCCTCGAACAGTAATCCTTCCATTGGTATAGTATGAAACTGTTTGAAAAGAATAGAAAGGACACGATCATTACCATTTTCACTTTTTAATCATTAACTTACGTTGCCTCGTTTTAATTTCTGTACCATTTGAAAATAAATGTGATGAGTGCATTAATGCATAATATCTCATCCCGCGTTATTGTAAGCGGTAACAACATTTTTAAGAGTGGTCATTATTTGGAATGGACAATTTAGCTGCCACAGCAACATTTGAAGACAGCGTGACAAAATCGGCCCAAACCTGTCAACACAATTCGACAAAAACGGCCCACCATAAGAAGCAATATAATAGCAAGTGTTAGCAGCAACAATTTCTGAGGTGTAACTCACATTTTGAGATATGAATGATAACTGATTATCATGCATAGTGATTTTAGAGCTAACGTGACTTAAGTGTTTAAATAAATGTTTTGTACCCCAAGTCGCTTTCTCACATAGAGCCATATAAGATTTACCATGAACCGAAAAGTTTGAATTAAATATTTTTATTTATACCATCTAATTGGTTTTTAAACCAGCCTTCACTAAAATAAAGAGGAGTTTACATAAATCTGAGGTAGAGAGCATAAATCCGACGGCATACTTCTCAATGAAAAAAAACCCTAAACCAATTAGAAAAGAAAACGGAATGCGTCCTTACCCAAAGCAGAATAGGCCATTATGAATCAGAGGGGATAGGAGCCAATCATGGCAGCTCCAAAACAAATAATAAAAGTAAGATACTGGGCTACGGGATCAAGCCCGTAAGATCCTAAGCTACAGGATCAAAATGGGCTCGGGCATCGCACAAATAATTTTGCTAAATTCGTTATATGGAAACATCTTTTACATTTTGTTTTTTTTTTCCGAAGTTGGTTTAATTTATTGATATAGAACATAATGTACAATGTGAGACATGTCTCTGGGCTGCAAAGCTAACTAGCATCGGAGGGAGTTTTAATCAGAAAAAACTAAAATTAGACTGCCCTTATAGGGGAAATCGGCCCCATAGATGCCGCCCATAATTGGGAAACCAACATTGACAGAGTTATACAAAAACCAAAGTTTACAAAAATAGCCATAATCGTCATAGTTTTTCTAGTCCATGTGTCTAAGCATCTAGTAAATCATTGCAAAAACCAAAAAGAGGTAAGGAGGCCTGTCAACAGGCTAGCTGTTAACGTGCGAGGGAGGAGTCTCCTCCACAATTGGGCAGCTGTAATCATCCTCGACATTTTCATCTTTTTCCTTGGAATGTGGGGCAGTGTTCTCCGAAAAGGAAGTGGAGCTTTTATCCTGCGTTTGCTTGTCCGAGAGTGAAGAGCTCCGATTGCCATTTACGTCGCTGCTGGAGGTCTCCGAACCAGTTTTGACAGGGAGGGCTGAAGATTTTCTGGAGACCTGAGGAGGCCTAACAGAAATCGTGGACTTCCTCCTGCGCTCACTGGGGCCTGAGGCATTGCTATCACACTGATCGTCCTGGAACACTACCGAGATGGTGGCTGTAATTTTGGGCTTGTCCATGGCGTTGCTGAAGTGAAAATGGGCAACATTGCCAGTCGGAGGCTGAGAGGTGGAGACAGCATGGCTAGAAATGGGCGAATGAGAGCCAACACCTGTCCCACCACCCCGACTGCACCTCATGCGATGCCTCCGCAACATGCTCGCTGAATGGGAAGACAAAGAGACCAAGTGAGAGGACAAAGAGGCCGAGTGGGAAGACGAAGAAGGTGAACCAACACGCGAATGCAAGAGTGAGGCAGTAAGAGGTGACAATGAAGGCAAACCAGCGGGCGAAAGTAGTAGACAGGAAAGCAGTGGAGTGCGAGGGGAGGTGCGAGGCAAGCACAACACTGGGATGGCGGTAGAGGGAAAATGAAGGTAGAAATGAGCACAAGGACGAGAGTCTGTCAGGGCCAAGGGATGGCTAGCACTAGTCGACTGGTTGGCGAGCCGAATGCAGAGATGCAGCGGAGAGAAGGAGCTCGAGAAGGCATACAAAGAAGTACTAAGAATCGGCAAACGCATATCCATTGAATGCATCGAGCAAATTGTAGTAGAGTGATGGCAGAACGAGCGAGCGTTGAATGCCCGACATCGAAACCCAAGGGCCTTTAAGGCCTTGGTACCATGCTCAAAGTTGGCAGGTGGCTTGTCTAGATGTCACGTGTACACACTTCCACACATATTGGAGGACTCTTGGCACTTAAAAACTCAATTTTGTTCTATCATTTGTAGCCATATTTACAAAGAGCACAACCATATTTCCGACTCGCTATCCAAGGAGGCCACGATCCAGTCTAGTGGGACATGGTTAGGACTCTTGACACTTAAAAACTCAATTTAGTTCTATCATTTGTTGCCATATTTACAAAGAGTGCAACCATCTTTCCGACTCGCTATCCAAGGAGGTCGCGATCTAGCCTAAGGGGACATGGTTAATTTAAGAACACACTGGTCAAGATCACTATAGTTATTAGCACCGTCCATACATAGAAAAACATCCTGCTGAGGGGAACTAACCCAATTTTCATGGATTATTGCAGACATATATAATCATGTTTATATTTCTATGTATTTAATGATATTTATCATCAGACTTTTTTCTTCTGGTTTAGCATGATCACCCTAATAGGGGAACATTCCAGACTTATATTTTGTATGTGACCAAGGTCACAATTTTGATGCATCTGTCATTGGCATCTACAACATGTAATTTTCTAGCATATTATGAAAATTATTATTTTTCCACGGGAAAAAATAAATAAATTCTGAAATACAAAAATATCACTTTCTAAAACATGAAAAAAACAAAACAAAGCAAAATGAAACCCCACCCTGGTTAGGACACAAAGGAACCCAAATCACATACAACACCATTTAGTACGAATTCAAAAAAAATCAACTCTGATTCGAGAGAAACCCTTGGAAAATATAATTTCTACTTGTCTTTGATGAGCGCATCCATTCTACAATGAGTGTGTTCCTATTATTTGGGAGTTTGTTGAGGTCAAGTTAGTTGAGAGATTCTCTCCAACTAGTTAGCTTCTTGATTGGTGTATCATTGAGATATTCACTCAACCAAGAGATTGTATGTCCAAGGTAGACTAACTATCTCGAGACATAACTTGATGTATTTATATTGTATTATTATTTTCATGTTAATACAATTTGAGTGCATTTAGAAAATATTTGTCGGTATCAGAGGCTGAGGCTGTATGGGCTTGGGCGTTGGCCCTTGCTGGCTTCAGGGAAATAGAGAGCTTGGTGGTGTTTGTTTGTAAATATTTTAGTTTGTGTGACCAATTTTTTTCTTATTGCTATGTGGATGGAGAGACACGACCATGTGGAGAAGACTCGCTGCTGGAATGTGTGACACGAGGAGATGCAAAGCATCGAACATGCAACCACTAGGCATTTTGAGCATCTTCTTGTTTTGAGGGTTGGAGCAGCCAATGCAAACTTTATTTTTTACATGGCAAGAGCTATGCTCTGAGTAGCTTGTCGATCACTACAAATCGCTGCCAATCTGAATGTATAAGGAGTGTGTGAGGTTGGTGAGATTAATATTTTGTAAACCTACGATCTCCATCTGGAGAAAATTTTTTGCAACATGCCTTAGTTGATGTGCGTGACGAAGCATTGTTTGATTGAAAGAAAACAAAATTCAGTTCCTGTGTGTGGAGCATGTTGAAGAAAACCATAGATCAATGGAAAGGTCTGTGATGTTAGCATGGTGGAGTCGAGTCTTTGTGGCATTGTCTCAGTGGAGGTCGTGTCTCAGTGGAAGAGTCAGTCTGCCTAGCGTGTCGATTATGCCCTGTGGGGCTTATTTCACACACTCTAACTCATGGAGTTAATAGGTACCAGGTACATACTTTATAATTTTATAGGTGCCATATGTTTCCTATAGAAGGCTTCTAGTCAGGGGGTTGGGCCTGGTTAGCGCTCCAGGTTCGTGGTTGTGCTGGTGGATCAGGAATTCTTTACGGTTTTGCAAGAGGCGCCTAGGGTGATAGCAGAAAAGCACGAGAGTGGATTCAAATCTCTGTTCTGGTTCTGTACGAGGAAGATACCTGCAACGAGGGGATCCTGTAGCGGGCCCTACGGAGTGGAGCCGTGGAGTATGAGGACTTCTTGCAAGAGGGAGATTATAGGTTCAAGGTTTGAGATGAGCTGAGGCTCATGTCTCGTGCGACGAGCATGGAATCAAGAAAATTTAGCGTTGTGGTGGAATCTGCCAAGAATTGCAGAGAACTTGCACTACTTCGAACCTACGTGACTGAAATTTGTAACTCCATTGAAATATGTGGAATGGGGCTCCAATTTGATAAAATTTGTTGTAGGAAAGCCTGATCGGAGGAGTGGAAAAAAGGGTGGCTTTCAAAATATCAAAGGTGAGATATATGAGTTTCGAAAATTGGTTTAATGACGTTGGTAAATTCATTGGAAGGGTAATAACTTCATAAGTCATATCATAAATCACACAATAAAACAAAATGGTTTTGTTTATATTCCATCCACATATGTTATGGAAACATATTGTCCATGGAAAGTGATTACAATTAATTAGGTTTATATAATTACACAAAATAGGCAGATGTAATCCAAGGAGTAGAGGATTATGACCAGCATGACTCCATGTAATGGAGAATTATTTTTCACAGTTTAATCTTGTCATTGTTTTAAGTTATTATAATTTGTTGTGCCATTGATGTAATTTTGGTTGAAAGAATACAATGACATTTAGTATTGTTGAACAACTGTGGGTCAAAATTTCATGTAATAAAAGTTAATAAATGAAAAATAAGGCCATGGGAAAGGGATTCTCATTTTAAGCTAAATGTTGGAAAAAATATCCTAGTGGACATCACTTGTTGTGTTTTATGGGTAAGGGGAGATTGACAAACGCAATGACTAAGACTTTAGAAAGGCAAAAGAGTATTTTTGGTATTTATTTACGAAAATAATTGAAATTAGGAGAAAAGGAAGGTGAAAGGTTGCAGGTTGCATGTGAGGAGGAAAATGAAGGAAAATAATGGAAAATTGAAGCCTTTAGAGGCCTCATCAATAAAAGGACCTCAAAGAATCAGTTGGTAGCGTTTTGTTAGCTCAGTTTTGGAATTAGTCTCAGAAAGGAGAGAGAACCAAGAGGAGAAAGAAAGCATTCAAGGAAAGGAAAGGAAAAGAAAATAAGGATAAGAAAAGAAAAGGAAGGCAAGGATCAAGGAGCTTCAGCCGGAATAATTATATGTAACATGTTACATGTATGATTTCCTAGTTAGTTTTTGACATGCATGGTATGTGCATGTTGGTATTTGGTTCTTTTTTTGTCATTGACATGGATTTTTTCGGGTTTCGGCATTGGATTTTAGCCCAGCCTTTCCATTTCCGGATAGCCATGATGTGATGGTATTGCTCTCAGTTTTGAGCTTTCGATTGATGAAAGATTTTGGATCTGGGCAGCCTCGGTAAAATTCCCAAAGGCCTAAGAATCCCTTAACTGGTAATGGCGGGATACATGGTAAAGCCTAAGGGTGGAGATAGGAAAAATCCTCAAGGTATTGGTGAGGAAATTCTAAGGCATCCAAGGTTGGTTTGGTTTTGAGATATTGACATCAGTTTAGGTGAGGTCATAGTATGGAGAGGGTGGAGGCGGTTTAACATCTGGATTTCGTTGGTTGTGTTTGGATTAGTTTATCCCATGAGATCTCACATTCATGCTTGGAATATGGCACAAAGGTGATTGGCTGAAAGAAAGAATTGGTTCAGTCAATCTATGGTTAGGTGGAACGTGGAAGTCCTGAACCCGGTCGGTATTTGCTTATGTTAATAAAAGCTAAGTTTCTCTTGCTTTTGATAATATACTGGTTATTGTGTGGATTTAATGGTTGTTCTCTTATTTCTATTTATCTGGTTATATGATAGTTAAAAGCATGGTTATATGACAGTTCTTAGTCATGGATCTTTTCATGTTTTCACTTTTAACTAAATGAATAATGAATGCAATACATAATTGGTGTTATTACAACTAATGTGAGAAGGTAGTGACCCTTCTTATTAAACCGGAGATAAGTTTTCATTCCCTTATGTTCAGACTTGCATTCATGACCTGTAGGTTGCATATTCACCAAGTGTTTGAAAAAATGTCAGTCTCAGTTGGGGATGGTCGGTTCAATTCATGGTTTCATTTTTTAGTTTACAAGTATTGTTTCTAGGTTATTTATCTTCTCTATAAGTTTCAATGAGTTATGGGCAGAGACTTAAGTCCTAGCCCTGAAAAAGTGGCACAAAATTTGAAGTCACTGACATAGAACTGAGTAGAAAAATTCATTGTCGCATGGAGGCACGCTTTTGAGTGCGACTGGAAACCCATAGTCGCATGAAGGCCTTAGCAATGAGAGTGACTCGAGATCTAAGTCAGGGAAAAAATGAAATATCTCACAGTTCGACACCTAGAGGGGTTGGGTTACTCTTGGAGGTCTTATGGCACATGAGGGAAGTAAGTAAGGTGTTAAGTTGTCAGCTCCATTTCGTTACGGTCACCTAGGAGGTTGAGTCTTATCATAGTGACCCTTAGCTCATGTTTACCCCGGTCAAGCTAGTGAAAATTGGTAAATGTGGGAGGAGGCATTACAGGGTGGTATCAAAGTGTGGTTTCACTCTCTTTGGGTAAATTTTGATGTTGTCAAGGTTATGGATTTCATGCATGGGATCATGGTATATATTTGGTATGGTAATGTATGATGTTGTTGTGATGTTATGTTATTACATGGATATGTTTATGATTATACATGTACATGCTAATGTGGATTGATCTTGCAGATGAGATAAGCCTCCCCTTAACATCATTGAGGTATGGATTTCATTTTTGTGTCTAAATTAGTTTATATGACATGGTATACTTGCACGAGGAAGAGAATCCATGATGACAAGAAAAATGGTAGACTATGGTTCCTGTGAAACTTCCTACAGATCAGTTGGGCAACAAGGAGAAGAATATTTCCATAGTATAGAAGATACATTGAGGAACTTGAGCGCAAATATCATAAGTTGAAAAGCAGACAATGAAAAGTTGGTTGAGGCTCACAAAATACTTGCAAGGGATTAAGAGAAGCAGGTAGAGATTACTGCAGCAATTCTTGAGAGCTTGTGAAAGTTGTAGAAACAAGTATGGTTGAGAATCATTCAAGAGAAGGAAGAGAAAACAAATGGATCCTATGGTAGAAAATCTTAATCGAGATACAGATCGGATAGAGGGGACACAATCATAGGTGGTAGATCATTGGATACACCTAACAAGAATATTTTTATGTATGGGAATCATTCTAGTTCCTCATCTAGGTGACATGATCGTAGTCATTACCATCATCATCCTTATAAGAGGAGGGAGTCTTTACCTCAGGAGTTCAAGAAAGTGAAGCCCCCTACATTTGATGGAGAGATGAAGAAACCAAAAGATGCAGAGGAATGGTTTCTTGGAATGAAGAAATTCTTCATATTACACAACTATTTAGAGAATATGGAAGCCAAGATAACCGCCTTTAGTCTCAAATGGAAAGAAGACCTCTCGTGGGAAGATATGAAGAATGTCAAGGGAATTCAGGAATAAGACTTGACTTGGGACGATTTTGAGAAGACATTCAAGAATAAGTAACTATCGGAAATGTACTACGATGATAGAGCTAAGGATTTTTATGAGCTACAAATGGGTTCTATGACATATGATGGGTACATTATAAGTGTCTTCGAGTTATTGTGGTATGTGCCATATCTCAAGGAGGAAAAAGATAAGATCGAAAGATTCATCACTAGATTTCCAACAATATATAGAGAACCAATTGAGTTTGATGAGCCTAGATCGTTAGAGGAAGCCATCTAGAAATTGGAGCATTGTTATGAGCAGCCAGGTCGCAAATCTGAACCTAAACGTGACTTGAAGGGAAATGACCACTAAAGTAGGGAAGTCCTCAAGATGTAGGTGAGAAAGAAAATTTTTATCCTTACAATAAGTTCAATGCAGTTAAGAAGGGGCATGTGTCGTAACCTGGAGAGTAGCAGACTAGAGGTGATGGTATAGCACCATAGAAGTGTTGGATATGTGGAAAACATCATCGTAAGAAGGATTTTCCATTTTACTAGGTAGGTATTCATAATATATATAGTGATTAGGAGGTGCAGACTATTGGGGATGTTGGTCATAGTATTCCTTGGATTTATGCACCTATGGACAATAGGCAGGTGGATCACCAGGAATCTATCATTGAGATGGACAGTTAGCTTTGTGATCAAGTTATTTCTATTTTGATTGATCCTGGATCTAATTATAGATATGTTAATCCTGACCTGGTGGATAAGGGTGGCTTGAGAAAATAAGTGCATGCAGAGTCTTCGTTGGTGCAGTTGGCTATAGGTACAAAAAAGACAGTTCATCATTAGGTAAGAGCTTATGCATTTGAGTTGAATGTAATGCCTATACTAGCACATTTCAATATATTTCCATTGCGATCGTATAGTATTCTTTTGGGTATGCACTGGTTGTATCTTCATAGGACCAAAGTAGATTTTTGTGACAAGTCTATTGAGTTCTTGGATGATAGTGGAGAAAAGAGAATCTTGCGGGGAAAGAAGAAGCCTACATCAGCAAGGATGGTCACATGTATGCAGGATAAGCGGAGTTGTAGGAAAGGGTGTGTGATTTTTGCAGTTCATATTTCCAGTGACAAGGGTAAGGATGTTGAGGATACATAAATATTCAAGAGGTACCATGCATTGCAAAAGTTTCAGGATGTGTTTCCAACAAATATTCCAGAGTTGCCTCCACATAGGGAAGTATACTTTTCTATTGAGTTGGTACTAGGGGCAACACCTGCATCAATGGCACCTTACAGGATGAGAATTCCAAAGTTAGGAGATTTGAAGTTGCAGTTGAATGAAATGCTTGATAAAGGATACATTAGGCCAAGCATATTGCCTTGGGGTGCACAAGTCTTGCTTGTGAATAAGAAGGATGGTACTCTTAGGTTGTGCATTGATTATAGACAACTGAACAAGGTGATGATCAAGAAAAGGTACCCATTGTCGAGGATTGATGACTTGTTTGATCATTTGAAGGGAGAAACAATGTTCTCAAAGATTGATATGTGATTAGGATATCATCATGTAGGAATCAATGAAGAGGACCTCTACAATACTTCTTTCAGGACCAGGTATGGGCATTATGAATTTTTTGACTAATGCTCCAACAAATTTTATGTGTCTGATGAATAGTGTTTTTCATCCTTATATGGACAAGTGAGATATTTTATTCATTGATGACATTTTGGTATATTCTAAGAATGAGTAAGAGCATCTTGATAATTTAGCAGCAGTGTTAAGATTGTTAAGAGAGAATCAGTTGTATGCCAAGCTTCGCAAGTTCACCTTCTTTTAGACATATGTACATTATGTGGGACATGGTTTTTCCAAAGCAGGCATAGCAGTAGATCAAGAAAAGATAAAAGCTATCATGGAATGGGAAACTCCTATAAATGTGGATGAAGTGATATCATTCATGGGAAAAGTAGGTTAATACAAGACGTTCACTAGGAACATCTCACACATTGACTATCATATTACCTCATTGCAGAGGAAAGGTAATAATTTTGAATGGACAGAGGAGTGTGCAACCATTTTTGAGTAGTCTAAATAGTTTTTGACCAATGCTCTACTGTTAAATATTGAAGATCTGGATAAATAGTTAGTAGTGTGTACATATGCTTGCAAGAGAGGGATTGGTGGAGTTCTTATGCAGAAGGGACATGTGATATGTTATGATTCCATAAAATTAAATGAGCACGAGAAGAACTATGTGACTCGTGATCTTGAGTTGGCATCTATTAATCATGATTTTAATATGTGGAGACATTATCTTCTTGTCAGGAGGTTTATGTTGATGATCCAGGTGGATATCGGTGGCCTCCCACCTATTCCATTTGGCCCTGCAGCATTAATTCTTTCAGTTTTTTAACTTCAACACAACTTACTATTTTTAGCAGGTTTTAGGGTCCTACACACCCAGAGCCATTTTGGGGACTTAACAGTCCAGGTGGATATTGGTGGCCACCCACTGAGTCCGTTTCAACCCCCACCATCAATTCTTTCAGTTTGTAAGTTTCAGCACAACTTACTATTTTTAGCAATTTTTCGGGTCCTGAACTTCAAGAGCCGTTTTGAGGCCCTAAACGACGTTTTTTGGGGAAACCTGGAGCAACATCGGTTAGATATTTCTAACGAGCTATGGAGTGCATCAAATGGAGATCAGATGCCAAAGTTACGTCCCCGAGAAGTTGAAACACCAATTTACCCAAACGGGGCACACAGTTTTGGCGCTACATCTCCTAGGGTTAGGTTTTGGGACATTTCGGATTTTACATTGTTTCTCAACAATAAATAGGCCTTTGAGCCTCATTGTAACATAGTTCAGGGGCTGGTAGCTGACACATCTCTTCTCAGAGATAGGCGCTGCCAGTACTCTAGCTCATCTATTTCCATCATGTCTCATTGTAACACAGTTCAGAGGCCTGTAGCCGCCACATATCTTCTCAGAGATATGCCTACCAATGCCCTACTTGTTCATTTCAGTCATTTGTTTTATTAATAAAATGAAGCATTATTTCTGCTACATCTCTGTGCTTATTGTTATATGTGTATTCTGTTGCGTTCTTGCATAAATCCAGATCCGTGGATATCGGTGGCCTCCCACCTATTCCATTTGGACCTGCAGCATTAATTCTTTCAGTTTTTCAGCTTCAACACAGCTTACTATTTTTAGAAATTTTTAGGGTCCTATGTAGGAATGCTATAGAAATGAAAGTTTTTTATAGACATAATGTAAATAAATAGCAAGGGTGCTGGTAGGCTTATCTCTGAGAAGAGATATGGCAGCTACAGGCCTCTGGACTATGTTACAAAACAACTAATTGAAACATGCTTATAGGAATAATAAAAATGAGCGGGAGAGGGCACTGGTAGCGTATCCCTAAGAAGAGATGTGATTGCTACAGGCCTCTCCACTGTGTTACATTGAGGCTCCAAGGCCTATTCTCGACATAATGAAAATACATGAGCTAGGGTACTGGCAGCATATCCCTGAGAAGATATGTGTCGGGTACCAGCCCCTGAACTCTATTACAATGAGGCTCAAAGGCCTATTTATTGTTGAGAAACAATGTAAAACCTGAAATGTCCGAAAACCTAACCCTAGGAGATGAAGCACAAAATTGTGGGCCCCGTTTGGGTAAATTGGTGTTTCAACTTCTCGGGGACGTAACTTTGGCATCCGATATCCATTTGACACATTCAATAGCTCGTTAGAAGGATCTATCTAAGGACTACAACTTTTGAGTGAGAAAGATCAATCTATAACCCATGTTGTTGCCTGTTTTCCCAAAAAACGTCGTTTAGGGCCTCAAAACGGCTTCAGAAGTTCACGACTCGAAAAACTGCTAAAAATAGTAAGTTGTGCTGAAACTTACAAAATAAAAGAACTGATGGCGGGGGTTCAAATGGATTCGATGGGTGGCCACCAATATCTACCTGGATCATTAAGTCCCCAAAACGACTCTGGGTGTGCAGGACCCGAAAACCTGCTAAAAATAGTAAGCTATGCTGAAGCTAAGAAACTGAAAGAATTGATGCTGTGGGTCCAAATGGAATAGGTGGGAGGCCACCGATATCCACCTGGATCATTCCTCCCTCCTTAGGAAGCAATGGTGCGCATTGCGTTAAGTTCCTCCATGGGGGGGGGGGGGGGGGATTTTGATGAGCTTGGTATTGGATTTGTCCAGGATGTCGCAGACCTATTCGCGGACGTGCTTGATGTAGATCTGCCGTCGGTGGGCAGCCATTGAAGGATCTGGTCAAATTTATCCATCATCGCACTCCACTGCTTCTCTAGGGTATCCTCGAGCAATATTTTGATAGGATCTCCAGCTCCCTCGTCTTTCTTTCCTTCCGCCAAAGGGGGTTGTCGGGGTTACGAGGTTGAACTCCTTATACCCTGGCCATGTTGGGGACATGAAGAGAAAAACGGAGAAAGAGCAGACCGCTCTGATACCACTAATCCATATTTTATGCAGGAATGGAACAGAATACAGATATAACCATAAGCACAGAGATGAACGGAAATAATGCTTCATTTTATTAATAAAAGAATGAATGAAATAAGCTTACAAACATAATGGAAGCAAGCTAGGGCGTTGGTAGCGTATCTTTGAGAAGAGATGTGACGTACAGAGGCCTCTGAACTGTGTTACATTGAGGATCACAGGTCTATTACAGACATAATGGAAATAGATGAGCTAGGGTACTGGCAACGCTTATCTCTGAGAAGAGATGTGTCGGCTACCAACCCCTTAACTGTGTTACAATGAGGCTCGAAGGCCTATTTATTGTTAAGAAACAATGTAAGACCTGAAACGTCCGAAAACTAAATCCTAGGAGATGAAACGCCAAAACTATGGGGCCCATTTGGGTAAATTGGTGTTTCAACTTCCCGGGGACATAACTTTGGCATCCGATCTCTGTTTGACGCGCTTAATAGCTCGTTAGAAAGATCTATCTGATGACTACAACTTTTGAGTGAGCAACATTGGTTACCACTGATCCGGATTTGTGCAGGAACACAATAGAATAAACATATAACCATAAATATAAAGATGCAGTAGAAATAACACTTCATTTCATTAATATCAAAGAACTGAAATTTGCTTACAGACAGAATGGAAATAGACTAGCTAGGGAGCTAGTAGCTATCTCTGAGAAGAGATGTGGCGGCTACATGCCTCTGAACTGTGTTACAAAACAACTAACTGAAAAATGCTTATAGAAATAATGGAAATGGAGGAGCTAGGGTGTTGGTAGTGTATCCCTGAGAAGAGATGTGATGGCTACCAGCCCCTGAACTGTGTTACAATACAGACATGATCAGAACAAGCGAGCTAGGGCATTGGTAGCGCTTATCCCTGAGAAGAGATGTGTCTGCTACCAACCCCTTGAACTATGTTACAATGAGGCTTGAAGACCTATTTATGGTTGAGAAACAATGTAAAATCCGAATCGTCCAAAAACCTAACCCTAGGAGATGAAGCACCAAAATTGTGGGTCTCGTTTGGGTAAATTGGTGTTTCAACTTCTCGGGGATGTAACTTTGGCATCCGATCTCCATTTGACGCCCTCAATAGCTCGTTAGAAAGATCTATCCGAGTACTAAAAATTTTGAGTGAGAAACATCAGTATACGACCCATGTTTCTCCCCGTTTTCCCAAAAAACGTCGTTTAGGGTCTGAAAATGGCTTCAGAAGTTCAGGACCCGAAAAACTGCTAAAAATAGTAAGTTTTGCTGAAACTTACAAACTGAAAGAACTGATGGCGGGGGTTCAAATGGACTCGATGGGTGGCCACCAATATCCACCTAGATCATTAAGTCCCCAAAACGGCTCCGGGTGTGCGGGACCCAAAAAACTGCTAAAAATAGTAAGCTGTGCTGAAGCTAAAAAACTGAAAGAACTGATGCTGCGAGTCCAAATGGAATAGGTGGGAGGCCACCGATATCCACCTGAATCATTCCTCCCTCCTTAGAAAGCAATGGTCTCCATTGTGTTAAGTTCCTCCATGCGGGGGGGGGGAGGGGATTTTGCTGAACTTGTTATTGGATTTGTCCAGGATATCGCAGACCTGTTGGTAGACGTGCTGGATGTAGACGTGCCACTAGTGGGCATTCATTGAAGGATCTGGGAAAATTTATCCATCATCGCATTCCATTTTTTCTCGAGGGCATCCTCGAGTAATATTTTGATAGGATCTCCTACTCCCTCGTCTTTCTTTCTTTCCGCCATGGGGTCTCATCGGGGTTGCAAGGTTGAACTCCTTATACCCTGGCCGCAATGGGGACATGAAAAGGAAAATAGAGAAAGAGTAGACCACTCTGATACCACTGATCCACTGATCCACTGATCCAGATTTTATGCAGGAACGCAACAGAATACATATATAACCATAAACACAGATATCCAGCGGAAATAATGCTTCATTTTATTAATAAAATAATGACTGAAATAGGATTACAAACATAATGGAAACAATCTATGGCACTGGTAGCGTATCTCTGAGAATATATGTGGTGTACGTAGGCCTCTTAACTGTGTTACATTGATGCTCGAAGGCCTATTACAGACATGATGGAAATAGATGAGCTAGAGTACTGGCAGCACTTATCTTTGAGAAGAGATGTGTCAGCTACCAACCCCTAAACTGTGTTACAATGAGGCTCAAAGGCCTATTTATTGTTGAGAAACAATGTAAAATCCAAAACGTCCAAAAACCTAACCCTAGGAGATGAAGCACCAAAACTGTGGGCCCCGTTTAGGTAAATTGGTGTTTCAACATCCCGGGGACGTAACTTTGGTATCCAATCTCTGTTTGATGTGCTCAATAGCTCGTTAGAAAGATCTGTCTGAGGAATACAACTTTTGGTGTGAGCAACATCGGTCCATGTACCCATGTTGCTCTCGGTTTCCCCAAAAAAACGTTGTTTAGGGCCTCAAAACGGCTCCGGAAGTTCAGGACCCGAAAAATTGCTAAAAATAGTAAGTTGTGCTGAAACTTACAAAATGAAAGAACTGATGGTGGGGGTTCAAATGGACTTGGTCGATGGCCACCAATATTCACTTGGACCATTAAGTCCCCAAAATGGCTCCGGGTGTGTATGACCCTAAAACCTGCTAAAAATAGTAAGTTGTGCTTAAGCTGAAAAAATGAAAGAATTAATGTTGCGAGTCCAAATGGAATAGGTGGGAGGCCATCGATATCCACCTGGATCATTCCTCCCTCCTTATGAAGCAATGGTCTCCATTGCGTTAAGTTCCTCCATGGGGGGGGGGATTTTGCTGAACTTGGTATTGGATTTGTCCAGGATGTTGCGGACCTGTTGGCGAACGTGCTGGATGTAGATGTGCCATCGGTGGGCAGCTGTTGAAGGATCTGGGAAAATATATCCATCATTGCGTTCCTCTATTTCTTGAGGGCCTCCTCAAACAATATTTTGATAGGATCTTATGCTCCCTCGTCTTTCTTTCATTCCAAAATGGGGGGTCATTGGGGTTTGTGAGGCTGATCTTGTGACGGGTCAACCAGATCGAGCTTGAACTCATTATACCCTCACTGCATTGGGGACATGCAAAGAAAACAGAGAAAGAGCAGACCCGCTCTGATACCACTGATCCGGATTTATGCAAGAACGCAACATAATACACATATAACCATAAGCATAGAGATGCAGCGGATATAATGCTTCATTTTATTAATAAAAAAATGACTAAAATGAACAACTACGGTGTTGGTAGGCTTATCTCTGAGAAGAGATGTGGCAGCTACAGGCCTCTGAACTGTGTTACAATGAGACACGATGGAAATAGATGAGCTAGAGTACTGGCAGTGCTTATCTCTGAGAAGAGATGTGTCGGCTACCAGCCCCTGAACTTTGTTACAATGAGGCTTGAAGGCCCATTTATTGTTTAGAAACAATGTAAAATATGAAACATCCCAAAACCTAACCCTAGGAGATGAAGCGCCAAAACTGTGGGCCCCGTTTGGGTAAATTGGTGTTTCAACTTCCTGGGGACATAACTTTGGCATCTGATCTTCGTTTGACGCACTCGATAGCTCATTAGAAAGATCTATCTGAGGACTACAACTTTTAGTGTGAGAAACATCAGTCCATGTACCCATGTTGCTCTCGGTTTCCCCAAAAAAACGTTGTTTAGGGCCTCAAAACGGCTCCAGAAGTTCAGGACCCGAAAATTTGCTAAAAATAGTAAGTTGTGTTGAAACTTACAAACTAAAAGAACTAATGGTGGGGGTTCAAATGGACTCGGTGGGTGGCCACCAATATCCACCAAGACCATTAAGTCCCCAAGATGGCTCTGGGTGTGTAGGAGCCTAAAACCTACTAAAAATAGTAAGTTGTGCTGAAGCTGAAAAAATGAAAGAATTAATGTTGTGGGTCCAAATGGAATAGGTGGGAGGCCACCGATATCCACCTAGATCAGTTGATGAGAAATCACAGTGGATTAATATATTTGTTTGACCAACCAAATTTGAACACCAAGCAAACTTAGTTTCACTTTAAGATTAGGTACATTAAGGGAAAGGAGAACACGGTTGCAGATTCTCTCAGCAGGAAAGTACATTTGGACCATGTTGCAATAGAGAGCTCATATGGGACATATTTACATGATCAAATCTTATATGCATGGCATCAAGATGACAGGTACACAGAACTTATGAAAAAGTTACAATTGGGTACAGGTGATTAGGATGTGGATTATCATCTTACATCATATTTCTTGGTGAGATTTAGGGACAACATCTATGTGGCATATGACAGTGAACTCAAGAAGCTTAAGTTGAGGGAGTTTCAGGTAAAACCATATTCAGGTCACCCAAGATATCATAAGATGTTGATAGCAGTAAAGAAGTTCTACTACCAGTTGATCTGAAGAAGGAACTGACATAGTTTGTGGCGATATGTTTGGACTGTCAGCAAGCCAAAGCTGGGTGTAAGCATTCAGCTGGGTTGCTTCAACCTATTCTAGTTCCAGAGTGGAAATGGGAGGTCAATTCCATGGATTTCAATATTGGTCTTCCAAGGACATCGAGGAACCATGATTCTATGATGGTTGTGGTAGACAAGGTGAGGAAGGTAGATCACTTCATTCTAGTGAAGACTAATTATTCAACCAATGAGGTATCATAGGTATTCACCAAGGATATAAAAATATTGCGCGGTGTTATAAAGAAGATTGTGTCTGATAGGGATGCCAAATTCACTTCAAAGTTTTGGAAGGAGCTGTTTGCAAGATTGGGGACATAGTTGGTCTTCAACACAACTTGTCATCCACAGACATATGGACAGATAAATAGGGTCAACATGATATTGGAGGATATGTTGAGGATGTATGTCATGCATCAGTGGAGGAGATGCGAGGAGTACCTTCCATTGGTTTAGTTTGCATACAATAATGGTTATCAAGAGTAATTGAGGACAAGTCTAGTTGAGGCACTGTATGGGTAGAGTTGTAACACTCCCATAAACTGGAGTGATCCAGTGAATAGACTAATTATTGGACCGAACATGTTAGAAGACATGGAATGGGAAATTCAGGATATAAAGAAGAATCTAAAGGCAGGACAAGACATGAAGAAAATTTATGCTTACCAGCACAAGTTATTTAAGGAGTTTCAGTTTGGGGAGCAAGTGTATTTGCACATCAATCCCAAGAAGATATATTTGAGGATCGAATCACGTGCCAAGTTGGAACCACAGTATTGCGGGCATTTTGAGATCCTTGAGAGGATTGGACTAGTGGCCTACAGACTTGCACTACCTTCGAAAGTGAAATTCCATGATATTTTTCATGTTTCATTGCTTAAAAGATATGTAAAGGATGTTGATCATGTTATTAATTGGTATGTATTGAAGGTGGATCAAGAAGGAGAATTCCAGACAGAACCTCATTGGAGTGGAAACATATCATGCTCAGTAACAGAGCACTCGAGATGGTTAAAGTGCAATGGAAACATTTTGGGCCTGATGAAGCTACATGGGAGATATTTGATCAAATGCGGGATATGTATCCTTCATTGTTTGTAAGTGAAAGAAAAGAGTCTTGGTATCTATACATATTTATGTATGGTTTCTATTGTAAATATCGCAATGATAACTTATAAAACTCCAATAAGCAGTATGGTTGTCATTTTGTCACGATGGTTTTAATTTGAGAAGGATTTTATTTTAAATACTGCAATGAGTTGGGTTATAAATCTCCATAGGTAGTATGTTTTATTTTTTGGCAGCATTAGTTTTTCTGGGTATAGGTGTGGTTTAACACTGAAGACGTGGTTCCCCTAAGGGGGAGGGGTTTGTAACAACCACAGCTTAAATTTTCATGTAAAAAAAATTAATAAAGGAAAAATAATAGAACAGGAAAGGGACATTTATTCCAAGATAAATGTTGGGAAAAATATCCTAGTGGGAATCAATTGTTGTGTTTTATGGCTAATTGGAAATTGGCAAAGGAAATGACTACGACTTTGGAAAGGAAAAAGATTATTTTTTCATTTATTTATGAAAATAATGGAAATTAGGATAAAATGAAGGCGAAAGGTCATTATTTGCATGCGAGGAGGAAAATGAAGGAAAATAATGGAAAATCGAAGAAATTAAAGGCCTCATAAATAAAAATACCTCAGAGGATCAGTTGGTAGTTTTTGTCACTTTAGTTTTAGAATTAGTCTCAGGGAGGAAATAGCACCAAGAGGATAATTAAAGCAAGCAAGGAAAGGAAAGGAAAAACAAAGAAGGGCAAGGAAAGAAAAGGAAGGAAAGGATCAAGCAACTTCAGTGGGAATACTTGCAGGAAACATGTTGCATGTATGATTTCCTAGTTTTTTTTGACATGCATGGTAAGGGCATGTTGTTATTTGGTTCTTTTTCTGTCATTAGCATGGATTTTTCTGGGTTTCAACATTGTATTTTATCCTAGCATTTCCATTTCCAGATAGCCATGGTGTGATGGTATTGTTCTCAGTTTTGAGCTTTGGATTTTTAGAAGATTTTGGATCTGGGTGAGGTGGTCTAAGGAAAATTCTCAAAGTCCTAGGAATCCATTAACCGGTAATGGAAGGATACACGATAAAGCTTGAGGGTGGAGACAGGAAAATTACTCAAGGTATTGGTGAATAAATTCTAAGGCATCCAAGCTCAGTTTGGTTTTGTGATCTCAACACCATTTTAGGTGAGATCACGGTATGGAGAGGGTGGAGGTGGTTTAACCTCTGGATTCCTTTGGTTTTTTTTGGATTAATTCATCCCATGAGATCCCACATTCATTCTTGGAATATGGCATGGGGGTCATTGGATGAAATAAATAATCGGTTCAGCCAATTAATGGTTGGGTGGAACGTGGAAGTCTCGAACTCAGTTGGTATTTGCCTATGTTTAATAAAAGTAAGTTTCTCTTGCTTTTGATAAGGAAATATTATGTGGCTTTAATGGTTGTTCTCTTATTTCTATTTAGCTGGTTATATGTTGGTTATAAGCATGGTTATATGACCGTTCTTAGTTGTGGATCTTTTCATGTTTTCACTAGTAACCAAATGAATAATGAATGCAAGACCTAATTAGTGCTATGATAGACAATGTGAGAAGGAAGTGACCCTTCTTGTTATACCTCAAATACGTTTTCAGTCCCTTATGTTCATACTTGCATTCATGAACTCTAGGTTTCATATTCACCAAGTGTTTGAAAAAATGTCAGTCTCGGTTGGGGATGGTTAGGTCAAGTCTTGGTTTTAGTTTTTAGTTTAGAAGCATTGTTTCTATGATGTTTATTTTCTATGGAATTTTCACCGAGTTCTCGGGAGATACTTGAGTCCTAACCCTAAAAAAGTGGCATATAATTCGGATTCGTTGGAATAGAACTAAGAAAAAAAGTCCATAGTCGCATGGAGGCATGCTTATGAGTGTAACTGGGAACCCACATCTGCATGGAGGCCTTTTCAAGGGAGTTACTAGGGCTCTAGGTCAGGGAAAAAGTGAATTGACTCAGGGGTTGGACACCTTCAAGGGTTAGGTTACTCTTGGAGGCCTTGTGGTACCTAAGGGAAATCGGTAATGTATTAATTTGTCAGTTCCATTTCCTTAAGGTCACCTAGGATTTTGAGTCTTCACATAGTGACCCTCAGCACATGTATACCCTGGGAAATCTGGTGAAAGTGGGTAAATGTGGGAGGAGGTGTTACAATGGAAAACTATTGCCACTAGTTTGAGTCCATGTTGGAATTGGCCATTCCAAAAATACTTAATTTTTTTTTGAAATTTTTATTGAATACTAGATGTATGAAAGGCATGACAGTGAAGATGGCATCAAAGAAGCTGCATTTGATATTAAAGGATGATGGAAAACTAAGTGAAAGTTTTTATGAGCTAGTGTGAGTTTTTGGGATAGACTCATGAGCATGTTGAATCACACATATTAATTGTAATAAATCTATGGTGTTTTGTAGTGGTCCTTGAAATGTTTGTAATATTATTTACCTAAAGTTGTGTTGTAAGCCTTATAAAGGATGTGTACCACCATGAAGTTCGTAGTAATACTAAAACCACTGTGTAAGTGTAGGTTTTTAGCCAGCCAGAAACCATTTATGAGAGTGTATGTAAGTTCAAGTTTGTGGTAAGCTGGAAACCACTTTTGCAGTGTTGGTTTGTGGTAAACCATAAACTACGTGTGCCAGAGTGAAGTGGATAGGGATTCCTATAGGCATGGTTTATGGACATCCGAAAAAACCTTGGGCATGGTTTAGGGTAAGGTGATAAAACCCAGAGCATGGTTATGGTTAGTCTGAGAAAACCCATGATGACAATGATGGAGGGGGATTTGTAGGTACATGTACATGTATGCAAATAATGGTTGAATGAACCATGTACATGAAGGAGTTCCTAGTCGACTGTCGGTTGCGGAAGTTGGTACTCATGCATTTTGGCAGATGGTTGTTCCTTTATTTATATGTCAACATATTATTTTTTATCTTGTTTTTAAACACCACGACCATAGTTAGAATTTGTCGATTGAGATCAAGACAAGTAGTCATTAAAGGGGGAAATTGGAAAATATAATTCCTAATTTTCTTTGATGTGTTCATCAATTCTAGAATGAGTTTGTTCCTATTAGTTAGGAGTTTTTTGAGGTCTAATTGATTGAGATATTATCTCCAAATAGTTAGCTTCCTATATTGGTGTGTGGTTGAGATATTCACTATACCAAGAGATTGTATGTCTAAGATAGACTAGCTACCTTGAGACATAACTTCATGTATTTATATTGTATTATTATTTTCATGTGAATACAATTTGAGTACATATAAAAAATATTTGTGAAACACCATTCTTGCAGAAGGAATTAGCCTCCAAGTTTTTCTCTTGATAAACATGTTTAAGGATATTTCAAGGAAGGATGGTAGTAGAGACATGATGTTTTCCATCCAATGGTGTAAGCAAGGAACCTTAAGAGAGATCTTCCCGTGAACCCAAATTTTGACTGTCCAACAATCATAATATTCTCAATAGCAAGCCAAACAACACAAAGCAGCCCCCATATAGTCTTTACCTCTTCCCTTCAATTTGAACCAGGCCATCCATGCTAGAAGAAGCAGAATGCATGAGAATGAATAAGTTTGATATATACCATGTTATGGGTTATCATTGGTGATGCAATAGTGTTTAGTGCTTCATAACATTTTTGTAATAATTTAAAATAATATATCTTCTAACGATGGTAAATCCAAACATATAATTTATATGTAAAGCCTGCTTGTTTTAAGGAAAATAAATTTGTCTTTGTGTAACGATTTTCTTACTAAAGTCTACAAATATTTCTATTGTGATTCTTTCTCAAAATATTATCAAAATAGTTATTGATATTGATAAAGGTGATCATGATAAAATGATATGTTTTTCTATTTGAATTCCATTGTTATTTATCTTATTTGTTTAGTTTTGATCAACATTTCTGAAGCTAAATATTTTCTTAGAATGATTTTATTATTATTATTATTATGAATATTTTATAATTGATTGTTTTTCTTTTAGCTTGTTGTTTTATATTTTGATTCTTAAAATAAACTAGAAATAAATTAAAAACAAAACATCTCAAAACATATTTGCATGAGAAAGAATTATGTTCATTAATTAATAGTTGTGTTTTTGCTGGAATTCTTACTCTTCGAGGTAATTTTATTAAAAACACTTTTACATATATATATATATATATATATATATATATATATATATATATATATATATATATATATGTCAAAGATAATTTGTAACATCTATTTCATTATTTGTGTACCTAGGTTAATTAAAATACTTAAGGTTCCAACATTTAATAGAGAGACTTCGTAATCCTACCTCAGTTACAACCTTTATTAATTATTTCAAAGTTGGGGTTTGAAATCAAAGGATCATGGTTTCATAAAGAGGCTCAATTTTTTCATAAATTAAATTCCCTTAACAATGACCTTAGAATCCAACTTCAGGTGAAAATTGAGAATAAATTCATAAGTTTTTCCACATTAAAAAATTTCTACAATAACCATTAGAAAATAACTACAGGGATGTATAGTCCATGACCATATTTTTTCGTTTACAAATATAAACCAATATATTAGCCATTGATATTATGTTTGAAAAGGTAATCTTATTCCACCTTACATTCCCATTTAGGATTAAGCTTCAAGACTCAAAAAGGGTCATCTTATACATATGCCTACACCAACAATAGCAAAAATATTATCATAGGACACTCCTAAACTTGTAATCATCCCTTTAGAGGAGTATTGTTAAGATAGCCCCAATAAATGAAGAAGCTTTTAGAAATACAAAAATACAATGGAGGATAAGGTAAGTCTCCCTTTTTCATTCTACCACCATGTTTACCAAAATACTCGTTCATACTTGTCGTTGAAAAAACCCTAAGGTCATCCCATGTGGGAAGGAAATCACCACCACTATTATAGCACCCTCCCTAGTACTAACCCTTTAATCAGTGTTGAAAGTCACTTCTATATTCTATCAGATTTCCATCTAAACTCTAACTTTCTAAATTGGAATGAAATGTAATTTTCCAAAACATTAATCTAATGTACATGTTTTTTTGTGGGTTTTGATATTGTAAAAATGTATTTCAAGAATAAGAATTAAAAATTTCAAGATGAGAATACAATTTAACATAACTTTCTGTGTGAGTTTTATTCTTGAAGACTTGATGTCACAATTTAACATCCTCCTTATTGATAAGAAGGACATCTACGAATGGTATGCTCTTGTTCTCCACTAGTTTCATAGTAAACATTATTTCATAAGAGATAGAATTATGGTGATAAAAAAACTTATCAAGTTCTTCCTAACCATGAGTCCATTTTATTTTGGTTTTATCAAAAAATCTCTTCCACCAAACTGTCTTTAAAGGGTAGGATTCAAGGGCTTTCTTCTCAAAATACTCCATGTATAAGTTCAAACAATTGGTGAGAGTGGATATCCCATTGTGAATCCATATATTTGCTCATAATAACTCTCTTGCAAACTAAAAAAAGTGGAATGCAAACATATCTCAGCTAGATTTATTGTCTTCATATCAGGAACCTCTTTAATACATGTGTATAAAATCTAACAATGGGATTCAATATGATCTTATAATGTACTAAAACAAGATATTGAATCCTTCTAGAATTTGTGGAAACTAATTACAATCGCACAATCACATAACAAGTAAGAGAAAGAGACAATAATTTACACAACACAAGATATATCTAGGGAAATCACATTACCTAAAACCCCACTATATGTATATTGTATAAATTCAAGGGTCATGAAACAATACAATGCTTTCTCTCTCAAGAGAATCTCATGCACTCTGCCAACTATCTCACACTGATCTAGGAAAAATCATACATGTACTTAACCAATTTTCTACCTCTACTCAGCTTGCCTTTCTCACGCATTCCTTGAGGAACTAAATCCCCATTAAATAGGAAAATCCCTTGCCTTGATTGCACAATCCTTCCTAGGACTCCATCTGATTCTATAACTGACCTGTACAATTTCTAATTGTAAAACTAATAATTATCATCCCTTTAACCTCAGTCTCAACTGGGCCTTCCTTAGAACTCACATGAAACAACTGTTTATAATGATTTATCAGTTATGTGATTGATCACTGCATGTGAATTAAATTAGATTTAATTTAGTGGACCTCTCACTAGCTCATCTCTCAGTTAGAACTAGTTAAACTGATTTTAACTCAATCAATTGAGTTAACTAATTACAACTCACAAATAAATGTAATTGGACCCCCTATAAATAATAAAATACTCTACATGACTCCTCTTTTACCTCTAACTCGAATTTCCTAAGCTAACTAAGTATTCCTCACTCAGTTAACTGATACAAGATGTCACAAGATGAAATTACAATTTCTCTTCCAATTTAATTAAGGGAACAATTAAATCAGAAACCTCATATGGTACCATTTCTGGGTGCCATTTTTATGGATTCCATTTCTGGTTTCCATTTTTAGTGTTTCTTGTTTCCAATTTCAACACTCCCTCTCAACAATAAGGGAATTCAATTTATCCCAATCTAGTACCTTTGGAATGTTTTGCATGCAACACTTCTCTAGTGTTGTTTGCTTCCGCAACTCCTGAAACTCAATAACCTCCAAAACTTGAATCACTATGATGCATCTGTAATTAGAGTCTCTGACTACTGCTAGCTACTTCTTAGTCTACTAGAAACTCTGCACTGCTTCTAACTCTGCATTTGTGCCCTCTGCACTACTGCCAACTCTGATCTGCACTCCAGTATCTTACATCTGTCACTCTAATTTTTGTCTTTCTGACATCTGACTGCATTAATCCTATTTATTCTTCATGCTAATATGTACTGTGTGATCTTGTAGCAAGGTAATGATCCATGAGACAAGACATCTCAATGTACCTTTCCCACAATTCTGCACTCTTGGGAATATTGTTGCACATCGTCCCACATCTCACCTGGAGGTATTGCTGCATGTACTCCCTATACCAACCTGACATGAAATTTCCCCTTACTGGAGGTATCTTCTCTAGTGGATGCCTCCACTCATCTCCTCTCTGCTTCTATAAATGTGGCTACTCCAAAACCTTCAAAGGCTTCTTTTGAGGTTTCATGTTCAGAGGTAATTTGTGCTCCCTCTCAACCACCAAGTCAATAACCTCTGCTTTGCTCCTCAAATATTTGCATGCATCCTCAACTTTAAGATTACACACATTCTTAAATATTACATCGATCTATTTCACTTGTTCGTGATGATGTGTCTAAGGAACACCTTTCCTTTTCTAAATATGACATCATAACCACGTTCTTCCAATACTACTACAGAGACAAGATTCTTCTTTACTCCTGGAACATAGAAAACATTTTTCAGTCTAATAAGGGATCTAGACTCCCTCTGAAAGGTAACTGTACCTATGTTGGTCATGCTATAACTCCTGTTATCTCCAAACTCTATGTTCTGTTGGAGGTCCTTCTTCTCCAAATCACTGAAGAGATCTATATTCCCCATCATATCCAACAATCCACTGTTGTCTAGATACCACAGGAATCCCATTATAGTGTTGGTCATGCATGCAATGAGAGTAAAATCAAGCTTGAACTGTGAAGCTATCGCTTCACCCATTGAAATTGCAACTTCCTTCTTGGTTTCCTTATTCTGTGGACAATTTGAGGCATAGTGATGTGCTTGTGACAATGAAAACACTTGATCTTAGAAAATTCTCTCTTTCCATCTTCTCCTTGGGACTTATTTCCCTTGTCTTTCTTTCCTTTTCTGACCAATGCAAAATCTTCTTCTTTTTCTTTGTCGAAGGACCCGTCTCTGGTGCTCTGCCTTATCTCTTCTATTACCAAGTCGGACCACAAACACTCCTAGTCTGGAAGCTTCTCCCTCCCATTCACGGAGTCCCGGTAACTATTCCAGTTCTTGGGAAGGCCTAGAAGATCTAGGCTCACCAAATCATCCTGGGCTACTCTCACACCAACACTTCCAAGCTCTTCTCAACATTTAGTGAACTTCTTCAAGTATGTTGGTATCGTCTCACCCTCCTCCATGTTGATGTTTCTGAGCTTGTCTTTCAGTGCCAACTTCTTGTGGTCACTGCTATTTTGAAACGGATTTGTCAAGGCTTTCCACATTGCATATGGATTCACCTTCCCATGGATTCTTGAGACAATATGGTCTAAAACTTCCTCTAAAAAGATCCTCCTCGCCTTTGCCACATTCTTCTTCCATGGAACAAGAAGTTGAGCATATGCTGCTGCGGGATGTGAGACATAATTATATATCAAAGCCTTCATTATGTTGTCCTCAAGCACTTCCTCCATCCTGTCCTTCCATGCAATATAATTCCAATTTACCTCAAATGCATATTCGATTCTGAAGCCATTAAAATACATCTTGATATGCTACTTGATACCGAAGAATAAATCTGCAAATTCGAACCCGATCACAATAAACTATGTTCTTCTCTTCTTATTGTGACTCATGGTTCTATAATAACATGTAGAAAATCTAACAATGGGATTCAATATGATCTTATAATGTACTAAAAAAAGATATTGAATCCTTCTACAATTTGCGGAAAGAAATTACAATCACACAATCACATAACAAGCAAGAGAAAGAGACAATCAATCGCACAAGAAAAGTTATATCTCAGGGAATCGCATTGCCTAAAACCCTGCTATATATATATATTTTATAAAGTCAAGGATCATGAAACAATAAAATTATTTCTCTCTTAAGAGAAACTCCTGCACTCTGCTAACTATCTCACACTGATCTAGGAAAAATCAGAGAAATACTTAACGAATTCTTTGCCTTTGCTCAACGTGCATTTCTCATGCATTCCTTGAGGAATTAAATCCCTATTAAATATTAAAATCCCTTTCCTCGATTGTGTAATAATTCCTAGGACTCCAACTGACTCTATAATTGACCTATACAATTTTCGAAGTACAAAACTGATAGTTATATCCCTTTAACCTCAGTCTCAACTAGGCCTTCCTTAGAAATGACATGCAAAAATTATTTATAAAGAATTATCACTTATCTGATTGATCACTACATGTGAATTAAATTATATTTAATTCACTGGACCTCTCGCTAGCCCATCTCTTACTTAGAACTAGTTAAACTAATTTTAACTCAATTAATTGAGTTAACTAATTACAACTCACAAATAACTCTATTTGGAACCCCTAAAAATAGCAAAATCCTCTACATGCCTCCTCTTTGACCTCTAACTTGAATTTCCTAAGATAACTAAGTCTTCCTAACTAAGTTAACTAATACAAGTTGTCATGAGATGAAATTGCAATTTCTCTTCCAATTTAATTAAGGGAAAAATTAAATCAGAAGCCTCATATGGTACCATTTTTGGGTATCATTTCCTGGATTCTATTTCTAGTTGTCATTTTCAATGTTTCTTGTTGCCAATTTCAACAACATGAATGACCTCATCCAAAGGAATTTTTGGAAATAAGGACAATATGTTAAAACTTACAAGAATGACATCTTGATTCACCCTTTCATTTTTAATAATATTAACAAAATCATTGGAATATTTAATAAATGAATTAGTGTTTCCAACAAGAGGTTTAGGATCTTGGAATCATACTTTTCCAATTCATAGGTAGGGGAAATGATAGTATTGACTATTGGTATAAGAGAAATCCATTATTTGTGAATCTTTGGCAACCCATAAATTCTATGGATAATTTTATAGGAAGGGTTTAACCTCTTCTTCAAATTTTCATCAAGGTTGGACTCCATAATTTCCTTCTTGAACTCTTTGATGACCATGGTTATGGGGTTGGTTTCAAGTTTATTATAACTAACAAAGTTTATATGTTCATTCATTTTACGAATGTAATCATCCTTGTCCAAAATGATTGTTTCCCTTCCTTTATGTGCCTTAAGAACCACAATTTTGTCATTATTGTGAAGGACCTTAAAAAACAATTGTTGATATTTATTTAAATTTATCTTCGGGGGTTTACCTTTCCTCATTATGAGAGTACATTTGTGTCTTAATACTTAGACTTTGTCCTTCAATAATAGCCCCTGAATCCCTTTATCTATGTTACAAATGATGTTTTCTATACGAATGTTCTTTGGTGAAATGGAAAACCTAAAGCCTTTGTGAGGAAAATTTATTGTCTTTGAGCTCAATTCTTGAGATGAAAAATTAACCACATGTTTCCTAGCTTTAAATATTGATACAAGGTTGTTCCCCAAGTTACACTCCTTACTCTTAATAATTATCCTTTTATTTAAGTTGATCTCACTACTTTCATGGTCGTTTTCTTTGGTGTTGTCAATAAAATTAAATATTTTAGAATTTTTGTTTATTTCAACCAATGTCTTATTATTATTACACTAAGATGGAACATTTCTCCCTTCTTTATGAATGTCCTCTATGTTTTTTATGTTGTTACCTTTGTTTTCTATCACCTTGATTTTTACAACGCAGTTGATATCGACATCTAAGTTTTCAGTGCTGACAACAACGATTTTGGTGCTTTTTCCTTCATCTTCTAAGTTCTTAATTTTGCTACCTAGGTTACAAAAGCTCGTGATGTTTCTTTCTTAATTATCAAAGCTTACGATGATACCTCCAATGTCACTGTTATCGATGCATTTAGATTTTACTTTGCGATATATTTTGATATATTCATTGTTGCCTTTGTTTTCTATGCCCCTAATGTCGCTATCTATTTTATCAAATATTTCCTTGTTGATATTATAAATATTACCTCCTATATTCATTTTATCAAGCCTTTCAATGCTAATGCTCAATCCCCCCTTGGGAGGCGAGAAAACCTTATGATTATTCACAATATTAATTGAAGAAGATGTGATACCACAAATCTTAACGCCAATTTTATCCTTATTATAAGTCGCTAATGATGAATGACTACTACTCTTAACAATATCACATCTTATTCGTTTGTAGATGTCTATAGATTTTTCCTCATCTTCTTTTTCATTGTTCTTCTTAAATCCCTCTTTTTGTTTTATCATATTGCACTGTTCTTTTCCACCGATCTCTGATCCTTCATTTCCCCTTATCAAACTAATGGTTCTTCTGTCGATAAAAGAATCCATTCTGGTTTAGTTCATTCTTCTAATGACCATGGATTTATCTAGAATAATATTACCGCTTGAAATGCCATGATTATAGATATTATTGAAAAAAGAGTTAACATCACGATTGTGAAATTTTACTTTGTTGGATAACAGGTTTAGGGATATACCATTTGGATTACTTCTCTAATTAATCTTAGGATAATTTATTCTCAACTAAGAAATATTCTTAGATTTCTTTTCTTGAACCATTTTACCTTATTGTTTAGCCTTGAGTACAATGTTTCCATCAATTATTTTCCATAGTTCTTTATCAATGTTGTTCACCAATTTTAAATGAGTTGTTAAAGATATACAACGGAATCAATCCAAAATAGTGTGTGTTTTCCTAATTTCTCCACGAATTAGTGTTAAGATTAATTTTGAAATTTTTTTTTCATTATTTCGATTATGAAGTCTATGTTTTATGTGAGCAAAAGAAGGGATGATGCTATTGTCATGGTAATTATTCAGAAATTACAGGTCTATGACTCTTATTTCAATTTTGGTCCTTGATTTCATGAGAGAAAAAAAATCTCATTCCATGTACCCTCTCCATATAGGGAATTAATGTTAGATTTTAAAATTATTTGGTTTTATTTTGTAGAGAGAGAGTTTGGATTACCCATAGTAGTATGTGAAATTTGTCCATGTTTCAAATCCCAAAGAGGATCCATCATCAGGACAATATATGAGGAAAGAAGAGTCAATGCGCAGAATGAATAAATATGTAATAAATAAACAAAATAAAAAACCTAAAAGGTCAGCTAAATCCTAAAAATATAAAATCTAAACTAATATTATTAAAATGAAATAATTAAAATCTAATAAAGTAATTAGTAATAAATTGATTATATATATATATATATATATATATATATATATATATATATATATATAATAGTTAAAATATTTTTATAAATAAATATTTATTATTACTAATTATTTATTTATAATAGTTATAATAATTTATATTGTTAATTCAAAATTCTAATGATGAAGATGTTATATTAATGAATATTAATTAAATTAGTGTTAAATTAGAATTAAATTATTTTAATTAATAAATTGAGTTATGAAATTCTTAATAATAAAGAAAATGATGTTATATTTATATGTTATTAATTTTTCTATGTTAATAAAGTTATTATGAGTTAATATTATTGAAATTATTTTTATTTATTTATTTATTTATGTAAGAATTCAAGATAAGGATAGATAATTATGACTGAGATGTTATATCCGAGAAGAACCGGCAGAACTAATTTTTCTGATTAGAGGAAGCTAGTTTCCACTGATCTCAGTGCCACCATCCTTATTGATATTATGTGGATGTTTATAATCTCAAGAGCTTCTGTAGTTTTTCTCTTTAGATAGTGTTCTTCTCTAGCGATAATCCCAGAATTTTGTAAGCAAACATGATGAATAGTCTTTGAGGAGTGTTCAACAATGGTTGAACTACACGATCGTTCATTTTTAATGTCAACTTTGCGCGCCTTCAATTTTTTTTCAACGAGTGTATTTTTTCTTTAATATAACTTTTACCATAAGAAAAATAAATTTTGTAAACTCCCTTAAGCTGATGTTGATCGATATTATCTCTTACAAACCTCATTCTTTCTTTGATTGTTCCTATTGTTGTGAATTGAGTGAATATATCTTTCTTACCCATAATATTTGCAATTTTATCTGTAACTCCCTAAACGTATGGTATGAATACATTCAATGAATTTGATGAACATTATCTTAAGGGAGTTTAAAATATTGATTGTTCTTGTGGAAAAATTTATATTGGAGAAACAAGACGCTCATTGCAAAAAATACTAAAGGAGCATGGAGTTGACATTAAGAATGAAGTATCGTAGACTTCAACCATTTTTTAACACTCTTCGAATCCTAAGCATCATGTTTTCTTAGAAAATTCGAGTATTATTGCTAGTGAATAACACTATCAAAAGAGAAATTAGGGAAGCTCTTGAGATTATGAAACATCCACGTAATGTCAATAGGGATGGTGACATTGAGATAAATAGAATCTAGTCTCCTCTAATCATATAGATTAGTTCTTCCATATCTTCTTCGGTATAACATCTCAGGTATAATTGTCTATCCTTATTCTAAATTCTTAAATAAATAAAAATCATTACAATAATATTAACTCATAATAACTTTATTAACATATCAACATTAATAACATATACATATAACATTAATTCACTTGGAAAATATAATTCCTACTTGTCTTGGTTTCTAAGTAAAGGAGCTTTTTCATGTTCTTTAGGAGTTGTTTAGATGGTTCTTAGTTTAGTGGTTAGTTGAGAGATTTACTCAACTAAGTGATTGTGTGGTTAAGATAGAATTTGTATCTTCAACCAAATTTTGATTTATTTATATATGTGATTAATCTAATGTAAATGTGGGTTTTGGCATGCAATCTATTTTTCAAAATGGTATCAGAGCCCATATGGGCCTGCAAGAGAAATAAGAGACAATATGTATATTTATTGAGAGTGAATTGTCATTATGTTCCATAGGAGTGTGTTCTTTATTTGAGTATGTTGAATAATTGATGGGAGCATTATACTAAAATAACGATGTATTAGAGCTTTTCATTTCAATGCATGTTATTATTGGCTTGAAGACATCTTCCTGTAGCCTTTCTGTGGAAGGATATTCTCAGTCAGAATTTCCAGATATATGCTCGTATCCTTTGTGTTGAAGGAGTTGTTGTGTGTTGTAGTTGCCTTGAAAGTGGTATTGTGAAGCTTTTAACACAATTAGAAGAGTTTGTGTACAGAAAAGAATCATTGTATTGAGCCTTGTGGAGAGGATACCACGTGCTAAATGCTAGAACACTGTGTTGGTTATCGTGACCCTCCATTTTTTTTCCATGTGTTTGTGTATTTGTGACAACGTTGTGGGGATTTTATGCCCTCGAGAGTCTCATGGTGATGAAATTTGCGTAAATTTAAATCCTTCCTTATGCAGTGGAAGAATGGATCGAACACATGACTTTGAAGGATTTTCATAGGAGAAACATTTGTTGTCAACATTGAACATTGCAATTTGAGCCATCGAAAATTTTTGTGTTTTTCTAATGAATGTAACATTAACGTGAAACATTTGGAGAGTGTTGCTTGATGGTGCAGTGAGCGTGGAACTGACCACTCAGTCAAAATTGTCTTGGAACAATATGTGTAATCAATGTGCTGCCAAAAAATGTGGTGTAAGCGGCCACGATTGAAACTTTTTTATTAACCTTGGAAGAAGAGTGGAGGTGTCATCATTCCTATCGACTCCTTGCTACAATACTCTATTTGTTTTCTTAGATTAAGAATTTACTTTGGCTTGTTTGATTTTTATGGTGCTTAAAAACATACTATAAACTATATATTTCTATAGGACTTTTTGTTTTTCAGGATTAGTTTTAAATTATGTGAAAGAGGTCAGCAAATTGGTCTAAAGGAATTTACATAACGAATCAAGTGCAGGAAAAACCTCAGTATGGATGGTTTTCCCGATAGTATGGCAGTTATGGATCAAGGGAAGGATCCCTCATTCTTGAAAACATGATAGTGGTATTATAATGAGGTTACATGACAACTTGGGATGTTGTTCAATAATTCAATTCAGGATATCCGTGGTTTGGGTGTTCGAGAGTGGAACTTGGGAATCCAACTTGTCAACTACACATTTACGAGGGTTATGAGACAACTTGATGGAGTGAGTAGCCTAACATATTTTTAAATTATAATGATAGATAAGTATGTAGTTATAATGGCTGATAGAACCATGTATGCGAAGGACATCCTAGTATACTAGCGGTTGGGCATCCATGCATTCCGGTGGATGGTTGTTCCTTTATATGGATGCCTACATATTCTTTTTTCATGTTTGACCACAACTAGAATTTGTTGATTGAAATTGTGACAAGTAGTCATTAAAGGGGGGACTTGGAAAATATAATTCCTACTTGTCTTGTCTTCTAAGTAAAGGATCTTGTTCCTATTCTTTAGGATTTGTTTAGATGATTCCTATACTTCTTTATTATTAAGGTTTACATAATTCAATTTATTAATTTTAAATAATTTAGTTATACTTTAACTCTTAATTAGTATTTATTAATATTCATTATTTATTAAAAAAATAATAATCCTTATAATATCTTCATCATTAGCATTATGAATTATTATAATAATTATTTATTTATAACAATTATTTCATTATTTAATATATATATACATATATATAATTTATTATTAGTTATTTTATTAGATTATTAATTATTTAATTTTAGTAATTTTAGTTTAGGTTTTATAATTTTAGGATTTAATCAACATTTTAGGTTTGTTATTTTTTTTATTTATTATATATTTATTCATCCTCTGCCTTGTATCTCCTTTCCTTATACATTTTCCTCATGCTAGATCCTTTTTCTGATTCAAAATGTTGACAAAGTTCACATAGTATTGTGGAAATCTAGACACTCTCTCTACAAAATTTCCAACTAGTTATGCTTTCCCCATGTTGGTGTTGTAGTTACATTAAAAATTACAAAAGGAAAGGTGGGAATCAAAATAGGGGATGTTATGAATGCCTCGGCCTTAAAGGAACACTCTCCTTGGGGTTCTATTAATAGAGAACAACAACAAAAACTAAGTTTTTTAGTTACAACAATTTACATCCACCTACATATTAAACAAAAAAGTGTACAATGCCTTCATTTGATCTATATATTCATCTGTAATTTCATCTGGTTCAAAGTGCTTTCATTGCACCTAACATACTCTACTACTCGATTATAGAGCATGGTCTATTTGTTGTCCAGGATACATAGTGGTTCTAGTTGGAAGTATCCCTCGGATTCCACCTATATCACATACCAATCAATCACTTGATCAGGGTTACATATATAATTTTTAATCAAGGATATGTGAAATACATCATGTGCCTTCATAGTGGGCAGTTTAAGGCTAGTCTTTAATCTATTAGTCCCACTATTTCAAAAATTTGAAATGGTACACAAAATATGGGTGGTATCTTAGCACAAGCCCCATATTTAGTGAAATATTCCTTGGTATGATTCAAAGATACATAATCTCCCTCTTGGAATTCTCTCTGCATTCTTTGTTAATATACATAGATCTTCTATATTTCTTGTGCTTCTTTCATTTTCTCCTTGATGCTAATGAACTCTCGCTCCATTTCCTTCAACATATCTAGTCCAATGACCACTCGAATCACTAGGCCATATTAGCTAATAGGTGTGTTACATATTCAACCACACAAAGCCTCGAAAGTGGTCATATTTAGTGACTCTTCATATATATTGTTGTATGTAAATTCAACTAGTGGCATGAGCTCTTTCCACATCCTTTGCTAATGTATAACATACATTATTAACATGTACAATAATTTCTTTTTTACCCTTTTATTTTGTGCATTATTCTAAGGGTGATAAGTTATGTTAAATTCTAGCTGAGTCCCAAATCCAACAAACAATTCTTTCCAAAAATTTGATGTGATTTTGGTATCATGATATGATATGATATTCTTCGGGTATTCCATGCAATATAAATATTTCCTTCATTAATATTTGAGCTATGTATATAGCCTTTTGAGTGGATTTTACATGTATGAGGTGAGTTGGCTTACTTAAATTTTCCACTACCACCATGATGGCATCATTTTTATTTTCTTTCTTCATTGATCCCGCAATGAATTCCATGTATATGAATTCCCACTTCCACTCAATGATTATAATTGGTTACAACAATCCCATTATGTGTCTACATTACAATTTAACCTATTAACATTACAAACACCTGGAAATGTATTAAGCAACTTCCTTCTTCATGCCTGGACAATAATACATCTTCTCGACCGTTTTTGTCATTTTTTGATAACCAATATGACTAGAGTAAGGTTTCCTATGGAACTCATTTATTGTGAGCTTGTTCAAGTGATTAATATAAGGTACATGCCATCTATCCTTAAACTAAAACATACTATCGTCAATGAGGTTTTATTCCTTTTTTAGTGTTCCGTTTGGTTTTCTATAAACATTTCTTCATACGTTGAAAATATTCATCATGTTTTAATACTTCTTTAATCATTTCCTTAATGTAAAAATTCACTAGTACTCACAATTACCAGGTGAGCTAATTGTAGACCTTGCTAAGTGCATATTATAATCTATCCTACTTACCCTTGATATGCTTTATCTCAAAGTCTAACTCACAAATTAGAGCTAACCATGTGTCTTATCTTACATTTAACTTGGATTTTCCCAACAAGTATCCTTCCCTCCATGATCTTACATCGGCACAAATGTTTTTCCAAGCACAAAGCGCATCACGTTCATTTAATTTTCTTGATTAATAATAGATCACATACCCTTATTGCATTAGGAATTGTACTCTTCCTTCCTTAAATGTATTCATGAAAAATAAGAAATCCTTCTCTAGATAAGTTGTTCTTAATATAAGTGCATGCGTGGGAAATTTCTTGAGTTGTTCACAACTAGTTTCTCACTCTAATGTCCATTGGAATTTACCTCCTCTCCTTTAAAAATTTGTGATTGATGTCCAAACTTTGAGAAATCTTGGTGAATTACTGCTAATATTTTTCCAATCCCATGAAGGATATAACTTCACTGGCATTGCAAGGAGTAGGCCACTCCATTATGGACTTGATCTCTCCAAGATCCGCAACAACACCTTCCTTTGAGATTACATGCCCCATGTATTGAATGTGTCACTTAAATAATTCACATTTACTGAGTTTTACATACAATTTGTTTTATCTCAGCAACTACAATATTGCTTTCAGTTATTCTTTGTGTTCTTATCTTATTTTTTATTAAACTAGGATATCATCCACGAAAACCAACACAAATTTTTCCAAGTACTGACTAAGGGAATTATTCATATATCATATAAATGTAGTTAGGGAATTTGTAAGTCTGAATGGTACCACAACAAATTCATAGTGCCTGTAATGTCTCCTGAATTATATATTATGAATATATTTGCCTTTAATTCTGCCTTGATGATATTTAAACCTTAAATATATTTAGGAAAATATTTTGGCTCTTCTTGGTTGGTCAAATAAGATATTAATCTTTGGTAGTGGGTATTTTTTCTTCATTGTGGCTTTATTCAATTAATGTTAATAAATGCACAACAATGTTCTATTTTCCTTCTTATGCACAAATAGTGTTAGGGCTCCCCAAGCCAACACACTGGGTACAATATACCCTTTTTCTAGAATCCCCTTCATATATGGATTTAATTCCACCATGTCTAGCATGCTCATGTGATATGCAGTCTTAGAAACTGGTACTGAACTCAGAATTATTCCAATAGAAAAATAAATGTCTCTCTTAAGAGGCAACCCAAATATTTATTTGGGAAATGAATCATTGTATTGTTTTAAGATAGGATGACACTTGAGTCCGGGTTTACTACCCTCTATCACACTAGTTACTTGGATCATTAATAGTGCACACCCCTTCTCGCTTAATTTCTTCACTTCCAGCACTGAAATGTTGTTAACTAAAATTGATTTTATCTTTCCTTGTAGCATATTTATTTTTCCTTCACCATTGGGGCACTCAAGTGATTTATTATAATATTCAATTTTGGTTTCATTGGCTGATAGCTAGTCCATGCCAACTAAATTGTCATATGAACCCAATTATAGTATATTGCAATTCTTTGTTGTGTGCATGTTGACTAGTTCTAAGTGGCATGAATCCACAAATTTCGGCACCCATTAGAGGAAATTTTAGCCTAAAGTTCCCATGACACTTTCATGTAAAAAATATGTAAACCAATCAAAATCCTTTAAATTCAAAAAGAGGTACATGTAGATATTTTGGAGGGGAAATAAAAATAAAAAGCTACTTTTTTTAATTGTATTTTTGGTTGATCTCCTTATAGGTTTACTCAAATTTCAAGTGTAGAGACTAGTTGGATGCATAAAACATTTTTTTTAATGTATATTCAATTTTTATCAATGTGGGTCTTCTCAAAAGTGTGCATAATGAGTACTCATTGGATCAAGGATTTTATTCCACATCCAACAAGTGTCTACACTTAAAATTTGAGTAAACCTATAAGGAGATAAGCCAAAAATAGAATTATAAAAAGTAGTTTTCTTATTTTCCCTCCAAAACTCATAACTCTTATTTTATTATTTTTTCTTAGGACGCCGCTTTTAGGCTGAAATTTCCTCCAATTCTCTTCTCATCTCCCAATGGCTAGATAGACCAACGAATACCTAGGATGTGATTTCTTTTGCAAGGCATGCGTTTCTACAATTTTTGGACTAATATAACTAAAAACATATCCTAGATCAATTAAAATTGAGTCTGTTTGGTTAATGTCCATACCTTCCATTTTGATAGTATAATCTTGATGATCTACTTACCAGTTATCCAACGCTACATAAATTCAAGATACATTTTGAGCTACATTATTTACTATTTTTTCATCTTGAACATTGTACAACATTATACTCATGTTGGTGAGGATTGTCCCTTTGCAGGTTTCTTCCTGTACATGTCCAAAACTAAACTGGTACTTTCTTGAATCCCTCGACATCTTCTCTTATTATTTTAGTGGGTCGATCTCTAGTAGTACTATGGATAGTACATTGGAATTCATCCTTGGTAGAAGTGGTGAACTTACTACTTTTCACTATCTTCCTATACTTGAGTAGTTTTGATCCATTTCCTTTAAAGTGGTACATGTCCTTCCTCTTCCAATCTATTCAAAACTAAACCTTATTCTTAGAATGATAACAATATAACTTAGCCTTCTGGATGGTGTCCTCTAATGTTCTTAGCTCATCAAATTCAATATTTTGTGAGTAATCTTATGGTAACCCCATGAGGTACCTTTGAATATTCACTTTATTATCTCTAATGTATGGCAAATACCACAAAAGTTCTAAGAATCTACTGGTGTATTCATCCACGATAAGCTTCCCTAACTTATGCTCATGGAATTATTTAACTTTGTTATCATAATACCTCTTAGATAGGTACTCTTCATGAAAGTATTTATCATACTTTCTCCATGAAAATTCATTCTCTCTAATTCCTTTTAAATTTCTAAAACCTTCCAACCAAATACCAACCTTTGTCTTCAATATCTAAATGGATACCCTAGCCTTCATTTTTTTGGAGTAATTGTATACTTTTAAGTAGATCTTCATTCCCAACAGCCAAACTTCTGCCTCTTCGTCCTTCTTATTTTCTCCATCAAAGGTAGGGGGATTTTCCTTCTTGAACTCCTCTGGCATTAGGATTTTGTCACTCCTCTACATGTGGTGTCTTCTATTTGAAACACTTGTTGACTATTCATGACTTCTATACTCTCTTTCCGGGGTATTCATTAAGGTTTCTTACCTCACTGTGTTTTTAGTATTCTACTTATGTCTTTTCTTTGACTTACTTCCTTATGCCTTATTAGTCTCCAATCCATGTTTGTGTACTTTTGATGGACTTTGATTGGATTTGTTTTCCAAGATAGTTGGCACCAATCTTGTGTTGTTTATTCCTTTGCAAATATGATAAACCCCGTAATTTTTTTTTATTCATCTATGCTTTCTCCTCTTGTGCTCTAAAAATATTTTCACTCTCCTCTTTACAACTTCTCAATTCAGCCTTCAATCTCCTGAGAGTGTCCATCCAGTTAGGGGAATTCTCCTTTGGCCTCTTCCCAATTGATTCCTCTTCTTGATTATGTTGGGATATATTTTTATTCTACTACATCACTATGTTATTCATCCCTTTCATACTAGATGGAACTTGCATTTTCTTATGTGTTGTCACACACACACACACACACACACACATACTTATTAGTTAAATCTAGCATGAATATAGTAATGTATTTCCTTATTCTATAAGCAATAAGCGTTTGGACCTAAAGCTAATAACAAAAGTAAAAATCTTGGTTAGTGACATAGAATAAAATATATGTAAGCATTATATCAAGGTTAGCAACCACATCAACTATAAATCCAAATAAAATTAGTATATGAATTAACCAAACTATTATATTAAAAAAAATTTAGTGAGACTTTTTTTCAATTCTGTTGTTTAAACCAAGCTTTGATACCACTATGTAAGACTCCCTCCCACCACCTTTTACTATCTTAGCTATGGAAGGTGTTACTTGATGATTTGACCTGATATATAAGGCCATTTATGATGGCATCACAAAATCCTGTTTTCCCCAACTTCTTGAAATCGTAAAATTGATACCAACATCCTGTTCAACTCATCGAAATATTTTTGGAGATATAAATTTTATCTCAATTTGACTCCTAGATTAAAAGTTATGCCTTCCTGAATTTTGATCAAATAGGTTAGGCCACATCGACATTGGGCTTCCATATGGCATCCACAAGGAGTCCACATGGCACTTTCACGTCTTCATACCATACATCCTCTTCATCATGGTATTTCCTCATGGCATCCACATGTATTCCACATGGAAATACCACATCATCATAGCATAGGTCCACATCATATTTAGCTCCTACATGGAATCTGCATGGCCAGTGCTATAATGTCTCGAGTTTGAGGTCCATATGGAATCCTCCTTATTTTTTATGGGTTTTTCCTTGTTATAAACATTTCGGGCCACGTTCTAATCTAGGTGGGTCCACCGTACCATGTCACACTGGACCAGAGCAACCCTATCGACCCATCATAAATCGCATATCTGCACAAGGGGTATCTAATGCTAACCCTCCCATTAGTGAGTGGTATGTGGTGGAAAAAGTTCCATGTTAGAAAAAAGGCTATTTCTATTGACTCTTGTTACCTCTTTTAAGTGAGTAACATCCCTAAGCGCTCAACAATGGGCAGTGAGCAGGGGTCATAGTTCTTATGTGAACCATGGCTAGGTCGTCCAACTCTTATCTCTAATTTGTAGTAAGGTTACATCTCCAAGAACTCGATGGTGGGTGGAGATCGGTGCTAGGGCTCCATGTGGACACTACCAAGTGGTCTCGGCATGGGGCTCATAAGTTCTTTTCTCGCATTGTTTTATAGGGTTTTCCCATTATAAATATTCTGGATAAAATCCCAATCCAAGTGGAATCTGCAAACCCACGTCTCTTAACTCCATTAGGAATAAGTTTTCAAACCGAGTGATGGGAGGAAAGTGGTGGTAAGAGTTTCACACTTAAACCATGGATGGGTTGTCTAGTTTCACACAAGCATGCTAAAAGGAGAATACATTATGCATCGGTCATGGTATCGAGAGGTAGGTGGTTACCCACGTATTTTAGTTGTGTTGGGACTTGGTTCCACCAACACCCACTCATTGTTGGACCACTAATATGAATAAAAAATATGATCTATCTCTCTTGCCTATTATGAATCACCAAATTATGGATTGTGGAATGAAGTTATAAAATGGAAAGTAGACCTTTCCCTCCACTTGAATCTCTTTAGCCTTGAGGTGAATTGTAGGATGAAGGTCTAAACTTCCATCACGAGCCCCACCAACCCGACTCATTGAATTTACAACCACTCTCTATAAATGCCGACCCAATTAACCACGTGATCATAGTCCCACACGGATTTTTACCATCTTTTTCGCACGTATTTATTTAGTCCATCATATTTTATTCAATTGGGAATGCCTAGGGTCATGCACATGTAATCCAATCCCAAATCCTTCTCATTATTCTCATTTCATTCAAATGGAAGTTCCTAGGGCCATGAAAACATCATATTACTCTATTTACTTCTTTCGATCCCTCTTTTCACATATAATTCAAGGTTAATAGAGAAATAAAAGGGAAAAAAACAACAACAAAACCTGATAGTGTGATGCAGAAGCATAAAAAAACAGAGTTCTTACTCAACCTTCAAACAGTCAACAAACAATTATAAATGAATTCCTACATGCATAAAATGACACCTAATTACCTCCTCATCAGAAGGAGTCTACAACTTTCAATAAGTTAGTGAACCATGACATTCACAACATATTAAATGGTAGAATCAAAGTCTATAATTGGTTAGCTAAAACACATCAAGCAACCATGCATAGTCATATGTACATGCATCTATAACATATCAAAGCAATAGTATACATATAGATACATGAATTTATCATAACCATGAGAGCATATAAGCTAGCATTCATCAAATATACATAGAGATATCAACACTCTTTCATGTGGAGTGTGAAAAAATGCATTTTTATATCACATATTAATCATCATTAGTCATCTAGGGAACAATTATTTATATAAGGGTAAAAAAATTATATGATTTCCTTGAGTTGCTAGAAAATGAGGGAGGGACTTCAACTCTCCACCAAACCATAGGCCATATGCATTGCAATACCTCTTGCAACTAACCACCCATTAGTCGGATTTATGGTCTAAGGAGTAATTTATCCAAGGAATTTTTCATCGATATCAAGTCTTCCATACTAGAGAGGGAGTCCACCACAATAACCACCACAATGACTCTTCTACCTCTATAACATAGATCGTATGACATCACCAAAGGCTCAGTGAAGCTCTTCTCATCTCTAGGAGATTGATATCACTCTAAGGGTGGTTTATCAATTGGATTTTCAAGGTAGGAACTAGTGAGTCAAGGCATCCACTGATCCATCACTAGCCACACCAAGAGTTTCATGGGATTGTGTCCCAAAATTTATATTAGCTCCTAGTTTTTCTTCTCTTCTCTTCTCTATTGTTCTTCCTTTTCACTCCTCTTCATGCTCCCATACAATGTTCTCACACCTCTACTATATTTTGTCATATGCTCTCAATTGTAGTAGTGTCTCTTTCTTTCCTTCCTTGTTCCCTCTCCCCCCTTGTGTGTTGATATTTCCAACATGTCGCACGAGGAGAGGGAAAGCATGGGCCTCATCCTTTACTTCAAACCTCCCATGCAAAATTTCAATGCTTGCACTAGCAAACCATTGATTCATGAGGACGTTATATGGGAAGATTTAAATGAAGTGGCTTGGGTTTTGGATTTAAGCAAAGAAAAAGAAACCTCCCCTCCTCAGACCTCTGAATTCATGCCCATTGTTCCAACAAATCCATTTTTTAAATTTTTACATAAATTTTCATAAAAAATATACAAAACTACACTTACATGGGGGTATAAAAAATGTTTGCTAGAAACATTGCATTTCTCTACAATTCCATTTGGTATTAATGAAAACTCTGATACACGATGTGCTTGGGGGAATTCCAAATGAATATTTGAGGAATGGTGTTGTAATGGAATATGAGGTATACAAAAGTTTCTCCTGTGTTATATGGTGTGAATTTTTTTCATTTGAGGGTGGAATTAGTGAAGGATTTCTAGAAGTAAACGTTGAAATGGTAGAACATACAAAAACTAAATGATATTAAGAAAAATGTTTGAAATTCCATTTAGGTTTATGGAAATTGGTTTTAATATTTCATGATCTGACACAGAGGTATAACATACTGAATGATTTAAAGATGTATTCTTACCTCATTTATGCTCACCATTTCTATAAACATTTGATGGTGATGTAGTTGGAAGTCATAGATTTCTATATGTAAGTAGAGTCTATAACTAGTTTTATATAAGATTTAGTACTTGAGTTGTCTCTAGGGTTAGGATAGTTCTATTATTAGTTGATTTATGTGCATCAATATTTAATAGTGCATTTTGTGTACGATAAGAGATCATATAAATAATTATTTCCCCATTACCCAAATATATATCATAATAGTGGTTAATCCATTATGGACACCATGCAAGAAAATGTTGATGTTGGACTCTATAATATATGTATCAATATAGGTTATGAACTCTACCATTTCCCATTATTATAGAAGTACAATAGCACTATGGTAGTAGTACATTATGAATTTAATTTGATAAACACCCACCACATGTAATATTTCCATGCATTATCTACCCTCACTAAAGGATTTGAGAAGAGTATAATCATTAACAAAAGGTGGAAATTTTGAATAAGATTAGAATAAAGATAATGTAGTGTCAAGGAAAGATGAAAACCATCCTCTTCCATGGTCTTATAATTGTACAAAATGGGGATGTGATGCATGTAATTATCCACATCCAAATCAACCCTACTATGCCCATTTCCAGAAGATTGGGCTTAATACTAATGATTTCCCAGAGTTATTTGAATAATATGAAGTATAATATAGAGGGAAACATGATGCAAACATGGTTTAACTCTGCATCATATATTATTAGTGGCATGGATTCAAGATAAGTATAAAATGTAAAAAACCTCATCAATTGTCTTCTTAGCCAAAATGGGTTGCTACAACATTTAAACCTACACATAGGTCCACCAAATGCAATACGAGAAATCACACTTCATGTTGGAATACTTCGTGGCCACATATGTAAACAAACTTTCTCACTAAAATCATACACATAGTTCCTTTTTATGTATTTTTTATTTCCTCCATAATCTTCATATATCTTGGCCATAGTGGGCCTCTTAAAGATTGATCAAGAACTCATGATCCATTACACATATTGGTAGGATCCTGCCTATTACTAGCTTATAAAATCATCATATGATTAACTGATAGAATTTCGTGTACATTATCCATCTATAGTTACATCGATCATAAGCCTCAAGAACAAACATAAATTTAGGAATCTAGTGTTCTCCATGAATAAGTATGGAATGAATTCAATGCGAAAGAAATAACCATATAATAATTCATCATCTTTCCCCATAGATTCACCATGTTGTACCAAGGAAAGATGGTGGGCCCATCATTTCTCTTTCCTAGTTTCATAGCCACTTCAAAAATAAAGTATTGATATTGTAACAACAAATGATAAATCCAACCATATAGCATTAAGTAGTTGAAAAAATATATCAACTTTGGATTTATTTGTGAAAATATTAAATACACATCCAAGTACATAGTCTCAAAATTATATATCACATACAACATTCCTATTGCTTCTCATTCCATAGTAATGTCATTATGCTTTGCATGTGAAGATTTCGTTATTGGAAAGTAAATTTGGTGATAGAGTGTTCCTTATTTGTTTGCTCCAAAAGATTTCCCAGCATCATGTTATAGGCATCCACATAAAGATGAAATATCCTACCCTAATCTGGGAATACTAGGACGAACATAGCTATCACCATTTCTTCAGTTTCATGAACCTTTCCTCATACAATGTTGCTTCGAGAAATGGAGCATCCCTTATGCAAAATTCCTCCATTAGTGTTATCAATTCTTTGTAGCCTTGGATGAACCATTGGAAATACTTAGTATGCCCCAAAGTGGATACCAAGTGGATTGTAGTGAGAGTATAATACCATGCATAATAAAGTTCAAAATTGTTCCAATATTACCAAAATACACTAAGAACCATTCCTTACATACCATGTGATTCAATAAAATGATAAACAAGATACAAAAATATGAACTTCTTGATTTTAATGGAAATATGCATAATTCCTTAACAATATGTATTTTTTCTCATTGTCTAACAACATTGACAAACTTGTGAATAAATTGTTGTGATACCAAAACTACGGCATTGGAAAACATTGTAGGGAAATTACTCAATTAAAAAGGATTGTTATTATAAGTGTATGACCTCCACTTGGTAACGAATCTAATTTAATATTATCCTCCTCTAATATAAAAATATAGTGGTAACATGAGGATCCATATATAAATGAGTATGCTTCATTTGATAGCACCTTTTCCAATATTTCAGCACTAAATGGAGTTGGAAATGGGTCATGTGTAAAGACATCTTTGATTCCCTAAATGTTTCGTATATTTCGGTTTGAATTATTTATTTTCCCTATATCATGATTAGATCAAACTAATTAGACTCATCCACTAGCAATATCAACCCCATGTCTAACATCTTATCAATATGCTATTTCAATTGTTCCTTGTAGTGTGGGTTCATCTTATACAGTGTTTGTTTTTTTTTTTTTTTTTGTATTGTGCATATGGATTTACTTTAGGGTATTATATTTTGGAAGGTATATCTCTAGGGAACATATAATTAAATTGAAAATGATCCCTTCATAGGAAACTTTAAATGCACCAAAGTACTATTTGATATGGTGTATCCTTCCTACGAAGTTTGAAAGTAGCATAAAACCTTTCATGGGTTTTGATATGCAAAGTGTTGGTTTAAAATCTTCCCAAATCCCAAAATAATAATCAAAGAAGAATCTTGGTGGTGTAGGGAAACAATGTGAATATATGCTTCACAATTTTGCCAAACAATTTATAGGTATATCTAAGATAACTTGTAATTCATTAAATGTTAATACATGTTTTTCTTAACAAAAAGACAAATGAAAATTTAATTGAATGTAACATATCACTATAATGTAAATTAACCAACATATACCCATTTTAAATAAGGTTCTATGGAGGATTAAGATGAATAGAATCTATTTAAGGAACAAACCATATTTAAGCTCCATTTTTTCTCTCTTGACTTGAGCCATTTCACTCATATACCATTTAATTGCCTTATACATATGAAAATATTTCATAATAGGATTTTATTTTTGTATTAATGAAATTGATGATTAGGGTGGTCTCTTACTCATGTGAAGTTATATTGATTCCACCTTCTACCACTTTAACCACATATTTAAATCATAGGGATTGAAATAAGAACCTCATAATATTTACATAACATGACTTTTCCATGTGAATTACACCCAACTTAACTATAATAACATTAATCACACTTCAACTTTAAAAAAATAAAAAATTGTAATTACAAAATATTTTTACAATTTGTTTAATATAATTTCTTCCCATAGAAAATGAATAAATTAAATTCGTCCTCTGTAATTTTAACTCATTATATGTTTTTAACGAGCTAATAAATAAGAAATTTAAGGTTTATTAGATTTTCTAAGAATCTTATTCAATATGTACATTCAAACAATTATACTAAATTTATTTGATGTGTATAGTTAACCATTTACCATTTTTTTTTGTCACACACATATATATTTGTTTTTTCTTTCACGAGGGGCTTAATTTTTTATGTTGTCAATTGATATGCCTCACTTTTCGTCTCTCTCCTCTGGTTAGACTATTCATTTTTGTCAAAATTGTTGTTTCTCATTTTTTGGATAGGTGTTCTAATTTTGGAAAGTTGTTTTTTTATCTCACTTGCATGCTCTCATGAAGGTTGTTTCTACTCTTCTTTATCGATTTCGGTCTTCACAAGTGATATCTATTTGGGATATTTGTATTTCCTCGTATGGTATTTGCGCTGAAATATTTGTAATGTTAGGGTCTTTTTTCTTAGATTTTTTATTTTTTTTTGTCTTTTTTCACTTAGGTAATTATATTCAAAGTATGGTTTTTCTTGATGAAATTAAGGCCCTTGAGTATTGCATTAGCCCCTTTAGCTTAGATCCTTGTTTTAACAGATTCCTTGATTAGCAGTGGGATTATGTCATGTCTTTGAGATGTAGGGAACTAGAAAATTTGTTAAAATTTGCTCCCATTTTATGGTGTTGGGGAATGTTTTGGTAATTATTAGGTTTGGTAGTTAAGGTGTTGTAACTCATCCTTTTCATTGCCTTGAAGGAAGAGATTATTTTCATTATTGTATCCAATGTTCCTTGGTTTCTATTTCAGTGGCTCCTAAACATAGGATGGCTAGTAGAAAATGTGGAGGAGGTAATTTCATAATGAAAAGAAGCTCACCTTTTGCCCTGGAATTAGTAGCTATTTTTTTTTATCATGTTTCTTTGGAGGTTAATAGGGATATTTTATTTCTAGAGAGCAAAGAGGTGGGGGATAAGCCTTATCATTTATATTTTGAACCGACAGGAGATGATATGAAATGGGTTCTAGACACTGGTAGATTTAGGACAAGAAGGTTCCATTTCTTGAATTTTTTTTACTTACACCAAGAAATCACCACTTGATTATGCTTGATATTGAAAGATAAACATTTGGATACCTATAATATTTTCTCCTCTTCAGAAGATATAAAACAAATGCTTCAAATCTTAGGTTTTGTTTGGACAATGTAGACTCCCACTTGACTCATGTAGAAGGCTTCCTAGTGAGTGAATCGACTTTAGGTGAACTCATTGACCCTTTAGTTGATCATGGTGAAACCACTAGAAATCATGATCAAACTCCTACTATCATTTCCTATTATTAGGGTTGATGGTAGTGGGATTCATATATTTTTTTCTATACAATTTTAGGATTATACAACTTATAGCTATGGTTTTATATGGTGGTTTGATTACTATATTTGGCCTAAAGTAAAATGTGCTATTATTGTGCTCATTGCCTAGTGGATGACATCATGGTATGTTTTGAAGCCCTCAGAGACGAATTTGGTACCTTTTTCTTTCTGTACACGATTTAGGTACTATGTTTTTGGCACTTTGTTCATGATTCAGCAGTGGCCAATCTTCTATGTTGGGTTGTTTGATATGACTTACATACTTCTCAGTGGAGACTTTTTTTTGCTCATGGTTTATATTTTTTATTCACCTCATCTACCAAGAAAATGGAGCAGTTAAGTGGAAAAATCCGAGAAATTTATAAAGGTGGCAGACTCAGTAAATTGTGAAGGTCTTGGAAAGAAAATTTTCCTAAGGGATAAGCGTGGTGGCTAGGCTTGATCGGGGCCACAACACAATGGAAAACAACATTCATGGCTCCACTTCAGAACCATGATCCACAAAGCATGTTGGAAGGAATTTCTGTCAGCCCCAAAGGAGAGCAATGAGGTTAAAAGTTAGGCCCCCGGAAAAGGTGATGTCACCTTTTGTCGAGCCAATCACAATCATTCCGTGGGGTAATAAAATTAACTCGAAGACTACTATGCACCTAGCCGAATTTTAAAGGGGCCCGTCGAAGATGACAGTGGCGGTACGAAGGCCGGTTCCTGCTTTAATTCAGCATGTGGCTCTCACCTACTTGGTTGTTGTCATCCAATAACCCATCACCACGTGTCCCATTATCAGCGTCCTTATGATGCCAGACCTATATTTGTCACCTTATCTCATATTCTGTAAAACCCGGTCTAATATAAGCTCGTTTTAATCTCAAACTGTGTAAAATACTGGTTATTAACCAGTTTTTCGTGTAGAGGTAGTTAAAACTCAAGTGCAAGGTAGTTTTCAATCCCGTGTCGCTTTCCCCTGGGCTACCTTACTACTCTCAGGTATTTATTCATTTTCCTGTCGCACGATTTCCCTTTTGTTTTTACTTTTCAAATGGTCATGGGGAAAACAAACCAAGAAGTCTGAGCTTGAAACCCCACAAGCTCGCGAGGTTAGGACTGCTCCTGGACTCAAACCCCTCATTGATGCCCATGCATGAATTCATGACCTATTCTACCCGTTTAGTGTAGCCCACATCAGACCTGAGCTTTTCGACTATCATCGAAAAGGAGAAGATATGTTTAGAGTCGTTGAGTCGGGTCTGTATTATAAAATTTCTCCAACCACATACCCGATTCTCGAGTTCATTAGTTGGCTTGGGGATACCTATGACGATCACAGAGAAATTTTTCTCTCTGCCCAAGGCAATAATATTTTTCGCATTACGGCCCAACTCATAAGAACAACTATTCGCTACCCTCCCAGCTGAGATTATGTTGAGTTCTCCAAGGTCTCCCTCTACCGTCATTTCTCAACGCTACCCCAGGAAAAACAAAGCGTTTTCCTCAGCCTCCTCTCAAATTCCTGCCTATCATCTTTCCCGCTCACAGAATTTGTTCCCTTGTCTACTTTTCGAACCAATGTGCAGCCCATCCTAGCACTCATCTCGGGGTTGTTAGGGTTTGAGGAGGTCGACCAGGTGACTAAAGAGGGTATAGATTTTCTATGGCTCATGATACATAAGGACACCTTTTTTAATATTCCTTATTTCTAGGCTTCGGCTATCCAAACCTGGTTTCAAGAGATTTCCTCTCTTGGTTCTTTTAAGTATTGTTCCCTGGTGTTTTACCTGTTCCTATTCAAGCATGCAGATAGATTTGAAAGTCTAGGCCTAAACAGATTCTCAAAGACAAGTGCCCAACCTAGAGCAATCTTCGAGTGGACTGATATAGTTCATCAGCATCCAGAGGGGAAAGGGTATACAAAATTAATTAATGAGTTCATGTCCATAGCTTATGCCATTATACATGACAACCCTCCACTTAGAATCTTTCCTGAGTAGAAGGATTGGCTATAGATTAATGAGGAATATTGCATGGGGGCCTAGTACCTATTTGATGACTATATAAAGATCAGAGTCTACAGTGCAGAGGTACCTCCCTACTGCCTACCGGTGTTTCCAACTATGAGAGTCTTTTCCGTCGAATTCATTCGAAAAACATTAAAGGCTGACTAGATCCACTTTGTACCTGCGAAGAAAGGATACATCCTCAAACTCCCAACTTCAACTGACCCCTTCACCATAAATTCGAGGCATGCCCTCTGAACCATGGAGAAAATGCTGCAAGAGATGAACCTCCCACAAGGAAAAGTTTTTCCCTATAACCCTAAGGGAGTCCTTTCCAATAGGAAGAGGAAAATAAAATCAACTGCTTATATACATGAGACTAGGCCCTTCATTGAATGGAGAGCTAATCTTAATATGTGGCCTTTGGATGCACAGATGGAGGCCGAGTCTTCAACTGCGAAAGGAAAAGGAGATAATGTGTCTGTGGGGACAGAGGAGCAAGGATAGGCAGGCCCCTCAAGAAGGCAGGAGGTCATGGAAATTGATGAGGAAACTCACCCTAACAAAAAAAAAGGATAGAAGGGCTATATGACATAGGGGGCGAGATATCCTTTGAGGAGATTCCTGAGTTTGGGGTTCCTGACAAGGACAAGCCAGGTTTTCATGTCTCTTTTGACAATGCCTCCTCATTGGCCCCCTCAGAGCTTTCCCAGGAAATCATGGTTGATAGGCAAGAGACAAGGGAGGAAATAAATGTCAGAAACAGATCTGCCCGGGAGAAATTGAGGGCCGAATTGGTAGGGTCAGTGGACAAGCACCATTCTTGGCTTACTTCGGTGCTAGATATGGATAAATAATAGCTTATACTAGCTATTCAACAAGCAGCATTGCATCCCTTGGCTTCTCGACCCCAATATCAAGCTTTGGAAATCATCCTCAACTTAACCAACATTCCCCTACTAGACAAGCTAGACTTACACCAGTGTATCGGGGATATGCTACGGATTGAGGTCATGAAACATGGATTAGCCTTGAAGAATCTTGAAAATAAGTACAATATGGTAATAAAGCACTAGAAGAGAGAGAAAGCTAGCACGAGAGCAAACGACACCCAGCTGGAATCGCTCAAGAAAATGATAAGGGAGAAGGGAGTTGATAAATATGCAGCACGACAACAACTTCATGCCAAGTTAGAAGTGGAGAACCTAGAGCTAAAGTGAAAGCTAAACATGTCTCACAAGGAGCATGTACAAACAGATGAGATGGTTCAGGTAGAAAAGGAAAAATCAGCTCTCACTGACTTACTCACCAGAGAACAGGAAGAGAGTGCACAAAAGGACATGAATATTTTCGGACTGAATCAGAGGCTATTAGACTACTAGGTCAAATGGGACAAGCATACATGCGTGACCCCTGTGTCAGGTGAGCCCAGGATAGCTCCTGAACAGATCACCAAGGCCCTTTCTGATCTGAAGGTGTCAAAGGATGAGACCCGCTCAGTTTGCCAGTAGCTAAAGGATGTTGAGGCTGCGCTAGTGGAAAGTCAGAAGGTGATGACGTCCCTACAAAGGGAATTAGAAAAACTGCGCGAAGAAACTCAGGTGCAGGATAAGTCCATCAAGGACTTAAAGGGGCAGATCAAAGACAATATTTCACTCATGGAAGCAAGGCGACTTGTTTGGGTAGACATCATAACAGAGGTTAAGCAGCATTAGAACCTCCTCACGTTGATAAATGACAAGAAGATTGCAATCCACCAATTCAAAGCCCAACTACAGGATGGATGCACAAACGGAGAAGCAAAGGCCACGATAGCCAAGAAATATATCCAGTAATGAACTGTGTGCGTAGGGAATACTTGACTGCTTTAGGAAAGTTATGGAGGTCGGAATGGTAATTGAGAAAGAAACAACATGCACAAACACACTGGGTTGTTTTGCATTAGTCTCGAAACTAGTGGAGAAGTTTGACCGGGAGTGGAATAAGTTGGTAGAAGTAGGCCTCCCACCATGGTGGGATCCGAAAATAGGTGCATTCTCTCAGTTAATGGCCTATGAGCAAAATATGTTAGAAATTATGGGCAATGCAGACATAGCTTTGGAGAGAACAACCCGGTTAAAAGCAGAGACAATAATAGATGTGCTATGCAAATATTTTTTCCTTCTCTTCCAGGTAAATCAATTCCTCACCGTTCATGTCGATTATACTAAGCTAACTAACATATAATCCCTGTTTGAAGCCTACATCATAATGCCATCACCAGGGGACAGGTTGTGGCGAAGGTGCAGTGAATATGTGAATCCTCCGATATCTTCTGCTTCTCATCAGCTGCAACCTCCTCCAGCTCGTCCACTTGTATCATCCTCATCCTCAGCTCAGCCACACCCACCACAGTTAGGCACTCCTCGGTAGAACACAATATGATGAATCTCATGATTTGTACCAAGCAGCCTGTTTTATTTTTATTTTCTATGTAATGTAAAAACAGGTGAAATATTGATTTCCCCCTATGCACTCTTTTTATTTTCTATTTTCTATTATGTTTTAGTTATAGCCTATGTCAGGCCATACTATTTGAGATGAGAGGTCATTTCACCCCATCATCAATTTTGTTCTTTATTAAGACTGGAAACAGACATATCTCCAAATAATATTTTGTCTAGGAAAATATCCGCTCTGAACATTCATGTGGAAGACTATAAAATATCGGACCACAAACTTAAAAAGGTTTTAGATTTTTAGCAGAAGAGGTGGCAGTCTGTGTATCATATTCTGTAATATTTAGGTTTTTCTCTTAGTGTATATCTGAAGAGCCATTTTGAAAGAGTAATAAAAATCCACTCTGTTGCGATAATGGATTCCTACTGGAATGAATGAACAGTATGTATTTTCCTGATATAGTGATTCAATTTAATGTTCATTGTGCTCACATTTTCCTTCTTGTTATCATTGCTTTTAGAATGCGGGTGTTCTATGAGTTGGATATGAATTTATCTTTAATGGTAATCATGTCATGCTTTACAGTAACATCTTAAATATAGCTCGAGGCACGATTTCTGTTCCAAGTTCCTTTTTCATACCATTTGATTCTATGGTCATTTAAGGGTGGATTCTTGTGTTGGTATAAGCCCACCTTGCTTTTAAATTCCCAAAATATACTTCTCCATGTTTCATCCCCATTAATTTTATATCTATTCATTTGTCTCACATTTGGCCCTACTTGCAACAGCTTTATTTCATGACTGCTTCAGGCCCATTTTGAGTAGGCCTTTCTCTCTACAGTTAGAGCTCTTGGCCACTAATCATCCTTCTCTGATATCTTGTACCATCATTCAAAATATTTCAAATGAATTTCATATCAGGAGGTCCACCCTCAAGCATTAAGAATAATCCGAAAAACCTCCTATCTTAAGATTTCCTAGGCACTTGTCTTTGGCAACTTAAGGTTGTCTCTAGGAATGACAACATCTTTTTAGCGCCATTGCTGGGGAACAAAGTTGAAAATATTTTCCCCTGGAATACGACATTGTATCCACCCTTCAATTAGGTGAGCACGAAGGGTTGAGAGTTGCATAACCCTTACCATGGTTACTCCATTGTTATCTAAAGTCAAATCACCTACAATCTTGGCTTACACTAAGCCACATTTAAGGTCAGAGACCTCTCAGTTAAGAACACCGTTAGTCTCTGACCCTGAAAAAATTATATTCAAGAGAATTTGGAAAGAAAAGAAACCATTTCAGGCTAATATACCCACATTCTCATTAGAATACTCCCCTTCCTCTTCCCAGAAGGCTCAAGTCCAAGGTCTTGGTTCCACAACCCGAGTATTTGAATATCCCCTCGATAATTCTGTTCTAGACCATACTGAGATAAAAGACGAGGCTGAATCAATGAACACATCTGGGATATCTTTGCACCCTACCCCAGAAGTCGAGGAAGTTAAACAAGTCACCATACTTCAAATCTCTCCTTAGATAAACTTGTGAATTGCCACCCAGCACATACCTATTATCATTCATCAGAACCCCCCATAGAATCCACCACCTCCAATGGTTGTACTAGAATTTTTACATAATAAATATGCCCCACTAGCACTGCCTCAAGTCCTAAATGATATGCCTTAGGATTACATGAAGCTCTTGCCTCGATTCATGGGGGAAAACAACAGTTTTGCTCAAAAGCATATTGAGGATTTTTGCGCTTTTGCTAAGAACTTCAATGTGGAACACTTGGATGTAGTATTGAATTTTTTCGTCCAATATTTGGATGGAGAAGCCCGAAAGTGGTTCAAAACTCTGGATGACCACACAATAACCACCTGGGAGGAAATGGAAATTTCTTTCACACAAAATTGGGGGGAGAAGAGGGACCATGGTTACATTCTTACCGAGTTCAATGCATTGAAAAAGAAGCATAATGAAGATGTAACCAAATTCATCAAGAGGTTTAACAAGTTGTACAATAACCTACCTACTGATATGAAACCTCCTCAAACAGTAGCCAAGGTAGTTTTTATGGGAGAATTCGAGTCCGAGTTTTGTTTCACTTTGAGAGAGAGAAAATATGCATCCCTAGACCAGGCCCAAACTAATGCACTAGAGGTGGAGGAAAAATTTTCCTCTACAGGAAAGTATAAAGGAAGAATCGATCATGACTTCAGAAGAAGAGGTAAAGAGGAATCTTCTTCCTCTAACCAAGAAAGAGAAGCAACGAACTACAAGATGGAAGAGATGAACAAGATGATTAAAAACCTTTCTAACAAGCTGGTGAAGTTGGAGTTGGAGGCTAAAAGCTTGGCTTCCCAACCCAATCAAATGGCTCCTAACCAAGGTTTCAATCCATAGTATTGGAAACCTCCACTCCAAATATTGTAGTGAGATAGAAAGGAGCAGCAGGATCATATCTAGCCTCCTTTATACCTAGAAGGACGAATGGAAGGACCAGCTGAAGAAGTTCCTGAATGTCAGGACGATCAAATTATGGCCTATTTAGAAGATGAATATGGAGAGCTTGCCTTGCAAGAAGAACATGAAGAGCAAGGGAAGAAAGAAGTGTCTATAGAAGACCCAAACATCGATGACTATTGCAAGAAATTCGTAGACTTTATGCAAGCCCAGTTGCATAAGAAGTATGAACTGAGATCCTCTAGAAAGAGAACACACGTGTAAGAGCATGAGGGAGAATCCTAATCAAAAGAGTCTGCTCAGTCAGATACCATCAGCAAAGGCAAAAAGCTTATAGAAGAGTGCTTGCCCCAAAAAGCCATTGATTCTTCCTCCTCAAAGTCAGCCTATGAGTCCCCTGTAAATCTTAAGGCTACCACTGCTGTCATAAAACCACCAATTCCCCCAAAAGAACCACCAAAGGTGGCCATCACACAAAAGAACCCCCCAATCTTCAACCTTCAGAAAGAATTAGAAAAGGTTAAGATTTCAGTCCCCTTAGTCGAGCTTTTGAAGAAACCTTCTTATAAAGCTCAGGTATCTCAATTCATGCTCCCTCATGGAGTTGTTCCTCTTCTTGATAGTCTTAACCTCCAAGAAGAGATACTCATGGTATTTTTTGGCCCGCATGTGGAAGAATTAGACTCAGAAACCCCCCCATTCTATGTATCCTTGGTCATCCATGATCTATTGCTACATAGTTACATGCTGGATTTCAGAGCTGCACACAATGTGTTGCCATTGAGTGTTATGGAGCAACTAGGGTTGAAGATTAGCCGTCCATATAAATATTTGTATTCTTTCAACTCCAAGAGAGTCAAGTGTTTGGGAATGATTAAATATTTAGAGGTGAACTTGGCCCAGATCCCAGCCAAAAGTGTGGTGATGGATATTGTGGTTGCTGATATCTCAGCTTGTTTCAGGATGATGTTGTCTAGATCATGGGGTTCAAAGATTGGTGGGTCGATTAAAATCGATCTCACTTATGCTACCATCCCAGTATTTGGAGGAGGGGAAAGGAGGTTATATCGGGAGTCTAGATTTGTAAAGATGGTTACTAATGCTGATGGTTCAGTAAAATCCCTTTTGTATAGCAAGGAAGGTGAGTTATCTTGCCTAATGTTTGAAGAGGACGAAAATTTCCTACAGGAACCAGCATTCCACTCTCTAAAACCGAAGAAATCCTCAAGTAATGAAGAGAGGGATATATGGACTCTACATTTTGATGGGGAAAATTCGAGAGAAGGGAATGGAGCTGGAGTGCTTCTAAATTCACCCACAGGAAAGTTGGTCCCTTTCTCATTTAAGCTAGAGTATGAATCCACTAACAACATGGCTGAATATGAAGCACTACTTCTGGGGATGCAGATAGCTAAAAATGTGAATATTCAGAGCCTCAAAGTCTTCGGGGATTCAGAGCTGGTGGTGAGACAAATCAGGAATCAATGCCAAGCCAAGCACCCATGGCTTAGAGCCTACAGGAATGAAGTATGGGATCTAGTGGATAATTTCTTCTTGGCCTTTAACATACAGCTAATGCCAAGAGACCAAAATCGGATGGCTAATTTTCTCGCTGTTGCAGCTAGCAATTTTCGCCCACCGCAAAACCCACTCCTCAGGTATGAGGTTGAAGTACGTTATCGTCCCTCTATCCTAGATAATGTTAAACACTAATAGGTGTTCGAAGACAAAGAGCAAGTTAAACACTTCATAGAGACTGTTAGAGAATCTCTAATCTGGTGATTGATGCTGTGGAAGAAGAGACTGAGGAGCAGCCCGAAATCAAGTGGGAAGAAATAGTGGCAAGACATCATGTGCTACAACTAAAATGGAATGTCATCCCCAGAGGCCTTGTGCCCTTGGAGAGGCTGTTTGAAAAGAATGACATCCTAATTAATCCCAGCAAGTTGACACAAGATGATCAGGTGATTGATATAAACATTGGAATGGAGGGAGACCCGAAGGTAGTGAAGTTGTCTAAAAGATTCCCAAAGGAATATCAAGACCAATAATTCTGGTTGTTTCAAGCTTATAAAGATGTTTTCGTGTGGTCGTATCAGGACCTGAAAATTTTTGATGTGGAGGTCATACATCACAAGATCCTTCTCAAGGGTGATGCCAAGCCTCACAAATTGAAATTGAGGCAAATTAATCCATTGTTTCTTCCATCCATTGAAAAGGAAATCCAAAATCTCTTGCGGGCTAAAATTATAGTTCCCCTGAGATACTCGGAGTGGGTGGCTAACCTGGTTCTAGTCAGGAATAAGAACAGAGAAATGAGGTTGTGTGTGGATTTCTAAAATTTAAATAGGGCCTCCCTCAAGGATAATTACCCCCTTCCTAAGATGGACCACATTTTGTAAAAGGTGGTAGGATCTTCCAGGATGTCTATGATGGACGGTTTCTCGGGATACAATCAAGTGGAAGTCCTCCCTGAGGATCAGAAGAAAAAAATGTTCACCATGCCATGGGGGACTTTCATGTATGCCCGGATGCCCTTCAACCTAATAAATGCAGGCGACACTTTTCAACGAGAAATGGACATTGATTTTGTGGGGGAATAAGTTAAATTTGTGGTGATATACCTGGATGATATCACATTGTTTTTTAAAATGATGTTGAGCACATCGAGCACCTACGCCAGACCTTTGAGAAATGTCGCAGGTATGATTTTTCACTGAACCCCCAAAATTTTATGTTTACTTTGGAGGAAGGGAAGTTGCTTGGACACATAGTAAAAAAATAGGGGGTGAAAATTGACCCTAAGAGGGTAGACGTAATCAATGGCATCTCATTGCCATGAAATAAAAAGGAGGTTCAAGTGTTTCTGGGAAGAATAAACTTCTTAAGGAGGTTTACGCCGAACTATGCTGAGATAGTTCGACACATCACGGAAATGCTCAGGAAGAACAATGAAGTAAAATGGACTCTTGAGTTGAGGAATGCTTTGAAAAAAATCAAAAAATATTTTGCAGAGGTGCCGGTATCGGTAGGTCCTGACTATAGTAGGCCTTTCTTGATATTCTCTTTCGCATCACCTCATACAATAGCCGCAGTGCTATTACAAAAGAATGAAAATGGGTATGAGCAACTGATTGCCTTCTTTATCCAGGTGCTACAGGATGCAGAGCTAAAATATAACATTTTGAAGAAACAGGCTTACGCACTGGTCAAATCCTTAAAATCCTTTCGAATATATGTGCTTCAGTCAGCCATAATTGCTTTCGTTCCCATTGCTAAAATAAAAGATATTTTAATTCATGGAGATAGTGAAGGTAAGAGGGGAAAATTGAGTGCCAAAATTCAAGAGTACGAACTGGATATCCAACCTATGAAGCTCATTAAAGGACATGAGTTGGAAAAAATATCATCAGAGTCAAATTGCCAGGTATTAGGTATAAATTTGTCCATCGAAGGGGGAGAAGTACCAGAGGGTACAAAAGCACAACCTGGAGTAGAAATCACAGCACATAAGACACATATGAAATACCTCCTCAATGCTTGGTACAAAGATGTCGTAGAGTACCTCCTCACTCTAAGATGTCCCCTAAATTTCGACAAAGAAAAGTACCGTACCCTGAGGTTGAAATCTCAAAAGTACATTGTAGCTAATGGCAGAATTTATTGGAGAGATCCCTCAGGAATTTTGCTACTATTTCTTACAGAGTCAGAAGTGGAGGAGGTGATGGCTGAATTTCATGAAGGCATTTGCGGGGGACATTACAACTGGCAGTCCATGGCTCATAAAATATTGAAGGTTGGTTTCTTCTGGCCTCAATTATTTAGAGATGTACATGCTCATGTTCAGGCATGCGAAAAATGGGAGATGTTCATAGAAAATCAGAAGTTCGCTTCCTTGCCGATGATATCGGTGCATATCGAAGAGCCTTTTCGATAGTGGGGTATTGATTTTATCAGGGAAATTCATCCCGCATCCAGCAGTAAGCACAAATGGATCCTCACCACCACTGACTACTTCACTAAATAGGTAGAGACAATACCTGCAAAAAATGCTACTGATGAAGTCGTGATCAAATTCATGGAAGAAAATATAATAGCAAGGTTCGGGTGCCCAGTCAAGATTGTCACAGACAACGCTCAGGTCATTAAATCCGCCAAGTTCATTAATTTCTATTAGCAGTATAACATCACTTTGGGGCACTCTACAGCCTATTACCCCCAGGGGAATGGTTTGGCTGAGTCTTCAAATAAAAATTTGGTGAGGACGTTGAAGAAGACCATAAGTTAAAACCAGAAAATTTGGGATTCCCAACTAAAATTCGCACTCTGGGCGAATCGTATTACCAGCAGGAGGTCCATGGGTAAGTCTCCCTACGAACTAGTATATGGCCGAGAAGCAGTGTTTCCCCTTAAACTTGCCTTGCCTGTTGCTAGGTTCCTACAAGATAGCCAGGAAGAGTCAAATGATCTCATTAGGAGGATGAATCAGCTAGTCGAGTTGGAAGAAACTCGAGCACAAGTAAACAACATGTTATCAGACTACCAGGAGAAAATGAAAAGCTTGTTTGATCAGCGAGCAAGAGATAAATAAATACAAGCAAGAGACCTGGTGCTGAGGTGGGATGTCAGGAGGGCGGACAAGGGAAAACATGGAAAGTTTGACCCACTATGGTTCAGACCATTCAAAATTGTTGAGGTGAAAGGCAATAATACTTTCATATTAGAGAATTTGGAAGGTTACCTGATTGAAGCACTTGTGAATGGGCAGTTTTTGAAGCCTTACTTCCAATACTAACCGTGGCCTCAGCAGCCTGTTGTACATATCCTTCATATTGTATATACATTTCGTTTTATGTTTCTGCATCTGTTTTTGTTCAATTCATCGTATAAATGCTTGAAATTTTGAAGAAGCTCCAGATAAACTAACTAATGCTCAGGCAAAGGGTCTACGAATTTCTTGACACCCTCAAAAACTAGCGTGTTGTCCCCAAGTGGAGCCAATGTTGTTTAGTCACCTCATCTACCAAGCAAATGGATTGGTTAAGTGAAAAAGTCTGAGAAGTTTATAAGTGTGGCAGACTGAGTAAATTGTGAAGGTATTGGAAAGAAAATTTTCATAAGGGATAAGCGCAGTGGCTAGGACTGATCTGGGCCACAACACAGTGGAAAAAAACATTCATGGCTTCGTGTCGGAACCATGAGCCACAAAGCGCATTGGAAGGACTTTTCGTCGACCCCAAAGGAGAACGATGAGGTTAAAATTTAGGCCCCCGGAAAATGTAACGTCACCTTTCAGCGAGCCAATCATAATCATTCCGTGGGGTAAGAAAATGAGCCTGAAGACTACTATGCACCTAGCCGAATTTTAAAGGGGCCCATTGAAGACAACAATTGGTGCCAGTAAGTAAAGAGGTAAGGTAATTCTAGGGTGGCGGTATGAAGGTCGATACCTGTTTTAATTTGGCACATGGCTCTCACCTATCCATCTATTTTCAGCCAATAACCCATCTCCACGTGTCCCATTATCGACGTCCTTATGACGCCAGCCCTATAGTTATCACCCTGTCTCATATTCCATAAAACTCGGTCTAATATAAGCTTGTTTTACTCTCAAACTGTGTAAAATACTAGTTATTAACCAGTTTTTCACGTAGAGGAGGTTAAAACTGAAGTGCAAGGTCATTTTCAATCCTGCATCACTTTCCCCTAGGCTACCTCACTACTCTCAGTTATTTAGTCTTTTTCTCGTTGCACTATTTCCCTTCTGTTTTTACTTTTCAAATGGTCATAGGGAAAATGAAAACCAAGAAGTCTAAGCCTAAAACCCCACAAGCTCCTGAGGTCAGGACTGCTCCTGGACCCTAACCCCTCATCGATGCCCATGCATGAATTCATGACCCAGTCTACCCGTTTAGTGTAGTGCACATCAGAATCAAGCTTTTCAACTGTCATCGAAAAGGTGAAGATATGTTTAGATTCGTCGATTCGGGTCTGTATTATCAAATTGCTCCAACCACATACCCTGTTCTCAAGTTCATTAGCTGGCTTGGGGAGGCCCATGATGAGCGCATAGACATGTTTCTCTTTGCCCAAGGCAATAATATTTTTCTCATTACACCCCAACTCATAAGAAAAATTATTCGCTACACTCCAAACCGAGATTATGTTGAGTTCTCCGAGGTATCCCTCTCCTGTCATTTCCCAAAGCTACCTTGGGAAAAACAAAGTAGTTTCCTCAGCCTCCTCTCAGATTCTCGCCTGTCATCTTTCACTCTCACGAACTCTGTTCCCTTGTCTACTTTCCAAACAAATGTGAAACCCGTCCTAGCACTCATGTCGGGGTTGTTAGGGTTTGAGGAGGTCGACCAGGTGACTAAAGAGGGTATAGATTTTCTATGGCTCATGATGCAAAAGGATACCCTTTTGGATATTCCTTATTTCTTGGATTTGGCTATCAAAACCTAGTTTCAAGAGATTTCCTCTAATGGTTCTTTTAAGTATTGTTCCCTGGTGTTTTACCTATTCCTATTCGAGCATGCAGATATATTTGAAAGTGTAGGCCTAAACAGATTCTCGAAGATAAGTGCCCAACCTAGAGCTGTCTTCGAGTGGACTACTACAGTTAGTCAGAAGCCAGAGCAGAAGGGTATACAAAATTTATCAATGAGTTCATGTACATAGATTATGCCATTATACATGACAACCCTCCTCCTAGAATCTTTCCTGAGCAGAAGGATTGGCTACAGTTTGATGAGGAAGATTTCACAGGGGACTTGTACCAGTTTGATGACTATACCGAGATCAGAGTCTATGGTGCGGAGGTACCTCCCTACCGCCTGTCGGTGTTTCCAGCTACATGAGTCATTGCCCTCGAATTAATTCAACAAACCTTGAAGGCTAACCAGATCCACTTCGTGCCTGCGAAGAAAGGATACATCCTCAAACTCCAAACTTCAATCGGCCCCTTCACCATAAATTCGAGGTAGGCCCTCTCAACCGTGGAGAAAATGCTGCAAGAGATGAACCTCCCACAAGGAAAAGTTTGGCCCTATGACCCTAAGGGAGTTCTCTCTAGTAGGAAGAGGAAAATAAAATCAACTGCTTATATAAATGAGAGAGCTAATCTTGATACGTGGCCTTTGGATGCACAGATGGAGGCCAAGTCTTTAGCTGCGGAAGGCAAAAGAGATAATGTGTCTGTGGGGACAGGGGAACAAGGACATGCAGGCCCCTCAGGAAGCTAGGAGGTCATGGAAATTGAGGAGGAAACTCACCCTAATAAAAAACAGAGGACCGAAGGGCCAAATGACATAGGGGACGAGCTATCCTTTGAGGGGATTCCTGAGTTTGGGGTTCCTGACAAGGACAAGCTAGGTTTTCATGTCTCTTTTGACGATGCCTCCTCATTGGCCCCTCAGAGCTTTCCCAAGTTGTCACGGTTGACAGGAAAGAGACAAGGGAGGAAATAAATGTCAGAAACATATTCGCGCAGGGGAAATTGAGGGCCTAATTGGTAGGGTTTGTGGACAAGCACCATTCTTGGCTTACTTCGGTGCTGGATATGGATAAATAACAAATTATACTAGCTATTCAACAAGAAAAATTGTATCCCTTGGCTTCTGGAGCCCAATATTGAGCTTTGGAAATCATCATCTACTTAACCAACATTCGCCATTTAGACAAGCTAGACTTACACCAGTGTATAGGGATATGCTACGGATTGAGGTCTTGAAACATGCAGTAGCCTTGAAGAAGCTTGAAAATAAGTACAATCTAGTAATAGAGCACCAGAAGAGAGAGAAGGCTAGTGCGAGAGAAAACCACACCCAGCTAGAAGCCCTCAAGAGAACGATAAGGGAGAAGGGAGTTGATAAAGATGTAGCACGACAACAACTTCTTTCCAAGTTAGAAGTGGAGAACCTGGAGCTAAAGCGGAAGCTAAACATGTCTCGTGAGGAGCATGTACAGACAAATGAGCTGGTTCATGTAGAAAAGGAAAAATCATCTCTTGTTGACGTACTCGCCAGAGAACAGGAAGAGAATGCACAAAAGGACATGGAGATTGCCGGACTGAATCAGAGGCTATTAGACTGGTAGGTCAAATGGGACCAGCATACATGCGTGAACCCTGTGTCAGGTGAGCCCAGGACAGCTCCTGAACAGCTCACCAAGGCCTTATCTGATCTGAAGGTGTCAGAGGATGAGACCCACTCATTTCACCAGTAGCTAAAGGATGCGGAGGCTGTGCTAGTGGAAAATCAGAAGGTAACGACGTCCCTACAAAGGGAAGTAGAAAAATTATGCGAATAAACTCAAGCCCACGATAATTCCATCAAGGACTTAAAGGGGAAGATCAAAGGCAATATGTATATAGTGGAAGCAAGGCGATTAGTTTAGGCAGACATCATAACAGAGGTTAAGCAGCACTGGAACCTCCTCACGCTGATAGATGACAAGAAGATTGCAATCCACCAGTTCAAAGCCCAACTACAGGATGGATGCATAGACGGAGAAGCAAAGGCCACAATAGCGATGAAATATATCTAGTACTTAAATGAACTCTCACCTGATGAACTGCGTGCGTACGGAATACTTGACTGCTTTAGGATGGTTATGTAGGTCGCAAGGGTAATCAAGAAAGAAATTGCACACGCAAACACATTGGGTTGGTTGGCATTAGTCTCAAAAGGAGTGGAGAAGTTCGATCGAGAGTGGAATAAGCTGGTAGAAGTAAGCCTCCCACCATGCTGGGATCAACAAACAGACGCATTCTCTCATCTAACGGCCTATGAGCAAATTATGTAAAAAATTATGGGCAATGCAGATATATCTTTGGAGAGAACAACCCAGCTAAAAGTAGAGTCAATAATAGCCACGCTACGCAAAGAGTTTTTCCTTCTCTGCCAGGTAAATCAATTCCTCGCAGTCTCTGTGGATTATACTGAGCTAACTAACATGAAATCCTTGTTCGAAGCCTACATCAAAATGCCATCACCAGGGGACAGGTTGTGGCAAAGGTGCAGTGAATATGTGAATCCGCCGGTATCTTCTGCTTCTCATCAGCTGCCACCTCCTCTGGCTCGTCCACTTGTATCATCTTCATCCTTAGCTCGGCTACACCCGCCGCAGTCAGGCACTCCTCGGCGAAACGCAAGATGATAAATCTCATGGTTTGGCCCATGCAACCTGTTTTATTTTTATTTTCTATGTAATGTAAAAATGGGTGAAATATTGATTTCACCCTATGCACTCTTTTTATTTTCTATTTTCTATTATGTTTTAGTTATTGCCTATGTCAGGCCATACTGTTTGAGATGAGAGGTCATTTTGCCTCATCATCAGTTTTGTTTTTGATTAAGACTGGAAGCAGACATATCTCAAGAGAATATTTTGTCTAGGAAAATATCTTCTCGAAACGTTCATGTGAAACATTATAAAAGATCGGACCATAAACTTAGAAAAGGTTCCAGATTTTTAGCAGAAGAGGTGGTAGTATTTGTATCATCTTTTGTATTTTTGAGTTTTCTCTTAGTGTATATTTGAAGAGCCATTTTGAAAGAGCAATAAAAAGCCAGTCTATTGTGATAATGCATTCCTACTGGAATGAATGAACAATATGTATTTTCTTGATATAGTGATTCAATTTAATGTTCATTGTGCTCACATTTTCCTTCTTGTTATTGTTGCTTTCGGAATGCAGGTGTTCTATGAGTTGGATATGAATTTATCTTTAATGGTACTCATGTCATGCTTTACAATAACATCTTAAATATAGCTCAAGCACGATTTCTGTTCCAAGTTCCTTTTTCATACCATTTGCTTCTATGGTCATTTAAGGGTGGATTCATGTGTTGGTATAAGCCCACTTTGCTTTGAAATTCCCCAAATATACTTCGCCGTGTCTAATATGGGAGATAGTAGTGATTTTAATTTCCTGAATTTTTTTTTGGGTTTTAGATGAAGATAATGATACTCTCTATATAACACATTTATTCTGGATCTATATGGGAAATAGTAGTGATTTTAGTTTCCTTAAATTTTTTGGGTTTTAAGTGAAAATAGTGATACTCTATATACTTCTAGCTTTTGTTTATGAATATAAATAGTCGAGCTCAATATATATATGTTTAAATTATAAGAAATAATGTTATATTAAATATATTATTTAAAATAATTAATTTTTATTTTTTGTTATTTTAAAATTTTCTAAAATATTTAAAATAAAATTATATACATATTTTTTTATCACGAAAATATAACTCTAACTTCCACTGTGGTTATATATAGTATACAATTAAGAAAAATAATAATCTTAACATCATTTTTTTTTGTAACAAGCCATTCAAATTATATTTAAGCTATATTATAAAAAAGCTACTTTAATTACATCAATATTTAGACTATAAAAATATCAAAAAATACTTTAATTACATCAGTTTTTTATTTATAAAATATCTAACATAAATCAAGATAAATAGAATTAGTGTACAATATAAAAACTATAAATATATTAAAAAAAAAACTATTTTAATTACATCAATTCCTTTATTTGTAAAATATCTAACATAAATCAAGATAAATAGAGTTATTGTACAATATATCACATACATGGATTGCATAATTTAAAATATATAATTCGAAAACAAATTATGTAATTAATATTTTTAATAAAATTTAATTTAATTTATACTATATAATTTAATTTTTTAATTTTCATTTTTTAAACTGAAATTAGGTGAAGTATGAACATTTTTTTATATTACCAGCCATTCATTCATATAGATAAGAAATTAAGGAAAGTATGAATTTTTTTTTTTTTTTTTTCAATCTAGGGGAAGTATGAACTTTTAATTACCGTGCTATGACATATTTCAAGGATACATTTTCCAATATTTAAAGTCGCTTTCACGTTGTAACATGGTCAAAGTGGCATACAGAATGCTATCAAATTTCAATTATTCCCTATTAAAAAACTCATGGCATGTTCATAATATGAGAAAGAAAGCTCTTATTGTTTTCTTTAGATAAGGTGATTAGTTTAAGGTACGAAATTATAAGCAATTTGGTAATTATATAATGTTTACATTATTTTTTTAATAGTATTAGAAATTTAACTCAAAATCTATATAATATATAATTAAACAAGTTCGCATAGTTAGTTTAAACAAGTTCGCATAGTTAGTTTAAATAATTAAATTAGAGTAAAAAAATTAAAAATTAAAATAACAAAATAATTCATGAATAAATAGAGTTCTGCCTAGATAGAAATAATAGAGTTAAATTTAAGTAAACATTTTGTCTTGGCAACCACGAGATAATAACTTCAGAGATAGCCCACAAGGATGTGAATTTGAATCTAAATTAAATCCACAAGGATGTGAATTTGAGTTTAAATTAAATCTACAACGTTCAAATGAGATAACCTTACGTCATGGCTTGAGTTTTTTTGGTCAATGCCCAAACATCAAATATATTTAGCATATGTTTTTAAAATTTTCAACTTCTTTTATTTAAGAGACAATAAATGAGAATTAAAATGATTAGTAATAATAATAAAAAATTAAAGTATACAAATTTTAAGTAAAAATGTTTTTGTTTAGAAATATTGTACGTATAAAATATTTCTTAATTTATTATAGCTAAATTAAATATTTAACATTGCAATAAATTAAATATTTAACATTGCCATTTAATATATATGTTTAAATTCTAATTATTTTAAATTTAAATGTAATTTAAAATTATTCAATTTAAAAATAATAATTTATATTTTTAAATTTAAAAAAAATGCAAATATTAAAAAATTAGCATAAAAGTAAATTTAATCTTAATATATGTTTTTTATGTTTTTTAATGAATTACTTAAAAGTCAGAAACAAAAAAAATAAAAACCCAATCATAATTTGTATTGATAAAAGGTAAATATAGAAGACTATAAGTATGATCATTTCTAAGTAATGTTAGAATTTTAATAACTCAATAAAATTCTTTAATGCAGAATTCTTTAATTGCAGAGTTAGAATGTTAACTCTTTTATGGACAGTAAAAACAAAAATTCATGCATAAACAAATTTTATGCTATGTAAGCTCCAATAAAACTTAATAAACAATTCTTTAAAATGCTGAATAAAATCTTAAAAGAATCAAAAAGTAAAAATTAAATTTCCCAGTAAATCTTAAATACCTCCAGCCATTGGTGTTGTAAATCTGTTTTTGCTGAAACTGGAATTTGTTTTGCTGAAACTGCAAACTGTTTTGGCTGAAACTGAAATCTGTTATGCTGAAAGAGCAAACTGCTTTGCTGAAACAACAAACTGTTTTGCTGAAACTGAAATCTGTTATGCTGAAACTGAAATCTGTGTTTAGCTGAAACAGCAAATTGTTTTGCTGAAACAACAAACTGTTTTGCTGAAAATCAAATCTGTTTAGCTGAAACTGAAATTTGTGTTTTGCTGAAACAACAAACTGTTTTGCTGAAACTCTTTAAATTAATATGCACGTACAGAAAACAGCAATAAAACTAAATCTCCGGTCCACAAAAGTCAAATGTTTTCAGGAACAGAACACGTATATGAACATTTACGAAAATAACCATAAGCCTGAAGCTTTTCTTCAATTGGCTGTAATTAGAAATGCGTTTTTCTGTTAACTGAATTTACAGTGGTAGAAAAACTCTAACAGTAGATAAATCCTCTGTTTCCAGCGGAAGGGTAGAAAGACTCTCAGCTTGAGAGTACACACAGTGAAGAAATTCTGAAGGCACTTCCAAGCTCTGCTCTCTCTTACTTGATGGTGTAAAACTGAAAGGGATTGAGTTAGTGAGCTTGGGGACCAAACAGAAATCATTATAGCCTAGCTTCCATCAAGCTTCTGTTGGCTATGTGTCAACTGTTCCACGAATCATGGTAGAGAACTCTAGTGGGAGTAATGGACCACTTCAGTAGCTCCCAACAATAAATTAATTATCTGCAGTTGATTTCAGTAATTTATGGAAATTACTGCAGTTAGTTTCCATAGATTAAGGAAACAACTACAAATTAGTTTTCAGAAATAAATACGTTGGGAGGCATCTTTCCAGAAATTAAGCAGCCGTTTCCAGAAATTGAGGGAGCTTAACATTCTCCCACTTGGTCCATACTTCCAAACTTAATGTCTCATCTTAAAAACCATTGATAATCTGTATTAAGTAATAGATACATGAATCATGGCGATAATTCCTCTAATGAAGAGTATTATCTTCCATGTATTACTATGTATTTATTCTTATCAAAATTTATGTAGTAACATTTTCTTAATGAATAAACCCTATGTTTATTCTTGGTCCTACACTGATGAATTCTCTCAAATCAAATTAAGGTGCACATAAATATGAGAAAAACATCACAGAATTTAAGAATTTCATTAAAATAACATTGTTCATACAATGAGAAACTACATAATTGAACCAAGTCCCATATTCATTACATGATCCTTGAATTTAAACGGTGGCATGCCCTTAGTCAAAGGATCAGCGAACATCAACTCAGTGCTAATGTGTTCAATGACCACTTTCTTTTCCTTAACACGTTCCCTTATAGCTAAATACTTAATGTCGATATGTTTATTTCGACTCCCACTTTTGTTGTTCTTAGCCATAAAAACAGCAGCTGAATTGTCGCAGTATATTCTCAATGGCTTAGAGATAGAATCCATAATTCTAAGCCCATAAATGAAATTCTTAAGCCATACACCATGTAAAGTAGCCTCAAAACAGGAGATGAACTCGGCTTCCATAGTAGAAGTGGCAATCAAAGTCTGCTTGGCACTCCTCCATGATACAGCTCCACCGGCCATCATAAAAATGTATCCTGATGTTGATTTGCGTGAATCAACACATCCAGCAAAGTCATAATCTGAGTAGCCAATCACTTCCAAATTGTTCGTCCGTCTGTACATAAGCATGTAGTCTTTGGTTCCTTGAAGGTACCTCATTACTTTCTTTGCAGCTCTCCAGTGGTCTAAACCTGGATTACTCTGATATCGTCCCAATATTCCCACAACAAATGCAATGTCAGGTCTTGTGCAGACTTGAGCATACATTAAGCTTCCGACAGCAGAAGCATATGGAATTTTCTTCATTTGTTCCCTTTCAAAGTCGTTCTTCGGGCATTGGTTCAAACTGAACCTATCACCCTTCACAATGGGAGCAACACTTGGTGAACAATCCTTCATCCGAAATCTCTCTAAAATTTTATTAATATAGGTTTCCTGAGACAGACCCAAGATGCCTCGAAATTGGTCTCTATGGATCTTAATGCCAATGACATAAGATGCCTCACCCATATCTTTCATATCAAATTTTTTTAGAGAGGAATTGTTTCACCTCATGTAGCAAACCCTTATCATTGGTTGCTAGCAAAATGTCATCCACATATAAAACAAGAAAACAAATTTTACTCTCACTGACTTTAAGGTATATACATTCATCCATAATGTTTTCTCCAAAACCGAAAGAAGAAATTACATCATGAAATTTCAAATACCATTGGCGGGATGCTTGTTTTAATCCGTATAATGACTTCTTGAGCTTGCAAACCAAATGCTCACCATCACTAGAGGAGAATCCTTCAGGTTGTTTCATGTAAACCTCCTCCTCTAGATCTCCATTGAGAAATGTCGTTTTCACATCCATTTGATGCAACTCCAATTCAAAATGGGCTACGAATGCCATAATAATGCGCAAGGAATCTTTCTTAGATACAGGAGAGAAAGTCTCCTTGTAATCAATTCCTTCTTTCTGAGTGAATCCCTTTGCAACGAGTCTAGCCTTGTATCCCTCAATGTTGCCCAATGAGTCTTTCTTTGTCTTAAAGGCCCATTTACATCCAATGGATTTTGCACCATTAGGCAACTCAACAAGATCCCATACTTCATTACTCTTCATAGAATTCATCTCTTCCTTCATGGCATCGTACCATAATTCTGATTCTTTGCAACTCATGGCTTGTGAAAAAGATTGAGGATCATTTTCGGCTCCAATGTCGTAGTCAGATTCTTGCAGATACACAACATAATCATCAGGAATTGCTGATCTCTTTGGTCTAGTAGATCTTCTTAATGTTGTCCCACCATCTTCCTGAGAAGTATGTGGTTCAACTTGTTGTTCAAAAATTCTTGGCAATTCTTGAACTATCTGATCTACTCGAATGTCGTCAGCAGCTTGTGGAACTTCAACAATTGGTTGTTCAACACCAGTTTGTACTTGAGGGGTGCTGTGAACAATAACCAATCTTTCACTTGAGGTGGAAGGTTGAGATTCTGAATGATCCTTCTCAGAAACTATGTTCCTGGTTTGATCGCTCCCACTGATCAAGTCATTTTCAAGAAACTTTGCATTTCTTGACTCCACAATCCTAGTGCTGTGAGATGGACAATAAAATATGTAACCTTTAGACCTTTCAGCATATCCAATGAAATACCCACTAATGGTCCTTGGGTTCAGTTTCTTCTCTTGTGGATTATAAATTCTCACTTCGGACGGGCATCCCCAAACGTGCATATGTCACAAACTCGGTTTCCAACCTTTCCATAATTCAAATGGCATTTTAGGAATAGCCTTGGTTGGAACTCGGTTTAATATATACACTGCCGTCTTAAGTGCTTCAGTCCACAAGGATTTAGGAAGATTGGAGCTGCTAAGCATACTTCGCACCATGTCCAATAATGTTCAGTTTCTTCTTTCTGCTACACCATTCTGGTCGGGTGAACCAGGCATGGTGTATTGGGCAACAATCCCATGCTCTTGAAGAAATTTAGCGAATGGCCCAGGTGCTTGTCCATCTTCTGTGTATCTACCATAATATTCTCCACCTCTATCTGATCTCACGATATTAATTTGCTTGCTGCATTGTTTCTCTACTTCAGCCTTAAAGATCTTAAAGGCATCTAATGCTTCTCTCTTTTTATGAAGCATGTAGAGATACATATATCGTGAGTAATCATCTATAAAAGAGATGAAGTATTTCTGACCATGTGAGTCCATGTCTGGACTACATATATCAGTATGTATGATCTCTAATATGTCTGAACTCCTATTTGCACCTTTCTTTGGCTTGTTGGTCTGCTTTCCCTTTATGCAGTCCACACAAGTCTCAAAATCAGTAAAATCTAGAGTATTAAGTACCCCTTCATTTACCAATCCTTTAATTCTATCTATGGAGATATGACCTAGTCTCCGGTGCCATAATTTAGAGGAATTTTCATCAATAACACATCTTTTAATACCAGTGTGAACATGCATTGAATCATAAGTGACATTGTTTTGTAAATTAATGCAATAAAGACCATTAGACAAAATACCATTCCCAACATAATCAAATTTATAAAATAAACTTAATGATGTTTCTGAAAAGTTAAAGGAATATCCAAAAGGTACAAGCCTTGAAACTGAAATCAAGTTTCTAGAGAAACTTGGTACATAAAAGGTCTTTTCTAATTCTAAAACAAAACCACTACTTAAAGTTAAATAGCATGTTCCTATAGCCTCCACATGCGAGCCCATCTTGTTTCCTGATAAGATGCTTTGCTCACTTCCCACTGGCTTCCTTCGGTTTTGCAAACCCTGCAAGGAATTCGAAATGTGAATTGTTGATCCAGAATCAATCCACCATGTGTTAACATTGACATTAACCATATTAGATTCATAACAAACAAACGAGATTGGATTACCTTTATCTGCAAGCCATTTCTGAAATTTGGCGCATTCCTTCTTCATGTGTCCCTTCTTTTTACAGAGGAAACACTTGGAATCCTTCTTGATACTAGCTTGGGGAGGTATTTTACCTTTCCCTTTCCGATTGGCTTGAGATTTGCCCTTTCCTTGCATTGCCAGCATTCCACTTTCTCCCATTTCCATCACCAGTCTCTCTTCCTCTTGAACACACATGGTCATAAGTTCATTAATTGACCATTTATCCTTATGTGTGTTGTATGAGATTTTGAAGGGTCCGTATTGGTGTGGAAGGGTGTTCAGGATGTAGTGCACCAGGAAAGATTCTGATATTTCAACCTCGAGTTTCTTCAATTGAGCCGCAGTGTCCCTCATTTGCATGATGTGCTCACGCACACCTTTTACACTGGTGATCCTTAGGGATGAAAACTTCATGATTAGGGTGCTTGCAAGTGCCTTGTCTGAAGTGACGAATTGATCATCAATGGATTTCAACAAGTCTCGGACTTTGTCATGCTGTTCAACAGAACCACGGATACCAGCTGAAATTTTAGTCTTAATGAACATCACGCTTAAACGATTAGATCGTTCCCATCGTTCATAAAGCGCGATGTCTGCTGCAGTGCTGGTATTAGTGAGTGCTGGTGGTTCATCTATCCTAATAGCATAGTCTATGTCCATCCACCCTAAATGAAGGAGAACTCTCTCCTTCCAGACTTTATAGTTATCTCCCTTAAGTTCAGGGATATCAGTACGAATTTCAGAGAAATGTGCAGGTTGTACAACTACATAAAATTAAAAAATACATGCTTATGTTAAAATTGAGGCATAAAATTTTCATGCTTTACCAATGTAAATCTTGCTTAAAATTGAATCTAATGACATAAAAATTGTCTGTGGACTAAAATTTTAATTCAAGCAGATTCAATTATTTTTTATGATAGAATTTATCAAATTCTATCTTAGTTTTGAACTTTATGATAAAACTATTAATTCATAACTCCTGTGGGTAAATTATGAATATTTTATCCTAATCAATTATATAAATATAATAAAAATTCCTGTGGGATAAAATTTATTATATTTAATATAATTAATTACAATTAATATCTAAACTTTATGTGATCCTAATCAGTGATAATATATAATTTTATTTAATCAGAGATGCTGTGGCTATTCTCTAATTAATTAAAATTATATGGATCACTAGACATTATTTTCATAAAATCAACTGATAATTTGCATGAATAAAACTATAATATTCATGCATAACATTTAACCATAGGTCTCGTATAATAACATGTTTTAATTAAAGTTTAAACAATTAAATTCATGCAAACTAAATACGAGCATGTTTTCCAAATTGCATATAATAAAACTAAGTACATATTATATGCATAAAAATTGAACACATATATTTTCAAAATAAATGTTTTAATTCAGAAAATTTTAAAATAAAACATTTAGCCAAAATCTGTCTATAATTACCAAGGCAGAGATAAAATCTCCCTCTGATACCAAATGTTAGAATTTTAATAACTCAATAAAATTCTTTAATGCAGAATTCTTTAATTGCAGAGTTAGAATGTTAACTCTTTTATGCACAGTAAAAACAAAAATTCATGCATAAACAAATTTTATGCTATGTAAGCTCCAATAAAACTTAATAAACGATTCTTTAAAATGCGGAATAAAATCTTAAAAGAATCAAAAAGTAAAAATTAAATTGCCCAGTAAATCTTAAATACCTCCAGCCATTGGTGTTGTAAATCTGTTTTTGCTGAAACTGGAATTTGTTTTGCTGAAACTGCAAACTGTTTTGCTGAAACTGAAATCTGTTATGCTGAAAGAGCAAACTGCTTTGCTGAAACAACACACTGTTTTGCTGAAACTGAAATCTGTTATGCTGAAACTGAAATCTGTGTTTAGCTGAAACAACAAACTGTTTTGCTGAAACAGCAAATTGTTTTGCTGAAAATCAAATATGTTTAGCTGAAACTGAAATTTGTGTTTAGCTGAAACAACAAACTGTTTTGCTGAAACTCTTTAAATTAATATGCTCGTACAGAAAACATCAATAAAACTAAATCTCCGGTCCACAGAAGTCAAACGTTTTCAGGAACAGAACACGTATATGAACATTTACGAAAATAACCATAAGCCTGAAGCTTTTCTTCAATTGGCTGTAATTAGAAATGCGTTTTTATGTTAACTGAATTTACAATGGTAGAAAAACTCTAACAGTAGATAAATCCTCTGTTTCCAGCGGAAGGGTAGAAAGACTCTCAGCTTGAGAGTACACACAGTGAAGAAATTCTGAAGGCACTTCCAAGCTCTGCTCTCTCTTACTTGATGGTGTAAAACTGAAAGGGATTGAGTTAGTGAGCTTGGGGACCAAACAGAAATCATTATAGCCTAGCTTCCATCAAGCTTCTGTTGGCTATGTGTCAACTGTTCCACGAATCATGGTAGAGAACTCCAGTGGGAGTAATGGACCACTTCAGTAGCTCCCAACAATAAATTAATTATCTGCAGTTGATTTCAGTAATTTATGGAAATTACTGCAGTTAGTTTCCATAGATTAAGGAAACAACTACAAATTAGTTTTCAGAAATAAATACGTTGGGAGGCATCTTTCCAGAAATTAAGCAGCAGTTTCCAGATATTGAGGGAGCTTAACAAGTAATTCCAATATTTTGATCATTTCTAAGAAATTCCAATGTTTTGTGCAAAATTCATACATAAACTTGTAATATATGATAGAATAGTGATCAACATATGCTTTTATATATTTTCCTTCCTTTAAGTTAAATAACTAAAATATTTTATATATTAAATCTAAGTTTGGTATTTTAAGGTTAAAATACAATAAAGTGAAACTCATATTATTGGTGGAAAGTCTTAATGTGTTTCATATGCATTTATCTATTTATTAAGGTCTAATTAATTTGTAAAAGTGTTGAAGTTGTGAATGTAAAGTAGTCGTGACAAAACAACTTCATGAAGTTGTGAGTGTGAAGGAATGGCGACAAAACAAGAATGCGCAGTTAATCTTCATCTATGAAGTTGTGAGTGTGAAGAAATGGTGACAAAACAAGAATGCACAGTTAATCTTCATCTATTTTTCCTTGGTGGGATCGAGTAAACAAAAAAACATGTTGAGAAATGAGATTAGCGATTCGAAAAGTATTTAACCATGTACATGTGATGATGTGAAATTGGACAGAAAAATGACAAATAAGCATTAAAAAAAAAAAAAACCTAGAGAAATAATCTTAAAAGATATAAAACCTGAAATTCTTACAAGCATCGCATCATTTTAATTATTTATTTTTTATATTATATATAGTTTTTAGTTTTCTAATTTGAAAAACAAGAGGTAGGTATCAGGGAGTTTGAATGAATGGATGCTAATTATTTTATTTTATTTTATTTATGCTGTCATTAATACTTGTTTATAGTTTTTTTACATATTAAAGTAATATATTATAAAATTTAGAAGTATTTGTTAAGACATTTATTTTTGTATTTATGATAAAGCATATAAAATATTTACTTGAGAATGTATTTATGTAAGTAATTTATGTTATTTAACCAGCATAGATCATATTGTGTTTTTTTAATTTGATATTTTGGTTTCATAAAGATAAATATTTCATGTTTTTATAACACACTTGAAAAAATTAATGTCAATGTAAAAATATCACTCTAAATATAATATTTGTGATTAATTTGTAAAGTGAGTCTCTGATTATTATATAAATTGAAGAGCATTTAAATTTTTAAAAGTAAAAATATTATAAAATATTTTATTTTTAATGTTGATTAATTTAATATATTTATTATAATTTTTTAATATAAATAATAAAATAAAATAAAATAAAATAATAAGTGTATTGTATTTTTCAATGCATATTTTTATTATTGTTTTGATTTTTTAAAGCCGAAGTAATTATAATTATTTAAATAATTCACAATTTTTTTTTATGTTTTAAATTTCCATTTATAATTATTTTTTTAAGCTTTATCCACAATATTAAATTTGTATCCTTATAATTTTTTTAAACAATTTTAATAACAAAATTACTAATATTTTAATTATATTTATTTTCATTTGAATAAAAATACAAACTTTAATGTAAAAAGATAGAATCCATAATAAATTATTTAACAAAGACATCCACAACTAACTAATATCCATACAATAAAGTTCTCACATAATTTTTCTCCTTATAATTTTTTAAATAATTTTAATAAGAAAATTAATAATATTTTAATTATATATATTTTCATTGTAATTTTTTTAAACAATTTTAATAACAAAATTAATTATATTTTAATTATATTTATTTTCATTTGAATAAAAATACACACTTAAATTAAAAAAACAAAACAAAATCCATCATAAATTATTTGACAATAACATCCACAACTAACTAATATCCATGCAATGAAGTTCTCAGATAATATTTTAAAGTGAAAAGGTGGAACGAATGGCTTGCAACATGGTTAAGGAGAGGTGGGATAACAATTTTTTCAAAGTAACTAAAAGGTGCCCATGGAAAATAAAGGGCGCCCATAGAAAGTCCTTGGCAGGTGTACATTCAGATTTACAATAAACATAAATGCAGTGCTGGAAAAGAAATGACCCTCTGGACTGTCGCTTTCATATTACAATGATTATCATAATTAAACACAGTTGGCCTTGTCTTTTATTCACACCTGCGTTCGCGCCAAAGTCAAAATTTGGCGACAGCTTACCATCCCTTGAGACTCGGGAAGTCCACAGCATTGAATCTTCTGCAAAAAGACAGCGGCACCTCACGCCGAAAATCATGGCGAACATTATTTTCTAAGCTTATAGCTTTATTAATACGGGTGGGTAAGATAGGTTTATTATTGGAGTTGTTTTTAGTGTGGTTTTTTGGAGTTTCAGTATTGAAATTAGTGAGAAGATTTGAGGTAAAATTTTGGTTTTTATTATTTAAATTCGTTTTTTGACTCTATATATGGATTTAGCACTCTCAAAAACTCCTAGAGCAGTTGGATTGTGCAAAGTTAGCAATTTAACTTCTCTTTTCAATAAATTCCGGCCAGATTTTAGAGAAATTACACCATAAAAAACTACGTAAAAATCTTCAAAAAGTAGTACTAAAGACTACTCGGTTCACTATTCAATTTAAATTAATTTAAATTTAAAAGTGACATATATTGCCCAACAACATTAATGAGGTTATAGTTTTGGAAATATGTATTGCTTTTTTAATAAAGTTTTAGTTCTTAGTGTTAAGATAATTAGTGGAGGTTATAGACTAAGTTGTACACTACCAAAAAATTGTACACTACACATTAATAATAAAAATACATGTGTTATATTACAAAATATGAGGGAAAAATACATGTGTTATATTACAAAATATGAGGGAAACCAATAATATTTCAGATAAATTAATTTAAATATAATTTAAAAATATTATTTTTTTTGTTCATAATATTTAACTTTGAATAAGTTTCAAATTTATTTGGTAAAAAGAAACTATTCTACAGTTAATGCAAAACTGAATACCGTATATTCTGTCTAAGGCAGGTATAATAAGATAGCATTAAAAAACTTATTGCCCGTTCATAATTTGAGAAAGAAAGATTTTATTTTTATTTTTTTATATAAGGTGGTTAGTTTAAAGTACCACATTATAAGAAATGTAGTGAATATATAATATTAAAAAGTTAATTCAAAATTTATATAACATATAATTAAATAAGATAGTATTAAAATTTTAATGTATGGCTTTATTATTATTATTATTATTTAGTAATAAAATATAGTTAAATTGTCTTTTTTTATATATTTAATATAGGTTTTTGAATAGATAAATAAATTTAGTGTGTTTAAAATTTTTATAATATTAACATTATGATGATGATGATGGTGGCGGTAACCAATCTTTGGTTTGTCGGACCTAAAAAAAGAGTTATTTAATTTGATTTAAGATTTTATTCCTATGCTCAAAAAGCTTGGAGATAAGTTTCCCGAGCTCACTATAATTTTGACATTATAAAAGGTTAGGAAGGTCTGTGTTACAACAAAGATTATGAAAAGATTAGGAAAGTCGGTATTGCAACAAAGATATGACAACTAACACTTGTGTTGCTCATGAATTTGATTTTGACAACAAAATATATTAGAAAAGACAAACATAAAAAATTAAATAATACATAAAGTGTATCTTAATTAATTTGAGTGAAATTTAGTCCCTACCATATCACACAATCAAACCATATGAAATAAATTAAAGATAAAAACCATAAACATTTCATAATCCTAATAATATATAAATAAATCATTTATATAAAAAAATACATTTTATTATTATTATTATTATATATATATATATATATATATATATATATATATATATATATATAATTAATTAAAAACAAATAAATATATTTATATAATTAATAATATCTATAAAATAAATTAAAATTATTCTATTTAATAAACTATTTTACCTTTTTCCAAAATCATTTTAACTAATTAACATACATCTATAATAAATATTAATAAAAAATAAAATATTTAAATTTAAAATCATTCCCAAACACGTCTCTAGATACGTCTCTATGCTGAACTTCTCTTCATATATGGCGCATTGAATTCAATTTTAATTGGAGAACTGAAAGTCATTTAAAGAGACGGTTATTGATGGATCTACGTTATCCAATCTTAAAGATCTCACTTTGTGATGCCTTTGGTAATATTTTGCTTTGAAAATCCCATGTGTTTGTGAGAATGGTAACTATATCTTGCCTTATTTTGATCATATTTGACTAATGTGCATGTCGATAAAATATTTTAAAGGAATTTTCATCATATTTGAATAATGTGCATGTCTATAAAATATGTTGAAGGAATTTTCATAAGAACTATGTAATTGATTAATTATTAAAAAATAAATGTTTTAATATTACGTAAAAGTTCATCTTAATTTTTATTCTTGGTGACAATGATATAGCATAAATGTTTGAGAGGTTTTTGATGTTAACATACATTTTTATTTTATATTTAATATTAATTTGTATAATTGTGTTGAGAGGCACATCTACAGCCCAATATGACTTTGATGTTAGGTGGGTCACGTCCTCATATAAAATGTCGGCTTAAGTTTTAAATTAAAATAAAAAATAAAAAATAAAAATCACATTGTGCTAGAACATATATCAATTTCTAATACAATTATGTATTATTTATATAATTTGAATAGATAGTAAATTATATACGTGAATTTGAATGGATCATAAATTTACCTTTAACAAAAAAATTACCACATTGAGTTTCCAAATTAAGTAAAATTTTAAACATCTTTACTCTTTACTAAAGCCAATACCATTTCCTAAATCAAAGGAAAAGAGTTAATTCAACACAAACAATCAAAATCCAAAATATTTTAATATTTATTTTAATTAAATGTTTGTAAAATGAATTTATACTTACTCCACAGATATGGTAAATAAATAAAAAATATATACAAACTAGATGTATGGTAAATAAATAAAAATTCTTTTATATTTATTCCATAAACCTTTTTATATTTAAAAAAAAATTAAAAAGAGGTTTTATTTAGATGAAGCCTATGGGACGAATACCATGGGACAAATTAATATTGATACCATGGGCCAAATACCACGGGTAAATAAATAAATATAAAGAGGTATAAATAAGTATGATAAATAAATAAATAAATATAAAATAGATATAAATAGGTATGGTAAATAGATAAATATAAAAAGGTATAAAGAGGCAAATAAATAATAATATATCAAATAGATTATAATAAAATCTACCACAGAATAAGCCTATGGGCCAAAACACCATAGTAAAGTTAGGCAGGTGGTAAATAAATAAAAATATAACAACTAGAGGTATGGTAAGTAAATAAAACTCTTTTTTCATAGTCATATCATAATTTGCTTTATATTATTTAAATATTTATGTTCACAGTTTACAGTACTAAGAAGAAATAGAGAGAGAGAGAGAGTGATAAGGGAGAGATGGAGAGAGAGGCATGTTTAGTGATAGAGAAAGGAAGATGCATGCAAAGAAGGGGAGAGAAGAAGTGAGAAGGAGAGAGGGAGGGATATAGTAATGTAGTTGGAGAGAGAGAGGGGTGGAAAGAGAGAGAGAAAGAAAGGGATGGGGGAAGAGAGAGGATTAGAGAGAGAGAGAGAGAGAGATATGGGGGAAGAGAGAGAGAGAGGTGGGAGAGAAAGGGAGAGGGAGGAAGGATGAGAGAGAGGAGGAGAGTGATGGGGGAAGAGAGAGAGAGAGAGAGAGAGAGAGAAGAGAGAGGGATTTAGGGGAGAGAGAGAGAGAGAGAGAGGAAGGACGAGAGAGAGGACTTGAGAGAGAGGAGGAGAGAGGGATCAATAAGAGAGATGGAGTTGGAGGGGGAGAGATGTAGGAAATAAGAAATATAAAGAGTGAGAAGTGGAGAGAGAGAAGGAGTGACAAGGGAGAGACAAAGAGAGAGCGTGTATGTTTGGGGCTGAGATAAAGAGACAAATAAGGAGAGATGGAGATAAGGGGGGAGAAAGAGATATAAGGAGAGAGGGAGGGATATAATAACATAGTTGGTGGGTGAAGAGAGAGAGAGAGGGAGAGAGAGATGGGAGAGAAAGGGAAAGAGAGGAAGGAAGAGAGAGGATGTGAGAGAGTGGAGAGAGGGAGGGAAAGAGAGATGGACTTGGAGAGAGAGGAGGAGAGAGGTAAGAAGAAAGACATAGAGAGAGAAAGGTGGAGAGAGAGAGAGAGTGAGTGAGTGATAAGGAAGATGGAGAGAGAGGGAGAGAGGGGGAAGATAGAGATATAGATGGAAGGTGAAGAGAGGGAAGAAGAGAGAGATGGCGAGAGGAGGGGATTGACAAAGAGATTCATATATATGGATTGCGAGAGTGTGTGTGTTTAGGGGGGTGAGATAGAGAGACAAAAAAGAAGAGATGGAAGGGGTTATAGATATGGATGGAGGGTGGAGAGAGGGAAGAATATTTCTCACACTATATGGATTGATATAAGTGGAGATGGTGATTTATAATCCTATTTGATTATTTGCACTATATGCATCGATTTTAGTGTAGATATTTATTTCTAATGATATTTGATTACTTGCACTAGATGCATTGATTTCAGTGTAGGTGGTGATTTCTAATACAATTTGATTACTTGCACTGAATTTGTTGATTTCAATTTAGATGTTGATTTATAATTATATTTGATTACTTGCACTAGATGAATTGGTTTCAATGTAGATGATTTCTAATCCTATTTGATTGTTTGCACTAAATGCATTGATTTTAGTGTAGATGGTGATTTCTAATCATATTTGATTATTTAAGTAAATGCATTGATTTCAGTGTAGATGTTGGTTTCTAGAGAGAGAGAGAGAGTGATAAGGAAGATGGAGAGAGAGGGAGAGAGGAAAAAAGGAGGAAAGAGAGATATTAATGGGGGAGAGGGAGACAAGGGGAAGATAGAGATATAGATGGAAGGTGAAGAGAGGGAAGAAGAGAGAGATGGGGAGAGGGGTGATTGAAAAAGAGATTGATATATATGGAGTACGAGAGCGCATGTGTTTAGGGGGGTGCGATAGAGAGACAAAAAGAATAGATGGAGGGGGATATAGATATGGATGGAGGGTGGAGAGAGGGAGGAATATTTATTGCACTAGATGGATTGATATAAGTGGAGATGGTGATTTCTAATCCTATTCAATTATTTGCACTAGATGCATCGATTTTAGTGTACTTATTTATTTCTAATGATATTTGATTACTTGCACTAGATGCATTGATTTCAGTGCAGGTGGTGATTTCTAATACAATTTGATTGCTTGCACCGAATGTGTTGATTTCAATTTAGATGTTGATTTGTAATTATATTTGATTACTTTTACTAGATGACTTAATTTCAATGTAGATTATTTCTAATCCTATTTGATCGTTTGCACTAAATGCATTGATTTCAGTGTAGATGGCGATTTATAATCCTATTTGATTTCTTTGAGTAAATTCAATGATTTCAGTGTAGATGTTGGCTCCTAGAGAGAGAGAGTGAGTGATAAGGAAGATGGAGAGAGAGAGATAGAGAGGACAAAAGGAGGAAAGAGAGATATTAGCGGGGGAGAGGGTGAGAAGGGGAAGAGAGGGAAGAAGAGAGAGATGGGGAGAGAGGGTGATCGACAAAGAGAATGATATATATGGAGTGCGACAGTGTGTGTGTTTAGGGGGGTGAGATAGAGACAAAAAAAAAAGAGATGGATGGGGATATAGATATGGATGGAGGGTAGAGAGAGGGAAGAATATTTCTTGCACTAGATGGATTGATTTAAGTGGAGATGGTGATTTATAATCCTATTTGATTATTTTCACTAGATGCATCGATTTTAGTGTAGATATTTATTTCTAATGATATATGATTACTTGCACTAGATGCATTGATTACAGTGTAGGTGTTGATTCCTAATACTATTTGATTGCTTGCACTAGATGTGTTGATTTCAATTTAGACGTCGATTTATAATTATATTTGATTGCTTGCACTAGATGCATTGATTTCAATGTAGATTATTCCTAATACTATTTGATTGTTTGCGCTAAATGCATTGATTTCAGTGTAGATGGCGATTTCTAATCCTATTTGATTGCTTTGAGTAAATGCATTGATTTTAGTGTAGATGTTGGTTTTTAATCTTATTTGATTGATTGCATTAGGTGCATTGATTTCAATGTAGAAGTTATTTTCTAATCTTATTTGATTGCTTGCATTAAATGCATTGATTTCAATGTATGTGTTGATTTATGATTTGATGTAATTGGATATATGATGGTACATTAATATTAAAGTGATTGGATTAACAATATGCATTGATTTTAGTGTAAGCACAAAAAGTTATTAACAATGTGGATTGATTTTTGTGTTATAGTAATTTAAGCTATTAATATTGGAGAGTAAGAGAGACAAGGTATCATGTTTACTACAACAGATTGAGTTAAAGATTTAAATGGTTTACAATTTAAATTTTCTTTTTCATATAATAGATATGAAAAGATAACAAAACTAACAAGGGATGAAATAAGAATAGTAGAAGAAAATAGTTTGAGATTGATTGTAACATGAGTACGTCCTTATTATTCACATTTTCTATCTTTCAACACTATTATTGTCACTTTTCATTTAAAAAAAATATTTCATCATTTTTCATCATTATAGTTATTGACAATAATTATCATCTCAACGAAAGGTAACTAAGAAAATTTAAAATTAAAATGACCAAGTTAATCTCAGAAATATTTAGCATATTTATAATGATTATATTAATATTTCATATATATTTACATATTACTGATAAAATTAATCATATCTTTGCTATATTTTCCTTGGCAACACATGACTGAAACCAACCTAGATCCATCTTACATCTCAAAAATATACAAAATTTTTAATAATCTGAAAAATGTAACGTTGATGCCTCCGACTAGAACCAGCCTAGAACCATCTAACTCTGGATCTATCATGCACTGAGAGGTATCAAATCTCTTGAGGTGCAAACCTTTCCTCAAGTTTTGCACTCAAAAAATAGGTTTGCACCTCGAGAGATTTGATCCCTCTCAACACATGATAGATCCAGAGTTAGATGGATCTAGACCGGTATAAAAGGATAATTTGTATAATATATAAAGATTAAATATTTGAAAAAAATAAAGATATTTCATTTAAGTTGAAATATTTTTTTATAAGTTGTTGACCATTTATTTTTTTGTTTCATCTATATAATTTTTCTTTTCCTTTTTAATATCCATAGGATTAAATTTTATTATAATAAATCACATTTAAGATTTATATAGAATAAATCACATTTATTTATAATTATATTATTATGTATATTTTTAATATATTTTTATAAAAAATCATTTTATCACTATATTTAATTATATAAAATAAATCACACTTATTTATAATTATATCACTGTTTATTTTTAACATATTTATATAAAAAATCATTTTATCACTATGTTTAATTTGAATATATACATATCGGGAATCATTTAATCATCACACGCTTTATAAGACGTTGAATAACATATCCTCTAAATGACCATTTAATTCCATGGATTTGCAAGACATCAAAAACACCTATTGGAATTAATGTAAGGAATTGAGCTCATTACTCCTCCTGGCTGAGTTTTGCACCCATGAATGTACTTTATTAACAACTTTATTTGCATACAATAAGTTATAGTATATTATTTGAAGCACGTCTTACGGCTTAAAATTTATGATGAGATACATAGTAAATTATAATACAATTTGCTAAATTATATTTTTTTCTTCCGTCAATGTTTGATAAATTGTGAAATCAACTTTTTCCAAAACCAATAGAATCTAAATATGTGGTATGGACAACAAGGTGTTATTATTCATTGCATTTTTTAGTTTTATAAATTGTGAAATAAGTTTTTTCCAAAATCAATTGAATCTGAATATGTGGTATAAACAACACAGGTTTGTTTCAAAAATATGATTGGTGTTTTTGTTCAACATTAATGAAAAAACTAACATTCTAATGTATTATTAACTCTCGGCTTCCTTTTTTTTTTTTTTTCAATTTTTTTTTTCATTTCATATTAAACAATTATATTCATTTCATATTAAACAATTATATATATCTTATTGGCTATGGCACCTTTCTACATTATTATTTGGGAAACCAACTCAAAGGATGAGTCTTACACTTTCTATCCATAGTATCAATAAAATTAAACAAATTTGAAATCTGGCCCCATAAGCATTGTCTAGGCATGTGATAAACGAAAGTAGAAAAGAAAAATAGATCCTATTTGTACCCAAAACATTAACTAGAATGGGATCACAACTACCTAACTAACAACAAATGGAATGAAAATACCTTACAAGAAAAAAAAAAACATACAAAATAGGTGGAAAGGTAGGCATTGACCTTTATCAGTGTCTGCTTAACATGGTGACGACTACTAGGGATAGGTCTCATAGCTCCTCTAGCCTTCAAGCTTGCAAACCATTTGTTAATATCCTACAACTACGTAACTACATCATATAGCACCATCATAATTTCATTCTTGGCATCGTTCTTTTCCAACACAACTTAGCCTAAGAGTCTCTCCATTCTCCATAAAGTTACATTATGTGCAGGTAATGGCTCTCTCGTATATGTTTATTACCCATGTCAGGAACCCAATTTTCTATGAACATTGTTACCTCAAATCCTAACATGTATTCACATTCCACTACAACCTCCTCTTCTACATCCTTCAATTTTTCTTTAATTTTGTTAGGGCTCTACTCATGGAAGGCATGCACCGATTCCACAACCTGCATTCAAGCTCGTGAACAAATTGTAGTACCTCAACCCCCTCCACCTCCACCTATATGATAGTGAGCTCTATGGTGCACCATGATAACCAAATGTGGCGTCTAGGTGGCTAGCGTCCTATTCTCCAGCAGTTCCAGTTCCTAAAACATAAGTCAAAATTACTCACTTTAACTAAAATGTGCAACTAAGAAAAAAAGGGAAGCGAATTAAATATTTATCAGTGAATTTGGTGGAAGGTTTCCCTTCGTAAATTGGTCAATTCTCATGTGTAAGACAACGCTATCAAAATGGAGAAACTCTGGTAGCTGCACCATTAAAAATTAGAAACGTTAATGTACTTATAGAAAACAAAAATTCAAATAAGCATCACTGATTCAAGCTTGTCATATAATAAAGAAGTGATACCTTCAAGTGAGTGGTATAAAAGACCATATCATTTATAGCAAAACTCGTAGCACTCACAACTTCAAGCCCAAATTCTTCTAACACTGATAGAAGAATAGATAAGTCAATTTGGTTCTTAAAACAAATTACAGTGACTTGAATGCCCGAACTAAATTTTCTAACCCTAATTGTTGGAAACTTCTTTGTTACATTGGAGGGGCCAACTTGAGAACCTTGAAGGTTTTTATAAACACGAGTGCTTTTGGAAAAGGGTTTAACAGTTCTCGAGAGGCTGAGCATTTCTCTTCTCTTTTCGAGCTCAATGTTTGTATCTTGTAAATGATCAATGTATTTAACGGCTTCCAACAGTTGGTCCGACAATGTGTTTTTTTCTACAAAAGTAGCAAACACAAGTAAACCTAGTGCCCCTTTCCTCTTGTTTTCCATAATTTATATTCATATGATTGAGATATAGAAAACCTAACCTACCTTGTGATAGTCTTCGAGGAGTGGCGATATCAACGTTGAACAAAGCGTCTTCATCATATTCCGCCTCTATATTTCCACTAGTTTGTGAACATGAGCATGCCCTCCTCCTCCTCCTGCTTTCTTCCATCGACGGTTCCATGTTGGTAGAACGAAAGGGTTATGGGAATTCATCAAAGAATTTGGCTGTGAGTTGCAGGTCGGAGTTGGACCCTGATCACCAAAATTACCCACGAATTTATGGTAACATTGTGATATGGGCGATGAAGAATCTTCGTCATTTGTCTGACCAAGCTTCATAGCGGCCCTGACTTTTGTTGGGTGCTCTAACGAAGAAGATAGGAACCAGGTAGTTGTGGAGGAACCCAGAGTCGAGTTATGTTCCTGTCAACAATCGTTCTCGCTTCACCATTCCGAATAACATACTTTCCCTCCTCATTTTTGTTTTTGATGAAAAATATTGTGTTCTGATTTCTCTGAGCTACAATCAAGCTGCACTTGACTCCTAGACATATGGACTGCAATGCATGCTTGAGGTTGAAGAATTTTGTGTCTACTAGGCTTTGAAACTCGCCCTTGTGCACCCCCTGACCTAATCAAGATCGATGATTTTTTTTCATTCACATTTGCAAGAATGGCAATACTTAACTGTTAACTGATTAATAAAAATATTCAATCCTAAGGTAGTTATTATTTCAATCGTCTAACATCAAAATCAACAATACACAATGGTACAAGTGGCAGTTGAAGAGAGTTGTTTTCAAATAGGGATTCTTTACAATATATATATATATATATAATTCATTTATTTCATTTTTAAAAAATTCCAAATTGTTTATCAATTTTTCCTTATAAGTTTAGGGTTAAAAACATTTGCATGATCTTTTGCCTCTATGTTGTTGAATTTTATGATAAAACACATTCGCTTGCTGTTTAATTTTATTGTGGTTTAATTTTTAGGAATAAGTATATAATATATATTAATTGTCATGCATTGGGGTCATTTTAATTGGTTGACTTTTTTTAATCAAAAATAATTTGTTAATGGGAAGTTACAGTTCAATTTTCCTAGACTCTCTCATGGTTAGGTTCTACTTTCCTAGACCCTCTCATGGTTAGGTTCTACTAATGAGTCAACGTATAGTTATCTTTTTAGGTGGATTTTCCAGAATAATAGATGAAATATCATATTGTGAAAGTTATTTATATATATAAATTATTTTCGAGGGTCACTTTAATTGGTTGAGTTTTATTCATTAAAAATAGTTTGTTGATGGGAGTTATTTTAGGTGGATCTCCCCAAATAATATATGAACTATCATATTGTGAAAGTTATTTACATATATAAACTATTTCGAGTGTCACTTTAATTGATTGAGTTTTTGTCATTAGAATAATGGTTAGGTTCTACTACCGAGTCAACCGATAGTTATCCTTTTAGGTGGATCTTCCCGGATAATTTCCATAGACATAACAACCATCACTATACATGAACCATACATAAAAGGTAAGTATATGTGTGTGTGTGTGTCAAGTTTTCAGAGTTTGAAAGATTACGTTAGGCTTGATCTATGGCTTGAGAAAGCGTGACCAAGAGCATCTAACTCATAAAAAACATGGCTAGAAATATTTCCACAGAGTTTACTAAATTAAATTTAAATGAAAAAAAATTAATTTAAAATAATATTTGTTTTTTTTTTTCATCTATATATATATAAATTTTGAAATAATCAAACAAAATGAATTACTTGATTATTTTTAATTAATTGAAATATATCAATCAATTTATTTAGTTATTTTATTTATTATATAAAAACATTATTTATTTATTTTTCTCTTCTATTTGTACAATAATTTAATAAAAAAAATATTTTAATATTTCTCTTTATCAAAAATGTATTTTTTTTCTTTTTCCAAAAACAGAAATTTACTATAAAGCATTACATTTCCCTGGTTATAAACCACATTACATCTCACTTGTTATAAACTGGGACATCAAAGAAATGGGATTTCATGACCTTGCATTGGAAGGATGTTATAAGCATAGTATTAAAAACCGAAACCGGTGACCGGACCGGTGAACATAATGAATCGGTAATCGGACCATAACTGGTCTAACAAGTGCTGGTCAGGTCTAAATGAACAAGTTTTTAAAAAAATACATTAAATAATTAATTTTTTAATAAAAAAAACTAATTTTAAGATTTGCAACCATGATTCCAAGCCAATAGAGACAAAATATTCAAAGTTCACTCATTTATATACCATGTAAAGGTGAATATCAAAATGGCACCGAGTGCAATACATATCATCGAAAAATAAATAAGAAATGAGGCTCCAAATGGCCCATAAAGTCCAAAAACAATGCTACAAGCTATAAGGCCATTGGCCTAATACAAGACTTCACTTGAATCATGATCAATCATCAAATTCATCACCACTACTAGACACAGGATCAACATCGGTAGTTACATAGACATCATCTGGATCAGAGTCTGAGGATGCCTTAGCCTTAGGCTCATCTGTAATCTCAATACCACTACCACCAATAACAATATAAGTGGACCTAATGGAAGCACGAGTTACTTGAGCTGCATTACTAGTGCCTTCCATTGGTTGCTTGTCTTTCCTTGATGTTGCTACCAATCCTGGGTATCCGTCTGATGGCATCACTGAATCTACTTCAAATTCACCCCCCGCTAATGCTGCAGCAAAATCAAAATCTTCCTCAAACACTGGATATTCATTCTCCTCCACCCATTCTGATGTTGGATCAATATCGTCCAACATAATGGGATCTATATCAGGTGTTTTTTTCATCAATTGGTTCCGCCTCAAGCGAAGGTTTTATTTCACAAACACAAGATCATTTAGCCATTTTTGTTCCAAACGGTTTCTCTTCTTTGTGTGCATGCACTCAAAAAAAGACCAATTGTGCTCACAACCTAAAGCACTACAAGTTTCGCGGAGGATTCTAATTGCAAACTTTTTCGATTGAGGAGATTGGCTGCCAAATGACTCCCACCAATGCAGCAGTGAAAATAAAAAGACACTAATTAGTAACATAGTTCATTTCATTAATTATTTACAAAAAAATTAACTTGAAAAGAAAAACAAATCGGAATTGCTTACCTGGTTGATCCACATATCTTTCCATTTTCACCAAGTTCTTTCCAAAGGTATCAGCTGCCATACTGAAAAGAGTAAGTTGTTTATGTGTTTCCAAGGTTTACACAGATAGGGACCATGCACTCCAAGAAATCAATCAATCCATATCTGACCTCCCCATCCTGCTGATCTCCTAGTTGAGCTTTATAATGATACTTTGGGTTCAAAAAATAACCAATTGCATGTATAGGATGATGGATTTGATTATTCCATCTATTATCAATGATCTCCCATATCCGGCCATATTTAGCTAACATGTCCCTATAAACTACCCATATCTACTCCTTTGCCTGATCCATAGCCTCGTAAATGTATCCCATTGCCATATTTTCCCAATCCACCATCCTTAGCACCTTAACAAGGGCTTAATAATTTTTACCAACTATTTTCAGCTCAGTCTCTGTTATTTTTGGCTCTGTCTCTGCTAATTTCGGTTCCAATTCTGTTATTTTCCATCCTGTCTCTGCTATTTAGGGTTCTGTCATGTCTCTGCTATTTATGGCTCTGTCCTATCTCTGCTATTTTCGGCTCTGTCCTGTCTTTGCTATTTTTGGCTTTGTCCTGTCTCTACTATTTTTGCCTCTGTCCTATCTCTGTTATTTTCAACTTTGTCCTGTCTCTGTTATTTTCGGCTCGGTCATGTCTCTGCTATTTTCGGCTCGGCCCTGTCTCTGCTATTTTCGGCTTGACCCTATCTCTGCTATTTTTGGCTCGGCTCTGTCTCTGTTATTTTCAGCTTGGCCCTGTCTCTGCTATTTTTGCCTTTGTCTCTGCCATTTTGGCTCTGTCTCTATTAATTAGAATTAAAAATTTATAATATTACTGTGTACATTTTAGAATATTTTGGAACGTGTTTATATAAATTATATATACATCTGTACTTTTTTTGGCTGTCTCTACTTTTTTTGGCTCTGTCTCTGCTTTTTTTTGGTTTTCTCTGTTTATTTAGGCTCTGTCTCTATTAATTAGATATGGAAATTTATAATATTACTATGTACATTTGAGAATATTTTGGAACATGTTTATATAAATTATATATACATATGTGCTTTTTTTGACACTTTCTCTGCTTTTTTTGGCACTGTCTCTATTAATTAGATATGAAAATTTGTAATAATATTGTGTACATTTAAGAATATTTTGGAACATGTTTATATAAATTATATATACATATGTACTTTATAAATATTTTGGAACATGTTTGTTGTGTGAGGAAGTGGTACTTTATGATGATATGTTTAGTGATTGAGGGAAGTAGAATATTTTATTTTTGAAATTATTATTACACTTTTATTGAAACACTTAATAGATATGTAGGTTCACTGAAATTTACCTTAATATCTTTTAGATCCCATTTCATCCAAAACACTGGAAAATAAGTAACTACTATGTATTCCACTTCTACTCTAGATAGAGAAAGTAATGAATATTTCTTGCTTAACCATTAAACCAAAGACTCTTCCTAAGTAGAGCTATACATTTTCCACTTGTACTTTTCATGTCATCCACACAAGCCTCTATTTGAATCTCCATATGTTTTCAATGTAAATGTCTCACCTTTTGGGTACTAGAGTCCATTGTTTGTAGTCTCTTTCAAGTATCTTAATATATGTTTGTTGGTAATAGATGACTTTCTCACCTTTTTCGTACTATAGTCCATTGTTTGTAGTCTCTTTCAAGTATCTTCATATTTGTTTGTTGGTGTTTTTTTGTAATAGATGACTCTATTTAGTTTTTTATTGAAATATTCCAACTAATATAAATTCCAAAATTATATCTAGTCTTTAAACCTTGTTATGTATATCAAATTCCTATCATATATATGTAAAGGTCATGATCAAAATATCACCTCATTCATCATCCATCATATACACATAACTTACATCCAATTGATATGAAGATTCACTAAGGTCATTCATCGTCAATCATCTGAACATAAATTGAATTCCAAAATTATATCTAGTCTAAACCTTGTTATGTATATCAAGCTTCCTATCATATAGATGTAAAGGTTATGATCAACATCACCTAATTCATCATCCATCATCTGCACATAACTTGCATCCAATTGATATGGAGATTAACTTAGGTCATTCATCATCCATCATTTGCACATAAATTGAATTCCAAAATTATATCTAGTCTAAACCTTGTTATGTATATCAAGCTTCCTATCATATATATGTAAAGGTTATGATGAACATCACCTCATTCATCATCCATCATCTACACATAACTTGCATCCAATTGATATGGAGATTCACTTAGGTCATTCATCATCCATCATTTACGCATAACTTGCATGTTATGTGCATCCAATTGATATTCAACATGTATATTGTATTTAGAAGAAAAAAGCAATTTAATACAAAACATAGGTTTTAACCAATTATATAGTTTTTCAGTTTCATATCCACGGTCTCAAATAATGAGAGAGAAAAAACCTTTTATATTCAACATGTAAAACACAAATTAGCCATAAAAGTTTCCCATTGTAACCAAAAGTGATTTGATACAAAACATAGGTTATAACCTAATCTAGTAAATGCCCCTACATTCAATTTCTAGAATAGATTTAATTATAAGTTTTTCATTTTCATATGCATGGTAGTTCTATAGGCAGAGTCTGTAAAGGGTTAGGTAGCCCCTAGATCTCATCTTTTATGAAAGGTGGCATATCTAGTAAATGCCCCTATAGTAAATCTATGGAATAGATCTAAATGCCCCTATAGTAAATGCCCCTACAGTCACATGTATCTAGTATTTAGAAACAAAAAGTAATTTGATAGAAAACATAGGTTTTAACCAAGTATATAGTTTTTTATTTTCATATCCATGGTCTCAAACAATGAGAGAGAAAAAACCTTTTTATATTCAATGTATGTACAACAAAAATTAGCCATATCTCTAGAATATATCTAAATAGAAGTTTTTCATTTTCATATCAATGGTCTTAAACAATGAGAGAAAAAAAATCCTTTTATATTCAACATGTAAAACAAAAATTAGCCATAAAAGTTTCCCATTGAAACCATAAGTGATTTGATACAAAACATAGGTTTTAACCTAAGAGTAAATGCCCCTACATATAGAAGTTTTTCATTTTCATATCCATGGTCTCAAACAATGAGAGAAAAAACATTTTATATTCAATGTATGTAAAACACAAATTATCCATATCTCTAGAATAGATCTAAATAGAAGTTTTTCATTTTCATATCCATGGTCTCAAGCAATGAGAGACAAAAAAATATTTTATATTCAACATGTAAAACACAAATTAGCCATAAAAGTTTCCCATTGAAACCATAAGTGATTTGATACAAAACATAGGTTTTAACCTAAGATTAAATTCCCCTACATATAGAACTTTTTCATTTTAATATCCATGGTCTCAAACAGTGAGAGAAAAAACATTTTATATTCAATATATCTAAAACACAAATTAGCCATATCTCTAGAATAGATCTAAATAGAAGTTTTTTATTTTCATATCCATGGTCTCAAACAATGAGAGAGAGAAAAAAACCTTTTATATTCAACATGTAAAACAAAAATTAGCCATAAAATTTTCCCATTGAAACCATAAGTGATTTGATACAAAACATAGGTTTAAATAACCGAAGGGTAAATGCCCCTACAAGTCAATCAATCCCTTGAATAGTTTTAAATAGAAGTTTTTCATTTTCATATCCATGGACTCAAACAATGAGAGAAGAAACCTTTTCTATTCAATGTACATGTAAAACAAAAATTAGCCATATCTCTAGAATAGATCTAAATAGAAGTTTTTCATTTTCATATCCATGGTCTCAAACAATGAGAGAAAAAAACCTTTTATGTTCAACATGTAAAACAATTGAATTAGCCATATAATTTTACAATTGAAACTATAAGTGATTTGATACAAAACATAGGTTTTAACCTAAGAGTAAATGCCCCTACAAGTCATTCAACATGTAAAACACCTGAATTAGCCATAAAAGTTTCCCATTGAAACCATAAGTGATTTGATACAAAACATGGCTTTAACCTAAGAGTAAATGCCCCTACAAGTCAATCAATCTCTTGAATAGCTTTAAATATATTATTTTTTCATTTTCACATCCATGGACTCAAACAATGAGAAAAAAAACCTTTTATATTTAATGTACATATAACTTATTTAGAAACAAAAAGTAATTTAATACAAAACATAGGTTTTAACCAATTATATAGTTTTATATTTTCATATCCATGGTCTCAAACAATGAGAGAGAAAAAACCTTTTATATTCAACATGTAAAACACAAATTAGCCATAAAATTTTCCCATTGAAACCATAAGTGATTCGATACAAAACATTGGTTTTAACCTAAGAGTAAATGCCCCTACAAGTCAATCAATCTCTCAAATAGTTTTAAATATCTAGAGGTTTTTCATTTTCATATCCATGGTCTCAGACAATGAGAGAAAAAAACTTTTATATTCAATGTATGTAAAACACAAATTAGCCATATCTCTAGAATAGATCTAAATAGAAGTTTTTCATTTTCATATCCATGGTCTCAAACAATGAGAGAAAAAAACCTTTTATATTCAACATGTAAAACACTTGAATTAGCCATAAACGTTTCCCATTGAAACCATAAGTGATTTGATACAAAACATAGGTTTTACCCTAAGAGTAAATGCCCCTACAATTCAATCAATAAAATATCTAGAAGTTTTTCATTTTCATATCCATGGTCTCAAAAAATGAGAGAAAAAACCTTTTATATTCAATGTATGTAAAACACAAATTAGCCATATCTCTAGAATAGACCTAAATAGAATTTTTTCATTTTCATATCCATTTTCTCAAACAATGAGAGATAAAAAAACCTTTTATATTCAACATGTAAAACACTTGAATTAGCCATAAAATTTTCCCATTGAAACCATAAGTGATTTGATATAAAACATAGGTTTAAATAACCTAAGAGTAAATTCCCCTACAAGTCAATCAATCTCTTGAATAGTTTTAAATTTAAGTTTTTCATTTTCATATCCATGGACTCAAACAATGAGAAAAAAAAACTTTTATATTCAATGTACATGTAAACAAAAATCTGCCATATCTCCAGAATAGATCTAAATAGAAGTTTTCATTCTCATTTCCATGGTCTCAAACATTGAGAGAGAAAAAAACCTTTTATATTCAACATGTAAAACACTTGAATTATCCATAGAAGTTTCCCATTGAAACTATAAGTGATTTGATACAAAACATAGGTTTTAACCTAAGATTCAATGTATGTAAAACAAAAATTAGCCATAGCTCTAGAGAATATATCTAAATAAAAGTTTTTCATTTTCATATCCATGGTCTCAAATAATGAGAGAGAAAAAAACCTTTTATATTCAACATATATATAACTTATTTAGAAACAAAAAGTAATTTAGTACAAAACATAGGTTTTAACCAATTACATAGTTTTTCATTTTCATATCCATGGTCTCAAACAATGAGAGAGGAAAAACCTTTTATATTCAACATGTAAAAAAAAAATAGCCATAAAAGTTTCCCATTGAAACAAAAAGTTATTTGATACAAAACATATAGGTTTTAAAACCTAATCTAGTAAATGCCCCTACATTCAATCTTTAGAATAGATCTAATTAGAAGTTTTTCATTTTCATATCCATGGTAGTTCTATAGGCAGATTCTGTAAAGGGCCAAGTAGCCTCTAGATCTCATCTTTTATGAAAGGTGACATATCTAGTAAATGCCCCTACAATCAATCTCTGGAATAGATCTAAATGCCCCTACAGTCAACATGTATATAGTATTTTGATACAAAACATAGTTTTTAAACAAGTATATAGTTTTTCATTTTCATATCCATGGTCTTAAACAATGAGAGAGAAAAAACCTTTTATACTCAACATGTAAAACATAGATTAGCCATAAAATTTTCCCATTGAAACGAAAAGTGATTTGATACAAAACATATAGGTTTTAAAACCTAATATAGTAAATGCCCCTACGTTCAATCTTTAGAATAGATCTAATTAGAAGTTTTTCATTTTCATATCCATGATAATTCTATAAGGAGATTCTGTAAAGGGCCAGGTAGCCTCTGGATCTCATTTTTTATGCAAGACGACATATCTAGTAAATGCCCCTATAGTCAACATGTATATAGTATTTAGAAACAAAAAGTAATTTGATACAAAACATAGTTTTTAACAAAGTATATAGTTTTTCGTTTTCATATCCATGGTCTCAAACAATGAGAGAGAAAAAACCTTTTATATTCAACATGTAAAACAAAAATTAGCCATAAAATTTTCCCATTGAAACCAATAGTGATTTGATACAAAAAATATAGGTTTTAAGACCTAATCTAGTAAATTCCCCTACATTCAATATTTAGAATAGATCTAATTAGAATTTTTTCATTTTCATATCCATGGTAGTTCTATAGGCAGAGTCTATAAAGGGCTAGGTAGCCTCTAGATCTAATATTTTATGAAAGGTTGCATATCTAGTAAATGCCCCTACAGTCAATCTCTAGAATAGATCCAAATGCCCCTACAGTTGTGTTTTACATAATTTGATTACACTAAATTAAACAAATTAATTTTTTGAACTTTATCTTGAATTTAATTTAAATTAGTTTTTAAAAAAATTAATTGTAAATGTCCACCGTAGATATATATATCATGGAGGATGAACGACGAAGATCAACATAATCCCATATCTCTACGAGAGGGGAGGATTAGGGATCGGGATCGAGAGCTGTTCATGGTAAATTTAAATATAATCTTAAATCTCCATACATGTGTGTACATATGGAATTGATTTTTATCAACTTTGCGAGTTAAATTAATTTCTAATAAGTTTCATTTTTTATTTTTTAGGAGCTAATAAGAAGAGAAGGGTCTCTACTCCAGCCATGGATGCCCAAGTTTCAGCCAGTTGTGGTACGGTTTTAACACAATTTAATCAATGAATATGTACACATGTATTTATATGTATGCATGTATTTGTCATATGATTATAAATTCGTATTTTTTTATGAAGCTTCTCTCTCCTCTCGAGAGGTTGGTGGTGGTTCAAATCCCCTTAGAGGGTCATCAATAAGTGGTAGCAGGTTTTGTGAAGGGGGTGATATTTATTCTCTCGAAGGCCAATCAATGGCTGGTGGTGCTGGTTCTCAACAAGGTCGTTCTAGGTCTAGTTCTCAGTAGGGTCGTTCTGGGTCTTAATGGTTTTAGGGTGGAGAAGATGCTAACCAACCAAATCAAGTTTGCCATCAATTTCAATATTTTTTTCATTGAATTTGTACAAATTTTTTTACGTGTTTTTTTTTCTAATATACAAAATTATATATATATTGATGCAGAGGTTGAAATTGTTCCAAATATTGGTCAAAATAGACACAGGGTAGAATGCTACATTCAAGAAGAAGGTTGTCTACCCACCACAACTTATCCGACCGACATTTCTAATATACCATGGGAAAGAAAAATGGCGCAATGCACCTTACAAAGGTGTCAACAACTTCATGAAAAATTGTGGAGAGATCTCGTGGCTTTGACTCTACCTGCTGAGAGTCGACAAAGCCTCGAACTAGTTACACATTCATTGGGCGAAATAGTAAATGTGTGCAAAAATCTTTGGCCAACGATTGATACATTTGTAAAACTCATGAGAAATAGAAAGGAAACAGTAATGGGTCCCGATAAATGGGAGGATGTAAAACAAAGAGTTACAAAAGATATGGTCAAGTCAATGTTTAATTTCAAGGAAGGGACAAAAATAAAAACGCTGAAGATGCAATATTTCAAGCACCCCGATATAGCTCACTATTTGTATGATACGCACCTTACGGCCTATGGAAGGCTCCCATGGAACGATGAGGTTCCTGTTTATTTTTCACAATTGTTTTACGCAGAATTTTTTTTGAAAATGAAGCCCAATTACAATGACCTTATGTCAGAATTTTTTGGTCCGGGGAAAGGTCGATTGTATAACTGTAATGGTGCTAAGTGAGATGTGGAGTTGCCTTTCCCTAAGCCGCCATTGGTAAGTCAACCTTTTCGGGTCGAAACTCTGCGGTCAGAGATGGATGCGAATTCTCAAATAAGTCAAGAAGAAAGGAACGTTGTTGAAAATGCAACAAGATGATGGAGCTTAGTGAAATGAAGTCGCCTTCACTAAGTGGGCCCGCAGGCTATTTTTGGCGCAAAGTCTATTTTTAGACATATGGATCATGGTCTATGAGTTGCAGGATGCTATTTATGGATGATTTGTCGAGTTGATAAAAATAGATGGACCTCTAATTTTAGACATTGGGTGGTTTCTATTTTTAGACTGCCAGGCTAAAAATAGAACAGTCAAATATTATTAACCCTTAATAATATTTAGACTATAAACATTATATTATCCTCTTGGAGCACTTCAGTTTGATGCTTGGATAAAATCCATGCAACAAAGAAGGAAATATGTTTCCTAAGGGTTATTGAGCTACGCTTTGGTTGACTTTAGTTAGAACTCATGTGAGAGAGTTTGGTGGACATGAGACAGCTTGGTGGAGTTGTGTTCTGGCTTATCTTAGTTGAACTAGTTGTGATTAGTCTAATTGTAGAATACACTAAAGATAGAGTGTTGTGAATTAATTATTAATTAATTCACTAATTATTAATTCATAATTCAACTAAAGAACACATCAGTTAACTGCAATGCATGGACAGTTTAGTGGAGACCAGTGTTAGAGGTGGGTGAAAGGGTGAGTCTACTATCAGTTGTGACTATTGGCTGTGCATGAGATTTGCACACACATTTATGGAGATTTCCAATGAGGATTGCACAATTGGAGCTAGTGGGATTCGAACTTGGATCTCATCATTAATCAACTTGGATTGCGTAGTAGAGGTAGGCAGACTTGTGGAGGAGATTTGAACCTGTGACTTGTTCATCTTCATAACTAGTTTTGTGTGTAGAATTGAGATAGTGCTGAGAGCTGTGAGAGCTTTGTGCTATGTATTGTTACATGTTCTCTATCATTATAATATACAGATAGTTGGGGGTTTTCAGCTATTGCTTTCCCCATTACATACTGTGTTGATATGTGTGCTTGACTATTGTGTTTATGTGCGCATGCGACTGTTTCTATTTCCACATATTGATGATCAATTGTAGAAGAGGTTATGTATTATGCATGAAGCTTAAATAGTGTGTAATCAGGATAATCTCAGTGAATAATTCAGCAAATGATTCAAAATTCTACATGGTATCAAAGCGAAGAATTGATCATCGGGATCTTTGTTGATTACACTTATTTCAAGAGATGGTAGCCTCCGTAATCTGCTGTGTAGCCTTCCGATCCATTTCTCGAAAAGGTGATATATCCAAGAACGTCTTGCTGACCATCTCCTGGTGGTTAGAAATCTTAAAATACTTTGTTCTCGCAGATCCGTGGCGCTGAGTTTTTGAGCTAATAGAAAATTCTGCGTAGTTTGTTTTCCTGAGTCTTTCGTATTTATTAGAAAAGACTTTCAATGGTTTGCGATCGGGAATATGCCCTTGAGGCGCTCAACACAGTTGCATGGAAGCGTACGTAATGGAGGTGGTATTAGATGAGTAACGTTCAGTGAGTTCTCAGATGATCCCAAAGCGCAAAGGTGTCGCTCAAGTCAAAGCTGGCAAAGAAGCAGAAATGTCGAAGGATTCTCATGAGGGCGTGAAGGATCACATTGTATCCAGCCTGCATGGAAAAGCTTCTCCATATTTGATGTGGAAAGTGTTGACAGATCTATTCCAGAGAAAGAGCGACCAAAGGAAGTTGGCGCTCAAGTATAAACTCAGAAACATTAAGATGGAGAAAGGCGACAGTATCGCCAAGTACCTCACGAAGTTCACTCAATGCAGAGATGAGCTGGGAAGTGTGGGGGTGACTGTCAATGATGAGGACTTTGTGGACCTGGCTCTCCTTGGTCTTCCGAAGAGTTCACATTCCTATCAGGACTCTGTTAATGGTTGGGAGAAGTTGTCGGGATGGCAGCGACTTTGGTCGGATCTCATGCAAGAGGAGATAAGGCAGACTATCAGGGACAGATCTTCATCAAAGGAATCTGATGAAGAAAATTGTGCTTTGGCTGCCAAAGAAAAGAAGGGGAAGAGAAAGAAAGCTTCTCAGTCTGGTGCGAAAGGCAAGAAGTAAGACATGTCCAAGGTGAAGTGCTTTCACTCTCACCAACACGGACATTATACCACAAATTGTCCGCAGAAGAAGAAAAATAAGAAGGTTGTTGGATCTGCAGCGAGAGAGGCATTGGCCTCCCAGTTTGAGCTGGATTTTTCACTGATCGCATGCTTGGTTTCAAGTGTGATGGGATCAGTATGGTTCTTGGACAGTGGTGCATCATTTCACATGACCGGAGATCGGGATTTGTTTTCAAATCTGGAGGAGAAATATCTTGGAGTGCACATCGAGATGGGCGATGATGGTAGATACAGTGCGACTGGTATCGGTACCATTTCCTTTGAGAGGCAGTCTGGTAAACCCTTCATATTGAAGGAAGTATTGCATGTTCCAAGATTGATGAAGAATCTGATCTCTGTGGTGATGTTGGAAGACAAGGGGTATGATGTGGTCTTCAACGAAGGAAAAGCTTTCCTGCGTAGTAAGACAACTGGAGAAACCCAGAAGATAGGGGTTCGAGTCAAGAACCTTTATCAGCTGCAAGTAGATGGCTGCGCAGCAATGGCATGCAAGGCGGAAGGAGTGGTGAGCCGGGATGATGGCGAGTCAGGCACCAGAGATTGGGCCACTTTCACCATGGAGCTTTGAAGATACTGCAGCAGATTTCTACTGGGCTTCCTAAGGGCACTCTTGCGCAGTCAGATCAGTGCAAGGGGTGTACCTTAGGAAAATTTGTGAAATCCACCTTTCACGAGAAGGATAGTCGCGCCACGACGATCCTTGAGAGAATTCACACAGACGTGTGTGGACCTTTCTCAGTAGCTTTGACAGAAAAGCACAAGTACTATGTGATCTTTGTGGATGATTTCTCTCTTGGAAAGTGATCTTGATCTGCGTGCAAGAAGAGTGAGACATACCAAAGTTTCCGTGAGTTCAAGGTGGCTGCTGGAGGGTTGGAACGCAGAAGGTGTGGCTCTGGATGACTGTCTCCAGGAATTCATTCGTCGATTGAAGGTCTTTTGCAAACATGGTATGAATCGTAGAGATCCTGGCCCGCACCCCCATACCCACAAATGCACGGTGGTTGCCAGCAAAGAATGCATTAATCGTGGGTGTCGTACGGCGATGTTGCATGATCGTGTGGCCTCACCTTCACTTGTGGGCGTAAGGCATGTAATACTTTAGTATATGTGTAGAATCGTTGTCCTCACAAGATACTTGGCATGAGTACAACGGAGAGGTTGCTCTGCAAGAGACCATATTTCCCATTTTTTCCGTTGTGGTTCACTCCGTTCACATGCATGTGACGAAGGATGCCAGAAAGAAGCTGGATCTGACCGCAGAGGTTGGAATATTTTTGGGGTACACTGATATGCCCCACAACTATCGTGTGTATTTTCCAGACAATCACAAGACTATTGTGCGACGGGATATCAAATTTCAGGAGGAGAAAGCCATGAAGTGTTCGCTTGAGAGGGAGCCACACTTGCATGCAGATGAGGAGATATTAGTTCCTAAGGAGGAGCTTCTGGATGTGGATCAGCCACAAGAGGAAGATCATGGAGTGGAAGAGACCACTCATGCAGCGCCAACCATCAGAGGGCGCAAGTACACTACAGAAGCTGAGCGACTGGCTCAAGATGCAGAGAGGGTTGTAGGACCACCTACAGCACAGCGCAAACAGAGACAGTCACTGGACCGGTACACTGGATACATGGCTCTTGTGAGAAAACGTGTCGTGACAGAGCCATCCTCTTTCGAGGAAGCTGTGGAGGACCCCGCATGGGTAGATGCCATGGTGGAAGAGTATGATTCGTCGTTAGAAACAAGGTGGCGGGATATTGTCCCGCGACCTAGAGGGGGAAATCGTGTGGGGTTCGTGATGGATTCAAAGTGAAGTGTACACCTGGGAGGTGGAGAAGTACAGACATATTTGTTGCCTGTGGTTTTTCACGTACCGAGGGGACCGATTATGAGAGGATTTTGCACCGGCTTTACAAGGTACTCTTCCATACCTGACGATCCCAGCTCTCTCAAAGGCATATGGGCAAGTCATCTATGTACATCCATCAGATGGATGTGAAGACTGCGTTCCTCAACGGAGTCATTGAGGAGGAGGTGTACATAGAGCAGCCCGAATGTTTCGAGATCTTCAGCAGTGAGTCGCATGTGTGCAGACTCAAGAGAGCACTGTATGGGTTGAAACAAGCACCTCGTGCTTGGTACACACGGATAGACAGTTATTTCACCGGACTTGGATTCTCCAAGAGTGAGGCGGATCCTAACCTGTACCAGATTGTGGTGGAGGGGAAGTTGCCGATCATTGTACTTTATGTAGATGATCTGATTTTGACGGGTGATGAGCTGTTGATACTTTCATGCAAGGAGGATCTTGCTAGAGAGTTTGAGATGAAGGACTTGGGCCTCCATTATTTCCTGGGATTGGAAATTTGGCAGCGCAGTGATGGACTGTTTGTTTCTCAGGGTAAGTATGCCCGGGAGATACTGGATAAGTTCAACATGCATGGCTGCAAGCCTGTTGATACTCCTCTTCCTGGAGGTTGGAGGAAGGAGGATGCTACTTCAGCGGAGGTAGTGGATGCCACCGTTTATCGACTGTGGGGGCCTTTATGTATCCGGTCAATACACGACCCGATATATGCTAGCATGTTAACCATCTTCGTGCTGCAGCATGCCTACCAAGCGCTTCTGGAAGGTAGGAAAGCATGTATTGCGTTATCTCATAGGCACATCGGATATGGATTGTGGTACAGACAGTCGGATGAGGCAGTCGTGGCTTCGACGGAGCGCATTGGGCGTGGAACAACCCGGGACCGAAGATATCTGGAGGGATCTTCAGTATCGGGTCGATAGCAGTTTCCTGGTACAGCAGGAAGCAGAGATCCGTGGCACTCAATTCCGCGGAGGCCGAGTATATGGTAGCAATCTTAGATACATCGAGGCCTATTTGGATGAGAAGATTAAATTAGGGTTTGGGTCGCATTTGGAGCCTCTTGTGATTTATTGTGATAACTAGGAAGTTGAATCAACTCTCAAGCTAATCCGGTATTTCATGACCGATCCAAACTACATAGACAGCGAGTACCATCATATCGGGGGTGTGTACGTAGGAGAATCATGTTACTTTCATATATTCCCAGGAGGACAGGGATGTTGACATCATGATGAAGGCGCTCACCGGGGGAAAATTTGAATACCCACGAGAGGTAAGGATAGGGGTTGCGGTGTCCATATCTTGTTGAGAGGGAGTGTTGAAAATGCAATGAAGATGATGGAGCTTAGAAATGAAGTCGCCTTCACTAAGTGGGCACATAGGAGGCTGGCGCAAAGTCTATTTTTCGACTATGTCTATTTTTAGACATATGGATCATGGTCTATGAGTTGCAGGATGCTATTTATGGATGATTGGTCGAGTTGGTAAAAATATATGGACCTCTATTTTTAGACATTGGGTGGTTTCTATTTTTAGACTGCCGGGCTAAAAATAGAACAATCAAATATTATTAACCCTTAATAATATTTAGACTATAAACATTATCTTATCCTCTTGGAGCACTTCAGTTTGATGCTTGGATGTGGCACATGCAGTTGACAGAAGGAAATACGCTTTTCCTAAGGGTTATTTGAGCTATTGCATGGTTGACTTCGGTTAGAACTCATGTGGCAGAGTTTGGTGGAGTTGATGAGACAGTTGGTGGAGTTGTGTTCGGTTTAACTTAGTTGAACTAGTTGTATTTAGTCTAACTGATAAATACACTAGTGATGAGTGGTGTGAATTAATTATTAATTAATTCACTAATTGTTAACTCATAAATCAACTAAAGAACACATCAGTTAACTGCAATGCATGGACAGTTCAGTGGAGACCAGTGTTAGAGGTGGGTGAAAGGGTGAGTCTACTATCAGTTGTAACTATTGGCTGTGCATGAGATTTGCACACACATTGATGGAGATTGCCAATGAGGATTGCGCAGTTGGAGCTAGTGGGATTCAAACTTGGATCTCATCATTAATCAACTTGGATTGCACAGTAGAGGTAGGCAGACTTGTGGAGGAGATTTGAACCTGTGACTAGTTCATCTTCACAACTAGTTTTGTGTGTAGAATTGAGATAGTGTTGAGAGCTGTGAGAGCTTTGTGCTATGTATTGTTACATGTTCTCTATCATTATAATATACAGATAGTTGGGGGTTTTCAGTTGTAAGATTTCCCCATTACATACTATGTTTATGTGTGCTTGACTATTGTGTTTATGTGTGCATGCGACTATTTCTATTTCCGCATATTGATGATCAATTGTAGAAGAGGTTATGTATTATGCATGAAGCTCAAATAGTGTGGAATCAGGATAATCTCGGTGAATAATTCATCTATTATTCAAATTTCTACAGATGTCATGATCGAAAATGTTTACAGTGGATTGGGTGGAGTTGATATTTGTCTAAATCGACAAAGAGCACGTGAGAATGCACGTGCCAATTTTGTGTATTGTACATATGAAGAGGTTGGAAAGACTTAATTCTTCATGAGGAAGAGGGCACGAGAACGATATGTGTTAATGACCTTAGGTTATTTTAACACATACATGTGTACAATTTGTAATAAATACATGTATATGTACATGTATACATTTATTTGTATGTACATTAATCTAACAAAAATGTATCATTATATGTTAAAACACCATTTTTAGTTTTCACACATGATGAATGACAAAAATGTTAATATCACGTTCGAGACCTCTGGTTCAAACAATGCAGATGGGTCTCACCATCAAGATATGTTGGCAAATGTTAGTGTTTTTTAAGTGAAAATTTTAAAATAAATAATTGTGCACACATGTACATGTATGTATATATAATGATAAAATGTTTTAACACATTCCTATTCCGTCCGATGTTTTTTGGGATGGCGGTACCTTCTTCTTCCTTGGGAGATGTACCTTCTACTTCCTTAGGAGATGTGCCACATCCACAACAAGTATGGACAATTTTTCACTTTTAAAATTTATGTTTAAGTTATATATATATTCCACCTCAAAAAGTTCCATTAAAAATTGAGATATATATATATATATATATATATATATATATATATATCTTGAGTTATTTTAAATTTTTTGAATTTTAGGTTTTTGGAGATTTTCTTTTGGATCCTCTCTTGGGAGATGTCCAAAATTCACCTGCAGAAGTATTCAATTTTTCACTTACATATATATATATATATATATATATATATCTATGTGTGTGTGTGTGTTTTAAAGTTATAAGTTATAAATTGAAGTTTATTTAAGTTTTATTATAAATTGAGATGTTGATCTTGAGTTATTTTATACTTTTAAAATTTTGAATTTTAGGTTTCTATAGAAGATTTCTTTAATCCATGGACTCTAGCGACGGAGATAGGAACATCCACACCATTTCAACCATTTGAACAAGTTGTCTAACTTTTTTTTTAATATTATTGAAAATAATTTTATATATGTACACGTGCATTTTCATCTGAAATTTTTTAATATATATATAACTGTACATGTATATTGTATAGTTTACTGTTGGAGATGTTCCCATGGGGGAACTTGTAGTAGGTGAACAAATGGAGAGGGAAACTCATGAGGTATTGCATGATATTTTTTTTATATTTTGTTTTTTACATGAAGTTCTTTATATATTCTCACTCATTTTTAAAACATCAAATTTTAATGTTTGTACATGTGCATTTTGTACAGGTTTCCCATGCTTCGCATGATAGTGCGCAAATTGAGATTCTGATAGGAAAGACACTACATCCATCTCTATTTGATGGACATGATTTGTAGATTTGATTTCAAGATTTAAATAGTCTTAAATTTACTTTTTTATATATTATCTAGATGCACTGTCATATATATATATATATATATATATAACTTGATACTTGATACTAGATCTACAATTTTTGGACATATTTTATTATAGTGTTAATATAATTTGTTTTGTTCCAAAAAGTTAAGTTTTGGATGGTTTTAGTACTTTTGGCATGTGAATGTGAAGTAATGTTGTTATATAATTTGTTTGGCTTTTAAAACTTTTAAGTTTTGGATAGTTGAACTACTAGTAATGTTGTCATCTATAAATTAATGTTTTGCTTCTGAACTACATTTGGCATGTTATGTAATGATGTGTTATAATTTGTTTTTTTTTTTTAAATTTAAGTTTTGGATGCTTGAAGTACATTTGGCATGTGAAGTAATGTTGTGATCTATAATTTTTTGTTAAATTAAAAGTTAAGTTTTGGATGGTTTCAATCTACATTTAACATGTGATATAATTTTAAATGTTTTTATTGGATAGTTGAATTATAATTGGCATGGCATGTGAAGTAATGTTACATGATATAATCAAAAAGTTTTTAAAACTCAAGTTTTGGATGGTTTCAATCTACATTTGGCATGTGATATTTAATGTTAAATGTTAAATGTTTTTATTGGATAGTTGAACTATAATTGGCGTGGCATGTGAAGTAATGTTACATGATATAATCAAAAAGTTTTTAAAACTCAAGTTTTGGATGGTTTCAATCTACATTTGGCATGTGATATTTAATGTTTTTATTGGATAGTTGAACTATAATTGGCATGGCATGTGAAGTAATGTTACATGATATATATCAAAAAAAATTTAAAACTCAAGCTTTGGATGGTTTCAATCTACATTTGGCATGTGATATTTAATGTTAAATGTTTAATGTTTTTATTGGATAGTCAAGAACTACAATTGGCATGGCATGTGAAGTAATACGTGCATCTGAAGTAATGTTGTGATCTATAATTTTGGATGGTTTCAATCTACATTTGGCATGCGATATAATGTTAAATGTTTTTATTGGATTGAACTATAATTGGCATGGCATGTGAAGTAATGTTGCACAATATATAATCAAAAAGTTTTTAAAACTTAAGTTTTGGATGGTTTCAATATACATTTGGCACATGTGATATAATGTTAAATGTTTTTATTGGATAATTAAACTACAATTGGATGACATGTCAAGTAATGTTGTGATATAATCAAAAAAATTTTAAAACCCAAGTTTTGGATGGTTGAAGTACATTAATCATGTGAAGTAATGTTGTGATATAATCAAAAGGTTTTTAAAACTATGTTTTGGATACCATTTCAATCTACATTTCGCATGTGATATAATGTTAAATGGTTAATGTTTTTGTTGGATAGTTGAACTACAATTGGCATGACATGTGAAGTAATTTGTTTTGATATTTAATCAAAAGGTTTTTAAAATTCAAGTTTTAGACATGGTTGAAGTACATTTGGTAAGTTTTAAAAAAAAAATCATTCAAACAATAGTATGTAGTATGTAAATTTTTCATCAATGCACATAGAACATATTCAACCATTGGACAGACAAATTTTGTACTAGATTTTCAATCAGGAATAGAGATGTGGGTCAAATCCCACCAAAAGTCGAAGAAGTACTTCGAGTTTCTTCTCTGGAAGGAATATTCGTACAAAATTATACTGTGGATGATTTATTTACATTGTGGATAATTTTTACCAATAAAGCCCATAAGAAAAATTGTGTGCATTGAGTTCGTGTATATATCCAGTACATGCAACATTTTTCATCAATGCACATATAAAAACTACTTTCAATTAATTGCATTCTAGAACATATATATTGAGTATGTGAAACATTTTCCATCAATGCACATAGTAAAACTACTTGAAAAGTTAATTTCACTCTAGAAAAGAAAAGAAAAAAAAAAAATATATATATATATATATGCAACATTTTTCATCAATGCATGTATAAAAAAGCTACTTTCAGTTGATACTAGAGTGTGCATGTACCAAAAAAATTTGTACATGTGGAAACACTTGGACAGATAACATAACAAGGAAGCTCAATTTTTTTATTGAGTACTGGATGTTCTAGAACATATAATCCAAAGAGAATAAATTGTTGGGCAGTTCAATCAAAAAAATTCCAATGGAATGCCATCTTCAATAATCCGTTCATGATTGGATTTTGACATTTTCCATTTCTTAATATTCATTTTTTTCTTTGATTGAACCTCGATCAAATTTATGCGTGCTGCACACACCAAGTGACTATATTGAAAACTTATGAAATCAAGTTGATAGTCTTCAAAGTAAACAAAATTCCCACTTTGATTAGTTTGTCTGAAAAAATAACTTTTCAGTATAATAGATCATCTTTCATATGGAAATCCGTGATCATTATAGTCTTCTAATAATTTCATTTTTTGTTCAGTGCAACACATCAAATAATACTTCAAATTTTCATCATTTTCAATAGGTACAATTATAGCAAAAACATCTCCCGCACAATAAAACAAACTTGACAAAATTATACATATTCAAATTTATTTCTAGATCTTTATCATTAGAAAGAAATTGAAATGTTACCTTCTCTAACAAGATCAAAAACTTGATCACCATCGGATGATATTATAGTCTCCTCTGATTGCATTTCTTCAAACATTGCAATGAAAATTTTTCCCTTTGTATTTAGCTCTGTATGTTTCCAATATTTTACATACATTTTTTTTTCACAAATGTCATTGGATTTTGTGTTGTCTATGCAAACAGGACAAAAACAAGAATATTTTCTTTTATCCAATGCAAACACATTTCTGGACGACTTTGTTTTAATTGAATGCATTTTTCGAGTCCCTTTTATTGTTTCAACGTCATTTCCAATTGATCTATCTACGTCTTCGATTCCGATATGCCAAAAAAAACTTTATATGAAAAATTTAAAGAAGAATGTAAATATGATATAAAAATACAATCAAAGATAATCATTGTGATAAATGTACACTATTTATTTAATTAGATATCTAATAAAAATTAAATTGAATGTACCTTGGCACTTCCCTTGATCGGTTAGTCTCATGGCTTAGAGCAATGATACACCATTGAACAACTTCTTTCATGTCCACAAGTCGGCTTATAGAGGGGTTCATTTGATATCTTCAAAGTGCTCATTTTATGCATGCCCCTGCACCGTCATGTTCTCCTTTTCCATGGCCAGTCTTAAAGAAATTCCAACAATGTTTAAGGCAATTTTTCTTATGAAGACAACAAAACCAAAAGAATGATCATGTAGATTTGAATTGTCCTATGCATCTTTCTAACCATATCCAATGTTCATTGAATGCTATTCCATGATTTTTCAAGGAATCATAAATTTTTCCAAAACAATGTTGTAAAAAATATGTATCATGTGTATGATCGTCACTGATATAAAAGTGATATTCTTTCATAATATGTATATTTTCACTGGAGCTTTCTATATGATCGACGTTTCGTTCAGCATGTCTATATAGAATATGTTCGAGCATGGAGACTTGGTCAGAATGATAGTATTCACTCTGAATTTCTTTTTGTGGAACAAATGTCTAGTTTTCTGGAAAATCAATTACTGACAAAATGGTCCCTGGTGGAAAAACTTCACGGGATTTTTTGAATTGAAAGCCTTGCCATCGAGCTCTATGGGAATGCTTGGTGTTGTTAGCTCCCTCTATTTTTCAATATTGGCAAAGTCAAACTGCAGGGAGAACACTGTTTCAACCACTTTAGGATTCTAGGATCTAGCCCTCCTGAATCCAGAGAGGGATCTCTCCAATATAGTGCAAAGATTGATTTATATTTAAAGGTTTTGGGTATGATATTAGGCTAGTTATGAAGACCGAGGGTTTTTTTTTGTTTTGGATTGTTGAGCATGATTATTAGTTGAGTGGAAAGTCCTAAATGGAAAGAGTTTCAAAGGTGTGAAGTTGCAAGCAATCAGAACAAGCGTTGGCTGAAAAGATAGATATAACACTGGTTTTAGTCCATTGGGCTATGGAGTCATAGTAGGATTTAATTAAAACAAAAAAGTTCAAGAGTGGTCCATGCACAAGGACTTCACTGACGAATCAATATCATACCACATGGGTTGATATTGGTGGATATATATTGAATAAAAAATGACATAATATATTGGGAGATATATAGGGGGTAAAGGGTTTTTATATTGACAAGTATAAAAAATGGAGTTCAAAGTTAATGAAAAAATATAAAGGGGTATAAAAAATTAATGAAAAATGGATACCTACAATATCTATTGAAAGTAGGGGTTTCTTAAATTGGAAAGGTGTAGTGGGTTCATATTGGTAGGGGGTTAAATAATGTGAATTTTTATAGGTATTTTCCAATATGTAGTCAAATTAGGGATATTTTTTAGTATCCCATCAACGAAAGCAATATGTTAGCGGTTCATTGAGTGTATCCCCTGTGGGTCCATGGGGAAAGTCATCTATGTCTAAGGATCTCTTCAAAGTTTCTTTTATCGAACAAAATGATACAACAAGAAAGGGAAATTAAACAAATGAAGAACAAAGAGCAGCCTAAGATCAAGTAAGTACTTTGAAACTCCTTCTTTCGGCATACACTTAAGATAGAAATAAAAGTAATATAAGATCTAGTAAGTAATTCGAAACTAACCATATTTTGATGCACTTTCAATAGAAAAAAATTTTAAACACAAAGGGAAACTTTAAAAGCAACTCTTGGAGAAGAAACTAGAGGAAAGGGCTCACCATAGACTTCCCTAGCTTTGTTTTACTTTGTATACTTTCAAGACAAACACACAAGATAACAAAGAATAGTCTAAGATCAGTTAAGATACTTTTAAATCTAGACTGCTTTCAACACATTCTTAGGGAAACTTTAAAATAGTTTTTTGGGATAAAACTAAAGGACAGGGCTCACCATCACTTCCTTAGTTCATCTCTACTTAACATAAACTGAAAATAACATTCAAGAACAACATTTAGCTTAGAAAGTAGGATGAGGGAATGCCAGCATTCCTAACTACTTAAACTAAATTAAATCATTCCTAAACAACACAATCAGAAGAAAACATGTAGATAAAGCTTATCAGTCAGAGAAGGGTATTGATGAACAGTAAATCCTAACTTTATGCTTGCTATTCTTTATCAGAGAAGATGGACAGAGTGAAAACATAAATAAAATAAAAATTTACAATAAGAAAAACATCACCGTTGACATAGCCTAGGATCCCATAAATCAGCTTGTATTGATGCTTCAAACCAATTACAATCTTCAAGTCTAGTGTTTTAGTTCAGCAATCATCTTCACTTCACAGCCTCACTTATGTGACTGCAAACAGAGCTTCAAGAGCCTTTGAACCCTATTTACAAGTAGAAGTTTCGAGCACAAGTATATTTCAAAGTTCTGCAACCAAAATTGTTTCATCTCCTACATAACTTTTTATAGAGGAAATGAGGAGGTGAGATGGGATAAAAATCTCCCATGTTCAATTAATATAGATTAATACTTCTCAGCCTTTGAGGGGCTCGATGGAGAAGTTTATAGATATTTTATCTGTATTAATTGTTTTACATTAAGAATTAAGCTCGGTGGAGAGCTTTTGCTGACTTTAAGGCTCTTTGTCATCATGTAATAACTCTGCTGATATTTATTGCAATAAATTCTCTCACCGAATTAACTGTTGGACTATATTGGGCAAATATCTTCTGTTTCTGGTCATTACTTGGTCGTCTGTTGAATGCTTTGAGGTTATAGGTGGCATTAGGTGGCTGAGAGGAATCAATTATCCTCTAATGTGGTAGTGGAGGCATCCTCTGTCTGATAGATATTATTGTTTTTCTTTAAACATGGCTAATTTAGTGGATTAGGCTTTTGATTTTCAATCTTAGATGTAATCCATTAAACTATGAAAACAACCTTCAATTCTGCTGTGTTTGGGTCTCCGACACTGATACTCTTTGTTTCAATTATGCTTCACTATGTCTTGTTGATGTGCAAGTGCCATAGAGGGTTCATATGGCATCAGTGCTCATGATGCACCGATGAAATGTGGCGTTGAACCACGTGAATGGATACTCTTTAATAAACAAAAGCCTGGAGGATCATCATCCTCGGCTTTTATTTTCCTTTAAAATTATTTGGAAAAAGCTTTTAAATCCTACACAATACAATAAAAGTTAGAAAATACTGCATATTTGGGTAAAACTGCTTTGGACATTTCGGTTAGGAGCATGGCCATTGGATGACAGCATCCAACGGTGGATACTTGTTCGCGGGGTTCAAAAGGAGAGAAGTGGGAGAAAATAGTGGAGATTTTAAGTTAGGACTGTTGATCTTGCAAAGATCGGCGGTTGGGAGAAAATGTAACAATACAATGTGATGGAGTCACATTATAATAATATAGGCGAAAAATGCAAAAAAACAGGTTTAAAACCTTAATCAGTAGTGATAAAGGTTAAGAGGAAATTGAGGTTTCTAGAAAGGATCTGGGCCATCGAATAAGTTTGGACCCAGAGATCAATGACTGTGATTGCTCGTTGAAGGCCCTTGGTGTATGGCGGAGGGCGATAGAACAAAACGAAATCCAATTGGGACCGTTGATCCACAGAGATCAATGATGGTGATCGCGCACGATGAAACATAATATAAATGAGGGAAAGCGATTTCGGAGGGCAAAACATGTAGTATCAAGCAGTGAAATGGGGGAAAGGTGGTTTCACCGTTTTGAACGTGATATGTGTTAGAAGGTGACATGTGGAATTTGAATACCTCCCATATCGCGTGATTTTGGAAAATTAACGCTCGTGCTTAAAGTTATGCGTTATGGAACGTCAACCGTTAGATCTGGGGCCTGATATCGAACGGTGGGAAGCGAGGTGCGATATTGATATGATGCACTACTGATAACAGGTGGGGCAGAGCGAAGTCGGTTTCACTCTAAGCCATTGGATCAAAGAAATGAATGGTGGAGATTGAATCTGGGGAATAAAGAAATAAAATATGAGGTGGAGGAAGTGTTAATATGGGTCGTTGATCTGCAGATATCAACGGCTAGGATTGGCTGAAAAACATTACTCAGTGAGGTATATATGATTTTTAACCAAATTCGGGAGGAGAGATCTGGACCGTCCGATCTGGACACGTGGACGACCTAGATGCAATCAGAGCTTCGCGATCGGTAGGGAAATAGACATGGGAGCGCCAAAGCGATTGACTATTGGCCATCGATCTACAGATCAGATCGATGGTGGAGGATGAATCAGGGAGTGACCAATCGGAGGGGGAGCGATAAAATATTACAATGCGCCAATGGAAATCTCTGATGCGATACAGCGTTGGCCATCGGATTGGCCCAAGATCAACGACGGAGAAGGGTCTAACCAATGAATGGCGGGCCCCTTTATAATATATAAAATGGTAGATTTTAATTAAATACAAAGGTTTAATGGCTTGGGGTGGGTTATATATATGACTTGGCGCCCGACTGTGGGGCCACTGGTTTATATGGAGAGCAAAAGGCCCGGGGCTTATATATATAAGGGCCAATCGGCATCGGAAACACGGTGTTGGTCTTGAAATCTACCCATTTAAAATATCTGATGCAAGATTGTGTTTAACGTTGATCGGTTCATAAGATCAACGATTCTTCTCATATAATAACATGAACTGGTAGGTTTAGACCAAAACGTAGGATAATTGGTTTTTATGAATTAACAAAGGGAAAAAGTGATCGGGAATGGTTTATATGAAGTGCTAAGTTCCCGATTGTGGGCCTTTGGGGTTATATGAAGCAGCATTGGGGTCAGGGGTTATGTTTAAAGGGGCCAATCAGAATCGGGAGGAGGAGTGGGCTTTTCAATCTATCCATTTAAAATCTCTGATGCGATATTGTTTTGACCGTTGATCAGGAAAATATCAACAGTTATTTTCATAAAAAACATTGCACCAACGCGTTTAGTTGAAACCATAGGAAGAGGGGTTTTTATGTATTTACAAAGGAAAATAGCATCGAGGAATGGTTTATATGAAATGTTAAGCGCCCGATTGCGGGCCTTTGGTTTTGTGAATGCAACAAAGGATCGAGGTTTTATACATAAGAAGGGATAATTGACATCGGGGTTTTATAGAACGAATAGACTTGTGCGCATCAAATGTTTCTGATGCGATAAGAACCCGATGGGTTTAGCACCTAGTTCTAGGGCATGGGCATGTAGTGGGGAAGTGGTTAGGACTTAGCCCAAAGGGGCTTAAGCCCATATTCAAAAAACTTATTTTTTATGAAATTTTTCGAAGTTTTTGATGGATTTGGGGGTTTCGGTAAGGTTTAAAAGTGAGTTTCAAACCTCATAAAAGGGATTTTCATGAAGGGGAAATAGGAATAAATGAAGAATGGAGGAAATCCATGGGGAATAAAAAGGTAGAGATGAAGGTTAATTTAAAGTGAAAGGAGGGGAAAAATGGGATTTTTGCAGCATTCTTTTCTCTATGAAAACAATAGAATTTCAACATTTCGAAAGGGAAACAGCAGTGAGGGTTAAACAAAGGGCATGATGTCTCCATGATTCTTCAAGAGATAACACTTTTTACCAATAAAAAATGTTTCTCGAAGGCTTCAAAAATGATTTAGCCACCTTATTATATAACAAATTTTATAGGTGGCTAACAATGGCTCCACTTGGGGATGGTGCCTTCTTGAAGGCATCAAGAACTTCAGAATTGCATTCTCTAGGGGCTGATTAGTGCCTCATCCATTGGGCTGCCTTTCCTTACTTGGATGATCTTCCTTTTCTCTGAAAATGTTAGCAGCCATGAAAAAACAATGGATATCTATCCAACATGCTTTCTACCTACCCAATCCTACTGATCTAACATTTTTTCTTCTTTAAAGTGCACTTGGATTGGAAAACTCTTTTACAACATTTTATTCTTTTGAAAGAAAAAAAAGTAATCTAATTCTACTCCTTATTTCTCCATGAACTCAAATTAAACAGTTGAGTCCATAAGCTTTTCTATCTAATCTACTAATATGCTAGGATTAAACAGTCTAACAGATTTTTTATTCACTAATTTCTAAAACAGAAATTTAAAAGAATACAGGTCAGAATTAAACAATCTAACTTGTTGCTGATCTATGGCATAGAAGACAAGTTGCACATAGACATTATTTTACAGAAAATTAAATCAAAATGGAAGGCTTAAGATCTAAAAATTCAAAGCACGGCCTTCTCTTTTCTTCAGCTCTGTTTTTGCTTCTGTTTGAGCTATTTTTCCTTTATCAACTGGTTTAGATTATAAGCTGATTAGAACCAGTTTTACCTCTGTTTTGACTCAAAAATATAAAAAAATAGGAGTCACTCTTCTTTTGAAAACTAAGGTTCAGATTTTGAGCTTGTTTGAAATTTTAATTTCTGGCCTAATCTACCTAACTGATAATCCAAGATTAAGCTGTTTGGAAAATCGAATTTACTAACCTATCAGCAGTCAATTTAAAACTAATTGGCCATGATTAGGTTGTATGGCTAACTAGGAGTGTGTTTTTCAGGAGTGGCATTTGAGCTTGCACACTTTCAGAATTTATTTCTCTTTTTTGGTATGGGGCTGTACCTTATTGTTTTTACAATCTCCCCTCTTTTATTTCTTCTATTGTTTTTGTATTTTTGATTTTTCTAAGTTTGAATGCAATGATGGGTGAAATATTTATAATGAGAAAAAATATAAAAAGGCTTCAAAACATGACATGGTTCAAGAGAAGTAATGTTTGAGCATCCTGCCATTGACAGGACCCCCAAATAGTTCAGATCCATTCAACTCCTACAAGAAAAAGGCATTGTTACCAGTAGCAGAATGAATGAGCTAGGGGCCAAGCCATAAGTTTTCAAATTTCCCATGCTTGCCCTTGTCTTCTCTCCTTGAGTCCCGCTTTAAAAATTTGTCCCCAACATTGAAATTGCTGGCCTTTGTTCTTCTGTCAAAAAGATTTTTTATGTTGTCCCGCTTTTGCAATGCTTTGTTATAAACCTCCTCTCTGGTTTGTTGAATATGAGTAGTCTGATTTATCCTTCTGATCATGTCATTGTCTTCAGACTGAACCTCTTGAATCAAATTCATAACTGGTACACCAAGGTTGGTAGGAAAAATTGCATCAGTACCATACACAAGATGGTAGGGCGACATGCCAATATATTTCTTCAAAGTCAATCTGTCAGCCCATAGTGCATGAAAAAGCTTTGTGTGCCAAGACTTCTTGTTGTCCTCCAACAGCTTCTTGATTATGTTCACCAAAATCTTGTTTGAGGATTTTTCTAGTCCATTACCTTGAGGGTAATAGGCCGTGGAATTACCCAATATTATCTGATATTTGTGACAGAATTAAACCATCTTCTTTGATCCAAATGATGTTGCATTATCAATGATGATCTTTCTAGGAAAACCAAATCTAGAGAGGATATTAGTGTCCATGAATTTTATGATGACTGAGTCATTGGCTTGCCTAGAATGGATGGCTTCTATCCATTTGGTGAAGTAGTTTGTGGCAGTGAGAATCCATCTATGTTGGGCAAAGGATGGTGGATGAATTTCTCCTATGAAGTCATGTCCCCACTATTGAAAAGGGGCTTCAAAAGTGATTGGATGCATAGGTAAGGGTAGCATCTTCCTTTTGCCTTCAAAAAGTTGGCATTTATGAAAGGAAATGATCATCTTGTGTACATCAAGAAAGAGAGTAGGCCAATAGTAACCAACCCTTAGGATTTTGTTGGTTTTTTTCTTCCAGTAGAGGTGGCCTCCACATTCTCCTTCATGGGACTCATGCTTAACCTTCTCTGCATCATACTCAGGCAAAAATTTAAGCAATATCCCACTTACATTCTTCTAATAAAGACATTTATCTACAATGCAGTAGTTTAGAGCTTTTAACTTCAAAAACCTTGCCTTTGTTTTTGTCAAACCAGGAGGTGTGTTCAAATTAAGCAAAACATAAATAATATCAGCATACCAAGAAGAATTCATAAAATTGTCTTCAACAATGGGAGTTGAGATTTCGTCTTGTTCATCTAAAGCATTAATCATATTAATATCAAGAACTTCAAAATTTGATTCGGTCATTAATCTAGCTAGACCTTGGCCTTTGATGATTTTAGTGGGCTTGATCTCTAAATCATATTCAAGAATAACCGAAATCCACTTACCTCTCTTACCATCTAGGTCATGTGTTAGAATGTCTTTCACAACTGAATTTGGGACAAAGGCAATGACATGTCAGTGCAAGATGTATACTCTGAAGTCTTTTAAAGCCTTAACCAAAGCAAAGGCGTTCTTTTCCATGATGTTGTACTTCAAAGGAGAATCCCTCAAAGCCTTTCTAAATAATGCAATAGGCTGCTCTTGTCCTTGTGGATTTTTCTCTAAAAGGATAGTAGCTATTGTATGTTATGATGCAAATGAAAAAATATAAAAATATTTTGAAAAATCAGGACTGATTAGAACTGGTGTTTTGGTTAACGCTTGTTTCACTAGCTCAAAGGACTTCTTTGCTTCCAAGGTCCATTTTACCCCTTTCTCCTTTTTTAGCATGTTTGTAACGTTCCTAAAGAGCTCAGCCAAGTTGGGAATGAACCTTCTAAAGAAATTAATCTTTCCAATGAAAGGTTGTAGTTCCTTGACTTTTCGAAGATGAGATATTTGCAATATGGCCTTAATCCTCTTTGGGTCTATCTTAATACCCTCTTCTGAAATGATGTGCCTAAGAATTTTACCTTCTTGGAGACCAAACAGTGTTCTTGTGGTTTAAAGACATCCCAAACTTTCTGCATCTCTCGAAAATTGTTCTCAAATGTGCTACGTGCTCTTCATCTGTCTTTTAAAACACAGTGACATCATCAAGGTATATAATGATGAAGTAGCCCAATTCTTCCAAGAATGCTATGTCCATGGCTCTTTGGAAAGTTTCTCCAACATTCATTAGAACAAAGGGCATTTTCACGTACATGAAAGTGCCCCAAGGTGTAGTAAACACTGTCTTTAGTTGATCATTAGGGTGGACTAAAATCTGATTGTACCCTGAATAGCCATCAAGCAAAGAAATTCTTTTTGAACCAACTACCCTTTGTAAAATATGGTTCATCTTGGGAAAAGGGTAGTTTTCCTTGAGTGAAGCTTTGTTTAAATCTCTAAAGTCTATACAAAGCCTTATCTCTCATGTTTTCTTCCTAACTGACACCAGATTAGACACCCACTCAGAATATCTAATAGGGACAATAATACCAGCTTCATACATTTTCTTGATCTCCTTCTCAACCAAAGGTAACTGAACTAGGTTTATTCTGTGCAGCTTCTATTTGAATGGCTTTTGGTTTTCCTTGAGAGGGATTTTTTGCTGAATTATTTCAGTGTCATAGGATTTCATATCTTCGTAACTCCACGCGAAAACATCAGAAAATTCTTTGAACAACTCTATGTATTTCAGTTTAATGTGAGCTCGTAAAGTTTTAGATAGTTTGATCATCATTGGTTTCTGTTCACTGCCTATATTACACTCTTCAACTTCAGTCTCTATAGGTTATAGTTTTGGCTTCTTGGCCACATCGTTAAAATAAAACAACTCTTATAAAGGGGCCAGACCCTTTGGCAAACTCTGATTGTTAGACTTTAGGGTTTCTAAGTCTTCTGTTTCTGACTCTGCAGTCAATTTTGTTTTATTTTCAATTTTGGTAGATAGTAGATTTATATTGGCAACCTCAGGAGACTGTTCTTCTTCGCCAAGAAAATTTTCTTCACTATTGCAGTTTGTTTCATAATCTGAATCCAAACTGTGTATTTCAAAATCATTTCTGAATTGCATGAAGTCTTATATTTTTTTATCTCTGTTGAATACTTGCCAATGATTTTCGTTATCATGAACGACTGGTCTGAATTTAATCTGAGTTGTAAATTCTTTGGTTTCATATGGTGTTAAGAATGTTCTAGCTGCAAAAGCTAAACTGTGGGCCATGTTGTTCTTTCTTCTTGGGACAAAAATCAATTAGGACTCCTCAAAAGTTTTCAATATATCCACGACATCATTCTGATAGGCCCTAAGTATAGGGTGATTAGCGTTGTATTCCCCGTTGACATTCCTAATGATTAATTCTGAATCCCCATGCACTTTAATTCTTTTAGCTCCTAACTTTTTCAACAAATGTAAGCCTAAAAGAAGGGATTCATATTCCGCTATGTTATTCGAACAGTGAAATTTTAATCTACAGGAAAGGCTTTCTGTGTGGTTGTTCTCAGTGTTGCATATCCAGACTTCTGTACCAGCATTGCTCGTAGTGCAGGACTCGTCAAAGTTCATACTCCACAAAGGATTAGTTTCAGGTTTATCCTGGTCACTATCCTCTTAAAAAAAAGTGCTTTCAGATTATTCTTGAGTACCAGCACTTAGTTGAATTTGTTTTAATGCCTCAGTTTTTTCACTGCATTGAGGGTTACTTTCTTGACTATCAAGGTTTAAAAGCAATGGATGCATGATTTGTAGCTCAAGACCCATGTTTGGTTTGTTGTGGTTTAAAGGTTCAACAAGCTTTTTTAACAATTCTGTGTTGTCCCCCTCCTATTCTCTATCGACCATCAGTTCTGTTAAACTCACCTATTCAATGAATGTTTCATCATTAAACAAGATAAAAGAATTGAGGCCTATATTTACAGAATACAGAGGAGAGTTTTGGGGTCTGTCTTGGATAGTTACGATATACTGCATATGGGACTCCCTGTAAATTCTTCTTGTCTGATTGAAAACAGGGATGGTCGCATAGGTCATGTCCATATACATAGTTCCTTGTAACTTATCCCCCCAAGATCGTGATAACAAAATTCCATACTTTGGGGGCACATCAGCCACAACAATATCCATAACCAAACATTTGGTTGGAATCTGGGCTAAGTTAACGCAAAAGTCTTTGATTAATCCTAATCATTTTACTCTGCTTGAGTCAAAGGAGTGGAAGTATTTATAAGGTCGGGTGATTTCAAGACCTAGGCTCTCCAATATAGCTTTGGGCATTAAATTGTAAGAGGCCCCTGAGTCATGCATAGCGTTATGCAAAATCTTGTCATGAAAATTTAAACTTACATAAAAAGGAGGAACAAGTCCCTCTTGATATCTACCTTCAATCTTAGGACAAAAAATGAGCTATGGTTGGTCATCGTTAAGATTGATAGTGTCATTATTCTCTTCTATGTTAAAAGACTTTAAAATTTGAGATCTATATACATTCTGGGCAGCTAACTCAGTGAGGGGAGCAGAGATTTTGATTCTTGAGATTTCCTACTCCAAACTGAAAGGGATCTGATTCTTTGAAGTGCCTATCTCGGCCTTATTAGCTTCCAGTCTGTTAGCAAAATTTGTTTGCTGGTTTGTTCTATTTACATTTGATAAAAAACTTTTAACAGGAGTACTGGCTGAAGTGTTAGTGCTGCTAAGGTTTGCACTCTGTTTTTCATTGTTTTGAGCGCCTTTCTCTTTACCTTTATCAGAATTTCCAGCCATTGTTTTGTGCTTCTGTTTTACAATTTTGGGTTTATTTATAGTGTTGTTTTGTGAATATTTTTCAGAGGTTTTGGTTTTGGGAGTTTCTTGATTGCTTTTACTTCTGAGGTCATACTCTTTTTGAGACTCTATGATGACATTCTCCATGTCTTGATAATAACTTTCATCATTATCTCTTTTGTCATCATAAGGTGTGTAAAGACCTTATTTTCTATCATAATGAACCTCAAAGTCATCATTATCTACTCCCAACATATTGATATCATCATCCTTTTTTTTTTCATCTGTTTCTTCAACCTCACTTACATAGTTTTGATGGAAAGGAGGAGTGATCTGTTGATCATCCTCCCTTGGTCTATTTTGAGGTTGGTTTCTTCTAAAATTATGATTCTGGTTTTGATTTCTGTTTTGAGGAGCAGTTTGGTTTTGACTTGCTTGTGCTCTCTCAAGAATGCTCATTTTATTCATCATCTCCTCCATCATTCTTTCCATCTTTGAACTGGATGTGGAAGGTGTAGATTCCTCTTGAAAGGACACCCTCTTCTCATTCTTCATTCTTTCTCTTTTCTCCAACAAGTTTACTTCCACAGCAAGAGCCTCTTTTTGCATATCTTCAAGAGTTAAATGGTCTCTCTCTCTTAGCTAATAGGCCATTTCAAGGTCAAACCCTTCAGGAAACTTGTTTAACGCTGAGCCTTGTGGAGGTTTTAAATCTGGGCGAAGGGCATTATACACACTATTAAATCTAGTGCAGTAAGCTTGTACACTTTTCCCAATGTTTCTGTGGAGATTTTTGTGATCAGAAAGGATTTGAAGTGGGTATTTTCTGACTTCTCATTTGTTTAAGAATGTTTGATGGAAGGCTTGGAGATCATTGATACTATGGGGGGCTAAGCTTTTAAACCATTTTCTTACTTCTCCCCCCAAGCTTTGAGAAAATAATCTAAGTTTGACAGATTCATCATCAATTTCATTTCCATCAAAGTAGTCATTCATCTTATCCACATGTTGTGATGCAGTTGTAGCATTAATAGCATCACAGAATGGAATTTTGGACTAATAGTCCTATGGAAGATTGACTAAGGGTACAGGAAGGACCAACGGGGCGTACCATGCTGCCATGGTAGGAGGTAGAGGTGGATTTACAAGAGGTGGATTAGCAAGAGGGAAAGTGAGCTAGAGTGGAGTGGTTTGGATAGTGAATGTAGGATGAACAGATGTGGATGGACCAGGAATAGATTGCTGAGTTGATCTTGGATGAGAGACACCTAAATTGTGAAGGAAATGTAAATCAGGTGGTGTTGTTTCTCTACTACCATGATGTTCATTTGTTTCCGGGGATGAAATTGAAGACTTTGAATCTAGCTGATCTAAATCATCAAGAGACCTAGTTCTAAATGGATTTCTTAGATCTATTTGTGATTGTTATAGAGCTGCAAGATTTTCAGGAATTGAATTAGCTCTCAAGGGTGAACTGAAAACAGTTGAAAATTTAATCTTAGGAGACTTCCTAAGGATACTTTCCGGGTCATCAACTATCTCAGGTGAGTTTGGGTCAGGGTAGGCTCTAGTATGAATCTTTCTAGAAGCCACTATGCTATGTTTTTGAGACCCTACTTAACAAGAACAGTTCAACCAGATATAACAATATTTAAGAGGTTAACTGATCTGTTTTACAAAAAAATTAATCCTAAAGTCCTCTAACTGAGTTTAAATGATGTTATAATGATAATGGTTCTTCCCAGTGGAGTATTAAGGTTTGTTTAGGATTGTGGAGTCGCCAAGTGGAAGTTTTTAGCTCTTTTGGAGGTAAAAGGTTTTATGGTCTACCACCATGTTTATTTAATACCAATCTGAAATATTTTTGGGTTTTTCTGAGTTATTTTTAGTCCTATGGTTCTTAAGAGAGTCCTAATTCTGTTTCAAAACTTACTACGGTTATGAGACAAAGATAGTCTACTTTTATGGCTAAGCTAGCTGATCCTTCAAGGTTTGACAAAGTCTTATGAGAATCCTAGGGTTTTTCTAGTTTATCACTGATTCAAACAAGTTTTATCATGATTACCATCTGTTTGGTAGTGCTTGAAAAGGGCTACTTGTACTCAAGGGATTTTTTGGAATAAATATTTACTCATCCCCAGCGGAGTCACCAGAAATTTTAGTTGCTGGTGGCTCAACTGGCTAATATAGAAAATTTTCTTTGGAACAAATTTCTGATATCCTATGATTACCTTAAAACGAAAATGACTTAGAACTCCCTAGTGGAGTCGCCAGAAATGTTAGCTCCCTGTAATTTGCAAGATTAGCAAAGTCAAACTACAAGGAGAACACTGTTTCAACCACTTTGGGATTATAGGATCTAGCCCTCCTGAATCCGGAGAGGGATCTCTCTAATAAAGTGCAAAGATTGATTTATCTTTAAAGGTTTTGGGTATGATATTAGGCTAGTTATGAAGACCGAGGTTTTTTGTTTGTTTTGGATGGTTGAGCATGATTATTAGTTGAGTGGAAATTCCTAAATGGAAAGAGTTTGAAGGGTGCGAAGTTGCAAGAAATCAAAACAAGCTTTGACTGAAAAGATAGATATAACGTTGGTTTTTAGTCCATTGGGCTATGAAGTCATAGTAGGATTTAATTAAAACAACAAGGTTCAAGAGTGGTCCATGGGGCAAGTCATCTATGTCTAAGGATCTCTTTAAAGTTGATTTTACTGAATGAAATGACAAAACAAGAAGGGGGAATTAAACAAATGAAGAACAAAGAGCAGCCTAAGATCAAGTAAGTACTTTGAAACTATCCTGCTTTCGGCATACACTTAAGAGAGACATAAAAGTAATCTAAGAACTGGTAAGTACTTTGAAACTAACCAGATTTTGATGCACTTTCAATAGAAAAACATTTTAAACACAAAGTGAAGCATTCAAAGCCACTGTTGGAGAAGAAACTAGAGGACAGGGCTCACCATAGACTTCCCTATCTCTACTTTACCTTGTATACTTTCAAGACAAACACATAAGATAACAAAGAATAGTTTAAGATCAGTTAAGATACTTTTAAATCTAGACTGCTTTCAACACATTCTTAGGGAAACTTTTAGATAGTTTTTTGGGATAAAACTAAAGGACAGGGCTCACCATCACTTCCTTAGTTCATCTCTACCTAACATAAACTGAAAATAGCATTCAAGAACAACATTTATCTTAGACAGTAGAACGAGGGAACATCAACATTCCTAACTACTTAAACTAAATTAAATCATTCCTAAACAACATAATTGGAAGAAAACATGTAGATAAAGATTATCAGTCAGAGAAGGGTACTAATAAACAGTAAATCCTAACTTTATGCTTGCCATTATTTATCAGAGAAGATGGATAGAGCAAAAACATAAATAAAATAACAATTTACAATAAGAAAAACATCACCATTGACATAGACCAGGATCCCATAAATCAACTTGTATTGATGCTTCAAACTAGTTACAATATTCAAGTCTAGTGCTTCAGTTCAGAAATCATCTTCACTTCTCATCCTAACTTATGTGACTACAAACTGAGCTTCAAGAGCCTTTGAACACTATTTACAAGTAAAAGTTTCGAGCACAAGTATATTTCAAAGTTCTGCAACCAACATTGTTTCATCTCCTACAGAAGTCTTTATAGAGGAAATGAGGAGGTGAGATGGGATAAAGATCTCCCATGTTAAATTAATACAGATTAATAATTCTCAGCCTTTGAGGGGCTCGATGGATAAGTTTACAGATATTTTCTCTGTATTAATTATTTTACATTAAGAATTAAGCTCAGTGGAGAGATTTTGTTGACTTTAAGGCTCTACGTCATCATGTAATAACTCTGCTGATATTTTTTGCAATAAATTATCTGGCTGAATTAACTGTTGGACTGTATTGGGTAAATATATTTTGTTTTTTTCATTACTCGACCGTCTGTTGAATGCTTTGAGGCTACAGGTAGCATTAGGTAGCTGAGAGGAATCAATTAGCCTCTAATGTGGCAGTGGAGGAATCCTCTGTCTGATAGATATTATTGATTTTCTTTAAACATGGTTAATTTAGTGGATTAGGCTTTTGATTTTCAGTCTTAGCCATAATCTATTAAACTGTGAAAACAACCTTCAATTCTACTGTGTTTGGGTCTCCAAAACTGATACTCTTTGTTTCAATTATGCTTCACTGTGTCTTGTTGATGTGCAGGTGCCACAGAGGGTTCATATGGCATCAATGCTCATGATGCATCGATGAAACGTGGCATTGAACCCTGTGAATGGATACTCTTTAATAAACAAAAGCCTAGAGAATCATTATCCTCGGCTTTTATTTTCCTTTAAAATTATTTGGAAAAAGCTTTTAAATCCCGTACAATACAATAAAAGTTATAAAATCCTGCGTATTTAGGTAAAACTGCTTTGGAGGTTTCGGTTAGGAGCATGATCGTTGGATGACAGCATCCAATGGTGGAGATTTGTTTGCGGTGGTAAAAATGTGAGAAGTGGGAGAAAATGGTGGATATTTTAAGTTAGGACCATTGATCTTGCAGAGATCGATGGTCAGGAGCAAATGTAACAATACAATGCAACGAAGTCACATTATAATAATACAGGCAAAAAATGTGAAAAATGTGTTTAAAACTTTAATGAGTGGTGATAAAGGTTAAGTGGAAATTGGGGTTTCCAGAAAGGATTTGGGCCGTCGGATCAGTTTGGACCCAGAGATCAATGACTGTGATTGCTCGTTGAAGGCCCTTGGTGTATGGCGGAGGGCGATAAAACAACGTGAAATCCAATTGGGATCGTTGACCTGCAGAGATCAACGACGGTGGTCGTGCATGATGAAACATAATATAAATGAGGGAAAGTGGTTTCAGAGGGAAAAACAAGAAGTATCACGCGGCGAAATGGGAGAAAGGTGGTTTCACATTTTTGAACGCGATATGTGTTAGAAGGTGACACGTGGAATTTGAATACCGCCCATATCGCCTGATTTTGGAAAATTAATGCCCGTGCTTAAAGTTACGTGATATGGAATGTCAACCATTAGATCCGAGACCTCAGATCGAACGGTGGGAAGCAAGGCGCGATGTTGATATAATGCGCGGGTGATAACAGGTGTGGCAGAGCAAAGGCGGTTTCACTCTACGCTGTTGGATCAAAGAAATGAATGATGGAGATCGAATATGGGGAAAAAGAAATAAAATATGAGGTGGAGGAGGTGTTAATATGGGCCGTTGATCTGCAGAGATCAACGGCTGGGATTGGCTGAAAAACATTACACAGTGAGGTATATATGATTTTTAACCAAAGTCGGGAGGAGAGATCTAGACCATCCGATCTGAACACGTGGATGACCGAGATGCAATCGGAGGGGCAATGGACATGGGAGTGCCGAAGCGATTGACTGTGGGTCATCGATCTGCAGATTAGATTGACAGTGGAGGATGAATCGGGGAGTGACCAATCGGAGGGGGAGAGATTAAATATTACAATGCGCTAATGGAAATGTCTGATGCGATACAGCGCTGGCCATCGGATTGGCCCAAGATCAATGGCAGAGAAGGGTCGAACTAATGAACTATGGGCTCCATTATAATATATAAAAAGGCGGATTTTAATTAAATACAAAGGTTTAATGGCTTCGGGTGGGTTATATATATGACTTGGCACCCGACTGCAGGGCTGCTAGTTTATATGGAGAGCAAAAGGCCCAGGGCTTACATATATAAGGGCCAATCGGCATCGGAAGCACGGAGCTGGTCTTTTAATCTACCCATTTAAAATCTCCAATGTGAGATTGTGTTTACCGTTGATCGGTTCATAAGATCAACAGTTCTTCTCATATAATAACATGAACCGGCGGGTTTAGACCAAAACTTAGGATAATCGGTTTTAGGAATTAACAAAGGGAAAAAGTGATCGGGAATGGTTTATATGAAGTGCTAAGCGCCCGATTGTGGGCCTTTGGGGTTATATGAAGCGGCAATGGGGTCAGGGGTTATGTATAAAGGGGCCAATCACAATCGGGAGGAGGAGTGGGCTTTTCAATCTACCCATTTAAAATCTCCGATGCGAGATTGTTTTGATCATTTGATCGGGAAAAGATCAACAATTCTTTTCATAAAAGACATTGCACTGGTGCGTTTAGTTAAAACCATAGGAAGAGGGGTTTTTATGTATTTACAAAGGAAAAAAGCATCGGGGAATGGTTTATATGAAATGTTAAGTGCCCAATTGTGGGCCTTTGGTTTTGTGAATGCAACAAAGGATTGGGGCTTTATACATAAGAAAGGCTAATCGGCATCGGGGTTTTATAAAACGAATAGACTTGCACACATCAAATGTTTCTGATGAGATAAGCGCTCGATGGGCTTAGCACCTGGTTCTAGGGTATGGGCATGTAGTGGGGTAGTGGTTAGGACTTAGCCCAAAGGGGTTTAAGCCCATAGTCAAAAAAATTATTTTTTATGAAAATTTTCAAAGTTTTTGATGGATTTGGGGGTTTCGGTAAGGTTTAAAAGTGAGTTTCAAACCTCATAAAAGGGATTTTCATGAAGGGGAAAGGGGAATAAATGAAGAATGGAGGAAATCCATGGGGAATAAAAAGGTAGAGATGAAGGTTAATTTGAAGTGAAAGGAGGGGAAAAATGGGATTTTTGCAGCAGTCTTTTCTCTATGAAAACAACAGAATTTCAACATTTCGAAAGGGAAACAACAGTGAGGGTTAAACAAAGGGCATGATTTCTCCATGAGTCTTCAAGAGATAACACTTTTTAGCAAAAAAACATGTTTCTTGAAGGCTCCAAATATGATTTAGCCACCTTTTGATATAACAAATTTTATAGGTGGCTAACAGGTGTATTTGTAAATTTCTGCCTTAAACTTTCTCAAAAGGTTTATCACAAAAAATTATTCTTCGCGTAATTCAATTCTTTTAACACTATTTGTGCCTTGAATCAATGTATGGATATGTTAATATCTCTTCCATTTCACTTTCATGTTGGACAATGATTGATCATTCATATCAGTACGATATTTATTTTCAAATTTAGTCAAATTTCCACAATCATCGCATTTTTTACCACCGACACATTTATTTTCGTAAAATAGTTCATCGATTTCTCTTTCACATAGAATTTGAGATATGAAATCATGGAAAGTGGAAGGAGGAGCTGAATCCTTCCAAAATGTTCTACCAAAATCAAGGAATGTGTCATAACATAACTCAAATTCCACATGATAACGACAACAACAAGTGTCGCGTACGGTGATAGGTTTTACATACCATTGTTTTTGTTTAACAAAAGCACTGATTGAAACATGAATTTCACGATTATATTCTTTGAACTTGTTGAACACCTCTATCTGAGTGGTTTCCAAGAAATGTTTTTCATGTTCTTTGTACTTATTTCGTGCTACTCTTCTTCACATCACATGCCTTGCAGTTGGGGAGATACGAGAATTATGCTTCCAATATTCATATATTATTTTTTTAACATTTTCTCCAAGTCTATATTTATATGGTTGCCTACAAATAGCTATCCAACAAGCAAGTTCATCATTTACATCTATTTGCAACCGAAATTTCTGATGTTTGTGCAAATTTTTTCGCGAGGTTCCTAATGCTCATGCCACAGATTTTACCAAGAGATTCTCTTTAGTACTTGATGAGACTACTGCCATATGTATTTCTCTACGTACAACTGAAACATTTTTCTGTCTAGACCTTTTCATTGAATCTATAACACTATTTATATTTTGCATCACATTTTCCTTCATTTTTTTATCTTTGGTTGATTTTCAAATACTCATAGCTACTTTTAATTTCCTTAATGATAGGAGACCTTTCAACATTTGGGCTTGAACTGTCACATTTTCCTTTATGAAATACTTCTCAAAAATGCGGTTAACACGATATCGTATATAATGGTCAGCTTTTTTACCTCCATATGTGTGAGTGTCAACATTTTATAACATCTCGTCATCGACATTGATTTCATCCGTACATATTCGAATGAATAGTACATCATAAGTTTACATATTCAATAAATAACTAAATTAATAAATATATGTATAATTTCAATAATACGTGCATTTGCTCAACATATATATGTGTGTGTGTGTGTGTGTGTGTGTACCTTGTGATTCAATTTCTTCACTTGAATTTCTTTCATCATTTTCACCATCTTCAATCATTGGTTCAATATCTCTTTCACTTTCTCTTTCAAAATTTTGTATCTCATCATCAATGTTTTGAGGAATATCTCTCTCTGTTTACATTGCAAAATATTTTTCAAATTAGTTCATCAAATAAAAATTAAGCTTCACATTTTACACTAGGAAAATTTTAAATATATAAAAATCATAATATTTACATTTACATACCTGTTTCAACTTCTAGTTGAGGTTGATTTTCCCCTTCAATATTTGAGAGTGCTTTTATCTTTCTTTTGCAATATTGTCTCGTCTCTTCTCTACGTTCCTCAGGGTCTGTTTTTTGATCATATTTTCTCGTACAATTTCTTCGATTTCCCATGATAATAGAGTATGAAGTTCAAAAAATTTCCTTCAAAAATTTAGACAAAAACTCAATTAAAAAAAACATCACAAAAGATTTAATTTTAAAAAAAAACTCATTTTAAAAATTTTGCAAAAAATACATACTCCAATCCAAAACACTTACTTTAAAAAATTCAAGAAAAAAATGTCTTATAAAAATGAAACGAAGTTCAAAATATTTCCTTCCAAGTCCTACAAAAAAATTTCATTTAAAAAGTTACACAAAAACTCATTTTAAAAAATCATTATAAAAGATTTACTTCAACCCAAAACCAAAATATGTCTTTTCGAAATTAAGCCCAAATTCATACTTTAAAAAAAAAATGAAGCCCAAAAAACTGTATCACATACCTCCAAGAAATGTCTTTTGAATGTACCTCTAAGAAATTTTGAATGTACATCCAAGAAAATTCTTTAAACGTAAAAAAATTTCTTGCAAAATGAAATCAAATGTACGAAAATAATGTGTCTCAAAGAAAAGTCCTTTGAATGTACCTCCAAGAAAAGTCCTTAAACCCAAAATAATTCTTTGCAAAATAAGATCAAGACTTTTGTAAAATCAGACCGAACGTGCGAAAATATGCGAAAATAATGAATGGTTTCACGGCAATTTATATTGCCGCGAAATGTTTTTTTGGAGGGGCTCGGTGGTACTTTCCGGCCGACGGAAAGATAGGTAAAAGTTCGGCCGAACTTCTAATAAATGGTTCGGCCAAGCCACTTTTTTGTTTGATTTAACATGCCTTCGGCGCAAAAAACAGTTCGGCCAAACTTTGTTTAAGAGTTCGGCTGAACTAACGCGTCACCAGTTATGCACAACCAAGGCTTGAATACGTTTCTGCAACTTTGGACTGATTAAACTTCATGAAACATTCTAAATTAACTGACGAAACCAAGACAAGCATTTTCAGAATTGAAACTACTTTCGGGAAATATAACTCTCATGGAATTTCCTAAACATTTACTAATTTTAATTAGTTTTGTAATAAAACGGATGCAAACAATTTCTGAAGGTCATTGTGATTCAGTGAAATCAAAATTCTGTATTTTCCAAAATACATTGTAAAACAAATTGAAAAATTTATCGTACATTACATTAGTCCATTGTCTCTAATGGGTAGCTTTTAGATTTTTAGTTTATAACATATATGTTAAAAAATTTCTTGCATCGTGAAACATATTCAAAATATGTAGTTTTTCATATTAGACTAGTTCAAAAAATTCTAGTAATTATGATATGCATCCACTGGCTTTGTAAATATGACGAAACCGAAGTAGACTCTATCTAGATTGTTGTAACACATTTTGTTTCTCAAAAACACAAATTTTCAAAGAATACAACATTGCGTTTTAATATGACTTCTTATGAATCCGTTGATTGTTAAAAACACACACTCAAAGAAACGCTAAGTTAACATAACAAAAGTGTATAAAAAAATTCCAAAAAATAAGTAATAGAAAGCTAACAAAATTTCTGACAACTTTTATTTTTATTACAAAATGAAATTCTAAACAGAAAAATTGTTTTAGCTTGCAGAAAGTTGAAGAACTAAAAAAAATGAAACTTTTTTCTCGAAAAACGGCAAAAAGTGTAACCCAACTTCACGTTTTCATCCTTTAGTCTCCTCAAAATTTTCAAACTTGGCAAGGTATTCCGCCCTAACTAGACCTGCCACTTCGTTAGGTGCATCACAGGCTTTACTTGGCCTCTTATACTAGCCAAGTGTTGTGTCAATCTAAGAATACCCCATCTCCAATAGATTTTTCACAAAATTTGCATATCCTCTTTCCATCGACCACATCAGAATGGCCCATGCACTTTCCTTGGTTTTTGGAGCCATCTTGACTTGAAATAATTGAAATTTGGAAATAAATCTGTCGGTTAAAAAAATTTACAGCTAAATTAAATGGACAACCAAAGCTAAATTTACGAAACAAAATTTACATTCAAACACAAAAAATTTCATAGCAATAGCATAGCTAAACACATGAGAAAATAAATACATGAACAACAATGAAATGATGGATTTTTGAAGTGAAAATCCTTACCTCGCAATGCAAACTAACTTCCTTAGCATCCTCTTGAAGATGCCAACTCTATTGACAACTCCAAACTATCTCCAAGATAGCTCCAACTCCAACTTTAAGATCACTGCTCCAACAAACAGTAAACACTCTGCAAGCTCTCAATCAAACACACAAACTGCAAATGAGATGGTGTGAGACAAAGGAGAGGCTGCCTCTGCTTATAAAGTATCGGGGAGGGTGTTTTTGGAGGGAAACAACCCTCTCCTTCCCTCGAAATCAGCCCTAAACTTCTTTGTTGGTCATGCGTGGGTCTTTACATGAGTTTAGATCCTAACCAGCCCGTTAAGGACAGAACCAGCTGGTCAGCACCGATTAACTAGAAATTTAAGGCTAAATGCAATGTTAAACCAGATTTTTCAACCGGTTTTGACCACGAGTTTGACTGGCCGATTTAACCAATTTCCAGTTTGACCTAACCAATTTTTAATACTGTGATTATAAGATATTTTATATATAATGAATTTCCTTATCTATATTTAAAAACAAAAAAACACAAAACAAAACCTTCTGTCTATGTACGAAAATTTAAAAACACACCCAAAGATTTGAAAATTTAGAATTATTTTATTTATAACATTGAAAATATTATTTTCATCAAGTTAGTTGTCTACCATGATGCCACATACCCTACATATGAAATATATTCAAGAATATGTTGGAAGAGACATTTGAAAATGGATTACATGCATGTGTGGCATAATCATTTGGAAAACTATATTTATAGATTATTAGTAATTAAAAAACATGATATACATAATTATTAATATTGTATTACAAATTTATAAATAACGGAAGATTGTATGTTTAAAAATATATATTAAAAATGTTGAAAAATGGTCATAAGTAAAGAGTTTCAAAGATTTGCAGCCAGACAGAAGAGTAAATAAAATAAACCATGTTTTATTAACACGAAGTTTTATCAATAAGAATATATTCTCTTCCATTCCAAACGATCCAAAACTTAATGTAATGACGTATCTAGTCCTAAATTTGTCTCACATGTAAATGACGAGCTACAGTCGAAATTCTCAGGTATCACCATGACACCTGGCCAGTGCACATTATAACAATCTATCCATCCATAACAATCTATCACCATGGAGAGCCTTATAAGCTTGGCGTTGTCTAATGATGTCAGCTGATTTCAGTTTTTTGAATCTGGTAAAAAAAAAAAAAAAAATAGAATGTCGGAGTATTTAAATAGTTTTTTAATAGTGAAAATGGAATTTAGCATCATAAATTTTTTTGGAACATTTAAATCTTAAAGTTTATAACTAAAATCAAAACTTTCAAAAATTTCTACCAAAATTTATCATAATCTTATCATAATTTCCATTATTTTTCAAACTAATTTATAGAAATTTTTAAACCACTGGCTTAATTGTGGTCTGGAAGGTCCTCCAACGATTGTCTCCATCCACCACTGCTGGATTTTCTTGTGCCACCATAACTGTGATCTGTAGGAACCTTAGACTGAAGATGAAGCAACAGTGATTTCTCCCCTGTACAACAGTCCGAGAGAAAGGCTTCCAGTTCTCGTTTCGAGATGAACATCTTTAATAATATGTAATAATCTATGGCTTCTGATGTATAGCAGAAGCGATAGAATAGCTTACGCAGAGAATGAGATCAGTAATGGAGAGAAGGAGCATATGTGGTAGGGCAAGATGTTGAGCCTAGCGAGGCTGATACGGAGAGCTGGTGGATGCCTTGGTAGTATATTGCAAGGATCCGCAGTATCCGACATTTCACGTGCCGCCACGTCTCCCGTCTCCCATTACATGTACTTTGGTATTGACTACAAGTAGAAGCATTTCGAGCCAACCACGTGAGGGTCGTAATCTTCAAGGGTGTCAACTAATAAATATATGTTGCAACGACCAAGCCAAAGATATAGTATTTTATTCATTCTCATCGTTTTCGAAGACTCTTAAAAAACAAATGTAATTTAACACGTAATTAATATTAAAATTTCAATAAAATTGTAAACGGTTAGATTATGTACTAAGAAATAGTTTATAATTGTTTTCCGAAAAATATTATATCAACCTCAGCTTTATATATAATTTTTAATGTTCAATATTTTATTTTAGCGTAGTCTAAAGAGCCGGCGTTTTGACTCAAATTCCGGCCACGATTTTCAGAAAATCTGGCAAAGATTTGCCCAGAAACTTGTTTATAGTTGTTAAACATTAGTATTTTGAGTGCCCCAGGGGTTTTTGATAGTGCTGAATCCATTTCCACTATCAAAAATGGATTCCAAGCACTGCAACTACCTGATTTTTGCAAATTTAGTTGACCGGATTCCGGCGGATTTCTGCCGTCCGGGCCAAAACGCGGGCTCGGTAGACAACTCCTTTTATTTTAATGTATTATCCTGTGTCACATTTAGATTTTCATATTAATTAAGAGAGGATTCGTTGTATTTTAAATTTCAATATAAATTTATCGTAAGTATCAAATTAACATGAGTTAAGAGGGATCACACTTTTTCAGTATAAATTTTTTTAGAGTTTAAAGTACAATGTGTAATTATTCTTGTATTTTTGAAGGCTATATAGAGTAGGTAACTTAAATTTGTAATTCCAAAAAATATTTGTTGAATTTCGAAAAAAAAGTATATATACCTAAAAAAACCAAAGTGCAAAACAATGATATTACTTCAAACTTTTTAACCATTACAACTTTCTTTTTTCAATAGCTTTATACAATATATACATTTTTTTTCAACCAATATATAATATATACATATCATTTGTATCCCACACATTAAAATGGTTTTTTGTTATTAATATATTTTTAAGTACACATCAACATTAATTTGTATTAAAATATTTTATTGATCACTCACATTGGCTATTTTTATTATATGTAACAGTAAAATATTCTCTCTTAAAAAAATTTTAAGTTCTAAAAACTGACCAAACATGCATATCATATTCATTTTTTTATTTTTATTTTTTATTATAGGGGATATCGCTTTTTTATTTAGAGAATATTTTATTTTTATTTCAAGAGGGACACGTGTCAACTCCACTTTGAGGACGAACATACTTACACATCACCCTCTTATAAGGTTGTAGAATGAGCCTCTTCCTTCAATGAAGGACAAAGTATTAAAGTTTGAAATTTTTTATATTAATTTGTTAATAAAATATATGGATAAGAGAGAAATAAGAATTGTTAACTTTTATAGAATGTTTTTTTATTTTATTTTGGTTAATTATTAATTATTCATTGGATTATAAATTGTGCATATATTCTATTAACGAGTTTCACTATTATTGTCTAATGTCACAATGAAAACTAGACCAATTGGGTGAAGCATCATTGTTTTTTCTATTAAAATGAGCAAAAATAAGCCTACTAGTTGACATCCTTACACCAAAAAGGATAACTTGCACCATTAACAAAACCATTACACCAATAAAGATAACTTGTACCATTAACAAAACCATTACAGATTGTCTCCTCGACAATATTGACATACTATAGTTGTAGATTATATAAGATAATAACATAAAGTTCCTTGATGATAAACAAAATAGACAATATGTGTATACATCAATCATTAGAGGATATTGTTGGGGCCACATCTTCTGTGCTTGGGCCTACTTGAGAGTGACACACACACTAAAGATGTCTCTCAATGTGGGTTAGTTGAGCATCCATGCTGACCATACAAGATCATTAGTGTCATTGAATCCAATGGATGTCATTGACGCATGCTATAAGTTCATTATGATCTTCATTTTTCTCTTTGAGGATGTCACCCAACAAAGTTTTCTTTTTCTAATGAATGGTGATAGAATGAAGGTACTTTACTCCTTTGCCCCCTATTATGGCCAAGCTTAGGGACCTAATCAATGACCTCAACTTGAATTTTAGAATCTGAATGGGCATGTCGATCTATAGTTGTCAAGGCTTCAAGGTATTGGATTTCTTCTTGAACTTCAAGAGAGGTGACAAGGAAATAAATTCCAAAGGTTCACTGACCTTAGAATTAGGTTTTGGGTATTCCCAATGAAACATGACCCCCAAACCAACACCTTTGATACATTTTATGGCTTGAAATTTCACCTAGAAATGACTAGAACCTACATTGGGAATGCCCAAAGAGGGGTGTGTGGTGATGGATAGATTATAGGGAGGTCATAATGGAGAAGACCAAGGGGGGGAAGGACTAAGACCAAGCTAACTAGAGGAGTGGGTATTAAGGCAACTTGATAGATAAATGTTGAAGGAAAGAGCTTTAATGAAGGAGAGAGCCATGAGAAAAGATCAATAGTAAAATCAATAAATAATTTGACCTCATCGATGCAACTAAGAATACTAGGCTTGGAATCAGTAACAAAAAAGTAAACATAAAATACCATAATAAGTTGTGACCAACACATAGTTTACCAACATGTAAATTGTGTGCTTACTCAAGATATTATTTATTGGTTCCTAGCATCGATGTCCTTTTATAGTTTCCCTGATCTTCTCTCCTACACCGTAGAGGTTGTAAATGGGCATATACTCATCCAAGAAATAGTTTAATGAGAATAATGGAGGTCAACGTTGTGATTTTTTGGGCCTCACTGTGGAGCGAGATGTTTTGGGGGTGGGGGTTGGGGGTGGGGGGAATCTCATCTACAACCTCTAAAATATATGAAACTAGTAGAAACCACATCATAACAAAGTGTGCCTGAATAAGGTAAGAAGACACGGAGGGCATGAGGGTTAATATGGGTTAACATATTAATTCATTTGGTTGTCATGACTTGTAGCATTTGTAACTGCATGGGGCGATTTTTCCATACAATCCCCCTCTTTAATGCCTTCAGAGAATACGAGGTGAAAAGCATGTTCTCCCCACCCCCCACTGTCTCCATTTTCGACAATCCCATTAAGGCTTATAGATGTATTTTATTACTCATTTTAAATATTATATAAAGAGAAATAAGGAAATAAAATATAACCAAAATATTATTTAAAGAGAAATAAATGAATAATTTAACTAAAGTGAAATAAATAACTTTTAAATAATATTAAGGCGATGATGACGATGATGATGATGATGATGACGATGAAGAATGTACATTAAGACCTATTTGTTCTATAGAACCTTAATAAGGTAAGAGATTAGGATGAAGATGATGATGATTAATGTCCATTAAGACCTATATGGTCTACGAGACTTTAAGAAAGCAAGAGATTAAGGAAATCCTTTGAGAGAAATATTAGGACTATATCATCACAATTTTGTTGAGTTGAAAGATTCTTTAACATTGCAAGAGATAAATCAAAATTCTTTTAACATTTTATTTTTATTCTAAAATCTAAGTGAGAGAAGCATTCCTATATCATCACAATTTTGTTGAGTTAAAATATTTGATAGGGTGAAAAATGTTTTGAAAATTAGATAAATTTGAGTATAAGATAGACAACCTAGGAAACCTACTTTTCATGTTCAACATTTTTTGGATCTTGACAAACAATTTTATCCCATGGCTTTTTGCGAATTGAGAAATAGCTAGTTTCACTATGAAAATCATGATAATTAGTTTTAATAGTCAACATGTTAATTTTCTTCTTCCCTTTAATTCTTTATCTCCCCAAAAAAATTCCTTAAATTTAAAATTACTAATATTTTATTAACAAATTAAATATATAAAATTTCTAAAATTTCTAAAATTTTCAATTCTATCTATTAACTAGTTATATTTTTCCATTGTAAAATTGTACCAGTTCCTACAATCAAACTAATGTCAAATTTGACATTATATTAATTAAGTGGATAATGAGCTTCTATATATAGATAGATACATTTTTTCATTAAAATTAATTAAATAAATATAATTAAAGAATAAAAATATTAAATTATTATTTAAAGGTGCAAGTAGAAAAATTATTTATTTAAAAAAATACTTAGTAGTATTGAATTAAAAAAAAATATAATATTATAAAATATTATATAAACCATGAAATTCAAAATTTAAATCTTTATTAATCAATCAAACAAAAATTATATATATATATATATATATATATATATATATATATATATATATATATATATTACAAAAAATAATAAAGATAAATATTTGTTAACCATAATTAAAAATAAAAAACAAAAGCAAGAAAATGAAAAAGATATTTGAAAAAAAAAAATTGTTGATGATAAAAACAACTTACTAACCTTAAATTTGGCACATGGTTTAAAAGGAATGAGAACCTAGACAAGAAAACAACTAAGTAATCATTGAAATCTATTATTAGACATATTGAGAGCCAAAAATGAGATTTAAATGAAAGTAACAAATAGCTTAGGAAAAGCTATTATTAAAAAATAGTTTATTCTCATGAATTTTTAATAAATTTAAATATAATAAGTTTATTATATTAATGTTTTTCTATCATTTTATTTACATAAATTGAATTTGGGTAGATCAGATAACAATCAATTATTTTGCCAATTATTAAAATAATTTAATTGACATATAAAATAATTATAATAATTTAATTGACTTATAAAAAAATAGTTATAGAGTGAAAAAAAATCAATAAAGTGATTTTTTTGAATAACAATAATGTGTCAACTTATTTTACAGATAACAACATTACTTTTTTTTTGTAAATTTAGTAGTATTTTTCTATTTTCTATTTATCTTATGAAAGCAGGTTACAGAGATAGAAAGTTTGTGGCCTCAACCTGCCAGTAAGAAACCGGGTCTATTGGCCACCTTAATGTCTTAAAAGCCATCCAAAACTGAAAAAGTTTCATTCTACTGCTTGTTTCATAAGTTATCTGACTATTTAGTCTATTATCAAAGTAACTGTTTGGACCTACAGTCCTTTTCAAAAAACCAAAATTCATGCTATAAAAGAAACTAAACTTCTATCCATCTGAAGATTCAATTGGGGCATGATCCATTGCAGTGCATCCTGGCATATCAGCTTGTTGTAGTAATTGGATCTGCTTCTCCATTCTTCCAATATGATAATCAATTCTACCAATGCGGTCAGTGGCTTGGTACTGAGTAACCTTGATGTGTTGCAACTGGATGTCAATATCTTGTGATAGTTCTAACATATTTGGTTCTGGCTTTTCTCTGGTAGGATGAAGACTCTGCATTACCTTGGCTATCAGACATTTGACAATCCAATACATGTGGAATTGTCACATCCACATACGATATTTACTACAGTTATTTTTTATTTTTACACCATCACAAAATAGATACATTTCTATTCAAATTTAATAATTAAGCTGCAATATATATATATTTACATGTAAAATCTTAATACCATGTGATTAACATATATATATATATATATGCATATAGTTCCACTACACAGTTCTATCACCTTTAACTACTATTCAAATATGGCGCTTGCACATACATAACAACAAACTCTATGGAATATTTCCATATCACTATTTAATGTCACGATCTATTTACTACTTGCAACATATAACCATGGTCTTCGCTATCAAATTAAGAGATGTGTTATACTCCAGGTCATGTCGTAGCTTTGGGATCCGTTTACTATGCGCATAATTAAAATGAGGATCTTACGGTAAGGTTGGTATTGATTCATATTAAATATCTGCATTGACATCTGCATCCTTGCAACTTCTGTTAATGGTTTGAGCAATTCGAAATTGGGTTTTTAATCCGCCGGTAGAACCTTATATGCAATGGCATTTGCTACACCCAAGCTCCATATTCCAAAGAATTTCAATGCCCGCCATTTGGGTACAAGACTGTCAGTCCGGTGCACAGGTGTCACTCTCCAGGCTTTGTGATTCAATGAATCTGTGCGGATAATCTTGCCGCGATATCTTACCTTGGTAACCGCAGATTTTTACGAGGGAAACGAAAAACGCCGAAGGCATTCTATCCGCCGACTTCGTCTTTCCCACTCTCTTCTGCTCTGGCGCTCTGCTAGCTCACAACTAGCTACTGATTGCATGGTCTGGTAGGTGCGCAACCTACAGTCATCTACCTGATATATCTCCAGTTGTAGAGCTAAATATATACTCATTGCGGTCTTGGAATGTCTTGCAGAACTTCTGGAGATGATTTTAGATCTACAGGGTTTGTCCTGGTCGACACCGCGCGAACGAATGCTTCATTCCGCCTCTAGGCTCTGGAACAGCATTGCAGGTATGTCCGCTCGGCCTTTTGGTTTAAGTTGCCAAGTTTCCGATCATAAGAGAATGTTAGGTTCGACTTAAAACTAATTAATTCCTCTGTTTATTTCTTTCTTCCTGTAGATGGAGGGTTTACATGGTTTAATCTTCTATTCCAGGTATGTTCCCGAATAACCCTTCTACAAAATCGTATTTCAAAATTTAAGAGTATCTCGTCTAACAATTTTCCACTTGACTTCTTGCAGGTGAAAAGACTGGTTTAACCTTTTTCAACTGGACAAAGCCTTACCTTTCCCTTGGTGACTAACTTGCTTATTCACGCGGTAAACAGGTACCCTGCCGCTCACGATTTGTATGGAATCGTGGCGTACGCTCCGGCTAGAGTTTTCTCTTGGTTTATCTGGGTTTAGCTCTAAGCAATGTCTATACAGTGAACTAGATTTTAATCCCGGTGTAGTTTAAGAATGCGGAGTAATGTATTTTGTTACAAGAACAATGTATGCATAATTTTCTCGCCTATGGGCTGCTACTTGTGTCCTGAGACCGGCTGTATAACATTTTATTTAGGTACAGCATTTTCTTTTGATCGAAGGTTTTCTTTGAGAATGTACCCGCAATAGTAACAGATATGAAGTTAGTATTAATTTCGCCCCTCCTGGGGTTTATTTTTTCTGTCATAGTTAAATGCACTATTTTCTTTCTTTTCAGAATAGCTGTATACGTGCAAGTTTTCCGGCAGTTCGTTTGTTTACTTCGCTCGTTTCTGTTGTGTTTGAAAATAAAAATATCTGTAAAATATTTCGTTTACTACTTCTTGACTTGACGGCTACCCGAACACTGCTATAGCTCTCCTTGGCACCGGCCGCCAGTCTGGGCCGTGTATAGGTTTTGAGAGAAAAAATGAACGGAAAACAGGTAGGGTTTATCCCATAACCTGTTTCACAAGTTCGGTGCGGAATTCTTGATTTCTCTTTCCAAAAGGGTTTGAATGCTCTCGGCTTGTTCTTTTTGCTCATTGCTTTCTCGAATAGCTGTAAGTTTATTTAACCCAAATCCTACCCTTTTGTTCTAAAACTACATCATGCATGTACAGTTAATTTCCCCCCCCCATCAATTCTATAGTTATCTGTTCCGGATATGATTATTGTACTTGAATAAGCTCTTTACCTAGTTTCTAAAGTATCAGGCACTCTGTACATGATTCATTCGAGGGTTGATTTTCTTTTAGCAAGAGTTCATTCTATTTACAAGATTCTAGTGTCGGATTTTATATAAGTTCTGTTCATACTTTCACAGTAACTGCTACTACGTAAACTTCGTACATGACATGTTATTCTGTCTCTTTTCCTAAGGTATGGATATATAATACCATTGTAACGAAGCTATCACTATTTATTCACTGTAGCATAATGATTTAATTCGTACAGTTTCTTCTGTCATACATTAATCCCTGTTTAATAATGCATACACATTGCAGTCTTTTCTGTCACATAATAATCTCTGTAATATATAACAAAAACTATTTATTTATATGTGAAGCAATTTAACAGTCTCAGTACTTTTCCTAACGCTTCAAATTAAATCTATCTAGAGTACTTATCTGTAGGAAACTGCTGCTCTAAAAATGTGGTCCTCCCAACCATTCAAGGGAGGCAATCACGTCCTCCACTTGCCCCCTAGCTCCAGAACTTCAGTTGGTACCACAGAAACAGTGAATTTCCTGTTGTGACCTCTGGACGGCCAATCCAGCCACCAACAGTCAACCTGGATACAAGGTTGCAGAAGTTATTCTCAACTGTCCTTTTCTTTCACAGCTCTAGAGAATCCTTCACCTTACTCTTTCCAGGGAAAAACACAGAAACCCTAACCCTCCCCTGGGATTTCTTTTTATCCCTGGAGGTTAGGTAACTGTCCTCTAACTGTTCCCGAGTAACCAACTTCTATTCTTAGACACTTTACCAGTAGTTTAAAGAGATTCATTTCCTTTTTACCAACTCAGTAACAAAATGGTGTTTCTTGTTTAGTTTCTTTTCAAAATAAAAGTACACATTTAATAAAAATCAATAAATTGTCTTTTAACTAAATTCATGCTAATTAACTCTTAAATGAGGCTGTCACATCTTCCTCCCCTGGAAGTAACACCGTCCTCGGTGTTTCAGCCCAGGTCCACAAAAAGCTTCGGATATGCTTCCCGTACAAACTTTTCATCTTCCCAAGTGGCTTCGTCAGGTCCAAAGTGCTTCCATTGCACTTTCACCTGAGTAATTATTCTTTTTCGGAGTTCAATTTCCCTACGATCAAGTATGCGTAGCGACTCTACCAGAAATTCTCCGTCCGGTTCTACCTGAAAAGTAGCAACGGGATTATCAATTAGTAGTTTCCAATTTGTTTCAAACTTCAGCTAGGATTTTATTTCCTTTCTTTCTTCCTACCTGAATGTTTTTCCATTGAATTACATGTTTTTCATCATGCACATATCGCTTTAACAAAGATACATGGAACACATTGTGCACTTTAATGTGACTAGGCAAAGCCAGTCTATAGGCTACCGGTCCCACCCTTTCCAGAATTTGGAAGGGTCCACAGTAACGAGGAGCTAACTTGGCGCAAGAAGTCCACCTTAAGGTACTTCTTTTAGGTTTAATCCTGACATACACGTGATCACCTACTCCGAATTCGCGATAAGACCTCTTCTTATCTGCAAAGACCTTTTTTCGGTCCTGCGCGGCCTTCAAATTTTGCCTTATTCTTTTTACTTCAGCCTCTAGCTCAGCCAACATCTCTGGTCCCAACATTAATTTCATCTCCGGACTGCTCCAATTAATTGGTGTACGACATTGTCGTCCATATAACGCTTCAAAGGGGCTCATCTTTAATGACTCCTGATATCCATTATTATATGCAAACTCCACTAAGTGCAGATAATCTTCCCACTTAGTTGGCTACCGCATTACATACATGTGCAGCATATCCTCCAAAACTTGGTTCACCCGCTCCGTCTGCCCATCAGTTTGAGGGTGATAAGCAGTACTGAAGTGTATCTGGGTACCCAAACCCAAGAACAGGGTTTTCCAAAATGCGGAGGTAAATTTAACATCCCGATCTGAAATCACAGTCTTAGGTATTCCATGCAACCTAAAGATCTCCCTCATAAATATGTCTGCAATCTGCACGGTTTTGTAAGTGGATTGTACATGTATGAAATGGGCAGATTTACTCAATCTGTCCACCACTACCATGATTGAATCATTCTGCTTCCTTGTTCGAGGTAAGCCTGTAATGAAGTCCAAAGAGATCACTTCCCATTTCCATTCCGGTATGGGTATGGGCTGCAACAATCCTGCTGGGTGTCGATGCTCCACTTTAACCTGTTGGCATTCTAAACACTTGCTTAAATATTCCGCAATGATTTTGCGCATACCTGGCCAATAATATGTCTTTCTAATTGCCGTAAGCATCTTTTGGTAACCGGGATGGCCAGCATAGTTGCTACGATGATGCTCGTCCAAGATTAACTCTTGGAGGCTTGCACGGTTAGGGACATAGATTCTCCCACGAAATGTTAACATTTGTTCTTCATTGCTGCCATACTCAGAAGGCTTGCCTTGCTCCTTATCATCTCTCATCTGCTGCCATAAAAACTGGTATTCTGGGTCCTTTCCCGCTTCCTCCATTATTTGTTCTGATAGCTGGCTCACCGGTTGGCTGCAGTACATTGCATAAATCCCATGCAATTTCCTACTCAAGGCGTCGGCAACTCTATTTTCTTTTCCTTTAACATGTTGTGTGTCCATGTCAAATTCGCTCAAAAAGGCATTCCACCTTGCTTGCCTAGAGTTTAAATCTGCTTGTTTGAAATAGTTAGTTAAACTGCTATGGTCTGTTTTGAGCACGAAACTTTTTCCCAATAGATAATGTCTCCACACCCGGAGAGCATGCACTACCACTGTGAGTTCAAGATCATAGGCAGAGTACTTTTGTTCATGTTCTCTCAGCTTCCTGGATTCATAAGCTATTACCTTGACTTCCTGTGTTAATACTGCGCCCACTCTCTCCTTGCTGGCATCAGTACACACCACATAGTCCTTGCTGGGGTCAGCCACCTTCAAAACTGGTGCTGTGGTTAAAAGCTGTTTTAATTTCTCAAAGCTGTTCTGGCATTCTTTTGTCCATCTGAAAGGCTTGCCCTTCTTTTGTAAGGATGTAATAGGGTAGGCTATCTTAGAGAACCCTTCAATAAACCGTCTATAATATTCGGCCAGACCCATGAAGGATCTGATATCTGCCACATTCTGCGGTACCCTCCATTCCATGATGGTTTTAATCTTTTCAGGGTCCACCGCTATTCCTTCAGCTATCACAACATGACCCAAATACTGAATTTCTGACTTGAAGAAATCACACTTGCTGAATTTAGCATACAGCTGATGCTTTCTCAGTATTTCCAATACTACCCTTAGATGTTCCTTATGTTCCTCCTCATTCTTTGAGTAGATTAATATGTCATCTATGAAGACCAGTACAAAGTGATCTAAGAACTGATGAAAAATGCCGTTCATCAACCTCATAAAGGTTGCTGGTGCATTTTTCAATCCGAAAGGTAATACCACAAATTCGTAATGCCCATATCTGGTGCAGAATGCTGTTTTGCAAACATCTTCATCTTTGATTCGAATCTGATGGTATCCAGACCTAAAATCTATTTTAGAAAACACTTTGGCACCTCTCACCTGATCTATTCTTAACTGTTAGCTTGTTGAGTTGTCGGTAGTCCATACACATCCGCAAAGTTCCATCCTTCTTCTTAACAAAGAGGACTGGTGTGCCCCAAGGTGACACACTTGGGCGGATAAAGCCTTTATCTAACAACTCCTGCAACTGCATTTTTAACTTTGTTAACTCTGGTATACTCATTCTGTAAGGTGCCCTTGACACAGGAGAGGCTCCAGGTTGCAATTCAATAGTGAAATCAATATCTCTTTTAGGTGGCAGCCCTGGAATGTTTTCCGGAAATACTTCCAGAAATTCCTGTACCACAGGAATGTCCTTTATTTCTGCAGTCTCTCCCTTAGAATCAGCATACCCTACTTGAATAGCGTACAACTGACATCCTTTTCGAATACACTTGCTCATCTGAGACGCTGTTATGGGGCGTAATTGCACAGGCTTCTTAATTCCTTTAATTTCCTTACGCGTACCATCTAGCGCTCTATAATAAATTGTCTTTTCCTTGCAGTCCACCAAGGTCCAATGTTTTTCTAGCCAATCCATTCCTAATAACACATCATACGATCCCAATGGCAGAACATTTAAGTCCACCTGCAATTGCTGTTCTGCTACTTCCAGAATGCAATCAGCAATTTTTGCTGTCACCTTGCGTTTTGCTCCGGTGGCTAATTGAACTACCCAGGAGTTTTTAAATTTCTGTTCTTTTAGCTTACACATCTCCACTAGTTTAGGACTTACATAACTTAAACTAGCTCCTGGGTCTACTAAAATCGAGACAGGTTTAGATAGCATAGTACCTTCCAGTTCAATCATTGTGGGTTGGAAGTCAGCCTGTCGATCCTCCAAGGCTGCGTTTATACGTGGTATATTTCGCGCTACGTCCCCCACTATAGATGCCTCTTGTAAGTTGGCCACCATTTCATTCTTTTTCCGTTGTGGACAGTTCTTATAGTAGTGCGCTTCCCCGCAGCCCCAACACTGTAGGGGAGGTTTAGAATTCTGCCCTTGCTCAGGTTTGCTTGATGCTTCTGTGAGTTTTTCTTCAGCTGGCCACTTGATCCTTTGATGATTCCTGTTAAACTGTTTGCTGCCAGCATTCCGTGCTACTCCTTTAAAATGGCTGCTTTTGCTGCTTCTGAAAGTAGAGGCATTCTTTTGATTTTTCTTGGGCTGCCATCCTTTCCCACCATCAGCTTTCATCTTATATTGTTGGTAACACATGCGTTCTTTCCTGACAGCTTCATCCATCGTTTGGGGGTTAACGAACTCTATTCTCTCCCTCATGGGAGCAGGCAAACTACTCAGAAATATCTGTACCTTGGCTTTTTCCTCTCTAAGATAAGGCACATAGCGGAGAAGAGAAGTAAATTTAGTGATGTATTCATCCATGGTCATTTGGCCCAGCCGAAGATCATGGAATTCCTTGGCCTTGTCATCATAAAATCTTTCCGTTAAATATTTATCCTTGAAATACTGTTGGAATAATTCCCACGTGATGTCTTGTTCATTAATGCTGCGGACGTTTTTCACCTCCTCCCACCACAGGGTGGCCTTCTCTCGTAACTGGTATATAGCCAATCTGGCCTTCAGATTGCTGCTATACTCATATACCTGGAAATATTTATTAATGTTAATCAACCATGCTTCAGCTGCTTCTTCTGCCTCGCCATCAAACATTGGTGGCTTAATCTTACGAAACTCTCCCTGCAGTTCAGTTTTCTGCCTCTTATGATCCTTCTAATCAGACAGATTTTCCGATTCTGCTCTATTATTATGGGTTTTTCTTCTGTGAGAGGAACTCTTGTCCATTTTTCCAGTGGTGTTGTTTCTGTTTTGTTGATCCTCTGCTTCTGTTGATACTTCCCTTTCTGCACTGGGTTGTCGCATTTCCTGATTTTGTTTATCTGAAATACTCTTCAGAATCCTTTCCTGATCCTATAACAGCTTTTCATTGTCCTTTCGGACCCTTAACATCTCCTCTTGTAACTGCTGTACTGTGTTTAATAGAAAGGCAGTTTGTTCTTGCTGTGCTTCCAACAACTGACTTGTTTTCTGGTGCTGTTCAACCGTGAGTTGAACCCACATTTCTGGATTCATAACTGCTGGGCCTTGAAGTCCTTCAGGTGGTAATTAAGTTGTTGTTTCTTCTGCCATATCTTCTGTTCTGCCCAGTGCACTAATATATACACAGTTTTGTTAGTAGACCCTTAGGTTACCAGTGTAGTAACCCGGGCTCTGATACCACTTGTCACATCCACATATGATATTTACTACAGTTTTTTTTTTTCTTTTTTACACCATCACAAAACAGATACATTTCTATTCCAATTTAATAATTAAGCTGCAATATATATATATATATATATTTACATGTAAAATCTTAATACCATGTGATTAACATATATATATGCATATAGTTCCACTACACAGTTCTATTACCTTTAACTACTATTCAAATATGGCGCTTGCACATACATAACAACAAACTCTATGGAATATTTCCATATCACTATTTATTGTCACGATCTATTTACTACTTGCAATGTATAACCATGGTCTTCGCTATCAAATTAAGAGATGTGTTATACTCCAGCTCATGTCGTAGCTTTGGGATCCGTTTACTATGCGCATAATTAAAATGAGGATCTTACGGTAAGGTTGGTATTGATTCATATTAAATATCTGCATTGACATATGCGTCCTTGCAACTTCTGTTAATGGTTTGAGCAATTCGAAATTGGGTTTTTAATCCGCCGGTAGAACCTTATATGCAATGGCATTTGCTACACCCAAGCTCCATATTCCAAAGAATTTCAATGCCCGCCATTTGGGTACAAGACTGTCAGTCCAGTGCACAGGTGTCACTCTCCAGGCTTTGTGATTCAATGAATCTTTGCGGATAATCTTGCCGCGATATCTTACCTTGGTAACCGCAGATTTTTATGAGGGAAACAAAAAACGCCGAAGGCATTCTATCCGCCGACTTCGTCTTTCCCACTCTCTTCTGCTCTGGCGCTCTGCTAGCTCACGGTGCGCTACTGATTGCATGGTCTGGTAGGTGCGCAACCTACAGTCATCTACCTGATATATCTCCAGTTGTAGAGCTAAATATATACTCATTGCGGTCTTGGAATGTCTTGCAGAAATTCTGGAGATGATTTTAGATCTACAGGGTTTGTCCTGATCGACACCGCGCGAACGAATGCTTCATTCCGCCTCTATGCTCTGGAACAGCGTTGCAGGTATGTCCGCTCGGCCTTTTCGTTTAAGTTGCCAAGTTTCCGATCATAAGAGAATGTTAGGTTCGACTTCAAACTCATTAATTCCTCTGTTTATTTCTTTCTTCCTGTAGATGGAGGGTTTACATGGTTTAATCTTCTATTCCAGGTATGTTCCGGAATAACCCTTCTACAAAATCGTATTTCAAACTTTAAGAGTATCTCGTCTAATAGTTTTCCACTTGACTTCTTACAGGTGAAAAGACTGGTTTAACCTTTTTCAACTGGACAAAGCCTTACCTTTCCCTTGGTGACTAACTTGCTTATTCACGCGGTAAACAGGTACCCTGTTGCTCACGATTTGTATGGAATCGTGGCGTGCGCTCCGGCTAGAGTTTTCTCTTGGTTTATCTGGTTTTAGCTCTAAGCAATGTCTATACAGTGAACTAGATTTTAATCCCGGTGTAGTTTAAGAATGCGGAGTAATGTATTTTGTTACAAGAACAATGTATGCATAATTTTCTCGCCTACGGGCTGCTACTTGTGTCTTGAGACCAGCTGTATAACATTTTATTTAGGTACAGCATTTTCTTTTGATCGAAGGTTTTCTTTGAGAATGTACCTGCAATAGTAACAGATATGAAGTTAGTATTAATTTCGCCCCTCCTGGGGTTTATTTTTTCTGTCACAGTTAAATGCACTGTTTTCTTTCTTTTCAGAATAGCTGTATACGTTCAAGTTTTCCGACATTTCGTTTGTTTACTTCGCTCGTTTCTGCTGTGTTTGAAAATAAAAATATCTGTAAAATATTTCGTTTACTGCTTCTTGACTTGACAGCTACCCGAACACTGCTATAGCTCTCCTTGGCATCGGGCGCTAGTCTGGGCCGTGTATAGGTTTCGAGAGCAAAAACGAACGAAAAACAGGTAGGGTTTATCCCATAACCTGTTTCACAAGTTCGGTGCGGAATTCTTGATTTCTCTTTCCAAAAGGGTTTGAATGCTCTCGGCTTGTTCTTTTTGCTCATTGCTTTCTCGAATAGCTGTAAGTTTATTTAACCCAAATCCTACCCTTTTGTTCTAAAACTACATCATGCATGTACAATTAATTTCCCCCCCCCGTCACTTCTATAGTTATCTGTTTCGGATATGATTATTGTACTTGAATAAGCTCTTTACCTAGTTTCTAAAGTATCAGGCACTCTATACATGATTCATTCGAGGGTTGATTTTCTTTTAGCAGGAGTTCGTTCTATTTACAAGATTCTAGTGTCGGATTTTATATAAGTTCTGTTCATACTTTCACAGTAACTGCTACTACGTAAACTTCGTACATGACATGTTATTCTGTCTCTTTTCCTAAGGTATGGATATATAATACCATTGTAACGAAGCTATCACTATTTATTCACTGTAGCATAATGATTTAATCCGTACAGTTTCTTCTGTCATACATTAATCCTTGTTTAATAATGCATACACATTGCAGTCTTTTCTGTCACATAATAATCTCTGTAATATATAACAAAAACTATTTATTTATATGTGAAGCAATTTAACAGTCTCAGTACTTTTCCTAACGCTTCAAATTAAATCTATCTAGAGTACTCATCTGTAGGAAACTGCTGCTCTAAAACTGTGGTCCTCCCAACCATTCAAGGGAGGAAATCACGTCCTCCACTTGCCCCCTAGCTCCAGAACTTCAGTTGGTACCACGGAAATAGTGAATTTCCTATTGTGACCTTTGGACGGCCAATCCAGCCACCAATAGTCAACCTGGATACAAGGTTGCAGAATTTATTCTCAACTGTCCTTTTCTTTCACAGCTCTAGAAAATCCTTCACCTTACTCTTTCCAGGGAAAAACATAGAAACCCTAACCCTCCCCTGGGATTTATTTTTATCCTTGGAGGTTAGGTAACTGTCCTCTAACTGTTCCCAAGTAACCAACTTCTATTCTTAGACACTTTACCAGCAGTTTAAAGAGATTGATTTCCTTTTTACCAACTCAGTAACAAAATGGTGTTTCTTGTTTAGTTTCTTTTCAAAATAAAAGCACACATTTAATAAAAATCAATAAATTGTCTTTTAACTAAATTCATGCTAATTAACTCTTAAATGAGGCTGTCACAGGAATGTTTGATTAAAAAGTGATAGGCGACCTGTAGTATTTCCGGGATCAGTCACAAAGTCCATAATCTCTGCTTCCGCATCATTGTCTTCCTCATTTTGCTGGATTTCTCTTTCCCAACCATGTATTTCTTGTCTAACCTGTGATGAATTGCCAAGTGAATAGGTGGTTGAGAGGTTCATTAACACCTCTTCCTTTGTCTTCCTCCCTCTTTTTCTGTTTTTCTTTGCTGGTTACACCATCTTCTGTTTCCCTTTGTCAGTAGTATAGGTCGATGAATTTCTTGTTTGCCCCTTAACCATTGTGAGCTGACTTACAAGAATCCTGTGCTCTAGAATAAGAACAAGCAAATAAGAAAAGGAAATAACAATTAAACTTTGTAACTTGTTGTCCATAACAGCCTTTGGACGATTTTGAAGCTCCTCGACGTTAGTATGATAGTTTTTGGTATCATTAAGAATCCGCTAAATCCAGAAATGATATAGAATCCAGTGAAATACCGAGTGCCTACGAACAATTATGTCGCAACAGAGACTGTTTGGAAGGCTATGAGGTTGAGACAACAAATGAAATAGAATAAAGTATGCCCAGACTCGTAACCCCCTATAACGATACCTATAGGTTTTAACCAAGATAGTAATAATCCCCCAGCAATCATACCCTAGACTAAACAAAGCTTTCATAGGAAAACTGAACCTCTAGTCCTTGACAATAAGACTAAAATCCATAACAAGAAAGCAGGGTTTATAACTAAAGCCCTATATGCTACAGCAGACATTCCTATCAGCTCTATTCATATTGGAATAATCCACCATGCAACCTCTGATTTTGAAAATTAGACAAGGATGATGCCTACTGACATACATTTGGTTCTTGGACTTACTAAAGCAGGGGTTACGAAAGCATGGCTCAACCTGTTGTAACTGAACTAACACAAACCAAGCAGAACACCTATCGCAAAAATTTCCTGATCTCTTCCTAACCAGATACATTTCCCCGTTTTTGGTAATGAACATGGATTTAAGAAGGAAAAGTACATACCCGAGTAGAATAATGAGTCTGGTGCTGATGAAGTCGGCTACCGTCCTTGCATGCCTCTGTTTGTTTACTGCACGGAGGATTTGCTTTCTCTATTTTTCCTTTGACAGGTCTTAAACAATTTTGCTAGATTGATGTTTCCCTCTCTCAACAGATAACAACATTACAACAATGTTTCAGCAACTCATTTAACAACGGAATTATGATAATTTTTCCCACTGTTCGAAAAAAAAGAAAATCTAAAATATAACCAAAATTCTGGGTATCGCTACCACAGCTGTATACTTATTTCAGGTAGTATGCACAACAGAAATCCTGTTAATAACTACAGATATAGAAAGATTTATAAGCTTAATTGAGCTCTGGAATGCACTCCAACGATGGTCTCCATGTACCACTGTAGCATGTTCTTGTGGCACCATAATCTTCTTTCGCGACTTTAGACTGATGTTGAAGCAACAACGATTTATCCTTCATAAAACATTCCGACATAATGGATTCGAGTTCTCGTTTCCAGATTACCATCTTAACCCTCGTAATACCGCTGCCATCATGCACAGGAAAAGGGGAAATACTTTCTCGCCTTTCTCTGCTAATTCTGCTAATTCTTTGGAAAGAGAAGGCAGATTAGGATGAAGCAGTACTAGCCGATAATGCTGCCCTGGAACCAACTTCTGGTCCGGCGAAAGATAGCGGCATGTTGCATCGTCGGATTCCAGCACGACCGAATGGTGGGGGTAAGCCGCCATGAGATCTCTGACGACAATGGGAGCAGCGAATCCCAATTTCTGTCCATCGGCTTTCATCACCATGATAAACTCCTCACGGGCCACAAAATCTGCAGAGAGTATCTGTGCGAACCTTCCCATCAGTGAGTAGTGGGTGGTGGACAATGCTTTGTATCAGAACCACGACCGATTCAATCGACTCTTATTGCCACCTATCAACAAGTCGCACCCCTAAGCACTCACAAGTGGGTGGTAACTGGTGGTCAATGTTCCGCAGTGAAACCATGGCTTGGTAAAAAATAAACTCTTATCGTCACCTACAAACATCGTTACATCGCCAAGTACTCATCAGTGGGAAGTGAGCATTATTAGGGCACCATATGGCCATTGCCATATGGACTCAGTGTGGGGCCAATCTGGTCCTTTTCCACGGTGTGCTTCAGGTGTTTCCCATTATAACGATTTTGGAGCAAGTCTCGATCCAAGTGGGTTTTGCAAACCCATGTAATTCTAGGCCATCGTGATGCTCCATTGCCCATCCTTCCCTCCATCACTGATAAGTTTCCAACTGAGCAGTGGGTGGCTAGTGGTGGTAAGGGTTTTGCATTGGACCCATGGGCGAATTGGTAATTTTCCTACCGGTGGGATCATATGAGCATAGGTTATGTAATGGTCATGATATCAAGTGGTAGGAAGTGGGCTATGTAGCGTGGTTTCGCTTGGCCTTGGCTCCACCAACTTTTACTTGGTCTCATCCCACTCATATGTAAAATGGTTACGAGCTATATCTCATTCCCATTCTCAACGATAAAATTATGGGTTATGTAAGAGTGTTTTAAAGTGGAGAGGTTACCTTTCCCTACACCCGACTCTCTCTATTATTGAGGAAAATTATTAAAACACGAGCGTATAAAGTCTAAGACAACAAAATCCATAATGGTGTTTAAGACAATGGTGATTTAGCTTAGTAATCCCACAGGGGATACACTCAATGAACCTCTGACATATTGCCTGCGTTCATGGGATACTAAAAAATATCCCTAATTTGACTACATATTGGAAAATACCTATAAAAATCACATTATTTAACTCCCTACCAATATGAACCCACTATACTTTTCCAATTTAAGAAACCCCTACTTTCAATAGATATTGTAGGTATCCATTTTTCATTAATTTTTTATACCCCTTTATATTTTTTCATTAACTTTGAACTCCATTTTTTATACTTGTCAATATAAAAACCCTTTACCCCCTATATATCTCCCAATATATTATGCCATTTTTTATTCATTATATATCCCCCAATATGAACCCACGTGGTATGATATTGCTTCGTCGGTGAAGTCCCTGTGAGTAATCCCTAAGAACTATTTCCCCAAAGCTTGAGGCTACAATTTTTTTATTTATAGATGCTAATGAGTTAAGACATACAAACATATTTTTATCATAGATCTTAGAGGAAAATTTTGAATGCACATGTACACACAATTTCCCCATATTCAACATCATAATATCATAATAAAGAATAGCATATTGCAAGTGAACATTAAGAACTCATGAATGTACAGGATATCATTTTAGTCATGATGATAAAAGGAAGCCTTATAGCTCCAACATCCAAGCATTCATAAACACTCATAAGTTTGCACCATGCATAACATATAAATTAAACTCATAACATATAAGATGGCCTATAATTCAAGGTTATTGTAACGAGCTTCCCCATTCATAGAAATATAAGAAAACTAAGAATTTACAAGATAATTAGTTAACTAATGTGAACTTCAAACAATTACACACTTCCAACACTTCAATAACACTATATACACGGGCGCGTGTGTGTGTGTTTCCAACATGAATTCCTAGCGATCTCAGGAAACCTTTCGAAAGTGATACTAAGCCATAAATCAATAAAAAATATAACAAACATAGCCACCATCCATAATTTAAATATGCATAAGTAATTTTACTTATTTGAGTGTATCAGAAAAACTTGCAACTAAAGAAGAGACTTCCACTCTCCAACTAATCCTATGTTAGCTACACTGCAATCTCTTTTGCAACTAACTGCCCCCAAGCTAGATCTAGATTCTAAGGGAATTCATGCATGGGGGTAGTTCACACCAATGGATTGGTCGAGCACTCAGGGGATCGAGTCCACTGTTCGGGTGATTCATGAATTTCTCTATGGTTGTAAGCACCCTAGTGACTCACTTACTCTTTGAGTTCATATGCAAGGATTCACCCAAATTTTAGAGGGGAGTGTTGGTCACATTCCAAGGATTTAATTCACTATGTAGGTGGTTTAACAACAAATTTGCAACCACTCATTGGTTCATTAGCCACAAGAAAGCACTAACTAATTTATTAGCCAACAATAAGCACTCAATGGTTTAATTAACCATTTGGAAAGCACTTAGTGGTTCATTAGCAAACTGGAAAGAAATAAGTGGTTCATCATCCAACTGGAAAGCACTAAGTGGTTCATAAGCCAAATTGTAAGTACTAAGTGGCTCATAAACCAAAGGGAAGCACTTAGTAATTGATTTCAATCACTAGAAAATCACATGGGAAACATAAGATTACACTAATATCTTAGTGGTCTCAAACATAGTCATAGGGACAAAAACCTAGGTCACAAAGTGTATGATCAGAGTCATAGAACAATAGTTGAATGTAAGCTCCAATATTTCTACTTCATCAAGGTGACACTTCACAACTCCATAATGTCCCAAACCAACCTTGAAGTGTTCACTCCAATTGTGAATATGAGCAACTGAGAAAAAATAAATAAATAAATATATATATATATATATATATATATATATATAATAACTAACCACTTGGAGTTTTAAATAATGAAATTTTGAGAAATTGAATTCCATTTGTACAACCCAACCCCCAATTCTCTTCTTTATGCGTATATGTAGAAATCCTCCCACATCCTCTAGTACATCTGATAAGGCATCACATTGCCTCTTCGGTGCGTTTATCAAAAGTTGCATTTTCCGGCTTCCCTTTTGATCTATGAGGGAGGAAGGTGAATAGAATCACCCCCACCCACCCTACTTACCATCACTTCCAATATAGACTCATAAATAATTAAAAACAAGATTGTTCACCCCCAATCATATCGCATTAAAAACTTGTTAGGTTATGGATATCCTTAGTTGTTGGTGAGTTAAATATTCAATTCGACCGGGTATGGACCTTCAAAGCATGTGATAAAAAAAATAAAGCATCCCTTAGACATATATATGTAGGTTTTCCCTCCCTCTACATGGTTCAATTAATTTTTAATTAATAATAACCAATGTTAAAAAAGTTTGAGCTATTTGTGGTTTCCCACACTGGTGTTGTAGTTATATTCAAAATTATAAAAGGAAAAGTTGGGTCAAAATAAAGAATGTTATGATCCCCATGCCATTAAAGTAACATTGTACTTGGTGCTCTATCAATAGGGATCAATAAAAAAAACTATTTTTTGCAGTTACAACTCTTTACATCCACTTACATATCAGAAAAACGGGTACAATGCCCTCATTTGATCTATATATTCCTAGGTCACTTCATCTCGCCCAAAGTACTTCCATTGCACCTTGACGTACTCTATTAGTTGATTATGGAGCATGGTCTATCTCCTATCACATGCATAGTGGGTGTAGTGGGAATTATCCCTAATACTCCTCTTGTATCAAAGATTAATCAATCACATGATTAGTGTCAAATATATAATTTTTAATCAAACATATATGAAATACATAATGCACCTTCATAGTGTGTGGTAAGGCTAGTCTATAAGCCACTAGAACCACTCTTTCCAAAATCTAAAATGATCCACAAAATATGGGTGTTATCTTAGCACAATCCCCACATTTAGTGAACTCTTCCTTGGTATGATGTAAAGATATACATGATCTCCTAGTTGGAATTATTAGTGCATTTGATTTTATGTGCATTGCGATTCTAGATTTCTTGGGCCGCTTTCAATTTTTTCTTGACACCAATTACCTTTTGCTCCATTTCCTTAAACATATCTAGTCCAAGGACCACTATGTTCACTAGGTCATCCTGGCTAATAGGTTTGTTACATTTTCTAAATACAAAGCTTCAAAAGGGATAATCTTTAGTGACTCTTGATAACTATTATTGTATGAAAATTCAACTAATGGAAATAAATCTTTCAACCTCCTTTTATAATGTATAACATACATTTTTAACATATCCTATAAAATTTTGTTTACCATTTCATTTTTCCCATTAGTATAAAGGTGATAAGATATGTTAAATGCTAGATGAGTCCCAAATCCAACAAACAACACTTTCAAAAAATTTGATTTGAATTTGGCATCCTGATCTCAGATGATATTCTTGGGTATGTCATGCAATCTAAATATTTCCTTCCTGAATATTTGAGCTATGTATATATCATTTTGAGTGGATTTGACAGGGATGAAGTGAGGTGCCTTGCTTAATTTTTCCACTACAACCATGATGGCATCATTTTTCTTAGGTTTCTTTGTCGATACCACAATGAATTCCATGGATATTACTTCCCACTTCCACTCAGGGATTGGAATTGGTTGCAAAGATCCCACTAGGTATCCGCATTCCACTTTAACCTATTGACATTCCATACAACTAGAAATGTATTCATCGACTTCCTTCTTCATGCCTAGAAAATAATACACCTTCTAGATGGTTGTTGTCATTTTGTGATAACCACGATGACTAGAGTAATGTCTCCAATGGAACTCATTTATTATGAGCTTTTTCAAGTCACCTATGCAAGGTACATACCATCTATCCTTAAAAAGAAACATACTCTCATCAGTGAGCTTGTAGTTCTTTCTGAGTGTTCCTTTTAGTTTTCTCTATAAACTTGCCTTTATATGTTGAAAATGTTCATTGTGTTTTAATGCGTCTTTATTCCTTTCCTTAATGTAAAATTCACCAATACTCGTAGCTACCAAGTGAGAAACTTGTAGAATATTACTAAGTGCATATGATACTCTATTCTCCTTGCCGTTGATATGCTTGATCTCAAATTCAAATTCAGTAATTAGAGCTAACCATTTATCATGTATTACATTTAAATTGGGCTATTCAAACATGTATATCTACCCTCCATGATTTGACATCAGTACAAACATTTTTTCCAAGTAGGTGGTGCCTCCACATCTTTAGCGCTTGTAAATTTGCTGCAATTTTTAAGTCGCGGGTGACATAATATTTTCATGTTCATTTAATTTTGTTGATTAATAATAATATCACATTCCCTTCTTGAATTAGTACTCATCTTGTTCCTTCCTTAAAGGTATATGTTCAAACTAATAAATCCTTCTTTGGATAAGATATTCTTAATATAGGTGCATGCGTGGGAAATTTCCTAAGTTGTTCAAAACTACTTGCTCGTTGTGATGTCTGATGAACTCCATCATTAGACATATTTGGAGGGGTTAATAGTCACCTTTTTTCCTTCTTAGATATATTTTTACTGCATTTTTATTTTTATTTGGGTTTATGATGCTAGTGTAGGTGGTTATTAGGGCTAACATACTCTGAGTGCCTAATATAAGGTTGAGTGCAGAAAATCACGATTTATTAAGAATTTTTATAAATATTTTATCAATAAGACTTGGAGGAGACAACAAGGAGAAATTATAGGAGGATTGTCCACCCTCAAAGGCAGCCGAAGGATCCCAAATATTCTCTCCAACAATTCGAATTCCACAAGTAGCCGAGGGATCCCCAAGGATTCTCTCCAGTAATTAGAATTCCAGAGGCAACCGAGCAACTCAAAGAGGAGAGCACTCAATCTTGGTTTACTTGGATTCCAGTGGACTCAATCACCATTTTATAGGGAGTTTTTGGTAGCTGCCTTGTAGAATAAATAGAGTAGAGCTATATCTAGGAAGAATTAGTCTATCCTAGTCTCAATTCCATTTAGAATTAATGTTGTGAACTATTGAAGCTTTTTGTTTTATTCAGGGATCAAAACTTTTAGAGATGTATGCAATTATTATTTTATGAAATGAGCAGACTGATTTCATTTTATTTATTTAAGTGTAGAGGGCTAGGCTTGTGGGTCAGGGCCCCATCCATGTGCCTCAGATTTTGTGTTGTTATTATCTTTTCCTTTCTGTCAATTAGCTAGTTTTTCTTCTGCCATTAAATTTATATCTGCTTTTGATAAGTTTCATTGCTATTTATTTTCTGTACTAAAATAGTTTTAATTCCTTATACATAGTGAAATAGAGCAAAAACTCCAAAATTGTGGTCAAGTCTCCCCCCTCTCATCTCTGTCAATAGAATTCGAGTAGGCCAGACCTTCCCACAGGCCAAAATTACTTTATGTTCGAGTTCGGGGAAGAATTTTTATTTACCAAGTCCAAGAATTTCCTTCACTGTTTCACCCCACATTTCTGTTTTTTCTCGTGCATGAATCCATATGTGTGCTTAACTTCTGAGCACTATTCTTATGCTTCCATTCCCTTCCTTTACTTCTCACCTTAGCGCCGCACTTACCTTTTTTTCGAACACCCTTAAGCCCTTCAACCTTATTTCTCTGTGTTTCTCCATTCACGGCCGCCTTACCATTTTTACAAAAAACACATGAAAAACCATACAGAACCATCACAAACCCAACCTCTGCCTTTGCTCATCGAGACTCTCGCCACCATACATTGCACTTCACAATCGAAACATTTAACATTTATTTTTAACACTCACCACTTGTTCCTTGTAGTTGCGATATTGCGGAATCGCAAATCACACTTTACACCACTTACCTTTTGCCTTCAAGACTTACTGCTCTCCTTCATCGATTGCTTGCATTATTCCTTCATTCGATTGGTCACCGTCACCGGACTCGTTTTAACGTAAAAACGCTTCAAAACAATCAAAAACCCCAACCTCCACCTTTCTCCTTGAGACTCCTGCCACCGTACATCGCACTTTGCTAATCACAACATTTAACATTTACTTTAACACTTAATGCTTGTTCTTGTGATTGCGATAATGCGACATCGCATATCGCAAATCGCAACTTTTCCCTTTCTTATTTTCACCACCACGTCATTTGCATTGCAAATCACAGCCTGCAACCTTTACCATATCGCAAATCATAACTTTTCCCTTTATTATTTTCACTGCCACATCATTTGCATCACAAATCGCAACCTGCAACCTTTACCATATCACAAATCGCAACTTTTCACTTTCTTATTTTCACTCCCACGTCATCTGCATCATAAATCGCAGCCCGCAACCTTTACCACATCACAAATCGCACTTCACGCATTTTATTTCATTCCATTAAGTCCTTATCGCTATCCATTTAAACTTGCGATATTTATATTTATGACCTACCACGTCACTCGTCGCACTTTGCATGATTTAGTTTATTCTGTTAACTCCTTATTGCTATCCATTTAAACTTGCGAAGTTGCTATTACAACATCACACATCACGGCTTTTGTCCTCCATCGCATTCTGCCATCGCACGTTTGAATTTTTTCAACTCCAAATTCATTTATCACATTATAATAATTTTTTCTATAAATTTTAACCCACTCTTTCGCTTCCAAACCTCGTTCTATGTGTTAAACCCCCCCATTATCCTCTTTTAGCCCTTTTTCTTCCTCTAACCTGAAAATTAACTCTTTTTGGTTAGAATTAAATCATGGATAGTTTAGTTGCATGGATAAGAGCATGGTATATATATCATAGGATAAGTAGAATTCATTTAGCCATTTGGACAAGTTAAGTGTGGTTTAGAATTAGTTTCCTTTCTGTCATTTCTTTCCAGTAATTTACTTTCTAGTTGTTCTGATAATTTAAGAAATAACACATTTTCATAAAGCAGAAGAGGATGATATGAACCGTAATTCATTTGCTGTGTATATAACACTGTCAGCTCAAAGTTTGTATGAACCATGGGTTGATAAAGTAAAGTAGGGCAGCCCTTGGGAGTTGCAACAATCTTGGTGCAATACTAGGTCTCAAAACTTTTTGGCATCGTTGCCAGGGAGGTGTCTAGTATATGTTTTGATTTTGTTTTGGCATTCTTTTATGCTTTCCTTTCTTTTCATGTCATTTCAGAAATATTGAAAAAATACAAAAAGTATCTGACTTTCATGCCTCGTAGGAGTATGAATACTCAAAGACAAATATTACCTAAAACCCCCACATCACCTCATAGCCACTCTTAACTCTTCTTCAGTGGTAGTGAGATTGAACCCCCTATAGGAGAGCCTTTTGAATATTTTGAGGATCCTATTGGGGAAGAAGAAGAAGACCTTGTTTCAACTGAGGGACTTGCTTCACCTATCTTAACCATGGCTGGGACCTAAAGAGCCTTTCCCATAAGAGAGGAAAATGGGGAAACTAAGATGAAAAACATTAGCCTCTCAGCTCTTCCACACTTCCATGGACTTAGCTCTGAGGACTCTGACACATTCATGTTTGAATTTGCTGTTGTCTGTAGGACTTATGACTACACCTCTCATGATCAAAAGTTGAAGCTATTCCCATCCACCCATAAGGATGCAACCATGCGTTGGTTCATGGGTCTGCCTGGGGATAGCATCACTACCTGGGCACAGATGGAAGATACCTTCAGAAGAAAGTACAAATAATACTGTAGGTCCAAGGAACTAAGGATGAGATATTTAGTATGACTCTAGGGACTGATGAATCCCTAGAGGATTATGAAGAGAGGTTTCAATTGAACTATAAGAGATCCAACTATACTCTTTATCCTGACTCACTTAAACTCGTACTTCTTCGAGGGATCAATTAAGAGATGATAGAAACCTTTAATATGTTATCAGGAAGAGATATCTACCAAAAACCCTATGAAACAATCAAAACTATCTTCCGAAACCATTCTAGGGCATTTAGGAAGCAGCGCAAAGCTAGATAAAGTACAATTAATACCCCTTCCTCTTCCACCTTCATAAAAAATGAGATTGGAAACATGCTAGAGGACTTCAAGAGTGACATGTTGCACACCTTTTCTTTTCAAATGGACACAATGCAGGTCAAAAGGAAGTAACAGGAAGTGTAGAGAGCCCTGGCCATATTTTGTCCTAGATGTACTGAGAAACACCCAAGAAATGAATGTCCATTGAATGTCATAGAGGTTTGCTTAGTCTGTGAAGAGAATCATGCCATAGACAAGTGTCCCTCCTTACTTGTACTTAAAGATGTATATCAAGGTGGGGAAACAATGCCAGAGCAACTTTGTTTCATCAACCACAAAAGACCTTAGGGCCCTCGGCCATATCAATAAGGTATGAAAGGTGCACCTCACTCTTACTAATACAACAATCAGAGTGCTCCCATACAAGCATGGTACACCCACACTCCTTCATCTTGGTCTACACCACCTGCTTGGCCTTCAAACCCTTCATATCATCCTCAGCCCGAAAACCAACCAGTTCAGTAGTATGTTCCACAACAACCTCAGTGGAACAATCCATCCCAAGGGTGGAGGACTCACCAAAATCAACTAAATGCCTCTGCCCTAACCTCAACCTCATCTTACTCATGCTGGTCCACCTAGGCTACCTATACCTGCACAGCCCAATCCGAACCAGAAAAAAAGATAGGCACAACAAGCTCCCAGTGGAGAAACATCCCATGCAGCTTATGCTGTGGAGATACAGGAGGTTAATCTCAAGTCGGGAAGAGTACTCCCTGATCAGGAGATCAAGTCATATGCTCAAAAATGAAAGTGATCAAAATAGGTATGAACCTGAGCAACCTGAAAGGTCTCATCGTTGCGATTTCTGCGCCGCAAATGGTTCGAAAAACTGATGTCGTATGAGGAATATATCGTGTTCTGTTCATTTTCCCAAACAACAAAATTTTGGTGACTAGACGCCCAATTAGCTTGCAGTTACAGTCAGTGGAATATTCTTGGAATATTCCATTTTCTTCTAATCCAACAGTATGGCACCATATGGCACATTGTAGGCCATTGGATTTTGATGGTACGAATTCGTTTTCTGGCCGTTGGATGTGATTATGGATGGAGCAATGGTTGAATGACACATGGCAAGCCTACAGGCCGCCATGTGTCCTCACAAGGGTGGAGTAAAATTTTTGTGGAGTCGACAAGGGTCGAACCTGTGACCTCCTGTCTACATGCAAGTCTTCTAGTAATCTACCTGTGGGGTGTTACTTACCCCTATAGGCTACCATATAATCTTATACGTTGTTAAATAATGCGTTGAGGGATTGGGAGGCTAGCCGCGAAGGGCCAACCCCCAATCTCATGTGACCATACACCCAGGACCACAACTTTCATCCTAACCACAACATCAAATTTAAAATTTCGGTAGGTTCCCAACAACTGTTCAAATGGCAGGTTTGCTATGTTTAAATGCAAATTTTTTAATGCTGCAAAACCATAATATAGGTTCCAACATAGTAGGCGTGGGTTTTTATAATGAAACCTCACATGCGAAAAGGTAATGATAAATGCGGTGGTTAAACATTATGGAATTGCGTAACTCCCGGTTCCAACAGTCATTGGTGGAGTTTTAAAACGATTAGCGAAGGTTAAAACGGGGTTGGCATGTGACCACCCCACCACCCCACCACTCACACTCAATGCCATAATAAACTGCTTGAAATATTTGGAGCGCACCCCTAAATATGGGGTTAAACCATTAATTTATCTGCAGTTAACTACCTGTCTCCACATTTAGTGGAGCTTTTCTAGCTGCCATTGGGAAAAATGCATTGGGATGTCAATTTTCGACCAATTTTGGTGAAACAAGAGTCTACCTAGACTAATTTGAGCATTCTGGAGCCATTGGTACAGAGAAAAAAACTATTAGAGGCCTGCAAACATATTTAATTTACAATTTTGAGAATAATGACAAAGAGGGACATGCAATTGGGAGCTGGACCAACAGATGTAGCCAAGGAGGGGTGAATTGCTTCATCATGCCTACTATGTAAAACTTATGTGTGAATGTTTTTCTCTATTATGCACTATTGTTCAGTGTTTTTAAGGCTTATTTACATGCTTAAAGTTCACTAATTCATCTAATTTTCATGGTTACAAATCTCATACCTTAAGAAAACTTATGGAGACAATTTGTACATGTTTATTTAACTCAAAGGACACTTAGCACAACAGAACTAATAAAATCCTTTCAGATCAAGTTGGTATTAGAGCTAAAGTTTTATCTCTGATATTTTTATGTGCAAGGATTTGTTAATTGTTTGCAAGGGTTTTCATTCTTACTAGGCTAAAGCTTAAGAGAGGAGAATGAAAATTAGTGGAAGAAAAAGGTTCTCAAAGTGAGCCACAACAAAGGAGGGCAATATTGCCAAATTCTCCACCACCTAGTTCACCTCCAAGAGAAGCAGAAGCAGCATCAAGCATGCCTCCAAGAGAAGAAGAAACCCATGAAGAGGTGGATCCCAAAGAGGAAGAAAGAGTGTTCAGGAAAGCATTCCTTGACATGACTGGAATGGTGAGAGTCCTTTATCAAGAAAGGAATGAAAGACTAGAAGGAGAAGGATCCAAACTTCACAAGGAAGGTCAGGGATCATCAGGATGTCACAATGATGGAGACAAATGAAAGAAGGGAAATGGAGGAAATGGAGTTAGTGGAAATTCACCATCCTCACCCTCATCATCATCACCCTTTACTTCATCTTCAGTACACTAGTCACACAAGTCAAAGAACACTGGTAAAATTCCTTTTCTAAAACTTGATGTTAAGTTTGAATTGCCAATGTTTAATGGTGAAGTCAATGCTGAAAATATTGATAATTTGATTAGGAAATTGGAGGTTTATTTGAGAATTCATAACCTTCATGATGATGACACCAAAATCCAACTAGCTTCATTGAGGATGGAAGGTGAAACTCTTGTTTGGTGGGAAGCCAAGACAAAGGAGGAGATCAAAAAACATGATAAGATTATTCTATCATGGACTGATTTCATTACTGCAATAAAACAACAATTTTATCCATTAGATCACATGCATAAAGCCATAATGAACTGGCAAAATTTTAGACAATTGAAAGGACAAAATGTACAACACTACACCCAAGAATTTATGAGAAGAGCTCTCTTATTAGGGGTAGATTTACAAAGTCAAGATACTTTTATCAAGTACATATGGGGCTTACATAGCTACCTTAGACATACTGTCCTCATCTTTAATCCTACAAGCCTAGATGAGGTATGTGTTCAAGCTACACATTTAGAAGCTAGAGGGAAAAATAATTTTGAAGAGGGTAGAAACAAGCCTTTTATGGGGAAAAACAAAGAGAAGACCTGAAAAGGAAAAGGAAAAAATAATGCACTTGTCAATAAAGAGGGAGACAAAGTGTTTTGTAAACATTGTTCAAGAGAAGGCCATGAAGAGAAAAACTATTGGAAACTACATCCTGAAAAGAGACCCAAATTTAACAATAACAAAGGGAAGCCGAAAACTGTAGCTACAACTCAACATGACTTAGGAAAAGATTCAAGTGATGAAACTAAAATTACAGCCATGGGATTGAAGAACATTAAGGGGAGAGAAACTGAAACAAAACCCAGTACTAGTACTTCAAACTGTCACATAGAAGCTCCAAATGAAGAAGAGAGAATTGAACTGTTTCATGTGAGGGTCATATCGAAACATACCAAGATTGATACAATGTTTGACAGTGGTTCACAAGTGAATTTAATCTTTGAAGACTTGGTCAAGAAACTTAATATTGAGACCATTCCACATCCAAAACCATATCCACCTGGGTGGATTTGTAAGGATGCAAATTTACAAGTTTCAAAGAAGTGCATATTGCGCTTTGCAAAAACTGCACATTTTGTTGACACAATTGAATTAGATGTTGTTCCGCTTGATATTATAGGTGTTGTGTTGGGCAGTCCTTACTTTAATGATAGGAAAATTATCTTCCATTTCTGTGAGAACAAATACCATTTATTCAAAGATGGAAAGGAGTATACTGTTAGAGCACATCGCAAGAAGACGAATATTGCAATGGTAAATGTTGGATAGGTAAAAAGGTTGGTGAATTCAAGTAATAATTTTGTTCTTATAATGATTAAGCCTAAAGCTAATGTTAATCATGAATCATTTGAAGATTTTGATCCTAAGTTGAAATCAGATTTATATTATGTAGTTGATGCACATCATGAGATGTTTCAGGAGCCAACAGGATTGCCTCCTTAAAGGGAGATTCAACATGAGATTCAGTTTCAACAAGATTTTCCTCTTCCAAACATCGTCATGTATCACATGTAGATAATGGAGATTGCTAAAATAAAGAGGCAAATAAAGGAATTGTTGGACAAGGTACTCATTGAGCCAAGCACTTCGCCATGAGGTTCACCTATAGTCCCGATTCTGAAGAAAGATGGGACTTGGTGCATATGTGTCGGTTTCAAAGCTTTGAACAAGATAATGGTAAAGAATCGACACCCATTCCCAAGGATAGATGATTTTTTAGATCAAATGAAAGAAGAAAAGTATTTCACTAAGTTAGATTTACGAAGTGGATATCATCAAGTAAGAATTGCAGAAAGTGACATATGGAAGACTGCATTCAAAACCAAGCAAGGACTCTTTGAGTGGTTGGTTATTCCATTTGGCTTGTGTAATGCTTCGACGACTTTCATGTGTGTGATGGATAATTTTTTTCGTCCATTTATTGATGAATTTGTGATTTTGTATTTAGATGATATGCTCATTTTCAGCAAAACAAGAGAAGAGCATGTCTTTCATGTAAAGAGGGTACTTGATGTTTTGAAGAAAGTGCAATTATTTCTTGATGGTACTTGTAAGTATGAATTTGGAAAAACTTCTTTGGTTTATTTGGGACACATTTTAGGAGGAGGCGCATTGATAATTGATCCTTATGAAGTGGAAGCCATTGTGAATTGGCCCACTCCCAAATCAGTAACATAGGTAAGAAGTCTTTTAGGCACAACTCAGTATTGGAGAAAGTTTATTGCTAACTTTTCTGCCATAACAACTCTTATGCATGTAGTGACAAGTGTGAAGAAATGCTTCCAATGGGGAAGCAAAAAACAGAAAGCTTTTTAAGCTTTAAAATACAAGATCATTTCAGCTATTTCATTACCAGATTTGAGACAGCCATTCCAGATACAGAGCGATGCTAGTGATTATTCCATGGGCGCAGTACTTTTGCAGCATGGTAAGCCTATCGCTTTTCATTATGAAACATTCAATGGTGTTGTAATGAATTATCCAACATATGACAAAGAGTTGTATGAGTTGGTACAAAGCGTGAACAAGTGGAAACACTACTTGATGGGTAAAGAGACTATTATTCATACCGATCACCAACCGCTACAGTACTTGCAGTCGCAAACAAAATTGCAGCAATCACAGCATTTCAGGTGGATGGGATTTCTTCAACAATCTCACTTGATTATAAGGTACAAGAAAGGTATTTTCAATAAATTTTCTGATACGCTTTCAAGAACAAATATAAGTGCTTCTACTTTGCTTTAAAATGATACTATTGTACATGAGAGTTACATAGAACAGTATGCATCTGATGCTGATTTTAAAGATGTGTATGCTACTTGTAGTGAAGGGAATCAAGTTGATGAAAATTATTATCATTTGCATAAAAATTCGTTGTTTCATTTGGGCAAGTTGTGTATACCATAAGGAGAGAGACTTAGTGTCATGAGAGATTCTAATTCATCTCTTATTGTTGGTCACTTTGGGGTAAGAAAAATAGTGGCGCATCTACAAAGGTATTGTATTGGCCTCGCATGATAGATAGTGTGTCACGTTTTATAAGAGGATGTTCTATGTGTGCAACAAGCAAGCCTAGAAATGGGAAGCTTGGGTTGTACACACCACTATCAATACCATCAAGGCCATGGGAGAGTGTCTCCATGGAATTTGTTGGAGGTCTATCTATGTCAATAAAACAACATGATTATCTTTATGTAGTTGTGGATAGATTCAGTAAAATGTGTATACTTATGCCATGTAAGAAAACCATTACTGTTGAACAAACTGCTGAACTTTATTTTCAACATGTATGGGTTCATTTTGGTTTGCCATCTTCTATTTTTAGTGACAGGGATTCCAGTTTTTTGGGAATTTTTGGTTCAATCTTTGGAAGATGATGGACATAAATTTGAAAAAGAGTACTTCTTTTCATCCGTAAATTGATGGCCAAACCGAGGTGGTGAACAGAACCATTGTGCATCTATTGAGAGGATATTGCAGCAAGAATCCAAAGTTGTGGGATGAAAAACTGCATTACATTCAGCACGCTTACAACCGGGCCAAGCACTCTTCTACAAATACTTCACCTTTTGAAGCCTGCTTTGGGTATTTTCTGAAATCGCCATTAGACTTCATGTATGAGAAGGATGTTGCAATTGATGGGCATAGTGATATTGACAAGGCTTGAAAGTTCATTGAGAAAATTTAGATTATTCATCATCAAGTTCAAGAACAACTTGAGAAGAGTCAAAGCAAGTACAAGGAAAGGCATGACAAACATAGAGTTGATCACAAGTTTTAAGAAGGCGATGAAGTATGGTTGCACATAGGAAAAGAAAGGATGTAAGGAGAAGGTAAAAAGCTCAAGCCTATTCATTATGGTCCATTCAAGATTATTAAACAAGTTGGTAATAATGCATTTCAACTTGAATTGCCTTCATATATGAAAAATTATTCCATTGTTAATGTGGATAATTTACGTTTGTATGAGCCTCCATTGATTGATGATCAAGGGAGTGAAATTCAGCTGCCATCAATAGAATATTTGTCGTCTGAATTTATGGATGAGCTCAAGGAGGATGCCATCCTTGACAGGAGGACACACACTTCTAAAAGGGGAAGTGTCAATTATCTTTGGATTGGGCTCAAGGGCAGAAAACCAAGTAAGGCAAGATGGACGGAGGTAGAAAAGGTGAGGGAGTTGTTACCTCATTTTCTGAACAAGTGATTAAATTCTTTTGGGGTCCAAAAGCTTCCCAATGGGGAGTGTGATCAGGAGATCAAGTCATATGCTAAAAAATGAAAGTGATCGAAACAGGTCTAAACCTAAGCGTCTGGAAAGGTCTCGTCGCAGCGATTCCGATGCCGCGAATGGTTCCAAAAATCGATGTCGTATGAGGAATATATCGCATTCTGTTCATTTTCCCAAATATCAAAATTTTGGTCGCTGGATGCCCAATCAGCTTCCTGGTACAGTCAGCAGAATATTCTTGGAATATTCCATTTTCTTCTGAGCCAACGGTATGGCACCACATGGCACATTGTGGGCCGTTGGATGTTGATGGTACGAATTTTTTTTCTGGCCACTGGATGTGATTATGGATGGACCAATGGTTGAGAAACACGTGGCAAGCCCGCAGGATGCCACGTGTCCTCACAAGGGTGGAGTAAAATTTTTGTGGAGTCGACAGGGGTCAAATCCACGACCTCTTGTTCGTACGCAAGTATTCTTACCAATCTTCTTTCATGGTGCTACTTACCCATATAGGCCACCATACATACTTATACATTGTTAAAGAATGCATTGAGGGCTTGGGAGTCTAGCCTCAAAGGGCCAACCCCCCCTCTCACATGAACATATGCCCAGGAGCATGGATTTCGTCCTAACCATAGCATCAAATTTAAACCACCAACAGGTTCCCAACGACTGCTCACATGGCGGGTTTGCTATGTTTAAACGTGAAGGTTTTAATGTTGTTGAACCATACTCCACGTTCCAACATAGCTAGCATGGATTTGTCTAATAGACATTCACATGCGAAAGGGTAATGATAAATGTGATGGTTAAACATTATGGAACCTTGTAACTCCCAGTTCTAATAGTCATTAGTAGATTTTTAAAACGGTTAACGGAGGTTACGGCGGGGGTGGCATGTGACCACCTCGCCACTCACACTTAATGCCACACTAAACTGGTCTACAAATTTGGAGCGCGCCCCTAAATTTGGGGTTAAACCACTAATTTATCTGCAGTTAACTACCTGTCTCCACATTTAGTGGAGCTTTTCTAGCTGTCATTGGGAAAAATGCATTAGGAGGTCAATTTTTGACCAATTTTGGTGAAACAATATTCTACCTAGAATAATTTGAGCATTATGGAGCCATTGGTTCAAAGAAAATAGCCATTAGAGGCCTGTAAACATATGTAATTTACAATTTTGAGCATAATGAGAAAGAGGGACATGTCATTGGGAGCTGGACCAACAGATGTAGCCCAGGATGGGTGAAATGCTTCATCATGCCTACTATGTAAAAGTTATGTGTGAATGTTTTTCTCTATTATGCACTGCTATTCAGTGTTTTTAAGGCTTATTTACATGCTTAAAGTTCACTAATTCATCAATTTTCATGGTTAAAAATCTCATACCTTAAGCAAAATTATGGAGACAATTTGTACATGTTTATTTAATTGAAAGGACACTTAGCACAACAAAACTAATAAACTCCTTTCAGATCACTCCCAAAAAGCTATCCCCCATCTCCACCTGTAGAGGTTGAGGAGGAAAAAGAAGAAGATAAAACTCAGATCCAACAACCTCCTTTTCCTGAGTGCTCGATCCACCCTAGTCAGCACACCCTAGAGGAGACTAAACTCCTGGGAAAATTGGAAAATTTGTGTGTAAATATACCAATTATCTAGGCCATTAAGGATGTCCCTATCTACAATAGGCCCATAAAATAAAAGTGCTTCAATAAACCTGGAAAGAGGAAGAGAGATACCCCCACCATCAATGTGGTAGAACAACTGTCTAACCTGATGTTGGGGAAGGTGATATTTCCAAAATACCTAGACCCTGATACTCCAGTTGTTGATGCACATATAGATGGTGTCATAGTCCCCAACACTATGATTGATTTAGGGGCTACCATCAATATCATGACCAAGGAAACTATGTTGAAACTTAATCTCCAAGGGACTTTGAGGAAACCACAACAATTCTACAACTTGCAGATTGGTCCACAGTAACTCTGGAAGCAATTGTTCAGGATGTTATGGTTACCATTGACTCTTGGGAGTATTCTACATATTTCCTGGTCCCGCAGCCCAAAAACATGTTTAATGGTTATCCTCTCATCTTAGGGAGACTTTGGTTAGCCACTTCAGACACTTATATTAGTTGTCGGACCAGAATCAAGACTATAAAAAATGGGACTTTGTCTAAATAGCTAGTGTTATATCCTCCAACCCAACCTTCCATTGATCATGATCTCCCTATATGGTTGGAGGATGAAAATATGAGTTATATAACACTGCCCCTATGTGTACCATAGATGTTGTCCTTAGAGGGGGGAAGCTTGATGAAGATGACCTCATCGACCATGCCATTCAAAACCAGTCCTCCACTCACACTGCTATTGAAACCCTAGTTAAAGATTCTGAAAGCCAACCTTGGATGGAAGTGCAATGAGTTGAGACAACCTCTGAAACCACCAATGCTGTTGAGTTTGGCCCATAAAAATATCTAAAAATCAACCCAAACCTCTCAAATGAAGAATAGAAGCATCTATGCCAACTTTTGAAAGAAAATATTGAAGCATTTGCTTGGGATTATAAGGACATGAAAGGGGTGCATCCTACATTATGTATACATCACATTTACATCAAATAAGGATGTAAGCCTATGATACAACCCCAAAGAAGAATGAACTCGACTCTAAAGGACATAGTCAAAGAAGAGTTGCAAAAAATATTGGATGTGGGGTTCATATATCCTATATCCAACAGTGAGTGGGTATCTCCTCTTGTCCTAGTCCCAAAGAAGAATGTGAAGTGGAGAATTTTTGTTGATTATCGAGAACTTAACAAAGCTACCAAGAAAGATCATTTCCCTTTGCCCTTTATAGACCAAGTCATGGATGGCCTTGCAGTGAAGAAGTTCTTTTCCCTCTTAGATGGGTTCAGTGGGTACAACAGATTCAACTCAGCCCTGAAGACCAAGATTAGACTACTTTCACCTGCCCTTGGGGTAATTTTTCTTATAGAGTCCTACCCTTTGGGTTATGAAATGCCCCGACCACCTTCCAAAGGGTTGTCCTGAGCATATTTTCTGAGTTAGTCCACGACTCTATCAAAATCCACATGGATGATCTCACACCATATGGGGATGACTTCCAGGAATATCTCTCCAATTTGGGTAAAGCACTAAGAAGGTGCATTGAGACACATCTCTCCTTGAGCCTAGAAAAGTGTGAATTCCTGAAGAAAGCAAGGGTTGTATTAGGACACTCCATATCCCAAGAAGGAATATAGGTAGACCTGAACAAAATCACTATCATCAAAAGGGTACATACTGCTCAAAAGAAAAAATATGTCAGGAGTTTCTTAGGCTCAGCTGGTTACCATAGAAGGTTCATCAAATATTTCAGCAAGATGGCTTCGCCATTGTTTGGGTTATTGGCCAAATATTTTGATTTTATTTGGTCTGGTCCTTGTCAAGAGGCTTTTGAGCTCATTATGAAGCAGTTGACTACTGCCCCCATCCTCTAAGGTCCAAATTGGACTTTGCCCTTGCACATCCACACTGATGCATCTGACAAAGTTATAGGGGTAGTATTAGGACAATTAGAGGAAAAAATCCCTTATGCCATTTATCTCATCAGCAAGAGTTTTTCCAAAGCCGAGTTGAATTATACTGTTACTAAGAAGGATATTTTCACCATTTTCCATTCATTGAACAAAATCAGGAATTATGTCACTGGATATCAGACCTTTTTTCACACTGGCCATGCAACCATCAAGTATTTTATGAATAAACTGGATGCTAATGCTAGAATAATTAGATGGTTGTTACTTTTGTAGCAATTTGATTTGACTATTATTGATAAACCTGGAAAGGAAAATATTGTTGCAGATTTTTTGTCCAAGTTAGTTCTCCATACAGGTGAAAAAGGAATGGTGGATGACCAGCTGCCATATGAGCACCTCTTTCCCATATCAGCACTATCACCATGGTTTGTTGATATAGCCAACTACTTCACTGCTGGAAGACTCCCTCCTAATATTTCATTAGGGAGAGAAGAAGAATCATCAGAAAAAGTGCCCCTTTAACATGGATTGGGGGGAATCTCTTCAAGCTAGGCCCTAATCAAATCCTAAGAAGATGTGTGAGGGAGGAAGAATTTTTTATATCTTCTATGAATGTCACGATAGCCCATGTGGAGGCCACTTTGCTGCAAAGAGAACTGTTGACAAATTTTTGCAGGCGGGTTACTATTGGCCTACCCTTCACCAAGATTCCAAAAGATACACGAGCATGTGTGACCAGTGCCAAAGGACAGGGAAACCCACACAAAGTGATGAAATTACACCCTCAAGTGGCTCTTGAGCCATTTGACAAGTGGGGCATAGACTTTGTTGGACCCATCGATCCACCATCTGGACAAAAGAAGCATATCATAGTCTGCACTGATTACCTAACAAAGTGGGTTGAAGCAATAGCAGTAAGGGTAGAAACCGAAGAAAAACTAGCAAAATTTATAAGGGAGAATGTGTTTTACAAATTTGGATATCCCAGAGAAATAGTCACTGATTAGGGATCACAATTTACCTCTCACCTCATTGAGAATATTTTGAGGAAGCACAAGATTAAGCATAGAACTTCTACCTCCTATCACCCTCAAGAGAATGGCCAAGTAGAAGTAAATAATAGAGCTTTAGAGAGCATCCTCACCAAGGTTGTGAGTAGAGGTAGAAAATATTGGGTAGATAGATTGGTAGAAGCTACTTGGGCCTACAACACCACTTGGAAGACAACAACATGATTCACTCATAAAATAGTCTATTGTAAGAAATCTACACTTTCAGTTGAGTTTAAATTCAATACTTTAAGAATGGAAGATGAATTAAATATAGATCTAAAAAATTCCCAAAAACATAGGTTTCTACAACTAAATGGTTTGTATGAGTTAAGAATGCAAGCACTTCTTGACATAGAGGTATTTCAACTGCAAAGGAAGGTATGGCATGACAAGAACATCAAATAAAAGACCTTCCAAGAAGGATATTGGGCACTGTTGTATAATTCAAGGTTTAAATACTTCAAAGGAAAGATGATGAAAAGATGGTTGGGGCCTTACACAGTGGATAAAATCTTTGATAATGGCATAGTTAAAATCAGGACCATAGATGAGGAAGTGATCCTCTTGCTTGTCAATGGTCACAGACTTAAAATTTACAAGAAGCATTTGTCAAGAGAAGAATTCATTAATTCAATAAGTAGAGAGGTGTATGTGATGGGAAACTCCATAATTTCCCACACCTTCTGAAATAAAAAAGAAAAAATAAAAAAAAGGATAATCTTGTGGGTTGAAAACATCGATGGAGGCAGCTCACTTGCTCAAAAAAAAAATTGGAAAAAAAATAAAATAAAGATCCATGGGTGAAAACCTCCCTGAGGTGCCCAAGGTAAGTTTGTGGGTTTAAAAACTCCATGGAGGCAGCCCACTTTCTTTCAGAAAATGAAAAAAAGAGAAAAATAACAAAACCAAAAAATGCATCTACATCAATGTGTTTTTCTGTGTTTGCTATTTTGCAGGTTGTTAATGGTTTCTGGAAAAAATAGGGAAGCATTAATATTATTTTCCCTTCTTCTATATTTCTATCCATCCCATCATTCACTCCATTCATCTTAATAACTTCCTTCATCACCTCCATACACCACACTCCTCCATACCTAAGCACAATTTAGCAAGAGAAGCAACACACAAATAGACTGCTACAAACATCAGGAAGTTCCTTCAAAAACAAAGTTGTTCATGGACTGCCAAGAAGAACAATGAGGGAAGTTGCATAACAGACTACAGGAGAATGAGAATTCCACCCATGGCATCTCAAGCACCCCACATGACATCGACAGTAGAGATAAATAATAGAAAAATATTAGCAGCTCATTCAAGAAGCTGCTTCTTCAACAAGCTGCTCACTCAGAGAACAGGAATATGGTGAAGAACGTATCATCTAAAAAATATTATCTCAAACCTCCAACTCCTGCAACCACCTTGGAAACAACAAGTAAACTCAATTTTAAGCTCTCACCCTTTGCTATGCATTCATTATAGCTAGAAATAATTAATTTGCAGACTTAGAGTTTGAGGGGTAGAAAGGTGGCCAATTAACTCAACCACCAATGTGAGGTATGGATGGAATAAAACTGGGAGTATACACCATCTCAACATGCAAAAGAAACATTTTAAATCAATTGAGTAAAGGAGAACGAGTGGAGGAAAACACATAGTCCATCTTGAATTAATAGGGAGGAGGAACCAATTGTCTACGACAGAACTGGAACTGAGCGGCGTTATATTGGAACTCCAAATTTAGTTGCGTCATCTAATAAAAGGAGATGACATCTCATCAAAACCAGTGAATTTTCAATTTTAAGGGTATAGGACCGACGAAAGCACGCAAAGCTTGAAGAAGAAGAAGAATAACCAGAAAGAAAAAAATAAAGAAGAATCTTGGGGTAGAACCAGAAGAAACAAGAAGAACCAGAAGAAGAGGAGGAAGAACCAACAGAAACAAGAAGAACCAGAAGAAGAAGAGAGAGAGAAAAAGGGCCAAAGAAAAAAAAGAGAGATGGCCATAGAAGTCATAGAGATAGCAGAAAGTGGGCGAGACACAGACTCACAATCCAGCGTCACATCCTCTCACTACAAAAAGATAATTATCACCATGGCTGCTCTTAGCTAAAAAAAAAAAGCATACCTCTAGGTATTCTGGAGCTAAAAAGAATCATAGAAAGCCAGAAAATTCTCCCATAAGCCCAATCATCAGTGAAGAATCACCAAGGGGGGATGAAAGAATAGAAGAAATATTTCTAAAGGAGTAGCTGGAGAAGGAACATGCAAAGAATGTAGCACTAAAGGATAAATTGTAGAAAAAAGATAAAGTAGCCACCATGACAGATGTATTCATAGAAGCCCTTCAACACAGATTCCCCTCTGACTCATATTCTATGTAACTCAACAAACAATTTCTTATGTTTCAAATCAACACTCTAGCCTCCCATGGATCACTCCCTTTCCAAGATTGTAGGAAATTCATGAAATCTACAAGAAAGCCAACATAGTTGATCAGGAAAATATGGCAGAGTTTTATATGCATAAATTTGTGTTGACAAATATGGAGATTTGGGACCCCAATCCTACAATGGGGGATATGCAGTTAATGGCTCTAGCATCTTGGATGGTGAATGAGGACAATAAAGACAAAGAGATATGGAAGGTCATGGGAAGAAGAAATAGAGAACCCTTATATCTCAGACCATAAGTGTCCAGCAAAAGAGGAGTCATCATTAACCATCGAGATATTGAAAAGGACCCTACACTGGTTGAAAGCTACCTTCAGAGTCAAAACTAGGTGATAGGCCACTTTGATGATGTTTCTAGGCAGATAGAAGAGGAGTGCATTATGGCCATCCAGAGGAGATGGAACGACCTCCCACATAGCCTCAAGAACGGGTAGTATCATACTTCAAAAATACTGAGGGTTGCATTGGAAAGGGCACCATTATACAAGAGGGAAATGTACGCAAAAATATCCGATGGTTGGGACTGCAGCTCAGCGCACCTTTGATACTGGCACTGAATGATGAAGATGAAATAAATGCATAAGATAGAGAATGGGAGAATGTAGAAAAGAATGATGGATTTTACACCCCTGGGGAAACTCCCACACTTCTTCCTCAGGAAACTAGGGGGGTTGTCAAAGCTTTGAAGGAAATGGAGGAGGAGGATCGGTTGCTCAGAGAACGAGCAACCATTCAGTAGGGGGGTGATTATGAGCTCCATTATTAGACATATTTGGAGGGGTTAATAGTCACCTTTTTTCCTTCTTAGATCTCTTTTTCTTTCATTTTTGTTATTATTTCGGTTTATGATGCTAGTATAGGTGGTGATTACGACAAACATACTCTGAGTGCCTGATATAAGGTTGAGTGTAGAAAATCATGATTTATTAAGTATTTTTATTAAGATTTTATCACAAAGACTTGGAGGATACAACAAAGAGAAATTATAGGAGGATTTTCCACCCTCAAAGGTAGTCGAAGGATCCCAAATATTCTCTCCAGCAATTTGAATTCCACAAGCAACCGAAGAATCCCCAAGGATTATCTCTAGGAATTCGAATTTTAGAGGAAGCAGAGCAACTCAAAGAGGAGAGCACTCAATATTGGTTTACTTGGAGTCGAGTGGAATCAATCACCATTTTCTAGGGAGTTATCGGTAGCTTCCCTGTAGAATAAATAGAGCAGAGCTAGAGCTAGGAAGAGTTAGTCTATCCTAGTCTCGATTCCATTCGGAATTATTTTTGTGAACTATTGAAGCTTTTTGTTTTATTCAGGGACCGAAACTTTCAGATATGTATGTAGTTATTATTTTATGAAATGAGTATACTAAAGTCATTTGATTCATTTAGGTGCAGAGGGCTAGGCTTGTGGGTTAGGGCCCAATCCATGTGCCTTAGCTTCTCTGTCGTTATTATCTTTTCCTTTCTTTAATTTAGCTAGTTTTTCTTCTTCCATTGAAGCTAGATTTGCTTTTTATAAGTTTCATTGCTATTTAGTTCTTGTGCTACTGTAGTTTTAATTGCTTATTCATAGTGAAATAGAGGAAAAAATCCAAAATTGTGGTCAAGTCTCCCCCGTCTCATCTCTGTCAAAAGAGTTCGAGTAGGGAAGACCTTCCCACAGGCCAAAATTGCTTTATGTTCGAGTTCGGGGAAGAATTTGTATTTACCAAGTCCAAGCCTTTCCTTCACTATTTCACCTCGCATTTTTGTTGTTTCCCATTCATGAATCCACAGGTGTCCTTCACTTCTGAGCACTACTCTTACGCTTCCATTCCCTTCCTTTACTTCTCACCTTAGCACTGCACTTACCTTTTTTTCAAACACCCTTAAGCACTTAAGCCTCATTTCTCTGTGTTTCTCTGTTCATGGCTGCCTTACCCTTTTTACGAAAAACACGTGAAAAACCATACAGAACCACCTCAAACCCAACCTTTGCCTTTTCTCCTCGAGAATCCTGCCACTGTACATTGCACTTAGCAATCAAAAAATTTAACATTTACCTTTAACACTTACCACTCGTTCCTTGCGATTGCGATATTTCAAAATCACAAATTGCACTTCGCACCGCTTGCCTTTTTCCTTGAAGACTTAGCTCTCTCCTTCGCCGATTTCCTACCTTATTCCTTCGTTTTAGTGGTCATCATTGCCAAACTCGTTTTAACGCAAAAATACTTGAAAACCTTTGAAAAACCCAACCTCTGCCTTCCTCCTCAAGACTCCTGCCACCGTACATCACACTTTACAAATCACAACATTTAACGTTTACTTTAACACTTATCGCTTGTTCTTGTGATTGTGATATTACGACATCACATATCTCAAATCACAAATTTTCTCTTTCTTCTTTTCACCGCCACATAATTTGCATCACAAATCGTAGCCCACAACGTTTACCATATCACAAATCGGAACTTTTCCCTTTCTTCATTTCACCGCCATGTCATCTGCATTGCAAATCGCAGCCCGCAACCTTTACCGCATTACAAATCACACTTCAGACATTTTAGTTCATTTCGTTAAGTCCTTACCTTTATCCATTTAAACTTGCAATATTGCGATTTCCGAGCCGCCACTTCACTCGTTGCACTTCACACTTCGCATGATTTAGTTTATTCCATTAATTCCTTATTTCTATCCATTTAAACTTGCGAAGTTGCAATTGTGACATCATACATCACGTCTTTTGTCCTCCATCAATTGCACTTTTGAGTTCTATCCACTCCAAAGTCATTTCTCACGTTATAATAATTTTTTCTAAGGGTTTAATCCCCTCTTTTGGTTTCCAAACCTCGTTCCATGTGTTAAACCCCCCCATTAGCCTATTTTATCCCTTTTTCTTCCTCTAAGATGCAAATTAACTCTTTTTAGTCAAAATTAAGTCACGGATAGTTTAGTTGCATGGATAAGAGCATGATAGATAGATCATAGGATAAGTAGAATGCATTTGGCTATTTGGCCAAGTTAAGTGTGGTTTAGAATTATTTTCCTTTCTGCCATTTATTTTCAGCAAGTTAGCTTAGTTTCTTTTTCAGTCATTTCCCTTTCTGCCAATTAAATTAGTATCATTCTTGTCATTTATTTTCAACACTTTAGTTTAATTTCCTTTCTGTCATTTCATTCCAGTAACTTACTTTCTAGTTGTTCTTATAATCTAAGAAATAGCACCCTTTTGTAAAGGAGAAGAGGATGAAATGAACAAAATGCATATGTTGTGTATATAGAATTGTCACCTCAAAGTTTGTACGAACCCTGGGTTGATAAAGTAAAGTAGGGAAGCCCTTGGGAGTTGTAACACTCTTGGTGCAATACCAGGGCTCACCAATGTCCATTGGGATTTAACTCCTTTCATCGGAAAATCTATGATTGGATGTCCGAACTTTGAGAAATATTGCATGATTTTCTTCTAATATCTGGCCAATCCCATGAAGGATAAAAATTCCATGACATTGGAAGTAGTAGGTCACTCCAATATGGCCTTGATGTTTTTGGTATCCACAAAAAAACCTTCCTTTGAGATTACATGCCCCATGTATTAAAATTGTGACTTAAATAATTCACATTTTCTCAGTTTGACATACAATTTGTTTTATCTAAACAAATACAGTGCTACTTTCAAGTGCTCTTCATGTGCTTCTCTTATTTTTTAGTAAAATAGGGTATCAACTGAAAACACTGGGACACATTTGTCCAATTAATAACCAAATACATTATTCATCAATCACATAAATGTGGTTGGGGAATTTGTAAGCCTGAATGTTACCACCACAAACTTGTAGTTACCGTACCACATAATAAATTCTATCTTATTAATATATTTGTATTTAATTCTAGCTTGATGGAATTCAAGCCTTAAATATATTTTGGAAAATATTGTTTATCCTCTTAGTTTGTCAAATAATTCATCAATCCTTGGTAGTGGGTATTCTTTCTTCACTGTTTCTTTGTTTAATTTTTGTTAATAAATACACAAAAGTGGTATGCCATACTTCTTCTTCACAAATAATGTTAAGGCTCCCCAAACCAAAACATTGGGTCTAATATACTATTTTTTTCAGCATATCCTTCAGCTATAGCTTTGATTCTACTAGCTCTAGCGTGCTCATATGATATATGGTCTTAGAAACTAGTACCGAACTAGGAATTAGTTCAATGGAAAAGTTGGAGAGAGAACCCGAGTATTTCTTTCGGAAATACATCATTATATTTTTTTAAGATAGGATGATACTTGAGTCTAGATTTGTTACATTGAATCTTCCTGATTGAAATATGTTTTCTCTTTCCTTTCAATATATTTCATCTTCGTTCATCACCGAGGCACTCAAGTGATTTATTATAATAGTCCACTTTGGTTTTGTGGGCTACCATCCGGTCCATGGCAACTAAATTATCGTATGAAACCAATGGAAGTATATTGAGATTCGTTGTTGTGTGGATGTTGTCTAGTTATAAGTGCCATGAATTGTTAGGTCCTTATATTACTAGTATAGTCCTTTATTCTTGTTAGTGTAATCCCATTATTGTTATTGTTGTACACCTGTAACCCCCATATTGCTATTATTTTTCCCTTAAATTATTATTGTTAGGTTGGATAGGATTACATTGTGGCCCTATGGACTCCTATATATAGAAAGGAGTTTTTTTCGTTTGTATCATCGAAGAATTGTTCATTTATGTAATGTATTGGAGGTTTCCCCCTCGAAGAAGCTTATTTCTAAGGCATTGATCTCTCTTTTCTTCTATTTTTAGAGTTGGTCTCATAACATGAATCCACAAATATTGTCACTCTCTTCTTAGCTCCCATGGCTAGCTGGACTGACCAAGACTTAGCATGTGATTCCTTTTGCAAGGCACAAGATTTTGCAAATTTTGGACTAATATAAATAAAAGTAGAACCTGGATCAATTAAAATTGATACCAATTGGTTAATGACCATACCTTTCATTTCGATAATAGAATATTGACAATATAATTTCCATTTATCCAACACTGCATAAATTTAAGGTACATTATGAGCTACATTATGCATTAATTTTTCGTCTTGCACATTGTACAACATTTTATCATTTTACTCATGTTGGTGTGGATTTTCCCTTTGCAGGTTGCTTCCTCCACATGTCAAAAACTAAATGGGTACTTTATTGAATCCCTCGACCTCTTCTCTCATTGGTGTAGTGGGTTGATCTCAAATGGTACTAGGGAAAGTGTGTTGGAATTCACCTTGGTAGAAGTGGTGAACTTACTACTTCCCCCCATCTTCCTATTCCCAAAGGGTTTTTACCCCTTTCCTTTAAAATGTGCCATGTCCTTCCTCTTACAATTTATTCATAACGTAACCTTATGCTTAGAATGATCACAATAGTACTTAGCCTTATGGATCATGTCCTCTAACTTTATTGTCTCATCAAATTCAATCCCATATCATTAAGCTTATGTTAACCTAATGAGGTAGCCTTGAATATTCACTTTCTCATCTTTGATGTATGGAAAATACCATGAAAGTTCTATGATTCTAGTGGTGTATTCATCTGTGATAAGTTTCCCTAGCTTCTGGTCATGGAATTAGTTAACTTCATTGTTATATTACGCTAGCCTTCATTCTTTTAGAGTATTTGTGTTCTTTGAAGTATTTCTTCATTCCCAATAGCTAAGCTTCTTCCGCTTTAGCCTTCTTATTTTATCCATAAAAGGTGGGAGGCTTTTCATTCTTGAACTCCTATAGCACTAAAAGTTTCTCACTCCTTCTCTAACTATGGTGTCTTATAGTTGCAACAAATGTTGACTAGTCATGAGTTCTATTCTTTATTTCTGGGCTACTAAGTGGGGTTTATTCCCTCATTTTTTTTTCAATCGTCCTCTTATTTCTTTTCCTTAACTTACTTCCTTATCCTCTATTAGTCTCCAATCCATGTTTCCATAATTTCGATGGAATTTAATTGGATTTGTGTTTCCAAGATAGTTGGCACCAAGCTTTTGTTATTTATTACTTTGAAAATATGACAAACTATGTAAAATTATTACATTCATATTTGCTTCCTTCTCTTTGTGCTCTGATAATATTTTCATTGTATTCTTTACAACATCTCAATTTAAGCTTCAATCTCTTGAGACTTTCCATCGAGTCAGGGGAATTCTCCTTCGACCTCTTCCCAATTGATTCCTCTTCCTAATTATGTTGGGATATATTTTTATTGTAATACATCATTCTGGGATTCATCCTTTTCATTTTGGCTAGAAATTTTGTTTTCTTATATGTTGTCACACATAGAGATAATTATTAGTTAAATATGGCATGGATATAGTAATTTATTTCCTTATTCTAACAACAATAAGTATGTTTACCTAAAGCTAATCACAAAATTCAAAATTTATGTTAATCACATAGAATAAAATATATGTAAGCATTATATCAAGGTTATCAACCACATCAACTATAAATCCAAAGAAAAATTAGCATATGCATTAACGAAACTATTATATTAAATTTTATTTGTGAACCTTTTTTTCAAGTCTAGTGTTGAACCTAAGCTCTAATACCACTATGTGGCACTCCTTCCCACACCCTTGTAATATCTCAGCTATGGAAGGTGTTACTTGATGATTTTACATAATATACAAGGCCAATTATGATGGCATCACAAAATTATATTTTCCCCAACTTCTTGAAATATTAAAACTGATACTAGCATCTTGTTTCGCTCGTCGACAAATTTTGGTGATATAAATTTTATATCAATCTGAATCCTTCATTGAAATTTATGCCTTCCTAAAGTTTGACTAATCATGTTAGGCCACATTTCCATGGGGCTTCCATGTGACATCCATGGGGCATCCCCATGGCATTTCACGTCATCATAGCATACATCCTCATCATCAAGGTATTGCCTCATGGAATCCACATGTAGTCCATGTGGCACTGCCACATAATCATAGTATAGGTCCATGTCGTTCTTGGTTTCTACATGGAATTTGTGTGGAAAGTGAAATATTGTCTCGGGCACAAGGCCTACATGGAATCCTCATTGTGTTTTTTGGGTTTTCCCTATTTTAGGAATTTTTCATCAAGTTCTAATCTTGGTGAATCCTCTGGACCATGTCATTCCAAACCAGAGAAAGCCTATTTACCCTCCTCGGTTTCCCATCTCAACAAGGGGTATACAATGCTAACCCTCCCATCAGTGAGTGGTCTGTGGTGGATAAATTTCCACATTATAAAAAAGGCTAGCTCAATCAAATCTTGTGACCTCTTTTCAACAAGTAACATCCCCAAGAAATCAATAATGGGTGGTGAGTAGTAGCCAGAATTCCTGCTAGAACCATGGCTGGGTCCTCCAACCCTTATCTCATATTTCCAACAAGGTTACATCCGTAACCACTCAGTGGTGGGTGGTGGTTGATGTTAAGGCCCCATGTGGCCACTACCATGTGGACTTGGCATGGGGATCATTAGGTCCTTTCCTACAATGTTTTGTAGGTGTTCCCCATTATAACAATTCTATACCAAGTCCTAATCCCGAAGGAATATGCAAACCCGTGTCAATTTTCTCCATTACTTATAAGTTTCAAACTGGGAAATGAGAGGAAAGTGGTGGTAGGGGGTTTCACTTTAAAACCTTGGTTGGTCATTATTTTTCCCATTGACACACTCAAAGGAGAATATATTATGCATTAGTCATGGTCTCGAGAGGTAGGTGGTCAACTGCGTAGTTTGGTTATGTTGGGGCTTGGCTCTACCAACACACACTCGTTGTTGGCCCACTCATATGTAAGAAATTATGAGTTATATCTCTTTCATGATTTAAATCACAAAATTATGGGCTATGTAACTAGGTTATAAAATGGAAAGGTTACCTTTTCCTAATCCTGACTCTCTCTAGTCTTGAGGTGAATTACAACTTGAGAGTCTAGAATTGAATCATGAGCCCCACTAGCCTAACCCATCATGTTAACAACCATTCTCTGTAAAATCTGACCCACTTAACCATGTCATCATAGTCCCACCCTGATTAGGTGCTCAAAATTATACTAAAAAATGAAATTTGTTGGAATTGTGTGGAACCTAAAAAACCATGTAGACCTCGTCATTCTCAATCTGGCACAACTCGTTTCATGGAGAATCGACACAGTATGCTCCCAGAATCATGTTCTGTTCATTTTCCCAAGTAGATGGATTGTCACAAAAATAGAGCAGCAGTGCATGGTCAGAAGTTTGTACTGCCGACATGGAAGTTTGACTGGGTTGTTGAGGTGGCAGGATGTATGTGCGGTGATTAGGTTTCCTACAATGAATCAGGTGGTGGAAAGTGGCACTTCATCATTTGTTTGAGGTGGCAGATTTTTATTGGCTCATTGGGCTTCATGGTGGCCAATCATAGGCTACCACGTGGTAGCTCGAGGGCCACCAAAATTTTGTATGGAGGTTAGAATAGAGGCACTGGGGATTGAACCTGCGACCTCCAACAAACCAACCAAATGACATACCATTGCACCATTGCATTGAGTCTTAATATGTTTTGGTTTCGAAATGGTTTTGTTATGACCATAGTTCCAGAATGGGGAATGGGGTCAGTGTCTAGCCCCAGTCGTGGTCACTGCACCTAGTGGTGGGACCATGGGCGATAGGCTAGCCTCGCATCCCCACTAACCGCAACATGTAATTCCAAGAAAACCATTCCATGTGACTAGAGGTCTAACTGCCAGCAAGGAGTTAGATAACCATAACATTTACCATCGAGTGTTGAGATATGACCACTAGAAAGGAACTGCGCAGTTATGTTAACAGTCATCGCCAATGACAACCATCGGGTGCCAATGTCACTGCAAATTCCTCCCAGTTAAGTTGGTGGTTATCGGAATGGGCGGAGTGGGAATTAAGAACTTGACCCACAGTCCCATGCGCGCCCCACGTGACCAAACTTTTAGAATTGAGGGCATACTGGGAAATTTAACGCGCCTACAAATTTGGTCAATTTTCTGCAAATTTGGCACTCATTTATCTCATTCTAGGGTGGATTTATATGATGGTGGCCAGATTTGGTGGAATTTATGGGGCGAATAGTGCCAAAACTTGGGGAGACCATAACTTACTCAGTTTTTGACCAATTTCGAGTCATAAAAAGGCTAAACAGACATTTTTAGGCATTTTGGAGATGATGGAACAGGTTTTGAGGCCATTTGAGCACTGTAAATGTATGTAATCACTATTTTGAACATAATGAAAGAGGTCCAGGTCATTGGAAGCTGGACCAAGGAGACGTAGCCCAGGAGGGGTGAAATACTTCATCAATTGTTGTTGTGTGGTTATTTTTATGGTGTATTTGTCTCTGTTTTTGCTATTTTAGAGTTTAATTCATGCTTTATGTGTGTAAAATTTTAACATAAAGGAATTCAAAAACTCAGTTTTTAAACACTTGTAATTAGCAAACCCTCAAGCCCAATTTTATTAAGATCACATACATATCAATTTTGGTATCATAGCTTTGGTTTATTTGATGCTGTGGGGATTATATTTTTTGCAAGTGTATGTGATGCTTACAAGGTTGAAGCACAAGATAGGAGAAGGAAAACTTGTGGTTGCAAGTCCTCAAGTTAGGTCAAGGACAAGGAGAGCAAGTTTGCCACAATGTCCACCACAAATTCTTTCTCAAATTGCAGGTGAAGCTTCAACAAGTATGTCACATGAAGAAGAGCCTAATAATATGTCAGAGGATGAAAAATCCTTCAGGAGAGAATTATTTGATATGACAAGAATGGTGAAATTCCTCTATGAGGAGAGAAGAACAAGGATGCAAGGTGAGAGCTCCAATTCTCCAAAGGGAGGAAATTCTTCAAAAGGAGAAGGAGTAGATGGAGACAAGCCTCCAGAAGGTAATGGGAGTGGTGATAAACCACCTTTGACACCACCATTCTCCTCACCACCATCCTAACCACCATATTCACCTTCATCTTCTTCCTCTTCCAACCATTGTTACTCAAACACCTCCATATACACCAAGGGTGCATGGTAAAACTCCCTTATTAAAACTTGATATCAAACTCAAACTACCTATAAATAATGGTCAATTGAATGCTGAGAGACTTGATAATTGAGTTCGTAAACTTGAAGTTTATTGTAGGATCTAAAACATCAAAGATGATGAAACAAAGATTTAGTTGGATTCATTGAGGTTGGAAAGTGCTACTTTGATTTGGTGGGAAGCCAAAACACAGGAGGATATGGAAAATCATGGTAAGGTCTCCACCTATTGGATATATTTTATTGCTGCACTTAGAAGAATATTTTATCCATTAGCTTATATGCAAAAGTATATTATGTATTGGTAGAATTTTAGACAACTAAAGGGTCAAAGTGTGCAAAGATATACTCAAGAAATTAGGAGAAGAGCACTAATTTTGGGTGTAAATTTGACATAACAAGAAAATTTGTTAAAGTACATTGGAGGTTTTCATAGTTACATAAGATATAATATTCTCATGTTTAATCCTTAAAATTTAGATGAATTGTGTGTACAAGCCAGACATCTATAAGAAACAGGCAAACATGTTTTAGAGGAGACAAATGAGGATACCTTTGAGTCTGAAGAGAAGGAAAGGGTGAGTTCAAGGGTAAAGGTAAGAAGAATGCATCCATAAAAATGGAGAAGGAAAAAATGACATGCAAACACTGTTCCAAAGATGGACATGATGAATATCATTGCTGGAAACTTCATCCAGAGATGAGACCCAACAAGCTTAAAAACAAGGATAATGAGAATACAACTGCTACAATAACATATGATTTAGGTTTTGATTCAGGTGATGAAAAAAATATCATCGCAATGGATTTGAAAGGTAAGGACATTGCAAGTTATAGTTCTTCAAGTTGTCGAATTAGTACTCAAGAAGATGAAACAAGAATTGAACTTTCCATGTTAGAGTTATGTCAAAGCATACTAAGATTGACACCCTATTTATTAGTGATTCACAAACAAACCTTATTTCCGAAGAATTAGTCAAGAATTTGAATTTATAAATGATTCCTCATCCAATACCTTATCATTTAGGTTAGATATGTAAGAATGCAAATTTTCAGGTGACGAGGAAGTGCATACTTGGATTTGAAATCACTGAAAACTTTCTTGATGAAGTTGAACTTGATGTTGTTCCGCTTGATATTTATGGTATTGTTTTGGGTAGCCCATATCTTTATGATAGGAGATCAATGTTTCATTGCCATTAGAATAAATATCACTTTTTAAAGAATGGGATTGATTATATTGTTAGAGAACATAGTAAGAAGACAAGTTTGTCTCTTATGCATGTTGGACAAATGAAAGAATTGTGAATGCTAGTGAAAATTTTTCTTTGTTAATGTTCAAGCATGAAGATACTATGAATGAGGCCATTCAAGGTGATGAATCAAATGAAAATTATGATTTCACTAAGGTTGCTAATGTTTGTGATAATACCTTTCACGAGTCTAACATGTTTCCTTCAAAAAGAGGTCAACAAGATGTGGTAAAATTGCACAAGCATGCATCATTGTTGAGTAGTGATGTCAACAAGATGTCAGTGCAAGAAAGTGAAAATATCAAAGAGAAAGCACCAAAGAAAATTGAAAAATATGGAATTGGGTTAAAAATTTCTCCTTGTGGGTTTCACAAAGTTTTTTCTTTGAAATGGGATGTTGCATGGTGATGGTGATCACACTTGGTCAAGAGTCAAGCCAAGCACAAGGAAAGACAAGCTAAACATCGTCATGTCGAGAGTGTTCGAGGTGAGAATAATTTCAAGTTGTTTAAGTTTCATTTGATTGAAGACCGAGGAGGGAACATGTTTTTCTCTTCAAGGACAATTTGTTGTTCTAAAAATTCTAGGAAATTTCAACAAGATGGCATTTACAACAGCAAGACAGGGTCTCCAAAATCAAGAAAAAATATCAGTTTTTATCGAAAGTTCAAATTGTGGAATTATGGAAAATTCAAGTGGATTGAGGTTGGAAGGCTAAGGTGGTTGTACCCTCATCCACATTTCAGTAATGAAAGATATTTTGGTGTGAAAAATCTTCCAGTATCGAGGTGTGATCAGGTGCTCAAAATTATGCTAAAAAATGAAAGTTGTTAGAATGGCATGGAACCTGAACAACCACGTATATCTCGTCGTTTTGAATTCTGCGCAACACATTTCGTGAAAACCTAGCACTGTATGCTCCCCAAATTATGTTTTGTTTTTATTCCCAAATAGGGGAATTGTCATAAAAAAGAGCACCGGTGCATAGTGAGCAATCTGTACTACTAACGTGGCAGGATGAATGTGCAACAACTCGGTTTCCTCCATCAAATATGGTGGTGCCAAGTGGCACTTTTTCATGGGTTTGAGGTGGCATATGTTTATTGGCTCATTGGGTTTCATGGTGGCCAATCATAGGCTGTGACTTGGCATGGCTAGGAGTAGCCACGTGGTAGCCCAAGGGCCACCAAAATTTTGTGTAGAGGTCTGAACAAAGGCATCGGGGATCGAACCTGTGACCTCCAACAAACCAACCAAATGAGATACCAGCACACCATGTCATTGAGTCTTAATGTGTACTAGTTTCGAAAAATTTTTTCTATGACCATAGTTCCGCAATGGGGGAGGGGGACGAGGTGTATCCCCAGCCCTGGTCACCACGCATGGGGGTGGGACCATGGGTGGGAGGCTAGCATCGCACCCCCACTAATCGTGACATGTAATGCCAAGAAAAATGTGCCATGTGACCAGAGGTCTAACCGCCAATGGGGACTTAAATAACCATAGCATTTACCGTCAGGTGTTGACTTGTGACTACCGGAAAGGAACCACATAGTTAATTTAACCACCACCACCAATGATAATCGTCGGGTTCGCATGTGACCACAAATTCTACCCGGTTAAGTTGGTGGTTAGTGGAATGCGCGGGGGTGAGAGTTAAGAACCTGACCACTAGTCCCATGCGTGCCACACATGACCAAAATCTTCAAATTGAGGGCCTACTGGGAAATTTAACATGCCTAAATATTTCCGATTTTCCACAAATTTGGTGCTCAGTTAACTCATTCTGGGGCTGATTTGTAGGTCGGTGGTCGTATTTGGTGGAATTTGTAGGGAAAATAGTGCCAAAACTTGGGGACACCATAACTTACTACGTTTTTTACCAATTTCAAATCAAAAGGAGGCTGGATAGGAATTTTTGGGCATTCTAGAGTTGATGGAATAGGTTTTCAAGAAATTTGAGCATTGTATATGCATGTAATCACCATTTTGAGTATAATGAAAGAGGGCCAAGTCATTGGAAGCTGGGCCAAGAATACGTAACCCAAGAGGGGTGAACTCCTTCATCAGTTGCTATCGCATGGTTATTTTTATGGTGTATTTGTCTACTGTTTTTGCTATTTCGGAGTTTAATTCATGCTTTATGTGTGTAAAATATTAACATAAAAGGCTTCAAAAACTCAGTTTTTAAACACATGAAATTAGGAAACCCTCATGCATGATTTTATCAAGATCTCATACAGATCACATCCGCACTTGCATCATCCTGTCTACAGGGTTTTATTAACTCCATCATCCTTTATTCAATGGGGAATGCTTGGGTCCATGCACATAGAGACAAAATCTAGGAGAGACAACATAGTGAATGATTTAATGATGGATTTTTACCTCATCTATGATTATTCTTGATATAAAATTTGGATGGTGATGTAGATTGAAATCCTAGAGTTATCTAGGTAACTAGAGTCTATAAATGGTTTTATATAAGAATTAGTCCCTAGATTGGCTCTAGGGTTAGGATAATTCTATTATTATTTGATTGATCTACATGAATAGATTTAGGAGTTGGTACATTCTAAGTTGAGTACAAGAGAGATAGTCTAGTGCATTTTGTGTATGACAGAAAGTCATCTACATAATTATTTCCCCGTGACCCAAATATATACCATAATAGTGGCTAATCCATTATGAAAAAAAAGGTTTATGTTGGAATCTATAATATATGTAGCATAATAGATTATGAACCCATCATTTCCCATTATTATAGAAGTACAATAACACTATGGTAGTAGTAAATTATGAATTTTATTGGATAAACACTCACCATATGTAATATATACATGCATTCTCTACCCTCATTGAAGGAATTAAAAAGAGTATATTCATTAAAAAAAAAGTGGAAAATGTGAATAGAATTAGAATTAGGATTAAAATCAAGGCAATGTAGTGTTAAGGACTCATGAAAAACATCATCTTCCTTGATGTTATAATTGTACAAAATGGGGAGGTTTTGCATGTAATTATCCACATTCATGTCAACCCTGTGATGGCCATTACCAAACGATTAGGACTAATACTAAGGATTTCCAAGAGCTAATTAATTAGTACAATGTATAAGATAGAAGGAAACATGATGCAGACATGGTTTAACTTCATAGATACTCAGTGGCATTGATTCAAGTTAGGCATATAATGGAAAAAAACCTCATCACTTATCTTCTAAACCAAAATGGATTGCAATAAAATTTAAACTTACAAATAGGTCCACCTAATGAATTAGGAGACATCACACTTCACGTTGGAATACTTTCTGGCATATGTAAACAAATTTTCCCACTAAAAGCATACAGATAGTGCCTTTTATGTAGTGTTTATTTCCTCCATAGTGTCCATATGTGTTGATCATAGTGGGAATCTTAATCATTGATCAAGAACCCATGATCCATTAAACATATTTGTAGAATCCTAACTATTACTAGCATATAAAATCATCCTGTGATTAACTGATAAAATTTCATGTGCACATTATCTATCTACGCTTACATTGCTCATAATCCTCAAGAAAAAACCTAAATTGAGGAATTTAGTGATCTACATGAAGACGTATGGAATGCCTTCCATGAGAAAGAAATCAACATCAAATAATTCATCAATTTTCCTCATAGATTCACCATGTTTTACCGAGGAAAGATGATGGGCCCATCATTTCTCTTTCCTAGATTTATAGCCACCTAGAAATTAAAGTCTTGAAATTAAAAACCAATGAAATATCTAGCCATATAGTATTCCATAGTTAAAAAACAAGTTCAACATGGAGTTATTTATGAAAATATTAAATGCACATCCAAGTAAATAATGCAAAAAATTATATATCACATACACCTTTCCTAACACTTCTCGTTCCATGGTAAGGTGATTATGATTAGCATGCTATAATTTCATTATTGGAAAGTAAATTGGGTGATAGATTTTTCCTTTTATTTGTGCCAAAACATTTCCCAGTGTCATGGTAGAGTGATCTCATGCTAAAAAGTATGATAAAAGATGAAAGTTGTCAGAATGGCTTGAAACTTGTCTTGTTGTGTAGATCTCGTCGTTCTCAATCCAGGGCAACTCATTTGGAAACAAAACAACACCATATGCTCCCAGAAATGAGTTATGTTTGCTTTCCCAAACAAGCAAATTTGGCAAAAAGGTAATGTTGACTGTGCGATTTATGGGCCAGTGGCAGGTTTCCACGTGGCCTTTTCTAACTGGTCCAAAGTCAAGTTTTTTAGGCCTACCAAAGTTTGACACATGGCAGGCCCAGTGGTAGCTGACTTGTACGAATTTTATTGGATGGATGGTGTCCAACCACATGTTGCCACGTGGCAACATGGGGCCCACCAAAAATTTGGTTCAAGTTTGAATTAACCTTCGTCAAGATCGATAATGAGACCTCACAACAAACAGAGCAGAGCTTTAACCGACTGGGCCACCACATGTATTGTTATACGATGCCATAAAACATATATTTAAATGTTGTTGGCAGAGGTAATGGGGTAAGGAGCTAGGGCTTAGCCCTGACCCCCCCAAAAAATATGCATACAACTGAAGGCCGGAACCATAGGCGTGGAGGTGGAGCTCATCTAATATATATATATATATATATATCAACCACCGTAATGTATAGTTCAAAATTTGGTTTTTAAGAGTTAATGGAAAAATTAATCGTTCCACAATTTGCACCGAAAATTCACCAAATTGTCACTCCATTAGCACAATTTGGGGCAATTTTTTAGTACGGTGCCATATTTTGGGGAAATTGTAGAATGAATAGCAACAAAGCTAGGGAAACTCATAACTTCTTCATTTTTTGACCATTTTGGGAGCAAAAAAGAGGCTAGACATGATTTTTTGATAGTTTTGAAGCTAATGGAACAAGTTTTGAAGCCATTGGAGCACTCTAAACTGATGTAGCCACCATTTTTTAGCATAACGATATATGGCCAAGCCACTGGAGCTAGACCAGGAGACATAGCCCATGAGGGGTGAACTCATTCATCACTTGTTGTGTTGTGGTTATTTTTGTGGTGTATTTGTCTACTATTTTATGCTATTTCATATTTTAAATTAATGCTTTATGTGCATAAGAATTTAACATAAAACCACATAAAAAATCATTTTTAAATATATGCAATTTAAAATACCTCAAGCACATTTACATATAGATATCATACAACTCAAGTTTTGTATCAAAGAATAGGTTTTCTTTGTTGTTGTGACAATTTAATTGTTTGCAAGTGTATTTTATTCGTACACGGTTGAAGCTCAAGAGAGGATAAGGTACAATTGTGGTTGTAAGTCCTAAAGTTAGGTCAAGGACAACGATAACAAGTTTTCCACAATATCCACCACAAATTATACCTCAAATTACAGTTGAAGCTTCAACAAGTATGTCACATGAAGGAGAGCCTGAGAATATATCATAGGATGAAAAATCCTTCTAGAAAGAATTCTTTGATATGATGGTTAAATTTCTCTATGAGGAGAGAAGAAGAAGGATGCAAGGTGAGAGCTCCAATATTCCAAAGGGAGATACGTCTTCAAAAGGAGAAGAAGGATATTGAGACAGGACTCCAAAATGTAATGGGAATGGTGAAAAACCACCTTTGACACCACCATCTTCATCATCATCTTCTTCCACAACTGTGCCCTTCACAAACACCTGGAAAAACTTCATTTTTTAAGCTTGACATTAAGTTTGATTTTCCTATGTATGATGGAGAGGTATATGCTAAAATGTTATACAATTGGGTACATCATCTTGAGGTGTTTTGTAGGATAGAAAGAATCAAGGATGATGACACCGAGATTTATATTGCTTCATTGATATTGGAAAGTGCAACTCTTATTTGGTGGGAAGCCAAAACTCAAGAGGACATAAAGAAATATGGTAAGGTTTTAAACTCTTGCAATGATTTTGTTGCTTCCTTAAGGAGAAATTTTTATCCATTAGAATACATGCAAAATCCTATAATGGACTGGAAAACCTTTAGTCAAGGTAAAGGACAAAGTGTGCAAATATATACTCAAGAGTTTAGGAGTAGAGCACTAATTTTTGGTGTAGATTTGACATCTCAAGAAACTTTGTTGAAGTACACTGAAGGTTTGTATAGTTACCTAAGAGATACTATTCTCATGTTTAATCCTTCAAATTTAGGTGAATTATACGTATAGGCCACACATCTAGAGGCAAGAGGGAAACATGTTTCATAGGAGACAAGTGAGGATACCTTTGATTTTGAAGAGAAAGGAGAGGGTAAGTTCAAGGGTAAATGTAAGAAGAATGCTTCCATCAAGATGGAGAAAGAAAAACTCACATGCAAACATTATTCCAATGATGGGCATGATGAAGATCATTGCTGGAAACTTCATCCAGAGATGAGACCCAACAAGCTTAAAAAAAGGAAAAGGAGAAGAAAATTGCAACAATAACACATGATTTAGGTTTTGATTCTGGAGATGTAACAAAGATCACTGCAATGGGTTTGAAAGGTAAGGAAATTGCAGGTACTAGTTATTTAAGTTGTCTCAATAGCACCGAAGATGATGAAACAAGAATTGAGATTTTCCATGTTATAGTTATTTCAAAGCATACCAATATTGACACCCTATCTGATAATAGTTCACAAGAAAATCTTATTTCAGAAGAATTAGTCAAGAAGTTGAATTTAGAGACCATTAATCATCCAATACTTTATCATTTAGGTTGGATATGAGTTGAGGCCTCAGAAATATGTGGCAACAAAAAGGGGTATAGCCACCCAATCTGGACCTTAAGATAGTTACTTTTCCATTTGGAATTGTGGCTCTAACTGGATATAATGGGACCAGTTTCCCAGAGTTGGGTTTTTTGTATGATTGTTGGGTTTCTCTCAAAGGATTTACATGAAGAATTACTAAAAACTAGAACAAATTTATTCTAACATGCAAAACTTGAAATTGAGACTAATTTAATATAACCTGTGAAAATACTAATTTGATGCGATGTAAAATGATATCTATTCAATCTGTGATAATTAATATCATTGCAGATTTAATAGAATTATTACTTTGTAAGATGATTCTTTTGAAAAAAAATTAATCAAAAGAAAATGAGAAACATATTACATATATTTGATGATCATATATAAAACAAACCAATTCCTATCTTTATATCGTACAATAGTGCAACTGATATTTCAAACAAAAACAATCGATTTCATATATAATTCATGAAAGCTTGATTCATCACTAATATTCAAAATAGAACTACCATATATGAAAATAGTACCAAATGTGTACCATCTTATTCATCTGATCAATGATAATAGGCCACATTCAACTCTTATATCAGTAAGACTTTCAAAGAATACAAAAGTGCATCAAGAATGATCAACAAAATGATATATAACTGAAAAGATCGTGTTCCATTATTTTATCAAGGCATCCACAAACTTACTGACAATTAAGCATTCTTTGCAAATGTTCTCAATAAAATTCTGGACCCTTCTCTAAATGCATGAGAAGGGTTTAAATACTATACTAACTACTTAATAAAATATTATACCAAATATCTTATGAGGTGGTTTCGAACAACCTTCCTCATATTTAGTATCTACTTGCTAAAATTTGAAATTATATAAAAACAAACTAACTGCTAATCATGCCGGATGATAAGTTACTACCAGTTGTGCTTTTTTGCTCACAAATGACGGACATCAGTTGAACTTGTGGAGGTTTTCCGAACTCTATCTTCATTTGTGCAGCAAATATAGCGTCCAGTAAAAGCGGTTGTATTCTTTGTATAGAGTTCAGAAAATAGTTCAGTGTCATCATCTGACTGTGTGGTTTGACTAATAGCTGCCAGTATGCTTCTCAATTAGTTTTCTTTAGTTGTATAAGTGCTTCTTCCCTGAGTTGACCGACTCCTTTAAAAAAAAATTCTAAATCTTTGATATCAGGAATAGATTTGGGATTTCCTTCTTTGATGAGCCCGGAAGTATGTAATACATGGTTAATCATTTTGACCATATTCTTTGATATACCTGTTGCTCTGGCTATGGCTAATTCTTCTTGTTTCACTCTTGCATCCCAGTCTGTAAAAATAATATCTTTGAAAGTTTCCTTGATCTTTGGGAGATCTGAATTTTTCCCTTCTTCTGAATCTTTCCATTTAGTATAATTATAGATTTTGATATTAAGTTCATTGAACTCAATTCTTTGATCAATGACTGTGTTTGTTAATTGTTCACTAATTTCCAGGTGAGGAATTATGTTTGACATTTGTACAACAAACAGGTTTTGTTGTTTTGAGAGTAAGGCACTTAATGTCGATGCTTATTTTATGAATTCATCCACAGTAGGAATTCCTTCATATTTGTTAAGATCTTCTCTGAATTGTTCAATCAGTGAATTTTCGCTAGATAAGTCATTTTCATGACTTATCTTAAGCATTTCCATCTCTTTCTATTCTCTGAGAAGCTGATGTTCCACTTTCTAATTTAAACTTTTTCTTTCTTCATCTAGCTATTGTTGTAGTTCCATGATTTTGACATCCTTTTCTTGGACCAAAATAGATACTTCTGCTGCCTTATCCATTGTCACAGTGGTGTATGCACCAGCGAATTGAGATTGTCGAGTTAAATTTTCAATCGGATTTCATGGAGTATCTTTCCATACTGCTTCCATAAATTCATTCCCCGCGGGTGTTTCAATCCTTATTCTTTTCCTCTGTTTTCTTACTAAAGCTTGATGAAGAAGTCTGTAGAACACTTCTAGTGGGGGAATATTAGTCAGCCTCAAGATAATCTCATTAGTCGGATTTGTAGGAGTGATTTCTGTGTCTTGGGAGATTATCTCAGGAGTTTCAATGATTTCCTTTGTTGAAACTATTTGTTCCTGTGGAGTCTGGAATTCTATACTTTTATATGATGATGATGCCTCCGGAGTATTTTCTAATGCATCATTGAATGAAGTACATATTTATTCTAATTCACTTTGATTTTGTGAATCTGATTGTTCTGCTCTGATTTCTTGAATTGCTTTAATCGTATAACGGGTAATCAAAACATCCCGTGGGATCCGTCTGATTCTTTTTTCTCTGAATTCATTGAATTTCTGTATTTCTTCTTGGATTCAAGTTCAATTTGAAAAAATGTAGGATTTCTTCAAAAGTTCCAGTATATTGCAAAATATCTTCAAATCTGTCATCAGTGTGTACAATAGGTTTGAGTTTGACTAACAAAGTGAATTTGTTAGCAATATTTTCTGGGTTGAACTGCCTGGAGGGTAAAACAGGGAGCTTCAACAACTCAATCTTTTGACATTCTTTCAATGTGTGATTAAAATTGTTGAGTGTGAATGAACCACATGAAATTGGAAAACTTGTCCATAAAGGCTTTTTACTGTCTTTCAAAGATTTAGTGAGCCCATTACTAATAGTTTGGTAAGTGACTTATCTTGCCATAAAATTATCTAAAACATATAAAGGAAGAATATATGAGGGAGCAGAGCTTCCAAAAATTTTGATATATGAAAATGATTCTTCAACAAAACATCTGCCTATCATTTGAGGGTCTGCAAGGGCTTCCTTAGTGAACCTAGGGCTCACTATGTGAAACATAAATTGGTGTAACAGTAATACAACTCCATAGCACAACCTATGAAAATGTGGTGCATAATTATGTTCCCATATCTCTTTATGACTCAAATGTATCAGGGTAGGGTCTTCAAGAGTCCATTTCCATCCCATAACTGGAAAGTTGGTAGGAAAATAGATGGCATCAAAAATATACGCACTCATAAAAAATTGGGGAACATATTTGGGGGAAGAAGTTCTTGTTTGGCGATACTCATTAATTTCCTTAACTATATTCTCAGAGAGGATAGTCACCCAATTCATTATGAGGGAATTAACACAGGAGTCAATTAGGGGAAGCCAATTTATGGAGAACTTGGTATTATCAGGTAAACCATATAATCTGCATAGAATTGCTACTGCAAAATTATAAGGGTTTGCTAATGACGCGATAGGATACATACCAGTTTTCTCATATTTGAACTTGTTGTCAAATTTCCACCAACCTTTAATTTCCTTGAACAAGTCTTCGTTCTTCTTATCAAACTTTGCAACAAACTGACTGTTGTAGGTATCTTGCGGGTCAGTTAGCTTATACATGATTTTCAGATCTTCAGGTCTGAAAGAACCTAGAATCTCATCTTGTAGGTTCTTAAATGTCTGACTTTGATCATTGATTTGTCAAGCACCCACATAATCAAATCTGTATATGGAAGAAGAGTAGCTCTCGCTATTATCCTATGGAGTAAAGAGAATGCAATATCTTTGAATTGTAAATTTGAGGGTGTTGCATCATAGGCAGTCGTCGTGACTTCCACTACTTTTGGTTCTTTGTCTTCAAGTATAGTGTAAATAAATTTCCATTTAGTAGCTCCTCAATCAACAGTGCAGACAGTATCAGAGACTATAGGCGCCATTTCTGTTTGTTTGAATTCTTCAACAATCTGTCTGTTGTGCTTCTGAATCACTTTGTGAATGGACATATCTTGAAAGGAAATCCCTATTAAAGATAGAGTAAATGACTAAATTATGGAATATCTATTTAAATGATCTATTTTGAAATAAAAATCCGGGAGACAACTATATTATTAATTAATCATAACGAATCAATTACTGTTTACATTGGGAGAATAAAACACCATTAATATTTCCTGACATGATTTTTCTTTACATAAAATCTTTATTTAAACCTATCAAATCTATCAAATCGCGTCCTTTAAACCTATCTTAATGAAGTGTATTTTCCTTTTGTTTATGCGATATGCAATTTCGGGATATCACAAAATCGCAATATCGCTGAAGTCGCAATATTGCAAAATCGCAAAATCGCAACTTCGATAAGAATCGCATAAAATTGTATAACGGAAATTTGTGATATGTGATTTGTAATGTCACTTGGGAAACCTTAAATTGACGATTGCACAATCATGATTTTCACTATTTAAATTTCTAAATAAGAAGAGATTTATGCAAAAATGCAATTTGTGATGAGAATGTTTTATTAAAACTAAAAGAAGTGTTGTTTTTTTTAATTTGATTTATATCAAAAACAAAAATATATTTCTAAGAAGGGTCCCTATTTCTTATTTATCAAAGGTCTAGATTATTTTGAAAATAGAAAAATGGGGGGGGGGGGGGGTGTTGGTTGGTTGCATAGCACAACAATTGGCAATTCACTTGGGAGAACCAGATATCTTTTATTGGTTTATTTTGATATTTCTAAACTTTCAAAACAAGGAAAAGATATAAGAATAAAAATAATATGATTCATGAAGGAAACAATATTTTTTCAGAATATAATCTATTTAACTATCTCATTTCTTCTAAATTAACTCCTTAAGTGATAATATATAGGTATCTATATCAGTCAGTACTTAGATTTAAAAAGATAAAGTAGGTTTTTTCTAAAATTGGTTTCATAGATTTTTACTCATTTATCACAAATAGAGCCATTGTTGCCAGCAGGCGTTTATAGCCTCAACAGGGTTATATTTTAACCAATAATGATTCATGGTCCCATTCGAATCTGATTTCTTGTTTCAAAATATAATTATGACATATCATTAAATTTCTTTTTTCTTGATACATTTTCAAAATCATTATCCAGGTTTGGTGGCCTGATAACGACAATGTCATTCACTGATAGTAATTTATACTGAACAAGCTGGCTCGTGATGATACCCCTTGTCTATTGATTTTTTATAATCATATAACTATTACCTTGTTATAGTATGCAGTATTGGTAATACTAGTCTATATTATTTCTCTATGATCATGATAAACAAGCTCATGATGAGACTTATTTTTATTTTGAATTTTTTCATTGTATATATATATATATATATATATATATATATATATATATATATATATATATATATATATATTACTTTTAAAGAAGAAATTTTATCAGATGCAATGAATCATTAGCTCGTTTAAGAGTTATGGATGATAATTATAGAGTTGGTAGATACCTTTTTGTAGAGAATCCTTGCTAAGTTAAAATTTTCCTTTTTTGACTGATACATAACAACTATATTTTATGATATCATGAGTTTTTTCAGAAAGTAAATGTCCTTAGTAAATTTCAAATTATTTTAAAAAAATAAAGTTTATTCATTTCTCATAATTATAGTGATTTTTTTTCTTTACTTATTTATAGAAGCGAAAGTTCAAAATAATTTATCAGAAAATTGAAAATTTGAATGAACCAGTGATGATGCTATTTTAAACTTTTATTTTCCTAAAGAAAAATTAAAATTTAAAAGCTTGATTTTCTAAGAGAAATATTTTTTGAGAATTTGACCATTTACAGGCAAGGAATCTTTTCTACCTGGTAAGTCTTGTAGCAAAAAGGTTGATAAGCCTATTTTTTCAATGATTTGAAATGGACCAAGCCATAATCTTTGGAATTTGGTATGCTTACCTTTTTCCTCATGTGCCTTATCCCATTTTAAAACAAGATCTCCTATTTCAAAAAAAATTGAACTATTGGATGATGTGTCAAATGAGGTTTTCACTATTTGTTGATGATGAGCATGTATAGCTTTAGTTTTTTCTCTTTGTTTTTCGATTTTAATAATTTTATCTTGTCTAAGTTGAAGGGAAGATGAAGGATTTTCATCAATAAACTACACTAAAGTGAATGATGGTATTTTTACGTTTGTGGGTAGAACTGCTTCTTTCCCATAAACTAACATAAATGGAGAAGTACCTATTGAGGCTTTTTGGGTGATTGTATCTGCCCAAAGAGAAAATAATAGTGCTTTGTGCCAATTTAAATGATTTTGTTCTATAGTTCCTTTGATGATCTTGGTGAGGTTTTTATTTGTAGATTCAGCCAATCCATTACCTTTTGGATAAAAATTAGCTGAGTATTTTAATTTAAAACCTCTTTTCAAAGTAAATTTTATCATGGCATTTCCAGAAAAGTAAGATGCATTATCAAATATCAAAGCTGATGGGAGACCAAACCTGGTGATTATGAAATGATCAATAAAATCTGTAATACTTTGCGTATTAACCACCTTTAATGGGATAAATTCTACCCATTTTGTGAAATAATCTACTCAGTTAGAATATTCTTATGCTGTTTAGAAGAGTTTGGAGTTATTTGACCTACAATATCTAACCCCCATTGCTCAAATGGATGTTGGATATTTACTGGTTGTAATGGAAATGTTGCTTTTCTTTCTCTTCCTACTGCAGTTTGACACACTTTGCATTTTCTTGTGTATTCATGTGCATATTTAAATAGAGTTGGCCAATATTAGCTAGCATGCAGTATTTTATGAGCTGTGGTGTTTCCTCCGTAATGACCTCCAGCTGGTCCATCATATAATTCCTACATTAATTTTTCAGTTTCAGTTTTTTCTAAACATCTTAATAAGACGGAATCATAATTCTTCCTAAATAACACATCATCTATGAGTTGATATTGATTTGCTTTAAGTCTCAGAGCACACTTTTCTGTGCAATTGAGATATAATGGAGCATATCCATTTTTCAAGAAAAAATTTAGATCGACATATTGTGATTGAGAATCGTTTAGGCTTATCTCGGACGGTTGCATTTCATTTGATTGATCTTCTTCTGTTGATGCATGAGAAGCTCTAGTTATATCCTGCAAAGACCTTGTCCTTTAAAAATTTTAGCAGGATGTATCTCTACATCATATTCTTGAAGTGAGGTAACCCAATTTGCTCTCTTCTCTCCTACTTCTCGTTGGATTAATAATTTCCTTACTGCTGAGTAAGGTGCTATTATTTTAGTATGTGTTTCTAGGAGAAAGGGTCTAAAATGTTTCAAAGCTTTAAATACAGCATAAGCTTGTTTTTCCATAGCTGAATAATTCAACTCAGCACCTTGTAAGTTAGAAGTAAAAAACGCAATTTGTGCTTCAATGTTTTGATCGTTTAACTGTGTCAAAACTGATGCGTATGATGTGTCGGAAGAAAACGTATATAATATAAATGATTTAAGAAAATTAGGAGCTATTAAAGATGGAGCTTCAATGATGGCTTTCTTAATCAAATCAAAATAATTTCTCTCTTCTTTTCCCCATTTAAAAATTGAATTTTTCTTGATCATTGATTGCAGGGGTAAAATTATTTGGGAAAAATCGGGAACAAATCTTTTTACAAAATTAATTTTTCCTAAAAATGATTGCATTTTTTTTTATTATGTCATAAAGGGATGTTTTCAATTTCTTGAATTCTATTAGGGTCAATGTGGATTCCATTTTTGGAAACAATGAACCCTAATAATTTACCTTCTGATAAGGCGAAATAAGATTTTTTTGGATTCAAGGAAATACCAAATTTTCTACATCTTTCAAAAATGTGTTTTAGGTGATTAACATGATTGCTTCTATGCTTAGATTAAACAGTAATTTCATATAAGTATTTAACGATCGAGCTATTGATTAGTCCTCTGAAAGCTATATCCATAGCACGTTGAAATGTAGCACCAGCATTAATCAACCCAAAAGGCATTTTTTGTATGCGTATATTCCCCACTTTGTTCTGAATGTTGTCTTTAATCTATCATCCGAATGTACCATAATCTGATTATATCCTGGAAATCCGTGGAGGAAAGACATCAATTCAGATCCTGCAACTGTCTACAATATCTGTTCCATGGTAGGTAAGGGAAAATTATCTTTTTGGCAAGCTTTATTCAAATTTCTAAAGTCTATGCAAATCCTAACATCTCAATTATTTTTTCTAACTCGGACCATGTTTGACACCCATTTCAAATGCCTAACAGGAAAAATGAATTTGGCATTGAGCATTTTATTTAATTCAGATTTAATTTGACTTTCTAAATTTGGGTGGATTTTTCTAAGTTTTTTTTGTATAGGCTTAACATTTGAGGTCTTAGGTATGGTGTGCTGAATTATGGAAGTATCATATGTCTCAAGATCTGAATAATCCCATGCAAAGATATCTTTATATGTTTTCAATAAATTAATGAATGACATCCTTTCTTCAGGTTCTAAACTAAGACCTAAGTTGATGTTTTGAGGTTTTTCTAATGTACCAAGATTAAGCAATTAAAAGTTTAGAGTAGAACTTTGTGTTTTTTAATTGGTAGTCTTCTTAAACCTATCTTTCAAATCATAGAGATCTTCCATTTTGATTACAGATTTAGGAATTGAATTTGAATTTTGTTTATCCTCAATCTGTGAATCATGTTCATGTTCATCTACGATTTGACCTTCATAAGCTCTGTCTGATGTAAGCAAGTCTACTATATCTGCATCATTATTAAATAATCTCCAATTTGTTACATTCTTAGGAATGGAAGGCCTAAAAATTAACTCAATTGAAAATTTTTCTGGGCTAAATTCTTCAGATGGTATATGTCTAGATGCTACATTAGCAAGTAAATTAGCACTTACATTTTGTAATCTAGGAACTGTGGAGATATTAAATGCTGTAAAATGAGAAGTAAGATTCTGAGCTAAAGTTTGATAATGTTTCAAATGTCCAAAAATACAATGAATTTTATTTCTGACTTGTCTAACAATTATTTCAAAATCTCCATATACTTGCAAATATTTAACATTCAATCCAATAGCTTTATATAGGCCTTGTACCAATGCTTCATATTCGGTGGTATTATTTGTGCATTGAAATTCAAGTCTACAAGCTAGTATTGTTTTCCCTCCTTATGGATTGATTAAAATGCAGCCTGCTTCTGCACCATCTTCTTATTTTGAACCATCAAAGTATAGAGTCCAAAATAAAGACTGTTTTGGAATGTTATTGCTAAGATTAACACATCTAGAAGTATCTGTTAGAGAAAAATTTTCAATTTGAGAAATAGCAGTGTTTATTGGAAAAGGTGAAACCTGAGCATTGAATGATCCAAGCAATTAATCAGCTGAATAATTTCCTATAATATTATTAGTGAAAGCTACGGGATCATTTTCTTCTTCCAGTTCAGTAACTATATGTTTCATAAATTTTTCACATTCAATTTTGATTTGATTTGGTTTTCCATTATATGGTAACCACATGTGTGACCAATCAGTAGGAAAGTATCCATGTAACTTTTCAGACCAATCTCTGTTTACAATAAGACCATAAAATTCAGGGATTTCTGCGACTAAAATATCAATTACTTGTAGTACCTTCGGAATGGATGATAATGTAATGGATACTGAAAAAATTTCTCCAATGACTTCTACTCTTGTTCTATCCAATTGAACTATATGTACAACATATTTTTGAGGAGTGATGTTCAAATTTGTACATACTTTTCTTGGCATAATGTTTAAAGAAGCTCCTGAGTCAATAAGATAATTATGAACATTTTTTTTTAAAATCTCATGAGTCAAAAGTAAAGGATGAGTGTGAGAAATAAATCTATCACCAATTAAGACAAAATCATTGGAATTTACTTTATTTGGAGATGATGGAGGTTTTCCCATATCTTTAGAATCTTGGGCTATAACTCGTGATTGTATAGGATCTACAGGGATTGTGTTAAGTTCTCTAAGAAAAATTTTCTGCTGTTGTTTGAGTTTGGTCATTTCGTGTAATGAAATATTTTCTTTGGTATTTTTCATATCTTCAACTATATTATATTCCACTATATCTGAAACTATCAAATTTTTAGATTTTGTATTAGGATCTGGTGGAATAAAATTTGTTTGAACAATTTTAGATTTTCTCACAGCTGTTTTCTCCTTGGTGGGGAGAGTTTTCTGTTTTTGATTTGATATAGTTCAATACGAAAAATTTTTACTTCTTGTAGATACAGGCATAAATTTTCTTTCTTCTTCTGAAGGAAGAATGAAATCCCATAGCCCATTCAGTTCAACTTCTTCCTCAGACTCTGATTCTCGTTCAGATGGTGAGGGATCTTTAGTATCTTGATTGGATTCAACATTCGAAATCACATTTGGAGGCTGAGATGTTGAAGAAGGGTTTTTATTAAATGGAAAAAATGATTTCTTAGGGGCTGAAGTTTTAGCAACCTATTTTTTTATTTCAATCATATCATTTTACATAGTCTTTAATGCTTTTTTAAGACCTTCAAGATCAAATGGATCTTTCAAGACTTTCTTTTTAAAATCTTGACTAAATGTCACTTTCTTGGATTTCCTGTATTCTATCTTTGAACATTTTTCTAATGCTAAGATTCTTTTCTCTACAACGAGAGCTTCTTTCATGTTATATAAAAGTGTAGCTTTACCAACTCTATCTACAAAAATAGCTATATTAGAAGGTAAATAAGAAATATACCACTCTATTTGTACATCAACAACAGGTTTTGAAGCAGTTGGAATTTTGTTTAATAACTTGTTAAATCTGTAGTTGAAATCTTTGATCCTTTCCCACTGAATTTGTTTTAAGATTGGAAAGAGCATTGATTAGGGATGCAACAATTCTATCATATTCAAAATTTTCAAGGAAAACTTGCTCGAAAGTTGCCCAATCGGCAATAGATCCTGCTGGAAGTCAAAATTACCAGGATCCTACAGATCCTTGTAAAGTATAAGGAAACAATCTAACTACAATATCTTCATGAGAAACTCCATTAAGATTCATGTCCAACATAAAATTATTGATGTGTTCTTTAGCAGGAAGACCATCATCAGGATTATATTTAGGTAACCATTTTTTTGGATGATCTAGAAGAGGATTTGGATTTACTATCAATACAACACTAAGATTCGTCCAAGGTTGATTGGCCATAATTGGATTAGAAGTTTGTGAATATATCAAAGTAGATCTAGAAGTAGGGTGAATGAATGAAGAACTTACAACTGGAATAATACTACTTGTAATAGCACTGGTTGTTTGAGTAGAGGAAATAGAAAACTGAGAAGATGTAGACTGCGTAAGAGGATATGAAGAAGTAACCGAAGGAAAATTTGATGTAACTTCACTTGTATCTGACTTAGATCTGGATACAGAAACTTTTTTACGAATTTATTCAATTGGAAATTCAAAAGGAAGAATTCCAAGTTTCTCGCTTTTGGATCTAGTTAGTATGCCAGTTTCTCTAAATAGAGAAGTAACACTTTCTTCAGAAGTTTCTGGGTTAAGAAGCCTTTCAGCAGAAATAGATATCCCTTCTAATTTCTGAATTAAAGATTGAACTTCAGGAGACTCAGGAGTGAATTCTAAAGTAGATGATTGATGAAATATTTCAGGAGATGAGGGGGAAGTTTCTACAATTTCTGATTTCTGAGTTGGTGATTTAGAATTTGATGATGAAGTTGTAGGATGCTTTTGGGGAGACCGAATCTTATGAGGGCTTCTAGTTTGAGGTTTATATTTATGTGCCATTCATATTCGGCCCTCCTTCTAGCGCCAAAAATGTTAAGGCCTCATAAATCTGTGGCAACAACAAGGGGTATAACCACCTGGTCCGGACCTTAAGATAGTTCCTTTTCCATTTGGAATAGTGGCTCCGACTGGATATAACAGGACCGGTTTCACAGAGTTGGGTTTTTTGTTTGATTGTTGGTTTTCTCTCAAAGGATTTACATGAAGAATTACTAAAAACTAGAGCAAATTTATTATAACATGAAAAACTTGAAATTGAGACTAATTTAATCTGACCTGGGAAAATACTAGTTTGATGCGATCTAAAATGATATCTATTCAATCTGTGATGATTAAGATCATCATAGATTTAATAGAATTATTACTTTGTAAGATGATTATTTTGAAAAACAATTAATCAAAACAACATGACAAACATATTGCATATATTTGATGATCATATATAAAACAAACCAATTCCTATCTTTATATCGTACAATAGTGCAACTAATATTTTATACAAAATAACCGATTTCATATATAATTCGTGAAAGCTGGATTCATCACTAATATTCAAAACAGAACTAGCATACATGATAATAGTACTAGATGTGTACTGTCTTGTTCATCTGATGAATCATAATAAGCCACATTCAACTCTTATATCAGTAAGTCTTTCAAAGAATACAAAAGTGCATCAATAATGATCAACAAAATGATATATAACTGAGAAGACCGTGTTCCATTATTTTATCAAGGAATCCACAAGCTTACTGACAATTAAGCATTCTTTGAAAATGTTCTCAATAAAATTCTAGACCCTTCTCTAAATGCATGAGAAGGGTTTAAATACTATACTAACTACTTACAAAAATATTATACAAAATATCTTATGAGGTGGCTTCAAACAACCTTCCTCATCATTAGTATCTATTTGCTAAAAAATGAAATTATATAAAAACAAACTAACTAATAATCATGTCGGATGATATGTTACTTCCAGTTGTGCTTTTTTTCTCACAAATGTCAGACATCAGTTGAACTTGTCGAGGTTTTCCGAACTCTATCTTCGTTTGTGCATAAAATATAGCATCCAGTAAAAGCGGTTGTATTCTCTGTATATGTTGGGCCTCTGTTTTGCCTTCATTTATATCACCTTTTTACTCGAAATCCCTCATGCTTTTGTTTAAATTGAATTGTCATTGTCATATTTTTGTGCATTCTTGGAGATAATAAGTAAGTATTTTCTATTCCTTTGTTTTAATGAGATTTAAATTTTAAAGACATATTTAATAATAATTTGTGTGTTTACAGGTTTACAAAGTTGGTTATATGCCTATTCTGATAGAGGCGAAGTTCCTCAACCACACGTTCTTGCAGTAGTACCAAAACACATTTCTGCACCAACAATGCAAATTAATAATTCTGCTCAAAATCCACATAATTTCTAAATGGCCAAGTTTGACCTCGGTTTTTATGCAAATGGAGGTGAATTATGGAAATCCGAGCAAATGGGTTTTTCAAAAATATAACCAATTACCCATAACCGAAAATTTTTCCTAAGAATCAAAGTATTCCAAAAGTTACGAACAGGTCTTTGAAGCACTATTATAAAAAAGATAGTTTTTTCCAGAATTCTAGAAAACACAGTCAACAAGTTTCCAGAATGCCAACTTTTGCCTCGGTTTTTGTGCAGATGAAGTTAAATAAATAAATTCCGCGACATGGGTTTTTTTCCCAGCATAGGAAATTAAGTGAAAAGATGGCCTTTTTTCAAAATACGTAATCGTTGAAGAGATCCAAAGGGCGCTCTGGAGGTAGTTTCTTAAAATTACCAAATTTTCCAGAATTCTAGAAAAATCCCAGAATTGGAAAATTCGTATTAAATCTTTATTCTTTTAATAGGGGAATGATTGTAATGTTATACTATGTAATTAGAATTGGTTGGGATTCAATCCCCATATTCCTTGCAAAGGAACAACTTGTTTTAATCATTATGAAAGATTATCAAAAGAGGAATGATGCACGTAGAAAGGTGGGGAGAAGCGACGCTACAACAGTGTTGCTGTAACTTTGTTTTGCTGGTATCGCCCAAATCTGGGCTGGACTCTCTATTTCATGATGTACTTTGCCTTTGTGAATTAATAATAAAGGGAGCTCCACCTCATATTTCATAAATCCTATTTCTGTGTTTGAAAGTTGATGAATTAATTAGTTTACTGAGTAGTGGTTTAATTTAAAAAGGGAAACGCGCTAGTTGGCTACGGCCCAGCCAACCCAGCATGTTTACCCTCTTTCATGTTTTCTGTAATGTGTGTTTTTAAAGCGTGATTTAACTTTCAACACATATATTCCTGTAATGTGTGTTTATATTATTAAAGTGTGATTTAACTTTCAACACATATATTCCTGTCTACATGAAAACGGATCTGTCATGTGAAGCAGTTAAATTTTCTTTCCTTGCAATTTACTTTCCTGAATTTAATTTTAGATTGGATTTCCCCGCCTAGTCTAAGAAGGAGAAACAAGCCTGCACCAGTGCACGTTGGTGTGATATTTATTTTTTCCTGTAGTTCTATTTATTTGGTTTTCCACCGCCTGGTACAAGCAGGAGAAATGAACCTACACCAGTGCACGTTGGTGTGATATTTATTTTTCCTGCAGTTCTGTTTATTTGGATTTCCACCACCTGGTACAAGTAGGAGAAATGAACTTGCACCAGTGCACGTTGGTGTGATGCAGAAATTTTTTTTAATATACTTTCCGCAATTTTCTTTCTTTCTTTCTTTAAATGCTTATGACAGGATCAATGATTGTTTCTTTACTTATGCATTTTGTTAGTATCAGAAACATTCATTTTTATGTGTGCAATTTGATTTCAAAATATAATAACACTTGCAGTAACTGAGCACTCATTTCAAGCAAAAAATGCTAAGAGTAAGAAGCTCTGATCTGGTGCAAGAACTAGTTTCTTGCCACGAGATCTGAGTGCTCTAAACCTGAAAAATTTGAGCCCTTGCATGAAGTAAAAATGATTTTAGTAAAGACACCATTTATACCCTCTGCATAAATCTATGTTCCTGCACTAGTGCAAGCAGAGTGCGTTAGTGCAAGACAGACTAATGCAAGAAGGAAATCTCTACATAAGCAGGTTTGAAGGAACCATCTGATGAGACTGCTAAAGTGTCTCTGCTAAAATAAAAACATAACACATACTTAGTAATTAAAAATTGATCAGTTGGAGTGATTTCCTTTTTATTTTGATTCCTTTGTAAATGAATTCTTTGTTGTTCCAACACTAGATTACTTTGATGATTTAGTTATCTTTTACTCTTTCGATTCTGCAAGCTTTTCTTTAAGAAAGTAGGAATTTCTATTAGGAAATTCATACCATCTTTGGCATTTCCTGTGCTTCGTCTCTAAGTTTACGAATCCCCCGGGTTGACAATTAAGTGTTGAGGAGTTTTCTTAAGTGCAATTCCTGCACCCAATAGTATAGAGTTCAAAAAACAGTTCAGTGTCATGATCTGACTTTGTGGTTTGACTAATAGCTGCCAGTATGCTTCCCAATCAGTTTTCTTTAGCTGTATAAGTGCTTCTTCCCTGAGTTGACCGGCTTATTTCCAACTTTGTTTTAAATCTTTGATATCAAGAACAGATTTGAGATTTCCTTCTTTGATGAGCCCGAAAGTATGTAATATATGGTTAATACTTTTGACCATATTCTTTGACATACCTACTGCTCTGGCTATGGCTAATTCTGCCTGTTTCAATCATGCATCCCAGTCTGTAAACATAATATATTTGAAAATTTCGTTGATCTTTGGGAGATCTGAATTTTCCCTTCTTCTGAATCTTGCCATTAAATATAATTCGATGTTTTGATATTAAGTTCATTAAACTCAATTCTTTGAGAAATGATTGTGTTTGTTAATTGTTCACTAATTTCCAGGTGTGGAATTATGTTTGACATTTGTACAAAAAACAGATTTTTTTGTTTTGAGAGTAAGGCACTTAATGTCAATGCATCTTTTATGAATTCCTCTGCAGTAGGAATTCCTTCATATTTGTTAAGATCTTCTCTCAATTGTTCAATCAGTGAATTTTTGCTAGATAAGTAATTTTCATGAATTATCTTAAGCATTTCCATCTCTTGCTATACTCTGAGAAGTTGTTGTTCCACTTTCTGATTTAAACTTTTTCTTTCTTCATCTAGCTGTTGTTGTAGTTCCATGATTTTGACATCCTTTTCTTGGACCAAAACAGATACTTCTACTGCCTTATGCATTGTTGTGGTGTATGCACCAACGAATTGAGGTAGTCGAGTTAAAATTTCAATCGGATTTTATGGAGTATCTTTCCATACTACTTCAATAACTTCATTCCCCGGGGGTGTTTCAATCCTTCTTCTTTTCCTCTGTTTTCTTACTACATCTTTATGAAGAGGGCTGTAGAACACATCTAGTGGGGGAATATTAGTCAGCTTGAGGATAATCTCATTAGTCGGATTTGTAGGAATGATTTTTGTGTCTTGAGAGATTATCTCAGGAGTTTCAATGATTTCCTTTGTTGAAACTATTTGTTACTGTGGAGTCTGGAATTCTGTATTTTTTTGTGATGATGATGCCTCTAGAGTATTTGCTAATGCATTGTTGAATGAAGTACATATTTTATCTAATTCACTTTGATTTTGTGAATCTGATTGTTCTGCTATGATTTATTGAATTTCTTTAATCGTATAACCGGTAATCAAAACATCCTGTGGGATCCGTCTGAGTCTTTTTTCTCTGAATTCATTGAATTTCTGTATTTCTTCTGGATTCAAGTTAAATTTGACAAAATTTAGGATTTCTTCAAAAGTTCCAGAAGAATGCAAAATATCTTCAAATTTGTCATCAGTGTGTACAATAGGTTTGAGTTTGACTGACAAACTGAATTTGTTAGCAATATTTTCTGGGTTGAATTGTCTGGAGGGTAAAACGGGGAGCTTCAACAGCTCAATCTTCTAGCATTATTTCAATGCGTGATTAAAATTGCTGAGTGTGAATGAACCACATGAAATTGGAAAATTTTGTCATAAAGAGTTTTTACTGTCTTTCAAACATTCAGTGAATCCATTACCAACAGTTTGGTAAGCGACTTCTCTTGCCATCAACTTATCTGAAACATATAAAGGAAGAATATGCGGGGGAGTAGAGCTTCCAAAAATTATGATATATGAAAATGATTCTTCAACAAAACATTTGCTTATCATTTGAAGGTCTGCAAGGGCTTCCTTACTGAACCTAGGGTTGACTGTGTCAAACATAAATTGGTGTAATGGTAATACAACTCCGTAGCACAGCCTATGAAAATGTGGCGCATAATTATGTTCCCATATCTCTTTATGACTCAAATTTATCGGGGTAGGGTCTTCAGGAGTCCATTTCCATCCCATAACTGGAAATTTGGTAGAAAAACAGATGGCATAAAAAATATACACACTCATAAAAAAATTGGGGAACATATTTGGGGGAAGAAGTTTTGGTTTGGTGATATTCATTAATTTCCTTAACTAGATTCTCAGAGAGGATAGTCGCCCAATTCATTATGAGGGAATTAACACGGGAGTCAATTAGAGGAATCCAATTTATGGAGAACTTGGTATTATCAGGTAAACCATATAATATGCATAGCATTTTTGCTACAAAATTATAAGGGTTTGCTAATGACACGATGGGATATATACCATTTTTCTCATATTTGAACTTGTTGTTTAATTTCCTCCAACCTTGAATTGCCTTGAATGGGTCTTCATTCTTCTTAGCAAAATTTTCAACAAACTGACTGTTGTAGGTGTCTTACGGGTCGGGCAGCGTATACATGATTTTTAGATCTTCAGGTCTAAATGAACCTAGAATCTCATCCTTGCAGGTTCTTAACTATCTGTCTTTGATCATTGATTTGTCGAGGACCCACCTAATCATGTTGGTATATGGAAGAAGATTAGCTCTCGCTGGTATCCTATGGAGGAAAGAGCATGCAATATCTTTGAATTGTTAATTTGAGGGTGTTGCATCATCGGTAGTCGCCGTGACTTCCTCTACTTCTGGCTCTTCATCTTCAAGTACAATGTAAATAACTTTCCATTTAGTAGTTCCTCCATCACCAGTGCAGCCAGTATTAGAGACTATATGCGCCATTCATGTTTGTTTGAATTCTACAACAATCTATTTATCGTGCTTCTGAATCACTTTGCGGAAGGAAATATCTTGAAAGAAAATCCCTATTAAAGATAGAGTAAATGAAAAAATGATGGAAGATCTATTGAAATGATATATTTTGAAAGAAAAATCTGGGAGACAGCTATATTATTAATTAATCATAACGAATCAATTATTGTTTACATTGGGAAAATAAAACACCATTAATATTTCCTGACATGATTTTTCTTTGCGTAGAATCTTTATTTAAACCTATCTGTTAGTGTTCCATGATTTGGATGATTGGCAAGCCAAATGATAGTGTAACATCAAACCAATATTTGGAGCCGAAGGACCTAGCCTTCCTGGACTCATAGAGGGCTCTCTCTATATGTGTAAGGGATATCTATGTGTTTGCTTATTGTGTTCTGATTTTAGGCTAGTTATGAAGTAGGTTTTTTGGTTTTGGTTTTTAGGTTGTGAGGGATGAAACTGATCAAAGATATAAGATAGGTAAAAAGATGTCAGATCAACTGAGCTATGGGGCCGAAGAGTTCAAGCAAGCTATCAGATGGTGATACAAGGCTGTTGAAGGGCTGATTTGATTCGAGGTAGAAAGGATCTTTGGGAAAAATGGAGTAAAATGGACATCAAGTTTGTGAACAACAAAGGATTTCAAGCATAACTAGTTTAATAACCGACATAAACATGGTAGGGCAAACCATTAATCATGAGAAATGTAACTACAAGCTAATCAATACATAGAAATAAACATTCAAGCCATGCATAGAGATATATAACTCTCCAACTTTGGGAAATGGCTATCATACTTTGGGGAAATACACCTAAGACAGAAAAATAACTCAAATCACTATGATGGAACGCCTAAACACAGTACTTCAAGTTATTGAGCACTTTGAAAACAAGATTGCATACTCTTAGACAAAGGGAAAGATTAGAACAAGACCTCCTTAGTTCAACAAATGACAATCTAATCAGTCAAAGAGAAATTTCATGGATGGAGCTATGGCTAGCCATGAGTAAGCAAGGCATACTGTAAATCATACTTAGCATGCATAAAACCATGAATGAAACAAGCAACAAAATCCTTAAGTTATTAAAGAGCAATAAAGAATTCTTTAATGTGACTAAGAATGAAGAAAACATGGAAGCTATGAAGAAACAGGAAATTTGAGGTGCCTCTAAGGGCATGTCTCAAATTTGTTCTCTACTATTCTGTAGCAAGCAAGAAACATGGATTTATGAATGAAAACTAGGAAACAAAAGAGAGAGAGACACTATACCATTCTACCAAGTCATGGAATCCAACAACAATCCTCTTTCATCATCCAAGAACATTCAAGAGACTATCCAAAAGCATGAGACAAGTATTTTTTCCAAAGCTTATATGACCATATAATTCTTCTATCATCAAATTCAGTGTGGTTTACAATGAAAGCCTTTGGAATATATAGGCCCAAGTGAGGAAAACCTCTTAGTTCAATTTGCAATCTCATTGGACTATCCAAAATATCTAATCTTGTCCTTGAGGCTTTGCAAAGCTCAAGGCACAAAATATCTCATAAAATATCTAAAAATTGATAAAAGAGAGAAATAAATTGACTTTTCATAACTTCTCATGTGCAAAAATAGTTAAACGCACATGAGGAAAAAGCAGTTTTTAAAGGTTCAATTTTTACAAAAATACTCAAAAAATACATCAGCAAAAGGTCCCCTGACTTGCCGGCAACTTTTGGCAGCCTTCCCAATGTCGAAAGGAGGCTTAGGATAGCTCGTTAGAAAGCTCTGAGTGTCTAATTTCTATAAAAACTTGAATTTTCCCAATCTGATGCCTGGAAGACCTCCAAAAATAGGTCTGTGTGTAAAAAACCAGAAAATAAGGTTTGCTGATAGACCAGGCAACGTGTAGAAAAAGCGGTAATTTTTCGCCATTTCGGGGGAGAAAATGATCTTAAAATGTCTTGAAAATCGCTGAGTATTGAATCCTAAAATTATTGCATCCAATGATACCATTCTCATCCTTTGATGATCTCCCAAACTGAAATGGCGAAGCCCATGAGTTTTGGCCAAAAACCCAAAAATGACAAAAAACCAAAATATGTTGAAAAATGCCCAAAATTGGTGAGCATGACCCTCAAGGGTACTCAGCAACATGTTGTGAAGCAGAGGCCAAAATATGAAGTCCTGAGGTGTCTTTCCTTACTTTCTGTGCCGGGCGCTTCCCTTTGGCCTCCTTGACCTTTTCTTGAGCAGCCTTCAACTTGCGACGGGCAAACTGATTTAATTTTTTATAATGCCCCGTCATTCTCCTTTGAAGGTCTGAATCTCGGTTTTCCTTTTCCAATTTCTTCTCCAAGTGGTTATTGATTCTCTCAAGCCATGCCTCCTTATTGTTCTCTATCTCTTGTTCGAACAATGCAGTGAGAGGGGTAGATTGGAGAAGGGCCTTTTCCTCATCTTTTTGCTTCTCAAGGGCCTTTTTAAGCCCCATGGTTCTTGGCCTCTTTCGCCTAGGTTGATCTTCGCCTTCACTTTCACCGAACTCACCCATGAGTTCTTCCAACCTCACTTGGGCTTTGGAGGCCTCCTTCTTGTACTTAGTCGCCCGTGTCTCATAAATAGCCATATGGACACTCATTTTCCTATTTTGGATTTGCAAAAATTGATTGAATTTCCTAGCTCTATGAAGATCATCCTTCAATGCATCAATTTGGCTTTCTCTATGGTTCAAGAGGCTTTATAGAATCCGGGCCTCATTATCACTATCATCGCTTTGGATTTGGATGATGTTGAATGCACTCTCTTGTTCATGATTGCCTTCCTCTTTACCCTTCCCTTTGCTTTGGGTGGCTATTCTAGTGCTCTTCCTCCTAGGCAAATCAATCATGGGCTTCTTTGGAAATTTTCCTTTACTTTGGAGGGCCCTTGTCACATTTGGAGTGACAAATCTAGGCACTCTTTCCTTTGTTGTCTTGGGATTGGCCATTTTAGGAGAAGAGGGCATGGCCCCTTTACCTTTGTCACCTTGCCTCTCTTCTTTTTGAGTTTGATGTTCTTCTTGAGGAGGATGATGTTCTTGAGGAGGATGTTGTGTATCATATTTCGGTTGTCCTTGCTCATCACTATCATGTTGCTCTTGTTTAGCACTATCATGCTGCCCCTGTTCAGTCTCCTTTGGCTGTCCTTGCTGCTATGTTTTACCCTCATCATAAATCTATTGTCTATCATCCAAGGTCTTCTCACCCTCACTATGTTGATTTTATTAATCTCCTTGTTGCTGCTCATCATCACTATCATGTTGTTGCTCAGCACTTTCTTCCTCCTCCCCTTGCTGCTGTTCATCATCACTGTCATGCTGCTATTCAATACTTTCTTCTTTCTGCTCATGTCCTTCTTCCTCTTGCTGGTTACTTTCTTCTCCTTCTTCATGTTCCTTTGTTTGTTCTGTAGTAAACATGAACTTTTAGGAATAGGTCTGCTAAAAGAAGGCGAGGGATGATGAGTAGGAGGTGTAGGGGATGTATGGATTGGAGGGACAGTGGAGTGTTGGGAAAAATACTGAGAGGGGGGGGTGAATCAGTATTTACTGCATATTCAAAACTTTCACTTTTTCTTACTTCTAAAACGCATACGCTACTTTCCTGAACCAGACTTGCGTATATACGCGGATACTCTTTACGAAACTCACAGATAGCTACGTATATCTATTTATGTCATTAATTCTTCACTTAAATCATTCCTTCATTTATTCATCGACATTCAATAAACAAGAAAGGTGCAAGAAGAACAGAGTAAACCATCACACAAGCATCACACATGAACACCAGGATTTTTAGGTGGAAACCCAAGTCGGGAGAAAACCACCGCTGCCATTGCTCAGCCTTCAATATTTTATTATAGAGAAAACATCTTACAACATATGTGCTGGTGCAGACTCCTACCAGCACGCAGGCAGCCACCTGCGCTCGTTTACCAGCCTCTCCTGGAAGGGAGCTCCAACCCCCCGACTCGTTTACCAAGCTCTCCTGGAAGGAAGCTACAACCCCCTGATCTCGTTTACCAGCCTCTCTCTCTCCCGGGAAGGGAGCTACAACCCCCTGACTGAAGGCTACAACCCTCAGCACCTCTATGGACCACGTTTCATCAATTTTCACACTCGATCCAAAGCTTCCTTTAGGACACCACTTGCAGGCCACGTTTCATCATACTTTCAGACTGGACCCTTTCCATACTTTTAAGCACAGTCAACCATGAAACAGATACATATAACTCACTGACAGATATCAGTAAACCAGCAGAACAGATCAGACATTTCTTACCACAGACTTCAGCAAACCCTAGTTTGCATGCGCGCTTTCCTTTCTCTGATGTCGCGTATATACGCGTAAGTCCACACACAAACCACGTATACCACAAGCAGTATTTTATTGCGCATACACGTTTTACGAAGCCGCGTATATACGCGTTTCCTCTCACAAGGCGAAGTAAATATAGATCTTCAATCATTACGTAGCAAAGATACTTCATCGATCAGATATTCACAGATCTACCTCTTTTTCCGTACGTATGTTCGCCTAGATGTTCGCCTCATCTCAGATCTAATCCTTCCATAATCAGATCTAGCAGATACAAGTGCATTTCAGATCTAAATCCCCTTATTCATCATTGGTGCATCATACATTCAGATTTATCATTCAAGTGTAACCCTTTTCATTCAGATATACTTCAGAGAGAAGTATTCATTCTAGCTCAGACATCTTGCACCCACATTCATGATTTGCATAATGAAATTCATCTCTTTATATAGGATAATCCTTTTTCAATACCATGAGCCCCTTTTTCAATACCATGAGCCCAAAACTACATTACTTCCGATGGTATTCCTGGACGGGGTCAATTAGGCGGATTATTACCCAATACAATGGGTCAATACCATGGTGGTTACCCCTGGTTTTGCACTTTTGAGCGCTTTTACCCATACACGACTTGGCACGTTATTTTCCGCGTGCATACGCGTCTTCCCCTAGACAGATCCGCGTATGCCTAGAGACATACTCTTTTTTCATCATAGAATTAGCACATGCTGAATTCCTTTCTTCATGCCTTCTATACTCACTGTAGATACATCAGATTTAGTTCATCTTCATTTAGTGGGTTGCCATCAAGGACAACACTCTCGCATCATTCAAGGACAACACTCTGCATCATATTTCCAACAATCTCCCCCTTTGGACTTGATGGCAACCACGATGGTGTTTGGTTAACACAACAGATAGGTATATTAAGAATACAATGACACCATGTCACTCTCTCCATTTTTGACACCATTCTTTCTCTTCATTCAAACACCATGTCACTCTCCCCCTTTGACATCAAGGGCAAAGGGTGGATCAAAACCAACATACTCTCCTATGGAAGAAGCATTCTGCAGATCTGATGTATACTGAAGTGACCAAGCTCCCCCTGAGTTCATGCTGAATCTTCAAACATATTTTTCAATGAAGTACATGACTCTATAAACTTCCTATCACCAAAGACTCATACTTACATCAAATATCCAACCAAGTGGATTTACATATAAGACTCAAGTACCCAACCAAGTGGGTTTACAAAATTTGACTCAGCTACCCAACCAAGTGGGTTTACAAAAATGACAAGTCCTTACATGACTGAATATTACAATTTTTACATCATGGGTCTCAACAAGACCTTTTTACCAAAAAAAATAAATATGACCATTTATGACCAACACCAGAAAGTCCTCAAGAAAGAGAACATATTTCAGAACCGTAATAATGCCAACACTGCATTATACTCAGCAATGCTAATGCTCCCCCTGAATCTTTCTGTGCATGAACTTGCGTATATACGCGACTGTGTTTCAGGAAACCCGCGTATCCCAAGCCATCTTTTAAAATTTATGCAGATTTTTTATTTTGACTGGCAGAGAACACTCCCAGCTTCTGTCTTAAATACTCGAATGCTTCCCTGGGCAGAGGTTTGGTAAAGATATCAAGCTGACTTGCTCTGCAGGACAAACATATAACTTCACTTTTTGTCAAGCACTTGTTCACAATGAAAATGATGATATTTGGTGGGAATGTGGCTTGGGCCCAAGATACATATGAGTTCTTTGAGATACGATGGCACTTGTGTTATCGCACCTGTTAAGATAGGGTTACACATTTGATTTAACGAAAATCTTTAGGGTTTGCATCATCCATAGGGTTGAGTGCAACGCAAGATACGGCAGCTACATACTGCTTCAAAATTTGTTGATAAGGCAATGAAGATTTTGGGCATGAACAGAATGCTGCTTAGGGACCCCATGTAAAATGCACACTGGTGCTTATAGGTCATCAACACGTGAGTACAATCTGCATCAGTTGTAAGCATGAAGGTAAGATCAGCATCCTTTGGATACCATGAACCAAAGTCTTGAGTTCCTTGTAGATATTTGAATATCCTTTTGATGGCTGAAGGTGAGACTGGATTAGCTTGGAATCGTCCAACAATCCCAACAGCTGACATGCATAGTGCATTGGTGATGAGATAAGCAGGACTTCCAATCATTGATACGTGATATGGTTGATTGGGTGGGAGAATCATGTAGAACTGAGGCCCGCATCCGGTTATCATTGGTTACATGGGTTGCATTCTTAGCTGTAACACATTTGAAATTTGCTTGAATGTGCTTGTATTTGGAAATATACCATACTGTAGATTGATGCACTTGCAAACCAAGAAAAAATACATTAGTTCCCCAAGTAAGAACATTTCAAATTCTTGCTGCATGACAGAAACAAATTTTAAATATGGTTGCCAATTACTCTTAAAAATGATATCATAAACATATACAACTACAATCAATAGTTTATCATTTTATTTTTTGGTAACAGTTCTTTTTCTCAGTAGAGACCCATACAGAAAATCACTTGTTGATAAGTGTTGCATGTCAGAACGTGTGCAAGCCCTTGGAGCTTGTTTTGAGTCCATACGAGGTATACAAGTCTACAAACTGAATTTGCATCATTTCCCAAATGAATCCTTACGGTTGTTCTATACTTCTTCTTCTGAATCACCATTAAAGAAAAACGGACTTAACATCCATTTGATAATTTGATTCTGATGTTCGAAAAGCAAGAAACATTCTTGTAGCTTTAAGTCTAGCCTCAGGGCAGTGCCAATCTGTACCTTCTTGTTAAGTATACCCATGCAAACCGGTCTAGCTTTGTTTCTTGCAACATCCCCATTCTCATTTAACTTGTTCTTGGAATCCATTTAGTTCTGACTAACATTTTATATTTGAGTTGTTGGTACCAAATCCCAAGTGTCATTCTTTTCAATTTGCTCAATTTCTTCATCCATGGTATTCCTTGTTCTGACCTTTAGCTTCATTGACATTGTGTTGGTTCAATTTTGGATAGAAAACCAAATTCACTAAAGTCCATGAAATTCCTCCTTGTTCGTACACAGTTCTTATATACAAAATTTGATTCGAGATGGATTCTTTGAACATGTCTGGATGGGCTTTTTTCGGATAGATGATTTGCTGAGTTCTCCGGTGGATTCTTGCTTATCAGCTCCATCTGATGTTGGAAAACCATAATCCTTTATCATCTTCTTCTGTGGCTGTTTTTCTTCTTTAGAAGGCTGCCGGAGGCTCATCAATAACTGGCATCATCGACTGTAACCTTTTACGACCTCTTATTGTAACATAAAATGTTTTGCTTTGAAGATAGAAGTAACCAAAAGTATCATCGTACGATCAGTTCAAGCATGCTGACTTTTCATCATTATTTTTGATAAAGCATCTACTTCCAAAAAACTTTAAAATGTGGGTGGGAGACTTACACACGAGTTCATATGGGTTTTTGTCACTATTTACACGAACATGAGCTTTGTTGAGAATGTTGTTCACGTACATATTTCGCCTTCCTCCCGAACATGTCGCAGGAACGTGCAAGTCGACCATCATAGCTCTAGCCATTTGAACAATTGTTCTATTCACATTCTTTCTTGCTACACCATTTTGTTGTGGTGCTGGAGAATTTTCTTTTGTTTTTAATGACATTCACAAAATTCAAAAAATTCATTTGATGGATATTATCATCGATCGGATCTGAACCCTTGATTTTTTGAATCAATTCATTTTCTACCCAAACTTTGTTTAATTTTCCAAAAGCTTCATCTTTGTGTTCGTAAATCAAGTCTAATACACATTCGGGTAGTCATCGATAAATAGGATATAATGTTCTTCCCCACGTATTGTTTTCCTCATGGGTCCACGAGATGTCGGTGTGAATGAGTTCAAGAGCTTACTTGATGGTCCTTCTTTGGCATTAATCAGAACTGTGATGCCTTACCAAATTGACAAGATTTGCATATGGTATTTTACGGAAGATTGACCTTGGAAGGTCACACGAGCAGCTTGAAGTCTGTTTTCTTTGTTGATTTAGAGAGCTGAGATGTGACCTTCTATACCTGGCCAATTTGGGAACCACTCAAAGTAACATTCAGTCTGTACGTTTAGTACACATGTTTGCTTGGATTTCTTTTTCCTTTTATAATGAGCACTGTATCAGGTCTTGGCTCCTTGTTCTTTGGAGCTGGGATCACCATGTCCTGGTCACACATTGTTAACATGTGATTTATTAGCGATGGCTACATTGCATGTCTTTGTGCTTCACATTTCTTTTTAGAAATACGGCCCTTTTCATTTCATTAAAATACCAGTATCATTTCCAAATACTTAACTTTCTTTTCCTTTTCTAGAGCATTATAAGTATGAAGTTTGCTTTTGTCACTGTCTGTATAGCTATGACACCACTATCGATGGTGTATAGGTAGTTTTCCTTCACTATGAACCATGTATAAATTTCAGCAAAAGGCGGTTCTTTTCCACACTTTGGAGCTTGAGGGAACATATTCTTTAGGGTGGATCTTGTTCACGCATTCAGATTCTTCTTAAGCAAGTGCAAACATGACAAAATACATTAGACTTCTTTGAAGAGGAGAAAAATTGTTATAGGTATTGTTACAGGACAAGTATCCTTTTCTTTCTTGTGTCTTGTCATGATGGTTTTATATGCCACACATTGAATAGCTTTGTAGTAAATTGTGACAAGTGAAACATTGCCGATTGAGTAGAAAAGGCTATAAGTCATGGAATCTTCTGTTGAGTTTGTTAGTTGTAGTGTCTTTGAAAACATCTGTTAGTGTTCCTTGAATTGAGATGAATGCTTTTACTGTATGTTAAGGAATCCTCTATTCCTGCCATTGTTGAGTGTAGTAAACCACCTTAGCGCTTTTAGATAGTTTTAGTGCGAAGTTTGAGAAAGAATTCTCCGGTATATCTGGAGACCTATCTTTATAAAGAGGAGACGTTTATGCCTTGATAATCTCATCTAGGGTTGGAGTCATTTGTAAATCTGAGATTAGAGTCTTTGCTTTCTCTTCCACTACATTCACTTCACATTCTAGCTTTTCAATATGTTTCTTCACTTCTAAAAATTTGCTTTTAGCAGTCCTCTCTGATCCTGCATTCTTCTAAGAAATTTTTCAATCTTCTAAAGCGAAGTTTGAGTTGATTATTTTCTTCAAGAGAATGTTTCTCTAGAATATGAACTTGTATCCTTTTCTTCACTTTTGTTCAAAAGCCATGAAAGTCTAAGATCCATGCAATCTTCCTGTAATGAATGACCCATCACTGTCTTCATTAGTTATAGTAACGAAACTGGATACGACTGTGGCTCATTTCAGCGCTTCATTTCCTTTATAAAAGTGCACAAGCATAATGACCAACTTTTTCCATGCTCAAAACATTTGAAGAGCTTACCTTTGAATCTTCCGGGTTCCTAGTTGGGTTTTCTTCACGAAATTTCTTCTTCTTCATAAAATAATTTGGTTCTTTGACAACTTCCTTTTCCTTTCCTTTTGTAGAAGCCTTAATAACGACTTCTCTTGCGCAGAAGAACCTCCTTGTCTGTGCAAAACGGTGAGGTCATGTGGTTGAACAACTTGTTGAAGTTTATGAGATCTTTTCTTTAATAACGGAAGACTTTCCAAGTCCAGAATTTTTGGAGTCTGAGATCTTAAAACTTTTTCAACAGAGTAGTATCGTTTAGTTTCACCCAAATTTCTCATTCGATTGACAACATCATCGTCGAAGGAAGAAATGACATTTTATCTTCTTGTCTTTAAATTTTCATTTCAATTCTAAGAGTTTGGGTTTTGCATTTTTACCTTTGTATCTCCTTCTGTAGCCTCGAGAATGATTTTGTCATATGTCTTTCTAACGAATGTAGGCCTGCATCACTTTGTGGAGTCTGATTGGAACATGCTTCATTAAACCATTTCTTCTGAACGCATTGGTTTCATACTTCTTTCTATTTCTGCTTGCATCGGTAGGGGCCTTACTGGGTGACCATTAACCTTCTTCCACGGTGCCCATACATACACACCAGAACTGCAGATATGCTTTTATCCTTCTTCCAGACTCTGAATTATTCCTTTGAATACTGGGTGGCTTTGTGGAACATTCCTTCTTCTTGGCTTCATTGCGTGAGATCTCTTTAGCGATCAGCTTCTCCTGAGACCCGCTCTGATACTGGTGGCCGGGAAAAATGCGTGAATGGGGTGTTCTTGTATTAAGTGCCAGCACTGCCTTACTTCTAAAGCACTTGTCACATACTTTCACAGAACCGAGCTTGCGTGTATACACGGATGCTGAAACTCGCGTGTACACGGACTCACATGTATTAATTTGTTCTTCACTTAAATCAGCCTTCATTCATTGTTCCTTGAGATATTCAATAAACGATGCAGCAATTGGGTGAAAAAAATAGCCATCACTGGCAATACACGTGAGAACACGGATTTTTCAGGTGGGCTTAAATGGGAGAAAACCCCGTGGATGCTGGGCCAAACTGTTGGTATAGAAAAAACATCTTTGCTGTATGTGTGGAACAAGCCAGCAACATGGAGGCTGCATTCTGGCTGCGTTACCGACTCTCCTTGAAGGGGCTCTGCTTCTGGCTGTTGTGACCTCTACTGGGAGGAACTCAAACCCCCAGTCTAGTTTACCCGACCCCTCTCTGGAGAGAACTACTGTCCCAGTGACACCAGCTACTCGGCCTGCCTTTGGACCACGTTTCATCCAATTTTCCCTTGGGATCCTTTGTCTGACAGAACATAACTTGCAGGCCACAATTCATCCCACTGACACCAGTAAGACACTTTCTGGTAGCATGACACCAAACATACATCATCATGAGGATACATATCAACACGGTCAGGATAGGAAACACGGTGAGCAGGATGGATATTCATACCCCTTCAGCAAACCTAGTTTATCAGCAGCTTTCCTTCAACATTCATCGGCATATACTCACGCCTTCCCGTCCACTGAGCAGGCGTGGGTGTATATTTTATTGCGCATAAAGCTTTCATTGAAGCACGTATACGCGCTTCCTGCTGTGACCAGTAAGCGTATGAATCTTTAGAAATGCGTTACGGAGCGACATACTTCATCGGATCAGATATTAGGTTCGGATCTACCCTTTTCTTCGGACAGATGGCTTCTGCCGCCTTGATGCTCGCCTCATCACGGATCTAATCCTTCCATAATCGAATCTAACAAATACAGACTGATCAGGAATCTAGATCCCTTCTTCATCATTGGTGCATCTTAATCAGATTTATCATTCAAGTGTAACCCGCACAAATTTCAGATATACTTCGGAGAAATGTCGTTCAGCTGGACATCTGCTGCATAGTTGCATAATGAAATTCATCCTTTATCTTGGTTTTATCATGCTTAAATACCATGACTGTTTTCAATATGTGGGCAAAAACAATACCATGAACCCAAAACTACTGAGCGAGGTCGGTGGGCGGATCATTACCCAATACTTGCAGGTCGATACCATGGTGGTTACCCGCGGTTTGCACTTTTTGGCGCTTTAGCCCATACGCGACTTGTGGTACTCGCGTGCATACGGCTCCCCCTAGGTTCATCTGCGTATACAAAGAACATACTCTTTTCATCATATTTTGAGCACGATTAAGGTCTTTTCCTTCATTGCCCTTGCAGCACACAACAGCAAAATATCATGTTTTCTTGTGTTGAACTGACCAGGTTATGTCAAGGATATGCTTTGCATCCATCAAGGACAACACTGCACTCATGTTCCCGGAGAAACTCCGGATGGTGGTAAAAATCATCCCAAGAGACTCCCTGCGTTTCAAGGGCGGGCAGAAAGAATGATGGTTTTGATGAGAGGTGATGGAAGAGAGGCAGGCTGTTTTATGAAGGCTTCTTACGAGCAGTGGAAGCCATTTTCTCAATAACACTGTGAAGGAAAGATTGTGGTAGTCCTTGGGCCATGAGTAGTCAGATGTGATAGGCATAGATTTGGGAGGAATATTCCCCTCACAAGTGAATTACTTCATGATAATCTTCATGAGAGGGGCATAGGTAGCTGAAAGATATGTGAAAGGGAAGAGTAGAAGGACGCAGTTCTGCGTATAGAACACAGGAAGGAGCTTGTAATCATCGGTGTCCAAATGGCTTTAGCCCAGCCATTTCTCCCAGCACTAATGAGGTTTCAATGACGCACTTGGAGGATGGATCTTGGGGAGAATTTGAAGTCAAGAGCATGTAGCTGAGGTAACACATCTCCAGAACATCAACGCAAAGATGTGTCCAAAGGAGAGGAAACTCATAGGTTCTTGCACTCTTTGACAAAAATCTAAACACCCAACCTATTGAAATTGAACAAAGTGATGAGACAGCACGTGCTTCTTCGGGTGGAAATAGGATCATATCTTATTAAATCCTTTCCTACTATCCTGCCTGAGGAGGCATATTCTGAATACTCTTTTAAAACAAAGCCCCACTCAAAAAGGTTTCCAAAATTTTTTTCTCAAAAAAAACTTTGTCTTGCTGTCTAAAATCCTTTGTTTGATCAAAGGAGAAAATATGCCTCAAATATTGTGTAAAATGTTTTCCACAGTGTTAGGTCAAAATCACTCCTCCCAAATTTGTTTTGCTTTCCCCTTTCGTATGCCAATCAACAAGTAAATTTAATAATAAACTTTTACATTCAACTAAAATGGATACACACAGTCAAAGTCATTGTTTGACAAGGTCACATAGTTCTTTGTGTTTTTGGTGTGAGTAAAAACAACCTTGTGGCAGGAAAAACACCTCTAATCAAAATATGCTCTTGTCTTCTTTTATTTTCTCACCCGATTTTGACAAACACCTCCAAAATGTGACATTTTAATAGGTTGTTTTATGGAAAGAATTAGGGCCCTAAGTTTTCTCTTCACCACTAAAGATGACCTTTGACGTTGAAAAAGTAATATGTCTTAATTCTGGCTGTTGAAGATAAGCTATTATTTCATTTTTTCAAATGTTGTGTTCACCTTTAAACGGTGCCTTAAATTTTAACTTGTTTTTTGAGGGCGATTTATTTAGGGTCTCTTAGCGGTAATAAGGAAGTACTACTTTCACTATGTGGTGTTGAGAAAATATAAGCGTACAGTTGAGTTTTTTAAACATAAAAACAACTCTCCTTACCACACAACTTATTTAACATATTAAAGTACAATAAAGGATTTATTTTTCCTATCACGATTCAGGGTACTTCTTCGCTATCTGCCACGAAATTTTACCAATGCAAAGGCACGCAAATACCTTGAAAATTTGAAAGGCAGCCCTTGTTGACAAGTTTGAGCAACTTTCAAGGCTTTGGAAGAACGTTTGAGCCATTAACATGTGCGAGCACGTTGACAAGGAAGAGCACCGCCTGACCAAGGAACGGTGTCGTTCGGCCCTTCGTCGCTGCTGACCGCCTGGGCGCGTTCTGGCACAGCAGGCCAACTCTGTGTTCTTGGCTCTTGCTGAGCCGCTCCCGCGCAGCCTACGAGGGCACGCCGCGGGTCTTCAAGCCCCGAAAAATCAATAGGATTTTCCCAAAAAACTTGTTCTTTCGGTCAGTGTGAATAGCAAAGAGGGATCGATGCCTTGTGTTTTGAGACCGTCAAATGAGCTTACACCGGTCTCCTTATCCTCTTTTGAGCAAAAAGCCAACTACCCTTGAGTCTTGACTTGTGAGGGTTTTTGAAGGCTTCTCCTGAAACACAAATGCCTTTGTTAATTTTGAAAAACCAAAGTGATTTTAAATGTGCTATAAAGGCCTACACTTTAAATAATGTTGGAAAAAGGATGTGCATGTTATTTTAATGAAGCTTTGAAAGTAGATATGAATGACTATTCACTGTAAAGAAAAACAGTGTCAAGGATAATTGCTTTCATCTTTTGCTTATAAAAGGGGAAAACATGTCTTTATGTGATACGTCATCGCTTTAGCAGAAAATTGCTCGTGCGAGCCACATGAAGGGATTATGGAGATGTGCCTTTGTGAAAGAGCTCAAACTGCCTTTTTCTTGGGAAGAAAACTTAACGTGCAATTTCAAAATCCCCTTTTCCACCTCTTGAAAGCTTTATGTTCGCTCTATCCGTTGTCACTGTGTGTTATGTGAGGGTTTTCTTTGACACTTTGGAAAGAGAGGGTAGCTTCACCCTTTTGAAACACCTAAATAGCTGTTGTATATACGATGACTTTGAGGTGATGATGACGCCTATTGTAGAAAGGCGGTTAGGCTGGCAGGCAACTGTTTGAGAACTCACCTTTTGTATCGTGAGTTTAGAAATAAAATAGAGGATGATGTATTTAGAGGTTGAAAAGTGAACAAGGAAGTCGTCATATGACCTGCCTTGAAAGTGCGCAAGGCAGGTTTTCATTAATTTCACCCCTTGCAGTGGCATTCCTTTAGAATCTTTACCATATACCATGATTTTTCAACCTCTTTCTTGGCTAAAAAAATGTTTGGTGAACATAATGACGGTGATTTCCTTTATACTTGATGGCGGAAGTCCTTTAGGTCCAAAATGCTTCCAACTCTTTGACCATCGTAAGAATATTTTCTGCTTGCAATTAAACTATAATCGCCTTGTGGTTAAAAAAGAATAATGACACTCATGCAAACTGATTTTAAAACCTAATGTTTTTCATAGCATCATTTCTGTGGGAACTCTCGATTCAGCATATATATTGTACTTCAAACAATTTCCTACGATCGTTGATTTTTTAAAAAATCAAACTTTGTCCAATAGCCCTATTACGCATGAATGAAGGGCTCTTAACCCTCTACTTATAAGATGAAGGAAGAGTTAATAGATTAACCCCCTCAACATAGATGAAGAAACTTTTTCATTCCGCTTTCATCTCACCGGGCATTGTTCGCTGTTTTCACTGCTTTGTCTTTTTGCCTGCTTTTGATTGTTATCGCAAGGCTTAATGAAACAACTCTCTGCTACGGCAAGTCCATCCCCGGAGCTCAAAATCACATTGAGAAGAAGTTGTCTTCTCGTAGAATAAAATATTTGTCTTCTGGGATGTTTGGCCTTTCTCTGTGCTTGCAGAATCCATTAAAACATTATAAAAACACACAAATGGGTTTGACCTATGGTACATGTATTGCTGAGACTTGGGGGTACATTAGTGGCACAACCTAGGGTTGTAGCCAAACTTCAACACAGAATAAAAGGAAGGTTTTTATGGTAGTCTATAGTAGATAGGGTTTCTTTGGTTTCAGGATAGTTTTCGAGAGGAAATACCTAAGGTGCCACTACTAACAAGGAGGCACTTTGGATAGATTTGGATTGTTTCTTTGGAGATGATGGAGCAAACTAATCATAGGCAGGCAGATGGACTTAGCTAATGAGGTTTCATCTCGTCATGGGCGGATTAAGGTAAGGAAAAAAAACGTTTGCAGGCAGGCCATGGGTGCAGAAAAATTTGACAATTTTTAGATCATACGCTAGAAAACTTGTTTGTTACAACTAGTCATCATAACAAGTGAAAAAATAGTGTTGGGTGATAAATTTGAGAGGACAGCTCCTTTTTAGGAGGTGTCTAGAATTTAGGATCTTTGGCTGTGAAGACCATCGCCTTACCCATTGCGCAAATTTTAAATGCTTGGTACCTTGCCAAAAATAGCAGCACCAGATGGCATGGTGTCATTTCTACTGCCCCACTATCTTTCCCAACATTTTTTCCTCCTTTGGTGCATTTGGACTAGCAACCATGAAAATACTGTATTTTTTTTCTTTTGCAGAAAAAATGGTCTCATCTAATTCTAAACATATACTTTGGGGTTTAGATTATGGTGAGTGAACTCCTTTATTACTCTGCCTATATGAATCCATTTTGTCAAGGTTAACTTTTTTATTTGACAAGATTTTGTTTTAATCAAACATGAAATTGAAGAAGTGATCAAATGAGGTTGAGCAGGTACGATTTACTAGCCTTACTTTTAACATGAAAGAAAAAAATTTACTTTCAAATATTATTTAAATAAAATGGAAACTAGAAGCAGACTGGATACCCTTGTTTTTCTTGTGCCCTCTTCAGTTCTGTTTTGAGCATGTGGAACAGTATCTTTTCTAATCTACTCTGCTGATAAAATTTCAAACTTACACAATGTTGACCATATTTTTCACTCACTAGCTTATCGTAAATAAATTTGCAACATTGACTATGATTAGTGAATATGCTTTGGTTGAACCTTTGGTGTAAGTAGTGGCATTTAGACTTTGGTACGCTTTCTGAATGACTATTTTTTGGAACATGGAGCCTTTTTTTATTTTTCTGGCTGCCACTCTTTCTGTTCTTCTATTGTTTTTTAACTTTTCTGTTTATCTATTTTTCAAACGATGCTGGTGCCTTACAATGATTGAAAATGTTTTGAACTAGAAAATCTTGGAAATGGAAAACTTAAGCATCTTCTTACGTAAGGATCTCCTACATTCTTGGCCATATGGTCTTGAAAAAGAAAAAGTGGAGAGAATTTTCTCACATAAACATGACATAAGGATTGACGCAGAATCTGCGAACAAAATACGTATCTTCATTGTGCATATTTTCCTTTTCTCTTGATTTCCTCCTTCATACGTACATATTCTTTAAGTGATGCACTTTGTTCTTTGCCATTTTTGAAATAAATAATGATATCATTAAGGTATGTTAAAATACAGAAGTTGGGGTGAGCTTGTAGCTTTGACTTATTTTTGATGTCCAGGGTGGTTTTACAATTCTAATTCTGGCTTCAGAACTGTTGAGCACATCATGAAAAAATATTTACAAAATTTAATTCTTTGCTGAGAATAATTTGGCTATCTATAACTAAAACATCATCTTGCAAGGCATATGATTCAAATCATATCTGTTGACATATCATGGTCTTGGGTAGGAAGGATTAAATTTTTGTTATAGGGATGTGCATTAGTGTTTCAGGAGGAATCTCAGCGGACCTATGACCATTCTTCATCTTTGATTATTCTTGAATGGTTTTCAAATTTTTTGTGTGTGTCGAAGTTGTTTCTTGGAGTGATGGTAGTGGCATAGTGTTTCTCATTGTTTTCTCTGAGCTGTGCTTTTTCTGATTTGTTCTAAGTTCTAAGTGCTAGTGATGGAATGACGGGATATTGATGAATTAAAATAACTAAGGTATACTTGGTGCCGATTTATCAACTAGCTCCTCAAAAGTTTATCAGGTGTTTTTTCTAGGTTGAAATTTCTTCTGTGTGCATTAAAGTTTCACTTGCAGTGGGGCCATGTGATAGTAAATCCTTGAGGTCTGGGTAGAAACATTAAACTTTGCTCTTGAGTTAAAGAAAAGTTTATGAACATAGTCTTCTAATGCCTTTATTAGAAAAAGTTTCTGAATATTCTTTAATGTTTGACTCGGGTTGGAAATTCTGTTGTTAGTACATAATAGTTTGTGCTTCTTGCTATGTTCTATTTCAAAGAGAACATACTTACTTATATCCGAATGGACGTGTTCATGATTGTGGTAGTTTTTGGTGTCTAGTTATCATGAAGAACTAGGGCGGTGATGTGATGGGTCTAAGTTTGTTTCAATTTCTTGGCTTTTCTTAATGTCTTCATCTAGGTGTAAAATAAAGTTCAGGTCGGAATGCAATGAATACATTGGGATGTCCTAAGCCTCTCTTCAGCTACCGTCATGTATTTTATCATGTGACTCTGATGATATTGTTGTTTCGGGTAAAAAACAGAATAGTGGCGTAGGACATATCAAGTTGAATATTGTAGACTTGGCTCTGAGGTCTGGATAAACATTCAAGCGCAAGGTAATGTGTATACCACTATGTCCCTTGATACGGATATTTTAAATTATTTCGATGGCCTCATTAGTCTTTGATCAGCCTAGACATTTGACTCTACTAGAATCAAATGAATATAAGTCTTTATATGGTCTTGTGATTTCTGACCTAATATTTCCTTCAAACATGTGTGGATGCCGGGGCATGTCCCCGAGGTCTGGCATGGCATTGCATGAACGATTTGGTCATGGATATTCGGTGATGCGGAGAGGCTGGATTTCCCTCTTGGGACCACTTCTATTTTTGGGCCGAACAACACTTGAGAGTGTCATCAGCTAAATTAAGGGTGTTGCATCATTCCCTGAATTCGGAACCCAACACAACAGGATTTATAGGGCCTTGGGAAATGGGCTAAGTGAGGCACCATTGACCTTTAAGCACGGTGGCCACACTCAAAAATAAGGTAGCTGTGGTTCTGAACATGTTTGTTTTATCTTTTTTGGAACATGACTTTTTCTGTATTCTGTGGGTTTTACATTGGCTCTATTTAAGTTTTGTTTGCAACTTTGAGGAATCTTTGTGGAGAAGTACTAGAAACATACGAGTGGGGACTAGTTTGGAGTAACTCTATCTTTTGTTTGAGTGCGAAGAACTTGAACGCGATTTTGTGTGTTCTTCTTTCTTAGGATGATGTTGAGAGGGGTTCCAGGGTACTTGCAGGCTTTCACTACAAGATTTGTCTGGATTTTTAAACTAAGGTCATACTGTGTTCTGTTATGACATTCGAAAATCTGTGGCGAGATCCTGGGATCTTCATAGTTGGTTTCATCTTGATTTGGAGAAAGAATGCTTGTTCTTCTTAAAATAAGTGTATATCTCAAACATGGAATCTTCGAGGTTCAAATGATTTTCATCCAGACTTGGTTTCTTGTATCTCTATCAATACAACTTCTTCATAATTTTCATTAAATGGTAGCCTAATTTGTTAGTCCATTTGTTTTCAGTTTATTTTTGGTACAACACATCCTAAAATTTTGGTTGGGTTTTAGTTTGGGGGTTTGTTTTCGTTGTGTCCCCTAAGAGGTCTTCTCTTATGTTTTCCCACATTTTGTGCATGGACCTGACTAAATAGTCTTCTAGGATCACGAGGAAGGGATGAGTGGAACTTTGTCTCGGTATGTGACTTTCCTTTAAGTCTGGTGTAACTCTTTTTAACGAATTTAAATACTGCTCTTATGGCTACTTTTGTCATTTCCTCTAAGGTAAAGAGGTCCTTGTCTCTTGGTGATAAAATCATTTAAAATTAAAACAATGAGAAATTTTAAAGAGCTAAGCAAGTGGGGGTTTTAAGTGAGGGTAGGAGAAAATTATGCTAACAACTGAAACTTCAGTGCGGTATCACTGGACACTTTCCTTGGCCTCTTATTTGCCAAGTTGTTATATTGTGTCGAGTTTGAATAGGGGTTCTTTCGGGTTTTCCCATGTTTGTGGGGCATAATAAAATTAGGAAGTTGTGGATATGTTGGGTTAAGATCTGCAACCATTTTTGGGTTCACGGGGCTGGGCGAACGTCTATATTACGATGGTCATAGTCTTCTCGCTGTGTTAAGAGACGTAGCTGGCTCCTGTCTACATGTTTGTTCGCTGTGGTAGTCTAGCTCTCCCGATGGTGTGATTTTTGGTTTGATAGTCATTTTTTAAAGAGAAAAAGGTTGTGGCAACACAGGGTAGTACAGTGGTAGCAGCGAAACTAATGGGTGATGCTTTAAATGAGGTTTCGGTATGGTAGTGTGGTTTGAACAATAGTGGTTTAGATGGGTGCGACGGATGTGTAGGCTGATGATATGATTTGAGCGGATGCGGGATGGTAGGGAGAAAAAGTAATGATGGAGAAAGGTAAGAGTGGAGGAGGTGTGGTGGGTAGAGCTTCCCTACTGGACTACATGGCGGGTCAGGGGGCTCAAGATAGTAAAAGTCTCTCTTACTTTGTTGCTTGCATTTAAAGGTTTTGTGATTCTAAGTCGAAGAGAATCCGGTAAAACGGTGAGATGTTCGAATCTTGATTTTTTTGTTTTACGAATAGACCTATACGGTAGCTAAATTGCGATTTGAAGCTTGCCATAATCTTCTCTAGGTCATCTGCTATGATAGGGGGATTTGGGTGGATGAGCTCTGGTGTTGATCTTCGTGAAGCAGTTTCGAGTCCTAGGTTTAGAGAGGATGGTGACTGGTGTTTTACACGGATGGATGGCCTCTCTAAGGTTTTACTAATGTGAAGATACAATTAGAAACTAAAAGGATGGACTAGTGGGTCGCCGGAGTGGATTTTTATCGAAACACGGTTGTTGAAGGTAAATCACGGAGCCGAGCGATCCCTACTGGCCAGCGAGGGGATGCCAGCAACAAACAAGCAGTATGGCAGGGCTCCTGGTTCCAGGCGGTGGGGTGAGAGCCCCACCAGGTTTAAAACGAGCCGAAAAGAGGACATCACTGTCCTTGGATGCGAGCGATCCACAATCCTTCCCGATCTCGGGCGGGTGAACACACGAAGAACAAACGGATACAAGCATAGGAACCGACGCTACGTAACGCTACGCGTAGGTGGGAAAAGACATTACTGCGTATGGTGAAGGACGAGGCCTGTCATGGTCATCTGTTAAGGTGGTAAACGAATAGAAGTACAACCAGGATTACGTGGCCGCAGCCTCCTTCATGGCGGTCTCCGGTGGGTCACGTCTCGCAAAGCTCGCGAGAAGGAAGCCTACGAGTCTCTGGTAACAATGGTCTCCTTGCTTGAAATGGGCCTTAAGGAAAGGATTCTTTGGCATGAGCATGAGGGCCGGGAAGATGACTTCGACATGGGAACTAGCTTGCTGTGGATAAAACAGCTTTTGTAGATGGGGAAGGAGGGTTGAGATCCCTATTATTGTGGGATGAGCCCTATCAGCAAGGAAGGTTCCATAGAAGGTGGCAAAACTACTTCCTTTGCCCAGAAACTCCAATAGCCCAAACCTCCCAACTCAAGATAGGCAGGTGGTTGTGAGTTTGTTTGAACTCAACTATACATCATATATAAAAAACAGGTCCTAAAATGAACAGCGCGGTGCTGCTCTGTGACGGAGAGCGCAGGTGGCGACCGCTACGAGGATTTCACTGAGTGGCGGAAATCAACGAGGCTGTCCACCGCGCCAATGCAAAGAGCTCATTTTGCTATGGATTTTGGGGTATATCAAGGAGAGAGGTGACTCATATCGAGAGGATGCAATGATGATGTTTCGATGCACAGCAGTGCTTACGGTGCGGTGTGGGTCCTCCATTGTGCGGGACGGGGAGCCAAATAGGGCAGTGACAAATTACGCGTAACAGATGCCCCTAAAGCATGAGGCCCGAGAGGGAAGGTGGGCGCGCACAAGAACATGCGAGGCGAGAGCCCGCCGTCGGAGAAACCTGCACGGAGACGGTCCTGGCGAGGGCGTCTTAAGCACGATGTATATGGTATAGACGCGACCATCCGAACGGTATGCTATAATCCCGGATCGAGTGTGGGCACAGCCATCCAACTAAGATCAAACAAGTAGACTCAGGTATGGTCGCAGCCATCCAATCATTGAGTCATGTACATAATGACAATAATCTGTGTGACACCAGATTACAAGGACACAATCAGGGTCTTGCGCTCATCTCGACCCAAATAAGTACAAGTTCTAGCACGAAATATGTGGTGATGTCGAAACATACAAGAACATCGCACGATTACCAGCCAATGATAGAAAAGCCGTTCGCTGAGCCTTGGGAAGAACCACCAATAATGACAATGGTCCTCAAGGGTACTAAGTACAATCCCGAGGCGTGTGAATAAATGAGGGTGGCAATCGAATACCCATGAGGGGGAATCATCAGACCAAAGGTCAATAATAAAAACCTGCTTGAATCTCATCGAACATAGATAAGGCATGCGAGGCCCCAGTACCATCAGAGTCTCTGAACCAACTTCACAGATAATGATTTAAAGTCGACGTAGTCTGGTCGAAAGGTAGAGCCACTAAGCAGTTACACATCGCGACACGGGGCAATGGAAGGAACATAATGTTTTAAGGCGCGAATTAGGATCATGCTGGAGAAGCTTGGAGGAAAGGTTGATATTCGCGAGAGGCCGCCTCTTGAACTGTCGACGACACGACGACCGGACTTAGCGGTATTTGACATCAGCAGATCAAGGGTCCTTGGCGACGAGGCGATGCAGGCAGATGAGAGGTCAAAGATTACCCAAGCCCATGGAAGCAAAAGTGAAACAACGAATGAAGATGTCCCCAACACGACACGAATGGAGACAGTACCACCATGTTCAAGAGCGACATACGCACGACGATAACGACGATGGTTCCAACACCCACCACGACTACAGCGATGCCCAGTGTTGCACATTGACAAACTTGAAGGGAGGATAGCATATGCTTGTGTGTAAGTCCGCCCTTCGGGCGAAGTCACATCTAGTGCATTTAACGGGTCTGGGAAGGAAAGCTAGAAGCGTGTTGCGACGGAATCCAATATCATGGAGGTTTATGGTGGCGGCGAGAAGAGCTGGCGTCTTTTTCATGTTTTCGAGAAGTTTGAAAAGACGATCGGAAAAACTCACACGGTCCTTTTAGTGACGGTTCCGGATAAGAAAAGGTAGAAAACAATAATAAGAAAACCTCCTAGTCGCACGGGCAAACTAGGGTCAGTATACAAAGCCAATACGATCATTGACCGAAAAAGGGTTAAGCATTATCTTTGAGGTGAATATGATTCGTGTCCATTTTAACGAGATCGAAACGACAAGGGCCTCGGCAATCTTTTCATATTTAGGGAAGTCTGAAAGAAGTGAAAGATGACTCAGGAGATGACTTTTAGTGTATTCCTGGTCAAAGAGTATAAAATATAACTCGTTTTCACCTTTTTAAGTACTTAAAAACCTGTGCTACACATACCCAACAGGCTAAAATCATTTTTGACATAATACATACAAATATTTGACAGACAACTTTTCAAAACACATCATAACGTTGAAAAGTTATAAATACGTCAATAGTAAAAAATGAAATTACTTTTTACTATTTACCTTTTATGGAGAGTAACGTTGGTTCATTGAGAGCGAGAATCTTCGTGACGTTAGGGCGGTCCGAGCAACCGTTCAGCGTACAAGCCATGACGGTGAAGGCGCTCCTTTCTCCTTTCTTTCCATGTATTTTTAATGATTTCCCTTCGGCTTCGGCCCTGCGTAAGGGCATTCTTCGATTTTAGGGCGACCTAAGTAGCGCCGGGTGTCGGAACGCGCGGACCGCGTAGCCGGGCTCTTTCTGTTAAGGGGCCCGCGCCCGCCTGGGCCGCGGCCAGCCCAACAAGACGGTCGGCAGCAGTGGCACACAACAAATGCCTACCTCTGTTTATGCTGGGTGCTGGGTGCTGAGCTCACAAAGAAGGTCTAACTAGCAGGTTTTGAACCATGTGAATACGAATGTGGATCAGCTGATTGAATGGAAAGAGCAGGAACTGGGAGATGAGGACGAAGAAGCCATGCAAAATGAAAATTGCATAGATGCTCTGGACTGTGGTTTAAAGAGAAGTTGTTCTCCGCATCGTAACACGAGCTCGTGCTGGCTCTCCAATATTTGATCAACCTGTGGGATGAAAAATGACCGGTATTCGAGAATACGGGAACCCGGTGTTGGAATTGAAGTCCCAGGCATTTACTTTGTTCTTTGAATTGTCCGCGGAAACCAATCTGTATTCGCGGGAACGGAACCATGGGGAAAGATGAGAGATAATGGCGGGTGTGCGTGGGGCACAAACGAGGGCAGGGTAAGTGCATCCTGAAGCCATCCACAGCCTATGTGAGAGTTGTACTCCCCCACCACCATTGTGTGTTCTTTGGATAACGAAACCGCACGAAGGCTACAAAAACACAACTCTTCTGGCACCAGAATACATGGGTCCCAGAAGTATGGTAGGTGAGCAGCTGTCACTATTAACATAGAAAAAACTTGACTCACAAAGTGCAAAGACAGGCGCTTCGATTTCGTTCATTCCATTGGTCACTAGATGACAGAAACCGCACTTTAACCTTCAGGAAGCAGGGGCCTGTGGCCGTCCGAGCACCACGAGCAAAGACCGGCTCGGCCAGGCACGATGCCCCAGGATACGGGCGAACAGCAGTTGTCACTGAACGGTTCTTGGGACAGTCTGGCTCAGCTGGTGGGTGGCCGGAGAAGATTGACTTTCTGCGAGAGCTGACACGAGGGGACCCGGATCTCCACGCTACCGAAGGAGACGCGGGATGAAGGGCGGGGTAGGTCCTCATGTTTTTGAATTTGTTTATGTGTGATTTTTTTGTTCGTGTTTGCTGCGTGTCTAAACACAAATATACATGCATGCGGATATGGGACACGGGGAACCCCGGCGGGATGTCTCCCATCTTCCGGAGGAGACACGGCTGCGCCACGAGATCCGAGGGACGCCGGAGGGGACGCGGTACGAACCTTGATTGTTCATGGATCCCCGATTTATGCCGGCCCATCGGATGTGCCTTTGGGTACGGCGCCATACGGTGGGGGTCCCAGTAAGCTCACGATCACAGGCGGCTAGTGCGTGCGATGTGGGCTATCATAGGCTTCCCTTACGTCTTGATTGGTCTCTAGGATTTAGCCACACCTGTTTTGAGAGACTCGGTGTCTCCGGATGTAGCTAAGACACTTATGTATATTTTTGGTTTCATCCTGGCCACGCTTCTATGTAAACATTTCGATATCTATATACTTGTCTACTATTTACGGACCAAGTCTTTACATGTGGTGATGATTTATAATTACGCCAAATATCTCTAACATAAAATTTATATACATAATGCATTCAAATGTACGGGTATGTGATGATATGTGTGTTCAGATTAACAAATAGAATAACGAAAATACAAAATAAATGAATAAAGGGCAGTTCACCGAATAGTACCGTTCGAGTTGCAACACTACAAGGCTGTGAATCTGGTACCACGAGGCAATTCACGGATACCAAGGTTTACGCCTCGGTTTAATAATTCCAGCACGGCGCTGTTACGATAATGTTGTTGGCAATGCCGCCCTAAACAAACACTGCCAACACGGTCGATCAACTCACCGAAGTTGTGGATGCCAGGAAACAGGCAGTTCACAGTGCGCACGGGACGCATCAAAAAGCAACAAATGGATGAGTGAACATACGCACCAGCAGGAAGGCCGATCGACGGAAAAGGTTTACAAACACACCACCATCACACAGACGTCACGCTGTAACACACAAGACGGGCATGCCACAGCATAAATGCTGGGTACGAGCGCATGCCCCCAAGCTTCGAGTCTTGTGGAAAATGAGCAGTTTGAAAAGATTTGAACAAATGTCAAAACTGCGAATTGGACGTGTACGTAACATTGTTTCATGAGGTTGGCATGTTGTCCTGGGCCATCTTAATGTTATAATTAAATGACTGGATGGATGAATCACAGAGAGCTGGATACCTACATGAATGTTCTCAACAATCCCAGTTTGTGGGAGGAATGTTGATGAGGACAGACAGAATGTTCTCCCAGTTACCCATGAAAAGGATATCCCATGTGTCCAAAATGGGTGTTGAAAGAAAGCCCAGAAGGAACTGCAAAATAACAAGCAAGGTAATCATTTACTGACCAAACATAACGAGAATTAGTGATACCCTTTTAAGGTAAACTCCTCCGAACCTGGTTTCCGGACCATGGCCTCAGCAGGAAAGTCTCTCACGAAGGTGGGGGCGGATCAGCACAGTGGCGGAGGGTTGTGATGAGCATCAAGGCCATGCTCATCGGGAGCATCTTCCCGGTGGAAGGGTCCGTTGCAGCAACAATCTCACGATGGCGGTCTCTGCGGCGGTAAAAGGCAGTTCTCAGCTGCGCACGCGGGTGTGAGAATCGACCGGGGTCATCGTTCTGTGAGAGACAACATGTTGACAGGCGGTGGGTGGTGGTGAGAGAAAGTACCCATGAGGGCGGGTGTGAGCCGGAGTCTATCACCTTGCAGGCGGATTGGAGCACGGTCCCGTACGAACACGGTGGGTTAGGGGTAAAGAACAGCGGTCTCACGGCAATAATCACCTAAGCAGAGGCTGGTAGATAAGACGAACAGGCAGCACGCGAGCATGTGGGTCAGTGCCCGGCCAAGAAATGTTTGTGAGTTGGTTAGCGTGTTCTTCTGCCCCACGGTGGCCAGTTTTTCTGTAATGCTATTCATGGAACTCTGAGAACTCAGGGTTTCAGACAAACATCAAGTGCCTCAAGGGCATCGGGAGATGACGCAAAGTTGGGGAACCGATGGCTCTCCAACAAGCGATGACACAACACAAGTAGATGCACCCTCATCTACGACGGCTCTATGAATCTGTGCCGTTAATCCCGACTCTGAACAATCAAAGCGACGGATGTGGGCCGGGGAGTAAAATTCTCCCGTATCAAAGGTAGAGAAGGCTCGAATCGGCGGGGTCAATACCAACAATATACATGCTGAGTTTCCTCTCACAGAAGGACAACTTTGAAGAACCTCAAGTGCAGGCGGCACATGGCGCCCGCGATCTCAACAATATCAGAATGTTGAGCGGCGCGGCGTTTGGATTATAAGAGGATCTCCGAAGAACACCTCGGGGAGGTGGTTTCCACAACGGGTTCGAGAGTCGGCTTCTCAATTTCCACGAACTTAAGCAGATGCGGGAGGCGGTCCATCCGCCATGCCTTCCCGGTGCCTCGCCGTCGATTATTGTAATCCTTGGACCGTAGCGATAGTGATAGGTGCATTAGTCTTTACCATGAAATCCTCGAGACCCACCCGTGGGGATGATGAACTTTGTTCGACCATCCGTCCGCCGAGATGGAACGGCTCCTTTAAAACAACGTAGTTCTCTTTGAGCTTCTTAAGAAGTTGATCGACTTCGGATCGTTCCGGACAATCTTTAGTGTAATGGTCACCTTCGCTGCATGAGGCAAGGAAATTCTTGGCCACGTTGTGAGCCATCCCCGACTTCTGGATTTAGATTCCGGTTTTTGGGGCATCAGATTCCGATCGTTTCTTTGCCCTTTTTTTCCCTCGAGTGATTTGTCCGTAGGATTGGTCTTCGACCCGCATTTACCTCCGAGGTTTTACCGTAATCTACGAGGCGGGCTTGCGTAGGATCGTTGAAGAATTAGCCTTCGTCTCCCCATTCGAAGACTTCTTCGAATTTGGAGAAACTAACCAATGGACACCATCCACTTTAAGGTGGGTTGGGTCTTTTGGCTCGGGTCGTGGTGCACTGTGCAGATGTCATAAAGCGTGAAGGACAGAATAAACAAGAGCATCCGGCATCGGGCACGCGATAGCTTGTTCCTCCGTCACACACGCTCCCATTGCGATATCCCCAGCGATTTTGTTCACAAAGGGAGGTGGTGAACCGCGAGTCAAAATCTGATCGTGCGGTGAAACTTGGATCGGGCCGACGACGGCGGGCCGCCACTCATGGATGTGATCCGAAATGTGAAGTGGCCGAGTCCGCTCGTGAAGATGGGGGAGGCCCCAGCCTCAGCACGGACCGGTAACCGGAAATGCGTGAGGAAAGCCATAGCTAACGCAGTTGAAACTCGAAAAATACCACGATGCCTCTATGTACCACTTTAGCAGCAGCCTCCTCGTTAACGATTGAAAAAGACGCAAACGCAATCGAATCGTCCGTCCAAGAGTTAGACCACCGCAGGTGACATTGCTATCACATGCGCCCTCAAGCCCTTCGTATTTGCCTCAAACTTGGGACAATCTCCTCGGTATCTTCGTCGGGAACTCGAGGCCAATGTGGATTATGAGAAACCCGATCATTGGTCAACTCTCGTAAAACGTCCGTAAGTTCAAGGTAGCCAGGAACGGCATTGAGGGTTAATTCCCGTGCGTCCGGTATTTATGTCCGGCTTCCCTATGCTCTGTCGGCGTGTTGTGAATATCCTCGCTTCTGTGGGTTCTCGTCCCGTAGGATCGGCCCCCCCCGTAGTACAATTCGTATAGCCGCACCGACTGACAAGCCGGTAACCATTGCGTGTTCGATAACCGTGTTGTTCGAGCTCGATTAGGCGTTCGCTCTCAGACAAGGAAGGAGTGATTCGGTCACGATATAGTTAGAACCGTGGAGGAGGAGGATAACGTAGAGCCCCGCAGTGGTTATAGTTTGCTGAGATTGACCATGAGGATAATAACCGGCCGAGATGAGTAGATCGTCGATATATATGAACCGCGGGAGCTCGGCACGTAGGGCGCAATGGCGGACGGCCGCGTACGATGAGGCCAGTGTGCCGGTGAGCAGAGAACGAAATGAGGGGGTTGCCCGAATGAACAAAGTCGACCCGAATGAGGGTGCTCCCTCGAATGAACAAAGCTGACCCGAATGAGGGGCGCTCCCGAATGAACAAAGGACCCGAATGAGGGGTGGCGCCGGTCGCGTTGTGCCGACCTTGCCAGGGTGAGCCATGTTGCACCGAATAAGCTGCTGGCTCGGAGGGGGACACCGTGCTGTACCTGATGACCCGGTTACCTACGGGAACAAGACCAGGTGTCGTCGGAAACCGCTGGACCCGAAGGTAACCAAAGAGTGTCCTTGCCGATATGCAACGTTAGAACAACAGGATGCGGTTGCATGATGAGAAAAATTTGAATTGCAGGTCCGCAAGTGGGTCTGTTGATACCGGTGGTGACGAGTTATTAGCAGGTTATAATATGATCCATGTAGGTTCTTGAAATAGCCCTTGCTGACGCGGAAATAGCCTTGATTGGAGGGCTGTCCTAATAAGGTCGTACTGATAGCCGGAGGTTGGCCTCGGGTTGACCTTGGAGAAGGTTGTGCACACGATTCTGACTTGGTTGTGCGGTAAACAGCAGGGCTATAGACAAGCTGGAGCGAGAGCCGCAAAATGTCCCCATGCTCGTCAGCGGCTGAGCCGCACACGGGTGCCGTCTTGCGCAGTACGAAAAGACCGTCGGGATGCCAGGGGTTGGCTTGACTCCGGCGTTCGGGCTGGCACCAAAAACAAGCACGATACTCTCCGGAGGGTGTTCTGCGTGCCAGCGATAATAGATAATGTCTCTGGAGTTGGCCCCGAATCTGAGCGGGATGCGGGGACAACGGCCAGAAAGCGGCCACACAAGCAGGTGGGTCGCACGAGAGCAGAAAGTGACGGCGTGCGAAGAGGGAACCTGGGGCTGGTAGCGAGGTGGCCTCGAAAGCAGCAGGGGCCAGTATTCCCCGCAGGGCAGCGATAGAAATAATGCGGCAAGATAAACGTACGCCGTAAGAAAAAAAGGACCAGGCGCGATGTGAGCGCCGGCTCAGACTCATCCCTCGACAATCTAGGATCACGGCATTGATCGCCGGAACCCAAAATTTCCTCACGAGAATCACTCATGGTTGATCTTGCCTGCCGTTAATCACGCATGAACGGCGGACAGGGCATTAACGGTGAGCAGTGTGAAGAAAGAGAGCTCAGCTCCCAATCTCCAATTCAGACGAGAAGGTGCGAAAAAAGACGTTAAGTGTTGACTCCTCCAAGGTTTGCTCGGCGAGAGACCGGGCGGTCCGTCGGGGGCTCGGGAAACAACCAGGCTGTTCTTTGGTCCAGCAGAAGAGCTGAAGCCTCCCCTGAAGGAGGCAGTGGCGGGCTTGCGGTGAGCAGGCGGGGTTCCCGCCGTGACAAGGGCTGGAGAAGGCACACACACACACGGGCTGAAAAATGAATTAAGACACACGATCAAACGGTCACAAGCAATATCTGTTGGGTGTGGCGGCAGGAAATTGATTTTACGACATTGGAAAACAAACTTGAATTCTCGTTTCATGTTTTAGAGAGTCAAAAAACGATAAAAAGATAGCTCTCTTTTAGGAGTTGTTTCAAGCGTGAAAGGAACAAAAGCGCCAAAAACGGTCTTTTCAAGTTTGGGGTGAGAAAAGTGAAAATGACTTAAGGAAAAACTGAGCACAAAAGAATTGTGAGATAGCGGCGTGCAATGTTATGGAACTGAAGAATAGAAAAATCTGTTAAGGAACTTTCAGTACGTGCGAGGTAGTCTCCCACACGAATATTGTATTAGAATGTATCAGGGCCAGGCGTGGCTCGCTTCTGTGGACCAAGGATTTGTGAGCCTGGGGGGTCTCCTTTATGTCTCTGAGCGTGCAGGCGCAAGTCCGTGCCAAATTATTAAATAATAAGTGACTTAATAATTTATTAAATTAACGCCTTGGTGCATCTCACTTCTGAACCTTCTAAATATGTTTAATTAAGTTTAATGTTGCCTTATGTTAATTGAATAGTTTTACGATTTGATCTTCAATTAAGTTTCAATTTCCGAGCCTTGTACGTAACCAGTATATATAAATGCAAGCTATATGCCACGATACAACATTTAGATTAGGTAAAACATAGTTACGACAGGGTTGGGCTTTGGCCAAAACAAAATAGAAACCGGAATACAAAAATAAGAATATATCTGTTTAACTGACATTGCATTTTCATTCAAACACTAATCACTAGTGATACGGAAAAAATGACAATTTTTAATTAAAAAACAAAAGAGATTATATTTTTTTTAAAATTTTCAATGTCTAATAGCTAATGGCGGAACAAAAAATTTAATTAAGAAATGACAACTTTAAAGACAGCAGCAGCTGCTCACAAACAACAACCAAATCTCTCGATACATTTAATCTCAAATCGAAGAAAAGATAAAAACACCCAATAGACCGTGTGATGCGGGTCCAAGCAAAGGCAGAGACGAATCACAAGATGAAAAAACGAACAATCACTCAAAGACGCAGCAAAGAGCAATCAAAGACTGCTAGGAAGGCAGCGGAGGTTAAACGACGAGTGACGGAGGACCGTCAGAACACCAACTCAGGAGGGCCGATTCACTGTGCCACTAGATATACAAGGTAAATGCGTAAACTGGGTGGTGGAGAGCAAACAGCAAGAGATAACGAACAGATGGGTCAAACCAGGCTCCAGTGACAAACAATCGAGTAAGAAAGAAAAGTATTGGTCAGCTAAAACCATGGTGAGAGAAATTCAAAAAAGTCCAGAAATTGGGCCTTGTTGTGTGTGAACGCGCCGAATAGAGTGGCGGTTCTTTACGGTACAGCACGCTGAAGTGGGCGAAAGCTGTCGAGGCAAAAACACGGTCTTCGAATTCTTCAATGAAAAACTAAAAAACAAGCAAATACGAGAAAAAAATGGCTACAAGCTAAGCTAATTGCTAAGCTAAATAATGAAAGAACCCAACTTGAGAAGGTTCATCAAGCAAGAGAAACAATCAAACGAACCAATCATAAACGGAACAAAGAGAAAACAGACGATCCCGGAACGGGTCGCCCCAATTTGTTCGAAGGTAAATCCCCTCTGCGGACGAGAGGCGATCCCTACTAGCCCGGTGAGGGTCTGCTTAACAAACAAACAATGCTGTAAACGCGGGCTCTGGTTACGAATGAAAAGATTTGGGATAAGAACCTGCAAGGTTCAATGGCTGAGTACGAAAAAGATGTCTTTCATCCTTGATCCACCGGCAGATGCCAATCCTTTTACGATCTCCGTGGATGAACACACACACAGAAAGAACAAGGATACAAGCATAGGAACAGAAGCGTACGTAACTAAACATCGGGGTCGGAAAAAGACAGCTATAGCATTAACATAATGGAAAAAGAGGTAGGACATAGTGGTCATCTATTAAAGAGTGGTAAACGAATAGAAGTTACAACAAATTATGACATTTTGAAAGAGACCCATCGCGGGTCTCCAGTGTCCCGTCTGTAAAGCTCGCCGGGGGAAAGGAGAGCCTGTCAGTCTCGTAACAATACGGTCTCCTTGCTAGAATGGGCTTGAGGAAAGAGTTCTTGGTGAGAAACACTTGGGAATAGGAGATGCAAAGCTTGACAGCAAGACTAGCTTGCCATGAATCTGGGCAAGCTTTTGTCGGGTGAGAGGAGGAGTTGGGATCCTAATGACCTTGGGATGGGGCCTATGTCGAGTTCCATGAGTGGCAAAACTACTTCCCTTCCATAGAACTCCCGCGCCCAAACCTCCCAACTCAAGATAGGCGGTGGTTGTGAGTTTGTTTGAACTCCTTCCGCCATCCATATATAAAAACAGTCCCTAAAATAGGGTGGCCCAAATTGCTCTGTAATGACGCCGTGCGTGGCCGCTTGGAATTTCACTGAGTGGCGCAAAATGTTGGTATCTGGCATGTTAAAAAAGACATTTTCTGTGGATTTTGAGAATGTCTCGGGGAGGAAATGAGCTCATACTCGAGAGGGATGCAATGATGATGTTTTCGGTGCATGACAGTGTTCACAGGTACGATGCTGGAGTCCTCCATTGTGAGGGCAGAGATGAGACGGTGACAATTAGCGCAACAATGGTCCACCACCAACACTATCAAAGATGCTTTGGGAAAAAGTTTTATAGCAAAATTTGAGATGGAAAACTTGCAAAGAAGAGTGATTCACTTGGTTTCAATATTTTGCTAGACTATATGGACAAGCTAATGGTTCTCTTGGCAAGAAGGCTTCTCCTTATCTTCTATGTTTAGGTGAGGCTTTCTGAATCACTAAGTTATACTTAGTTTGTCACTGATTACAGAGTTTCCACCCTAAGTTTAAGTTTTTGGAAGGATGAGTTAGCAGAAAGGTATGGTTTATGAATTTTTGGTTTTTATGGAATTTTTAGGCCTAATAGAGGCTAGTGGAGTCTCCAGGTGGAACTTTATTGTTTTTGTAAAGATGTAGCTATGGTCCACCACCAATACTGTCAAAAACCAATCTAAGGGATTTTTTGGGGTTTGCTGAGTTTTTATGTAGTCCTAAGGTTTGTAAGAGTTGTCCTACAGCTAAGTCATCATTTTTCTAGGATGGTGAGACAACCAAATTCTACTCTTTTAAGTTTGATTGAGATTTTGAGAGTTCCTAAGGGATACCTAGGATGTTTTTTGACTCAAAGTCCCATCGTGATCGCCATTATGTTAGCGATCAGTGGGATAAGTCAATCAGATAGTATTCTTGGTCTCTAAAGGTTTAGGGAAACTAAGCTTGTTTATCACTCAGAGTCCCACCATGATCGCCATTATGTTAGGGTGGCGATGAGGTGGCTCAATCAGATAGTATCCTAGAGTTTAGTAAAGTATTAAGGCCTACTAGAGGCTAGTGGAGTCGCCAGGTGGATTTTTAGTTGTTTTGAGGTATATGTGTATGGTCCAGCACCAATACTGACAAAAACCAATCTAAGGGAGTTTTTTTGGGGTTTTCTGAGTTTTTATGTAGTCCTAAGGTTTGTAAGAGTTGTCCTACAGCTGAGTCATCATTTTTATAGGATGGTGAGACAACCAGATTCTACTCTTTTAAGTTTGAATGAGATTTTGAGAGTTCCTAAGGGATACCTAGGATGTTTTTTGACTCAAAGTCCCACTGTGATCGCCATTATGTTAGTGAGTGGTGGGATAATTCAATCAGATAGTATTCTTAAAGGTCTCTAAAGGTTTAGGGAAACTAAGCTTGTTTATCACTCAGAGTCCCACCGTGATCGCCATTATGTTAGGGTCGTGATGAGGTGGCTCAATCAGATAGTAGCCTAGAGTTTAGTAAAGTAGTAAGGCCTACTAGAGGCTAGTGGAGTCGCCAGGTGGATTTTTAGTTTTTTTGAGGTATATGTGTATGGTTCACCACCAATACTGACAAAAACCAATCTAAGGGAGTTTTTTGGGGTTTTTCTGAGTTTTTATGTGCAGCCTATTTGTAAGAGTGTTCTAAACTTGATTCATCACTTTGCTAAGATGGTGAAACAAATATTTTACTCTAAATGATTCTATAGGCTGATGGTCTGAGTTTAATGTTGAAGGAATAAAGAGTCTATAAGAGTTTTCTAGACTTTCATGTACTTAGAATCCCACCGTGATCGCCATTATGTTAGTGTCCCATGATTTGGCTGATTGGCAAGCCAAATGACAGTGTAACATCAAACCAATATTTGGAGCCCAAGGACCTAGCCTTCTTGGACTCAGAGAGGGCTCTCTCTATATGTGTAAGGGATATCTGTGTGTTTGCTTATTGTGTTATGATTTTAGGCTAGTTATGAAGTAGGTTTTTTGGTCTTGGTTTTTAGGTTGTGAGGGATGAAACTGATCAAAGATATAAGATAGGTAACAAGATGTCAGATCAACTGGGCTATGGGGTTGAAGAGGTGAAGCAAGCTATCAGATGGTGATACAAGGTTGTTGAAGGGCCGATTTGATTCGAGGTAGAAAGGATATTTGGGAAAAATGGAGTAAAATGGATACCAAGTTTGTGAACAACAAAGGATTTCAAGCATAACTAGTTTAATATCCAACATAAACATGGTAGGGAAAACCATTAATCATGAGAAATGTAACTACAAGCTAATCAATACATAGAAATAAACATTCAAGCCATGCATAGAGATATATAACTCTCTAACTTTGGGAAATGGCTATCAGACTTTGGGGAAATACACTTAAGACAGACAAATAACTCAAATCACTATGCCGGAATGCCTAAGCACAGTACTTCAAGTTATTGGGCACTTTGAAAAAAAGATTGCATAGTCTTAGACAAAGGGCAAGATCAGAACAAGACCTCCTTGGTTCAACAAATGACAATCTAATCAGTCAAAGAGAAATTTCATGGATGGAGCTATGGCTAGCCATGAGTAAGTAGGGCATATCATAAATCATACTTAGCATGCATAAAACCATGAATGAAACAAGCAACAAAATCCTTAAGTTATTAAAGAGCAATCAAGAATTCTTTAATGTGACTAAGAATGAAGAAAACATGGAAGTTATGAAGAAACATGAAATTTGAGATGCCTCTAAGGGCATGTCTCAAATTTTTTCTCTACTATTCTATAGCAAGCAAGAAACATGGATTTATGAATGAAAACTAGGAAACAACACAAAGATAGAGACACTATACCATTCTACCAAGTCATGGAATCTAACAACAATCCTCTTTCATCATCCAAGAACATCCAAGAGACTATCCAAAAGCATGAGAAAAGTATTTCTTCCAAAGCTTATATGACTATATTGCTTCTATCATCAAGTTCAGCCTGGTTTACAATGAAAGCCTTTGGAATATATAGGCCCAAGTGAGGAAAACCTCTTAGTTCAATTTGCAATCTCATTGGCCTATCCAAAATATCTAATCTTGTCCTTGAGGCTTTGGAAAGCCCAAGGCACAAAATATCTCATAAAATATCTAAAAAATGATAAAAGAGGGAATTAAATTGAATTTTCATAACTTCTCATCTGCAAAACTAGCTAAACGCACATGACGAAAAAGCAGTTTTTAAAGGTTCAATTTTTACAAAAATACTCAAAAAATACATCAACAAAAGCTCCCCTGACTTGCCGGCAAATTTTGGCAGCCTTCCCGATGTCAAAACGAGGCTCATGATACCTCATTGGAAATATCTGAGTGTCTAATTTCTAGAACAACTTGAATTTTCCCAATATTATGCCTAGAAGTCCTCCAAAAACAGGACTGTGTGTAAAAAACCAGGAAATAAGGTTTGCCGATAGACTGGGCAGAGTGTAGAAAAAGCGGGCATTTTTCGCCATTTTGGGGGAGAAAATGATCTTCAAATGTCCTGAAAATTGCTGAGTATGGGCTCGTAAAATTATGGCATCCAATGATACCATTATCATCCTTTGATGATCTCCCAAACTGAAATGGCGAAGCCCATGAGTTTTGGCCAAAAACCCAAAAATGACAAAAAACAAAAATATGTCAAAAAATGCCCAAAATTGGTGAGTATGACCCTCAAGGGTACTTGGCAACATGTTGTGAAGCAGAGGCCAAAATCTAAAGTCCTGAGGTGTCTTTCCTCACTTTCTGTGCCGGGCGCTTCCCTTTAGCCTCCTTGACCTTTTCTTGAGGAGCCTTCAACTTGCGCCGGGAAAACTGATTTAACTTTTTATAATGCCCCGTCATTCTCCTTTGAAGGTCTGAATCCCTGTTTTACTTTTCCAATTTCTTCTCCAAGTGCTTATTGGCTCTCTCAAGCCATGCCTCCTTATTGTTCTCTATCTCTTGTTTGAACAATGCAGTGAGAGGGGTAGATTGGAGAAGGGCCTTTTCCTTGTCTTTTTGCTTCTCAAGGGCCTTTTTAAGCCCCATGGTTCTTGGAATATTTCTCCTAGGCTGATCTTCGCCTTCACTTTCATCGAAATCACCCATGAGTTCTTCCAACCTCGCTTGGGCTTTGGAGGCCTCCTTCTTGTACTTAGTCACCCGTGTCTCATAAATAGCCATATGGACACTCATTTGCCTATTTTGGATTTGCAAAAAATTATTGAAATTACTAGCTCTATGAAGATCATCCTTCAAAGCATCAATTTGGCTTTCTCTATGGATCAAGAGGCTTTCTAGAATCCGAGCTTCATTATCACTATCATCGCTTTGGATTTGGATGATGTTGAATGCACTTTCCTATTCATGACTGCCTTCCTCTTTACCCTTCCCTTTGCTTTGGGTGGCTATTCTAGTGCTCTTCCTCCTAGGCAGATCAATCATGGAATTTTTTGGCAATTTTTCTTTACTTCGGAGGGCCCTTGTCACATTTGGAGTGACAACTCTAGGCACTCTTTTCTTTGTTGTCTGGGGCTTGGCCATTTCAGGAGAAGAGGGCATGGCCCCTTTACCTTTGTCACCTTGCCTCTCTTCTTTTTGAGTTTGATGTTCTTCTTGAGGAGGCTGTTGTGTATCATCTTTTGGCTGTCCTTGCTCATCACTATCATGCTGCTCCTGTTCAGCAATATCATGCTGCCCCTGTTCAGTCTCCTTTGGTTGTCCTTGCTGCTCTGTTTTACCCTCATCATAAATCTGTTGTGTATCATCCAAGGTATGCTCACCCCCATTGTGTTGCTTTTCTTCATCTCCTTACTACTGCTCATCATCACTATCATGCTGTTGTTCAACACTTTGTTCCTCCTCTCCTTGTTGTTGTTCATCATCACTGTCATGCTGCTGTTCAACACTTTCTTCTTTCTTCTCATGTCCTTCTTCCTCTTTCTGGTCACTTTCTTCTCCTTCTTCATGTTCCTTTGTTTGTTCTGTAGTAAACTTTAGCTTTTTAGGAATAGGTCTGCTAGAAGAAGGCGAGGGATGATGAGTAGGAGGTGTAGGGGATGTATGGACTGGAGGGACAGTGGAGAAATCTGGATGAGTGATGAAAGCATCCCAAGAGACCTCCCTCTTTTCAAGCTGATGAAGAATGATGATTTTGATGAGAAAGTGATGGAAGAGAAAGCTATTTGCTGTGAAGCAGGCTTCTTCTGAATAGTGGAAGCCATTTTCTCAATGATTTTGTGTAATAAGAAAGGAACATTTAGCAGCTTGGTCCTTGTGAAATGCATGAGCAGTCGAATCTGATAGGCATAGATTCGGGAGAATCTTCCCTCACAAGTGAAGTAATTCATGATAATCTTCATGAGAGGGGCGTAGCTGGCTAAAAGATATGAGAAAGGGAAAATATAAGGACATGATTCTCTGTGCTCAAGCTTTTGGAAGGGCTTGTAATCATCTGAGTCCAAATGGCTTTGTTTAAACCATTTCTCACCAATATAGGGGATTTTAGTGGCCTTGGAGATGGATCTTGGGGATAATTTGAAGTCAAGGCCTGCCAACTGGAAATGCTTGTCTCGAAACCTCAAAGCGCAAAGATGTGTCAAAGCAGAGAAACTCTTCACCTCTTGCACTCTTTGACAAAAATATAAACACTCGAACTCATGGAAATTGAACAAGACTGATGGGTGTGGATTCACTTATTTAGTGGAAATAGGCTCATATCTCTTATGAAATCCACTCCTACTATCCTGCCTGGGAAGCATCTTGTTCTGGATGCTCTATGCAAAACCAAATTGCCTCAAAAAGGATTTCAAGAAATTTTTATCAAACAAAACTCTGTCTTCTTTGTTAATCAGTGTTTGATCAAGGAAAATCTACCTCAAATGTTGTGTAAAATGTTTTCTTTGGTATTAGGTCCCTGCTCCTCCCAAAACGCTACCTTTCCCCTTTGTATGCCAATCAACAAGTAAATTTAATAATAAGCACACAGTCAACTAAAATGTATACACATAGTCAAAGGGTCACTCTGTTTAGGCAAGGTCACCAAGCTCTTTGTGTTTTGGTGTGAGTACAAACAACCTTGTAGCAGACAAACACCCCTCCTAATCAAAAAATTGCTCTTGTCTTCATTATTTTCTCACACAAATTTTGACAAACACCTCCAAATGGCAATGACAATTTTACACACTAAAGTTTGTTTTATGGACAAATTGGCAGCGCTGACTTTTCTCTTCACCACACAGATATGACCTTTGAAAGTGACAAAGTAATATATGTATGATTATCATTGTTGAAGATAGGCCTAATTTTTCATTTTTTCAAATACTGTGTTGCTGCCTTTAAACAGTGCCTCCACCTTTTAACTTGTTTTGAGGGCAGTTTGTTAGGTCTCTTTACAGTAATAAGAAATCCACTACTTTCACTATGTCAGTGTTGAGAAAATATAGCCACTACAATTTCGAGTTTTTTAAACATAAAAACAACTCTCTTTACCACTATTTTCTTCACTGCATAAGGTTGATAGAGTTTATTTTTCCCTATCAAAGTTAGGGTACTTCCACCAACTATCACCCTTTTAGAAATTTGACAATACCAAGGAGGCACATAAATACCTTGAAAATTCGAAGGCAGCCCTTGTTGACAAGTTTGAGCAACTTTCAAGGCTTTTGGAAGGCGTTTGGGCCATTAACATGTGCGCGACACGTTGACAAGGGAAGGCGCCGCGCAATAGGAATGGTGTAGGGTCAGCCTTGATGCTGCTGTGACTGCACCTACAGGCACGCCGCGCAGCAATGCAACTCCGTGTTAAAATTCCGCCTGAACGCGCCGCGCAACCCTATAGGTGCGCCACATATTCTTCAAGCCCGAAAAATCAATGAGTTTGACCAAAAACTCGTTCTCCGGTCCAGTGAATAGCAAGAGGGGATCGATGCCTTGTGTTTTGAGACCGTCAAATGGCTTGCACCGGTCTCCTTATCCTCTTTTGAACGCAAAAATCCAACTACCCTTGATCTTGACTTGTGAGGGTTTTTGAAGGCTTCTTCTTTGAAACAAATGCCTTTGTTCATTTAAAAACCAAAGTGATTTTAAATGTGCTATAAGGGGCCCACACTTTAAATAATGTTGGAAGAAGGATGTGCATGCTATTTTAATAGGTTTAATTGATATGAATCTATTCACTTATAAGAAAAACATTCAAGGACCAACTCCTTTCACTGTTTGCTTATAAAAGGGGAAAACATGTCTTTCTTTTCTGATATCTGTACTGGCAAAGAAAATTCTGCTCTGAGCCACATGAAGGATTATAGATGTTCCTTTTGAGTGCAAATGCCTTTTTACTGGGGAAGAAAACTTAACTGCAATTTCAAAATCCCTTTTCCACCTCTTGGCTTTGTATTAGCTCATCTGATGTCACTTGTGTTATGTGAGGTTTTCTTTGACACTTTGAAGGAGGTAGCTTGACCCTTTTGAAAACCTAAACTGACATTGTATGCTCCTGACGCTTTGGAGGTAGTGATGCCCTATTGTGAAACTGATTTAGCTGGCAGGCGCTGTTTGAGATTCCTTTTTGACTGTGGGTAGAAATAAAATAGAGGATGATGTATTTAGAGTTGAAAAGTGAACAAGGGAAGTCTGTCCCCTTGTTTTTCTGTGAAGGAGGTCTGCGAAAACTTGAGTTTTCATTCATTTCACCCTTTTTGAGAGCATTCCCTTTAGAATATTTACCATATGCCATGATTTATTTTCAAACTCTGTCTTAACCAGCTGAAGAATGTTTGGTGAACATATTGATAGTGGTCTCCTTTATACTTTATGGCAGAGGTCACTTTGAGTCCAAGACTGTTTGACTCTTTTGACCATCTTCTTCATAATATTTCTTCACTTATGATCAACCTATAAGCTTCGCCTTGTAATTCAAAAGATAATGACACTCATGCAAACCAATTTTAAAGCCTATTGTTTTACCTTTGCCTTTAACATCATTTCTACATCAGGAACTCTTAGTTGCTGTCTCACTGTACTTCAAAAAATTTCCTACAGTCAGTGCAATTTTTTAAAATCAAACTTTGTCCATTGGCCCTCTGCTTATAGATGAAGGAGGCACTCTTAAACCTCTACTTATAATATGAAGGATATTCTTCAGTCTTCAAACCCTCTTCTTATATATGAATGAGGTTTTTCAGTCATTCCATCTCACCGGCCTTTAACAATGTTATTTTTCCTTTCACTATCTTTTCATGCTTTGATTGTGATCGCAGGAGCTTAATGAAACAACTCTCTGCTCTGTAGCTGCATCCCAGGCTCAAAATCACATTGAGAAGCATTTTTCTTCTCATGTGGAGCCAAATATTTTCTTCTGGGATGTTGGTATACCTCTGTCCTTGAAAGATCCATTTAAACACTGTAAAAATGCCTAAAATCAGTTTGACCTATGGTACATGTATTGCTGAGACTTGAGGGTGTATTAGTGGCGCGACCTAGGTTTTTAACCAACTTTATTTTCAGAATGGGAAGGTCTGTTATGACTGGTCTGTAGTATATAGGGTTTCTTTGGCCTCAATATAGTTTGCCAAGGGAGAAATACTTAAAGCGCCACTATCTAACTTAGGGGAGACTGCTTTGGAAAGATTTGGATTGTTTCTTTGGAGTTGATGGGAAAACTAGTATGGCTGAGGCTAGATAGGACTTGATAATGAGGTTTCATCTCATCATGGGTGGACTAAAAGTTAAGAGGGAAAAAATTTTATGGGTGTTTTCCAGCTGGCAAATTTGACATTTTTTTAGATTAGCTGCTAGAAAACTTGGTTGTTACAACTAGTCATCACCAACAAGTGAAAAATACTGATAAATAACACTATCAAATCTATCACATCACGTCCTTTAAACATGTATTAATGAAGCGTATTTTCCTTTTGTTTATGCGATATTCGATTTCGCGACATCGCGAAATCGCAATATCGCTGAAGTCGTAATATAGCAACATCGGAGAATCGGAACTTCGATAAGAATCGCTTAAAATTGTATAATGGAAATTTGTGATATGCAATTTGTAATGTCGCTTGCAAAACCTTAAATCAGCTATCGCACAATCAGGATTTTCACTGTTTAAATTTTTAAATAAGCTGAGATTTATGCGAAAATGGGATTTGCGAGGAGAATTTTTTATTAAAACTAAAAGCGGTGTTGGTTTTTGGAATTTGATTTTTATGAAAAACAGAAATATATTTCTAAGAACGGTCCCTAATTCTTATATATCAAAAGTCTAGATTATTTTGAAAATAGAAAAATGGTGGGGGGGGAGGTTGTTTCATAACACAACAATATGTAACAATGAAAATTTGCAAGTGACGAGGAAGTGCATAGTTGGATTTGAAATCATTGCAAAATGTCTTGATGAAGTTGAAATTGATGGTGTTTTGCTTGATATTCCTGGGATTGTTTTGGGTAGCCCATATCTTTATGATATGAGACCAATATTTCATCACCATGAGACTAAGTATCACTTGTTCAAGAATGAGATTGAGTAAATTATTAGAGAAGATAGTAAATATAATTTGTCTCTTATGCATGCTAGACAAATTAAGAGAATTGTGAAGGCTAGCCAAAAAAATTCTTTGTTAATGTTCAAGCATCAAGATGTTGTGAATGAGGCCTTTCAAGGAGAAGCATCGAATGAAAATTATGATTTCATTGAGGTTGCTAATGTTTGTGATAAGATGTTTCAGGTGTCTAACATGTTGCCTTTTAAAATAGGTAAACATGATGAGAAAACATTGTAGCAGCATACATCATAGTTGAACAGTGATGTAAACAAGATGCCAGTGCAAGAGGGTGTAAAGGTCAAAGAGAAAGTGCCAAAGAAATTTTACAAAGAGGGCATTGGATTTGAAAATTTTTCTTATGGGTTTCACAAAGTGTTTTCTTTGAAATGAGATGTTGCATGGTGATGGCGATCACATTGGTTCAAGATTCAAGCCAAGCACAAGGTGAGACATGCTGAACATCGTCGTGTCGAAAATATTCAAGGTGAGAAGAATTTAAAGTTGTTTAATTTTCTTTTGATAGACGACCGAGGAGGGAACATGTTTGATTCTTCAAGGACAATTTGTTGTTCTACAAATTCTAGGAAATTGCAGCAAGATGATATCTACAACACCAAGTGAGGGCCTCCAAATTCATGGAAAATGATTAGTTTTCAAGAAAGGATCATGTTGTTGAATTCAGGAAAATTCTAGTGGATTGAGACTAGAAGGGTGAGGGGGTGGTACCCTCATCCAAATTTTCAGTAATAAAAGAGATTTTGGGATCCAAAAGGTTCGAGTGGGGAGGAGTGATCCAGTGCTAAAAAATATGCTCAAAAATGAAAGTTTTCGGAATGGCTTGAAACATGTGCACTTGCATAGATATCGTGATTATGAATCCTGCGCAACTCGTTTCACGAAAAACCGACACCATATGCTCCTGGAAACAAGTTCTATTTGTTTTCCCAAATAAGGAAATTTGGAAAAAATGTACTAGTGACGGTGTAATTTTTGGGCGAGTTGTAGGTTTCCACGTGGCATTTTATGATTGGCTAAAATTCATTTTTTTAAGGCTTACCATGGTTTGACACGTGGCAGGCCGAGTGGAAGCTGACTTGTGAAAATTTTATTGGTTGGATTATGGCCAACCACATGCTACCACCTAGCCCAACCAAGGACCGCCACGTGGCAGCATGGTGGGCCACCAAAAATTTGGTTGAAGTCTAAATTAACCTCTGATGGGATCGATACCAAGACCTCACAACCAATAGCAAAGAGCATTAACCGACTGGGCTATAGTGGATCTTGTTATATGATGCCACAAAACATATATTTAAATTTTGTTGGTGAAGGTAATGGGGTAAGGGGCCAAGGCTTAGCCCCGACCCCCCCAAAAAACTATGCATACGACCCAAGGCCAGAAGGATGGGCGTGGAGGCGGAGCCCACCCAATTTTTTATTTTAAAAAAAATCAACCACCGTTAGCTATATTTCAAAATTTGGTTTTTAGGAGTTAATGGAAAAATTAATCGTTCCACAATTTGAACTGAAAATCTACTAAATTTTCACTCCATTAGCGTAATTTGGGGTAAATTTGTAGGACGGTGCCAGATTTTGGGGAAATAGAATGACTAGCAGGAAAACTAGGGATCTCATAACTTCTTCAGGTTTTGACCATTTTGGGAGTAGAAAGAGGTAGATAGGAATTTTTGATAGTACTGGAACTAATGGAACATGTTTTGAAGCCATTAGAGTACTGTAAATTGATGTAACCACCATTTTTTAGAATAATGATATAGTTCCAAGCCATTGGAAGCTCTACGAGGAGAGATAGCCCAAGAGGGGTGAACTACTTCATCACTTGTTATGTTGTGGTTATTTTTATGGTGTATTTGTATGTTGTTTTCTGCTATTTTAGAGTTTAAATTCATGCTTTATGTGCATAATAATTTAACATAAAACCACATAAAACCCCAATTTTAAACACTTTCATTTTAAACTACCTCAAGCACATTTACATATAGATCTCATACAGATCATAGAGGCATCCACATATAGATGAAATATCCTACCCTATTCTGGGAATGCTAGGATGAACATAGTTATCACCATTGCTTCAATTTCATGAACCTTTCCTCATAGGATATTTTTTAGAGAAATGAAACCCCCCTTACAGAAAAAAATCCTCCATTGTTCTATCAATTCTCTATAGCCTTAGATGAACCATTGGTAGTACTTGGCATGTCCCAAATTGTATTGTAGTGATAGCATAATCCCATGGACAAGAAAGTTGAAAAATATTCCAATATTATCAAAATCAACCAAAAAGCCTTCCTTACATGCCAAACAATTCAATAAAACACTAAACAAGCTAAAAAATATGCACTTCTTGAATTTATGGAAATTACATATATTGATACCTATTCAACCTGAGTCACAACTTGCCAACATGATTCTTTAGGAATTTGTATTTTTTCTCATTGTCCAATAACCTTAACAAAATTGTGAATATACTTTTGCAATACCAAAACTACAACCTTAGAAAACACCATAGGGTAATTCTTCAATTCAGGTCGATTGCCATTATAAGCATATAATTTCCACATGGTAACAAATCTAATTTACTATTATTCTCCTCTAATATCAAAATATAGTGCTAACATGTGAAGCCATTTGTAAATGAGTATGCTTCTTTTTCTACCACCTTTTCCAATGCATCATCAATAAATGGATTTGGAAATGGGTCATGCAAAAATACCTTCTTGAGTCCTTAAAATTTTCATATGTTTGGGTTCAAACTATATTTTTTCCCTGTATCAAGATTAGATAAAACTAATTAGACTCCTCCACTAACAATATCAACCCCGTGTCTAACATTCTCTATATGTTATTTCAAGTGTCCCTTGTAGTGTGGGTTCAACTTATACAATGTTTTTTTTGGGTTCATATGGATTTAGATCAATCTTCATTTCACCAAGTTTCCCAAACAAATTTCTCATTTCAACAAAACTATGTGGAAACATATCTACGTATTTATGAAGTAAAATCTCCATAACCATGTGCTCATCCCAATAACCACCAATGTCAAGAAGTTTTTTTCTCATCTGTTGTCATAATATTAACTTATTTCATCCATAGTAGCTAATGATAATGAATTGAACTATTGGTAATCCTTTTTATTTTGAATTATGTAGTGACTTTGTATTTCCTCAAATAATATATGTTAAAGCTCCCATAAAAGATTGAAATTAGAACTTGCTACTCTTATGGTATTATATTTTGGAAGATGTCTCTCTAGGGAAACTATAAATAAACATTACAAATTATCCATCAGTAGGAAACTTTGAATGCACCAAAGTACTATTTCATATGGTGTATCATTCCTATTAAGTTGGAAAGTAGCATAAAAACTTTCATGTAAAATGATGTGGAAAGTGTTGGTGTAAAATGTTCCCAAATCCCAAAATAATAATCAAAGAATATTTTTAGTGAGGTAGGGAAATATTGTGAATATATGCTTCACAATTGTGTCAACCAATATATAGGTATATCAACAATAACTTAGGTATATTAACAGTATAAATGGTAATACATTTTTTGCTTGAGAAAAAGACAAATGCAATTTTAATTGAATGTAACATATCATTACAATGTAGATTAACCAACATATATCCATTTTAACTAAGATTTTATGAAAGATCAAGATGAATATAATATGTTTAAGGAACAAAACATCTTTAAACTCAATTTTTTCTCTCTCTTCACTTGAGGTTTTTCACTCATATACTATTTAATTTCCTTCTAACTTATAGAAATATTACATAATAGGATTTTCCTGTTGTATTAATGGAATGGGGTGGTCTCTTATTCATGTGAAATGGAGTCAATTCCATCTATTACCACTTTAATCACATAGTTAAAATCACAAAGATTGAAATAAGAATCTCATAATATTTTACATAGCATGATTTTTCCAAATAAATTACTCCTATTAAATTATAATAAGATCAATTATACTTTTAATTATATATATATATATATATATATATATATATATATATATATATATATAATTTATTTAACATAATTTATTCCCATAAAAAAAAAAAAAATTGTCATGTGTAATTTCAAGTTATTATATGTTTTTAACAAGATCATAAATGAGAACTTAAAAAGCTTATTCAATATATACAATCAAACAATTATCCTAAATTTATTGGATATATATAGTTAGACTATTTACTAAATTTGTTTTTGACACTCATACCTACCAATTTTACATTAATATTTATTTTAGTTTTTACTTAAAATATATGTTTTTTTTTAATATTTAAATTAGAAAATTTAAATTATAAGAAATAATTTTAATATATATATATATATATATATATATATATATATATATATATATATTAATTATGTAATTTATATTTGAAAAAAATAATAATTTAAATATTTTAAAATTTGCTGAAATCTTTAAAAAAATAAAAAATCTTGCACACATTTTTTATCACAAAAATAAAAACTCTGCCCTTTGACATAGTTTATACTCGTTAAATAAATAAAAAAACAACAAAAAGAAAAAGCATAACCATGTAAATGTTCTTTATCACATACTCATCATTATAATATACTATTAAAAAAAATTAATAATCTTAAATAAATTCCAAAATTCAAATCTTACATCATTTTCATTTTTAATTACATCAATTCCCCCATTTGGAAAAACAACTTCAATCATGATAAATCAATTCCTTCATTTAAAGAACAACTTAAATCAAAATAAATAAAATTATTGTACACTATATCACATGCATGCATTTATCTACTTTTAAGAATGCATAATTTAAAGCATGAAACTATATAATTAATAGTTTTGATAAAAATTAAAATTTTCCATTAATTTTCAATTATTCCCAGTTACAAAACTCATGCTTCATCATTTGAGAAAGAAAGCTTTGCTTTTTCCTTTTTCTTTTTAATATGGTGGTTAGTTAAAGTCATCACCATATAAACCGTATTTTGCACCTTAATTGTTTTAAAATGCAATGTTTAATTTTGTATAATGTAAAAACCGTACTTTTTGTACCTTTAATTGTTTTAAAATGCAATATTTAAATTTGTATGATGTAAAAATATATAGTTTAATTAAAAAAAAAAATTAATAATTTTTTTATTATTTTTTGGTTGGATGTCACTAAAAATTAAGAAATATTAAGAAATATGACTAATATTGTTTATATTAACACATACACACTTTAATATATATATTTTGTATATATTTATGTGTTTTATTTTTTATTATTACATATAAACTTTTTATACTGAAATTTATTAAAATATGTTTTTAATATAATAATTAATCATCTTAAATTAAAATTATGGAAAAAAAAATTAATTCATGAAAATTGAAATAATAGAAAAAGAAGGTTAAACAAGAAAATAAAACTAAAATAAAATAAAATTATTAAGCAATAGAAATAAAAGTTGTTAGACAACACATAAGATGATCTCACCTTACAAAAAAAAATAGATAACAATAAAAATTAAGATAAATGTTTTTCTGATTAATCACATCATTAGGATTAGGTCAACCTTTCAAACCAACTAATGTGGTTCATCCTCAAGACAAGGTGGAGAAACTATAGATGAATAAATAGTGGAGATGCATCACTGCCTGGAAATAGCACTTGAGAACTAGTTGTTAAGAACTAGTCGTTAAAAAGTTAGTTAATTAAGAATTAAAATTAATTAAATAAAATTGATCAAAAATAAGTTTATAAATTATTATGTAATTAAAATACATATAATAGGTAATAGAGAGGGGTTAAATTATTAATTAATAAATAAATAGATAAATAAAATAAAGTAAAAATAAAATAAAAATAATTAATTATTTACATAACAAGAAAATAAATCAATTAATTAATTAATTAATTAATGGTATATAATAATATATAACTAAATAAAAATAAAACATAAATAAATAAATAAAGCTACCTAAGAAAGAGCTAGGAGTGGTAAAATTTTAATAAATAAATAAATAAACAGAATAAAGTAAAATAAGATAAATTAATTAATTAATTAAAAAAAATAAAAGTAAGCCAATAAATTAATTAAATATATAACTAAATAAAAGTAAAAAATAAAAATAAAACATAATTTCTTTATTTATTTAAACAAAAATTACCTGGCAAGGGTCGAGGTCTAACTCTTACTTAATTTCTAACAATCATCATAGTTGAGATTCTTAGCATGTCGTTTAATTTCGATTGCCTCCCTTAATTTCCTATGGTGGAAATGATCAACCTTGGCAACAACTTTGGAGTCTTCAATACAGACATGGTGGCAAGATTTTTCCACATGCTCAACAAGAGCTGAGGTACGAGACCGATTATGTCTAATATCTACAGCATGCTCCCGGATTCCCTGCCTAATGGATCGACCTGTTTCTTCTATATAGGGAGTTCCACAAGAACAAGGAATCATGTAAACCCTTTTCATGTCCTTAGGGTTCATAGGGTCTTTAACAAACCCAAGAGAATCTCTAATAGTGCAAAGAGGTTTGAAAGAAGTAGAGATATTATCTCTCCTGAGGACATGGGAAATTTTTTCCGTTGTCCCTTGGATAAATGGGAGATGGACCTTGGAAATAGGATCCAGAAGAGTAGATTTTCCACTCAACTCTTTATATTCCTTCTGAAAGGCTTTAAGACCTTGAGATTTACTGTAACCATTATTTTCAAAAACGTCAATAAGATGAGATTTCTCTGATTCCAAGGAGTTTTCGTTAGATATTCTAAGAGCACAAGTCACAAGAGTACACGGGACACCAAATTTCTGAGCAGGAAAATCATGGGACCCAGCATGAAGGTACTATTTCGTGTGAATTTTTTGCGAAAAACCTGATGAGAAATGAAACCATCATCATTCCTTGAGTGAAGGATATCAAGGAAAGGGAGGCAACCATCTACCTCCACCTCCATCATGAAATTGATGGAATCAAATAGCGAGTTCAGGTGCCCAAGGACCATAATTAATTTCTCCCATTATCCATGTCCTTAGGAGAAATAATATCTCTGCTTCTTTCAACCCTCTCTGCACTATTAGAAATTCTCTTGGGTTTGTTAAGGACCCTATCGAACCTAAGGATATGAAAGGGGTTTACATGATTCCTTGTTCTTGTGGAACTCCCTATATAGGAAAAACAGGTCGATTCATTAGGTAGAGAATCCAGGAGCATGTTGCGGATATAAGACACAATCAGTCATGTACCTTAGTTCTTGCTGAACATGTGGAAAAATCATGCCACCATGTTTGTATTGAAGACTCCAAAGTCATTGCGAAAGTTGATCACTTCTACCATAGAAAATTAAGGGAGGCGATCGAAATTGGATGACATGCTAAGAATCTCAACCGTGACGATGGTTGGAAATTAAGTAAGAGTTGGACCTCGATCCTCGCCATGTAATTTTTGTTAAAATAAATAAATAAATTATGTTTTATTTTTGTTTAGTTATATATTTAATTAATTTATTGGTTTATTTTTATTTTTATGTAATTAATTTATTTTATTTTTATCTAAATAATTAATTTATTTTATTTTATTTTTAGTTTACTTTATTTATTTATTAATTAATAATTTTACCCCTCCCTATTACCTATTATATTTATTTTAATTGCATAATAATTTATAAACCCATTTTTAATAAATTTTGTTTAATTAATTAATGTATTATTTAATTTTAAATCTTAATTAACTAACTCTGTAATGGCTAGTTCTTAACAGCTAGTCTTAACGACTAACTATTAACAACTAGTTCTCAATGGCTATTCCCAAGAAATGGTGCATCTCCAATATTTATTCATCAAGATCGATTAGTTTCTACACCTTGTCCTGAGGATGAACCACATTAGCTAGTTTGAAACATCGACCCAATCCTAATTATGTGATTAATCCGAAAGACATTTATCTACATTATGGATCACAAAAGTCTTAGATCTAACAATAAAAATTAACAAAAATTGAATTCCCAATGTTAAACTATGGTTGCAGAAATTTCTGGTGTAAGACAAACTAATATGGAGTCAAAGCAAAACTGAATCTATAATATAGGTAATACCATGCCTTTATGCCCACCCAACCATGATAACTCCATGCTGCTATTCAGAGAGGAAGGCTTGTCAAACTGAAGGAGGAACGATTGTTCAGGACCCCGGGAGAAACCTATACGACATCAAGGCATCAAGTTGTAAGGTTACTCTTTTCATTCAAGATAATACATATGGATCTCTTTTCCTCATTGAGTTGTTCTTGTGCTTGTTGAATAACATCAATACTTAGACTCCTTGATCACTAAGTTGGATTAGATTTTATTAATTATTATATGTTGCAGATGATTTGATTCTTTTGTCTGTCTTTTATTTCAGGTTCTACTTATTGGAGAATCCTCTTTAGAGCGACTGGATAAAAGACTGCATCGAACGTTGGATTTCAAGGTAGGGGCATGTCCTCTTTCTTTGTTTATAATGATTCTGAAATGCAATTAGTCTAGAGAAAGAGGTTTCCAAATGGACATTTGTTTCTAGCTATTTGTAGAATACTAGGGAGATCACTCTTGTCCGCAAGAGGGATTAATCCGCATAACAAATTGGCAACCATACCGGGGATTGTAGTGAGAAATATTGGCTTAGGAACATTAAGGTTTTTTATTTCTAAGGGAGCACAACATAGGTAGTGATAGACCTATATGGATTACCAAATGTCATGGTGACAAAATAATATGTAACATATTGCCCCTAAAGCGTGAAGTTTGAGGTTGTTCCTCAAGAGTGAAGTGCTTTATCATTCCAAGGATTGGATTGAGACATCAAATAAAACCTATAAAAACATTCAATGCAACACATATATATATATCATTGCTGAGGTAGGCATTCTCATACTCAGATTAAAACTAACTAAATGTTTTGGTACATATATGGTTTCAATATTACATCAAAAGTAGACACAATATGGGCGCAACCATCTGTCATGAGTAGTCTACTGTATCATGAATAATAAAACTCCTCGCAGCCTGGATGGTGGAAACTATATCCAGGGTCTTGATTTCCACTTCCCAAACTAGTACTAATCTATCCATGTGATTGATTGTGTCGAAGTGGAAACCACTTGATTACCAGTCAATGATGTGAACCGTTAACAAGTGTGAGAGAAACCACCAATAATGAAAATGGCTCTCAAAGTACTCCAGTACAATCTATGAATTGTGAATGAATGATTTTCAGTCGAACACTCATATAATAATTCGATCGAAGGTCAATGATGCATCCTATCATTGAAGGCAAGAAACCTGCCATTAGGGCATGCAGATCCCAAGGTACTAATAGGATTCTAGATCAACTTTCTAGATGATGAGCTATCGTCGATAGAAAGTGATCCTTCATAGGAAATCCCACAACACAAAACCTCCAACATGAATCGTAAACCCAAATACCCTTGCAGGCTTTGTAAGGGTGACCACTTCCTTATCAATTGTCCCGGTATTCCAAAGGTCTTGGAAGTATGGTCAGAAAAATCTCATCAACTTTCCGTTGATCCATCAACCAGTGATAGTCAGGTTCCTGGGAAAAAGGGTAAATTTAGGTTTCCTTGTAAGTTATGCAAAGGGAGTCATCAAACTCACATTTTCCCTCACATGGATGAAGCCTCAAAATTGTTGGAAAACCTTACTATTCCACAACAAGAATTTCCAACTGGTTACCGTAAACTTTCTCCCAACCTACCGTCAACTGACGGAGTGATTGATCTAATTTCAAGTACAGTCGATCCCACTCTTCCATTGGAGAGTGAAACTCATATCACTCAGGTTGATGATCCACTAGTTGATCAAGTGGTCGATTCGATTTCACATTCAGTCGATCCCATTCTCCCTGTAGAGAGTGAAATTCATACCGCTCAGGTTCTTCTTGTTACATCAGATTCTTCTATGCTAGGGAGCATTTCACCTGTTTCTACAGAACCCCCTCCAAGTACTGAGTTCTTTTCCTTTGATTGGAATAGACTGACAGAACCTCGTCTTCCTTCCTCCATCCCTTTCCAAATCATTGTGAAGTTTGGTGGTAGGGACATACACCGCACACAGGTAGATGAAGGTGCTTCGTTAGTATTTTATCCTCAATCGCTTTCGGGCAAGATTTGGGTTCCCCTAATCTTGTGCCTCATACATAGAATCCGCCGCCTTTAACAAAACCACACGAACTCTATGGGATTATTTAAATGTGATGTTCTTATCCCTATTGAGTCCCTTTCCATGTGTTCCTTCCAGAGAATTGTTCTTCCATCTGATGAAGACCTCTTGGAAGCCATGATCGAGGAGTGTCCCTTGACATGTGTTTCTTCCAGTTGGAAACCATGACAGGTTCTATGAGGATAGTTCCTTTTACTATGTCAACCTCGTTAAAAAATGAAACATGTCCATGAGGATGGTTCTTTTACTGTGTCAACCTCGTTAAAAAATGAAACAAACCCTTATGAGGATTGTTCTTTTCCTGTGTCAACCTCGTTAAAAAATGAAACAGGTTCCCAAGAGGAGAGTTCCTTTTACTCTGTCAACCACGTTAAAAAATGAAACAAGTCACCTTGAGGATAGTTCCTTTTACCATGTCAACTTCGTTAAAAAATGAATCAGGCAATGAGCATAGTTATTTTCCTGTGTCAAGCTCATTAAAAAATGAAACAAATCCTCTCCTCATTAAGTTGAGTCTTTGATTAGATCTCGTGAGTGTCAAGTCGAGTCTTTCATCTAATCTCGTAAATGTACTTTCATTCCATCCACCTATTAGTAACCAGTAGTCCACTTAGGTGAATGAAATGAAGCTTGGGGGGCATATGCTCTTGCACGTTACGCTTGGGGGGCATTGAAACTTATCTCAAGCATGATTTTTTCCTTTGTTTCAAGCTTGTGTAAAAATGAAACAAACCACTCTCAAGCATAGTTTTCCTACGTTTCAAGCTTGCGTAAAAATGAAACCACTCTCAAGCATAATTTTTCCTATGTTTCAAGCTTGTATAAAAATTAAGCCTACCTTGAGTCCATTTCGGTTATTATTTTCAAGACTCATTAAACTCATGAAAATCCCAAGATTATTTTGCTAACTTTCATTCTCGTAAAACACATGAAAATGCCAAATTCCTTCTATCTTTTCATGCTCATAAATTAATTTGAAATTCGGCCAACTGAGTATACTTTTATCACTTTTTCGGGCTCTTTAAAATTACGAAAAAGTGAAACACTGGAGTTCTCTTTTAAGCCCTTTTCAGACTCTCTAAATATGAAAATATCGCCAAGTACTTGACTATTCTAACTTGTTAAAGTAAATGAACAATCATCCCTTCAGTATAAGTTTACCCCTTTTCTGGACTGAAATGGACTAATTACGAAAAAGGTATACATTGACTAATCATGGTCAATAGAGTTCTCTCCTGCATTATTTTATCCTTTTTTGATGAAAAATTACAATCACAGAGTTTACTTATGTTTTTCTTCTCACTCCCTAAAACTGACGCCGAGTTTCTCCTATACTGGACTCGTTAAAATTTAATAGTAAATGACCTATCGATTACAAACAAGACCAGAACACTCCTTCTTAGGGTTTGATTTTAATACTAATATGGACTCATTCGAAGGATGAGCTTACACAAACAAGAAAATGTTATCCTCCTCAAGCTTGCCAAAAATAAAGAGGTACTTGCCACTAATGGTGGGGGAAAAGAGAGAAAAACAATCTAGTTGTCATCCTTGTTTAGAAAGCAGCATGCCACTCTTGAACACGACACTTTGTCACACTTGTACCTAGGTTGGGAAATCCTTTGTCTAACAGTTAATCAAATCAAATTGGAAGTATTCAATCAGTTTCTAGGTATTAGGTTCGGGTCAAATGTTGCCAAGCCATCTATAGTGTCATTATGTTTTCAAGAGAAAGTTCAAATAAACCATTCATTGCAAACATTTGACCATTCCTGAGTCAGTCCTTGCAAATATTTATTCAAAAATTGATCTAATGGTTTCATGTCATGGGCATTCCTACGACGGATCACTTTCTATCGATGTCAGCTCATCATCTAGAAAGTTGATCTAGAATCCTATCAGTACCTTGGGATCTACATGCCCTAATGGCAGGTTTCTTGCCTTCGACAACAGGTTACACCATTGACCTTTGATCAAATGATTCTATGAAGTGTTCGACTACAAATAATTCATTCAGTGTTCGGTCAATTTAATGTCTTAAATTACTTACATGAATTATCAACTGAGGTTTGTAAACTAATGAAGTGTGATGCACTGTATGTGCTTATTTAACCTTTTTCTTACTTCATTGTTTGTATTTTATGTTGTTTTTTTGGGGGTTTTGTCTTTTGATGTCTAAGAATGTTTAATCTAGAACTATGAAAGAAATTAAATGAATATAATTAATTTTAAGAAGGAAGAAAAGGAATTTTTCCTAAGCTAATCTAATTTACATAAAAATAAATAAAAAACTATTGGCTAGTTAAAATCTAGTCTGAAAAATAGAGTATCTAACTTGATGAATTCTATCTTAGTATTAGTCCTATTCCATGGATCTAATTCCTATAACTGAGATTGAAATTGAAGTGCTATTCTAAGGGAAAATAGAAAAGTAAAATAGCTAATGTATGTTTAGTTACTTCAACATTCAATATGAAGTATTACCTTCTTGAGATGTTGTGTAAGCAACTATCTATACCTTAACTTCTAATGTTCTAGGAAATAAAATAAGGTGTGCAAAGGAAAACAACTAATGTATGCTTAGTTACTCTAGAATTCAATATGAAGTATCACCTTCTTGAGATGATGTTAAGTAACCAATTATACTTAATGAAAAAAACAAGTAAAATATGCAAAGGAAAACCTTAGTAATTGCATGAATTAGACATTCAATCATTCAATATAGAAACATGATAGAATCAATTTCTTGGAATGATATTTAGGAACATCAATGATACAATTAAATGAGGATCTAAAAGTAAATGTGAAAGCATATAAAGCTAACTGTAAACAACTAATGTATGTTCTATTTACTCCATCATTCAATGTGAAGTATTATCCTCTTGAGATGTTGTGTGAGAAATCATGTATACCTCAGTTTCTAAGTTACTAGAAAGCAAGTAAAATGTGCAGAGGAAAAACTCAATAACTGTATGAATTAGACATTCAATAATTTAATTTAGAATCATCTTCTTGAAATGATTTGTAGGAAAATCCATTTATACAATTAATTGATATTTATATTCTAAGAAAGTAAATGATAGAATAGTAAGGAAAACTAGATAACTGTGAATTCTTATTACTTCAAACTTGATTCAATTTGAAAATAGGAAGATCTATCTTCATGAAATGTTTTTAGAAGAACAAAGCTTACACAGTTATGATCTAACGTTATGTTGCTAATCAAAACTGGAATGAAAAAATTAATCTACTCAAAAAACAGAATTAACAAAAATAGAGTAAGGAAAATTAAACTAAAACCAATAAATGAAAAATATCCTCCAATGCAGGGGCCCTCTATAACTGATTCGTCTGAAATCCTAGCTGGTTAAATATGCACTTAAGCAATCATTGGAAAAACTATCTTTCTATTTTGATAGAACGAAGTCTTAATACGCAGTGTATCATCAAAAGCTTAAAACTTAACTTAAAACTTAATTTTCTACTTGTTCTTGTTCTGTACAACCAGTATTTAAAGAAAATAAACATAAATGTATATGAGATAATATTGCTAAGGTGGCTAATTCGACTTATAGAATTGTAATTGGATTGTTTAACTCTTGATTTGCTATGATAGAGCAAATCAAGAGTCTTGATGTTCTTGGCTAACGTACTTTAACCACGCCTTTGACCATGATCTTAGGCCTCCTTTTCTATTGATCTTGACTGAGTGAATAGGACAAAATCCAGTGGAGATGATTCTGGAACTTCCCATGTGGTTCAATTCTCCATTTGACACCTAAAACTTGTTAGACCATGAGAGTAGCTACAAAATCCACGATTAGCTGCAGAATAGGCTGTGTTTTGTAGCTAAATTGCAAAAATCTATTCAAATAGAAACAACATGAGAATATAACAAGGAAGTCATTTAAATGCATTCCTTAAGACAAAACATGACATTTATCATTGATTGGAGTATGTAAACTTATGAGAAAATAAGGAAAAAGGTGAGAAAGGATATCAGAGAGAGAATAATTCTAAGGTTCAACATACCCCGACTGCGAAGCCATTGCATGTCCTCCTGAAATTTGCCAAAAATGTGAATTCTAATCTCCTACTGCATTTGTTCAGACACTTCTGCTAACATATCCAATTTCCTTCTTTTAATTTTCTTTGAAGTGATTTTTTGTTTTGTTTTGTTTTTTTTTCCGCAGAAAAAATCGGTAACCTTTTATTTATAAAAATGAAAAGTTACACATAGCATATGCATTGAAGAATTTTCAGAATTTTCCCATTGGGCTCATGTGCTTTTGCACACAATGCGACGTAGTGAGGCTACCTTGCATTCAGAAAGAATGAAAGAAAAAGAAAGAGAAAAGGGAAGAAGGAGAGAGGAGAAAAACTGGAAGCTTCTAGATAGTGGGAAAAACATCCCACAAATCACGTTTTTCTCAATTTCTTCTTCTCAACCTTGCGCCATTCTCCCTGAGATGGCTCACAAGTGGCAAGGACAATCTGATTTTCTACATGTTGATTTCTTGTATCCTTGTCTGAATCTGATGTTTCTGAAGTATGGTGTCTTTTAATTCCTTCGCTGCCTGAGTCCATGACGTTCCTTTCTGATTGTTTCGTCAGAAGGTGTGGATCCATGAGAACAGTCGTGTCCGTTGTTTGCACCTCAGGTTCCTGTGTAGGTTGTTTTCTTTCTGGTGGAGCTGGTTTCTCTTCTTCTTCTGGCTCATCCTCCTCTGAATCTGGAGGGGGAAACTGCCAACCTTTCCTCTGCTTCCTGTTCGGTTTCTTTTTGCTTTTTGTTTTCTTAACCTCTGGGCATGAATTTTGAAGATGTCCTGTCATCCTGCAATTCCTGCATCTGAACGCAGTATTCTCGTAATCAAGTGTTTGCAACTAGTTTTGTTGCTTATAAATCAGCATGATATTCTCCGGTAAACCTTTGCTTAGATCCACTTCAACGCAGATCCAGGCAAATGTGAAGATTCTATTTTCTAACCTTTCCATGTCGGTTTTAATATACCGCCCAAGGCTATTTCCGATGCTCTCTAAAACCTGTTCGTTCCAGAAGTGAAGAGGTAGGTTGTGAAGTCTCACCCATACTGGTAATCTGGAAACTTTCATGGTGTTGGGGTCAAAATCTGGAAACCATGGGGTTATAAATAGCCCCGTGGACCCCCAGAACCAAGGCCCCTCTCTGATTATTATATCTCTTTCCTCCGAGGTTTGAAATTTAACAATAAAAAACCCCTTGGAACAAAGGTGTATTTCACATTCCAGAGACCATTGGGTGAAAATCCAATGAAAAAGGTCCATGGGTTTAGGCCAGAAGCAATTGAAGCGGCATATTAATGCCTGGGCTTCATATGTCTTTGTATGCTCCTCTGTTGCTGTACTGTTGATTTTTAGTGCCGGGGTTTGTTCCTGTAGTTCTACTATGTAGGGCCTCGGCACATTTCCAGCCTGTTCTGGAGGTAAGCCTGCCGCTTTTTTCCCTTGTAGGATGTTTTTGTAGGAGGGGCCTCCATTTGATTGCTGTTGACTGATGGGCGTATTCCTTTTATCTCCCCTTGCAGATCTTGGGATGCTCTGAACAACACCCCCTCGCAGTTGCAAGTTTAGGGTAATGGTCATCTCTGGTTTTATGGAGTAGTCCTTTAAGAGCCTGCAGTCCTGAAGAGAGCTGTGCCCATTGACCAGATGTTGGATCGGTACAGGGTACCCCATCAATCCCCATATTTTATGCTTGAGTTGTAGGATAGAGGAGTCATCATTTACCCAGACTAAATGCGATTTACCCACAGGAGGCCTAATAAAAATTTGAAAAGGAGGAGAGTACGGAAGGATCGGGTTCTTACCTATTGATAGAGTAGGGAGCGCTTCCTGCTTATGCCGATCCCTCATCTCTGCCTCTTCTTTCTTTTGATTCGGCATTAGGGTCTGCATAACAGGCTTGGGTGCCTCTGCTCTTGCCGTATGCAATAGAAAGGGCGAACGAACCAAAAAAATTCCCGTGTCGAAACCGGTCAGGAGGCTTTCCAGGGGCAGGGATCCCAGATCAGAGAACACCCTGCCTCCAAGCGCTCTGAGCGGCATGGACCCTTGCGCTCCAAAGCCGCGTTCATCAGCGGATCTGGTCCTTGACGACCAGATCTCTCTGCCTATCATGAAAAAACCATAGGAAAAAACTGTGGCGGCGTCTCCCTTAAGGGGAGTGAAGCGAACTTGAAGGGATCGGTAGCAGGGCGCCCTTGGTCGGGTCAGATCGCACATTGGTCGCTTGAGGGCTGGAGACATTGCTTGAGTTCTGTGGTATTCCTCCCATAGGGCTCGAATCCAGCTTTCAGATCCACGATGCAGCCGCAATACTACCTCTCCCACCCTGATTTGGTCGTGCTCCCATCGGATCGGAGTCATCAACGCAAGCCAGCACCGAGTGCATGCGCACGAGCCCTGGACTTGGCGGCGGTGGTGTTTTAAAAAACCTTGCGAAATCCTCCTTGCGTCCATCGCTCCCCCTATTAATTTTCACTCTTATTTGAAGTGATTTCCATCGTGGGTCATCTCATAAGAAGTTTGTACTTGAGATTTATAGTACC